>OY979694.1:83377852-84577852 GCA_963855945.1 Thereva nobilitata | reverse complement strand
GTACTTGCCGGGTTTGTATTCGATGTGATAGTCGTATTCAGAAAGTTTATGGTGGAAACGCACCAATCGGGTTGTAGGATCTTTAACGTTGAAAACTCCTTTCAACGGCTTGTGATCGGTATACACTGTGAATTTGCGACCTTGTAGGTAGCACCTGAAATTCTTCACGGCCCAGACTATTGCCAAAAGCTCTTTTTCGATGGTGGAATAGTTTCGCTCAGCCTTGTTCAAGGTTCGGCTGGCGTACGCGATGGGTTGGTCCTTTCCCACTTCCCCTTGCGAAAGTACGGCCCCAAGGGCTTCACTACTGGCATCTGTAGTCAGATTGAAGGGTTTAGTGAAGTCGGGGTAGATGAGTAGGGGGGGTTTGACCAGAGCTGCCTTGATTTGGTCGAAGGATTCTTGGCATCTGGGAGTCCAGGAGAATTTTACGTCCTTACGGAGAAGATTGGTTAGAGGCCGGACGATTCTTGAGAAGTCGGGAATAAACTTTCTGTAGTAATTCGCGAGTCCGATGAAAGATTGGACCTGGCGTATAGTGCGTGGTTCCGGGAATTCTTGGACGCACGCCGTTTTCCTGGGGTCCGGGAGCGCTCCTTTCTCTGAGCAGATGTGCCCTAGGTAGACTACCTCCTTACGTAGGAATTGGCACTTTTCGGACTGCAATTTGAGGTTATGCTCCCTCAGTTTGTTAAAGACTTTTCTGAGCTTTCGGTTGTGGTCTTCTAAGCTCTTACCATAGATGACAATGTCATCTAAGTAGACGAAGCATTCTAGGCCTTGCAGGCCGGTGAGTACGTAGTTCATTAGTCTTTGGAACGTAGCCGGGGCTCCTTTTAGCCCGAACGGCATACGTTTGAACTCGTAGTGCCCGTAATTGGTGCTGAAGGCGGTTTTATCTTGATCCCTGGGATCGACCAGAACTTGGTGATAGCCGCTGGCAAGATCAAGAGTGGTAAAGTAACGCGAGTGTCCTAGCTGGTCTAGGATCTCTTCTATGCGTGGCAATGGGTAGGCGTCGCCGATTGTTTTTTCGTTAAGCTTACGAAAATCGACGACGACACGCCACTTTTTCTCACCGTCTGCGCCTGCCTTCTTGGGAACTAATAGGAGAGGCGAGTTCCAGGGGCTTTTACTAGGCTGTACTATATCATTTTCCAGCATTTCTTGTAGCTGGTCATTTATTATTTGCCTCTGACTTTCTGGCAATCGGTACATTTTCTGGTTTATGGGTGCCTGGTCCCGTATTAAAGGTATTTCATGTTGAATGGCGGTTGTATGCGTGAGGAGGTCACCCTTTAGATGGAAAATATCGTGGTATTCGTAGCAGAGGTCGGTGATCGACTGTCTTTCTTCCGCGCTTAGGTTTTCATCCAGATTCAATTCTTTTTTGATCTGTTCTAAGCGGGCTTCGAGGTCTTGAGGGACCGTGTACTCGGGGTTTGAGGAGTACCGGATATGGTTAATTCTTGCCTCGGTCTTGCTCTTTGGGGTTTGCGTACCTAATCGTTTGTTTTTTTGGAATTTAGTGGCAGGGGTGTATGGTGCCTTTGTTTGGGAAGTTGTTCCCTTCTTCTTGTATGGGGGGATTGGTGATGGAGTTTGGTGGCCAACGTTGGGGCTCTTGTACTCGCAAGCACCGTTATTTAGGAATAAGCCTTGGGGGCTAGTTTGGTCGGCGCACTTAAGGTTACATGCGGACCATATTGTTATTAAATAATTGATTAGGAATAGAGCGACTGTGTTTAAGAATGTACGAATGGCATTTTGGCTAGGGATCTCAGAGGCATACGCTTCAGGGGCCTTGGGGGCCGAATCTACGGACTGACGAGGGGTCTCAGAGGTATACGGTTCTGGGGCCTTGGGGGCCGAATCTTTGGTGGATTGTTTTACTACGGTTGGCCGTGGTATCGCCTGAAGTGGGACTATTTCATATGTATTGGTTGGGACCAGTGTTAGGTTAAGAGCGGCTATGGGCACTGCGGTATTGGTACTATTGAGAATGCTTACCGGAACGGTGTCCTTTCCCTGGGGTAGTAGGCTGTTTGAGAGGAATACACCGGGTTCTATTTCTTGAGACAGACAGACCATTTCTTCCTTTAGGTTTAGCGGCACTGAGATTATCTGTTGGGTACGGCCCGGCACTCGTGTCGGCCGTCCCAGTTCAATCTTAGTCCGTGTAGGTTCCATTTGAGTTTCGATTATGTCAGTCGTCCTCTGGGTTTTGCAGTCAGCCTCCTTGTTAGGGGCCTTAGAGACAGTGTGGGTTGTGCCCATACTGTGCCTCACTTCGACTGCCCGTTCTTTGGGCGAAAGCTCGTCGAATGTCAATGGAACACTAAACTCTTTAGGGTTAGTTGCCGTACGAGGGAACTTCAACTTTCGATTGGGACCTTCTACATTGCAGTTCTCCAAGATGAAGTCGAATCCTAGTAGTCCGTCGTTCAAAAATTCTGGTGTATCCTCTACTACCTGGAAAGAGCCGGGGATTTTAGGGGGGAGGTCGAAATTTCCGTGACAGCTCCCTATGGTTTCGGTGGTTCCGGCTGGGGTTACTAGAGTGCATTTCTCTTCGGGATTTATGTTTACGTCGGGTTTTAATTTATTTTGCTTGATAATGCTTACCTCAGCGCCAGAGTCCACTAATAATTTGACTTTGCCGTTACGGCAGATATCTAAAGGTAAGGTAACTTGTGGAATTTTGAGTCGGGGCGGCTGAGGTGTACCCTTGGGTGTGAATGGACTTATTGTTGTCGGGCCAGGGGATTTTGGCTCGACGGCTCGGCGTTTCCCTGGTGACGTTCTTCCCACATCCTCTTCTGAGCGCATTCGCTCACTACGTGGCTACGGCGGCCACAAAAATCGCACTTTCGGCTTACCTGGTAAACTCGTGGGGTTCTATTAGCTGGACCGGGATTGGCTTGTCCGGAATTAGGTTGGCCTGAATTAGGTTGTCCCGGTCCTGGGCGAGGGTACCTTCTACTGTCATCAGCCCTGCCAGGTGGGTTTCTGTTATTAAAATTCGGCGGGTAATTTGGAGGGTTTCTATTATTAAAATTCGGCGGGTAATTTGGAGGGTAATTTTGAGGTTGCCTATTGTTGTAATTATTGTAAGTGTTCTGTAATGGGGGCCCATTTCTGGCCGTAGTCTGACTACGTTCAAACTTAAATCGGCGGCACTCACTGACGTCATGTCCATAATGTTGGCAATGTGAGCAGAGCGGAGTGTTCTTGCGCTTCATGCACTCACTGTAAGTGTGTCCCCGTCGGCGGCAAAAGGTGCAAGTTACGTTTGCGATGGATTGGGACTGTGGAGGCCTATTGGAATAGGAACTCTGCACGGCTACTCTTTCTTGTGCGAGTGGCAGAGTTTGATTTACGAAGTGTTGTACGGCTGGTGGAGCGGGCGGGGTTGGTTGATAGCTGGAGTGTTGCTGTGTAATGGGCGGCGGTGAGAGGTTATTATTAGGGGTGGCGTGTATGGGGGCTATGTGTTGAGGTGCTTGTATGGTTCCGGGTGTTGGGGCCCAACCTGTGCTACCTTGGGTATTGATGCCTTGTGTGATTTGGAACCCGGGAGGTGAAACGTTGGATCCCGGTTGACTAATAGGGTACGCCGTAGGGGCTGTGTTGGGCTGCAGGTGTAAGACTGTTAGTTGCAGGCGTTCCATATCTAGCGCCTTTTGGATTAATGTATCTAACGTTTGTTCTTCCAGAGTTAGGAGATATTGACATAGATAGGGGTTATTGACACCGCTTTTCAAAGCGTCCTTGGCGAAGTCATTTAGCTGCGCCTGTACAGTGTGGGCGCTTGCGGCACCGTACTTGGTGGTGGCCGCTTCTTTGCAGGACTGTAACATCTGCTTAATTCGAGCCGTGAAGGCTATCAGGGTCTCTAAAGGGTATTGTCGCAAAGTTATTAGTTTGTTTACCAGTTCCTGGTAGGTTTCTCGGGGCAAATATGTTTGATTAAGAAGCTTTTCAGCCTCTTCAAATGTTGCTGGATGAGTGGAGGCTATTAATTGGTAGGCTTCGCCTCGTAGCCTCGTGGGGTAGATCTGTAAAAAGGCTGGTTTGTCCGTGTCGCTCAGACACTGCAGCGCTCGATGACAACATCCTAAAAATGTCTGTAATTCTACTACGATATTGGGGGATGGGCCGCCGGAGAAAATGGGAACTAATTCAGAGGTTAAGCGGGCGACTTTTGTATAGTCCGCCATTTTGAAAGGCTTTATATTTTTGGAGTCGGAGTCTTCTAGTAGGAACTCCTTTTCGGAGTCTGAAAAGGATACGCTGACCCAATTAAGTAGGAGTTCGCCCTTACTCGAGTCCTTGACGCTACCTGTGGAACTATCTAAGCCCTGCCTTTCTTGTGAATTCTCTACTACCCTATCCTCTAAAGGTGGGAGGCCCGGGAAGTTTTTAAAATCCTGGATCGCCTGTTCGAACTTCCTTGTAGCCTCTTTAAATTGATTTATTTTGGCGAGTCTTTGCCCGCTGCTCTTGGCTACTTCTTTATTGAGGAAGTCGTACTGGGGGATCGAAGATTTTTCGCCTTCCCTGGCCTGCTTTAATAAATCTTCTAAATAGTATTGTAAACTTACTTGACTAATTCCTGGTCTTACTCGCCCGCTTCGGAGCCTACTGGGTGATGGAGACCTTAAAACGGTCGGTGTTGACTGGGTACCTTCGGGTACGTGTTGAGCTGATGATGTTGATTGATGAGCTGGAACTGTTGATTGTAGTGCTGGAGTGGACGTGGCGCTGATTTCGCCTGTGATAAGCGTTGGCGTTTCTGGATCGCTGGTACTGGAGTCGTCTATTGGGTTTTCGGTATCCGACATCAACTAATGGGCAGGGATGAAGCCCGCATAAGTCCCTCGGCGAAAATATATGGGGGTGGACGCGTGCCCGCCTGGAGCAGAGGCGCCGTGGCTGTACACCCCCGAGCGACGATTATTAATGTAAATTCGGTCGATGGCCTTTTTAGTGGCCTAACCTGAATCAATTCGAAACAAACAGTTTTGGATGATGAGGCGCCGGTCGGTTGACAGATTGGACGCCGGCCTGTTACTTGTTGGCCTCGCTTCTGAGACCTAGGGGTGGAGTTCCTGGGATTGTTGACTCTATCCTTTAGTCCCACGTCGGGGGAGCGTCTGTGACTAGATCGTCCCCTTGTTGGTCCCTATGGACTTTATCCTGGGCAGGGATGAAGCCCACAAAATTCCACCGGTGGCACCTTTGGGTGCGTTGCAGGGTAGGGCGGATTCTACCACCTATAGATGTGCTACCCTGTTCGTTGTTCGCATAGGATCCGGGGTCACTGCCTCTATCTATCTTGCGCCCTCAGACTCGGCTCAGTCTGAGTTTAAGGACAAGGGTGCCTATGTCCAGCACTCGATCAATAGTTGTAGGCTCGCTCGGATCCTACCGGCTGCGCCATTTGTTGTATCTTTTTTTTTCTGTCTTATATCATTTGGTAATTTACTAACCTTACTCGTCCTTCTTCTTTTTTTTGTCGAATTCAAAACAACTGCTGGAGTTTCCTAAGCAAATTTTTATTTTTGGTGTTTAACTACAGCCACAAAATTATGACACAATTATATAAAATCCGGAACTAGAAATCCTTAACTGATAGCTGGCATTTTTTTTACAGCCACAAAATTATGACACAATTATATAAAATCCGGAACTAGAAATCCTTAACTAATAGTTGGCATTTTTTAACTACAGCCACAAAATTATGACACTTATATAAAATCCGGAACTAGAAATCCTTAACTGATTTTTGGCCTTTAACTACAGCCACAAACTTATGACACTTATATAAAATCCGGAACTAGAAATCCTTAACCGATTTTTGGCCTTTAACTACAGCCACAAACTTATGGCACTTATATAAAATCCGGAACTAGAAATCCTTAACCGATTTTTGGCCTTTAACTACAGCCACAATAAAATCAACGGAATTGAATTATTTTGCCGTCGCTCGGGTAAATCGCCCGCCGGTTTTCGCGGTTGAAACAACACTCATCGATTTAAAAATTCACCGCCACCGGCCAGCCGTGGTTCGCAAAAACCCAAAAAAAACATCACGCCGCGAAAAGAAAAACAACTCCAAGAAAAGTCACGGCTTCGCCAAAGCTCCCATGCCCGAAAATGCAATTATGCATTTAACATGACCAAAATGCACTTATGCATTTTGTCACCGGAAAGATCCCAGACGAAATTTGACTAATGATAAGTCTTGGACGATTTTTTTTTGCGTTTCTTTGTATTGAATTGGGAGTCGCAATTCGCAAAATGCAATTGTGCATTTTGGCTGGGAAATGTATGTGCAACTTGATACCTGCTGATAAGTTTTTCGAATCTTCGCCCGGAGTTGCTTGTGGCGGTTTTTTTTTTTATATGGTTAACGAGATTTTTTTTTTTTTTAATTTATTTTTAATATTCCAGAAATATTTTGAATTTTGAAAATTTTAGATTTTGAGGGACTTTAGCTTTTGAAAATGAATTAAAATGAAATGGGTTTTTAAAAAGGGGTTATTTACAGGGCATTTTTTTGTTCATAACAAAAGGAATTCTTATAATTTTTATTATTCCTTTTTTTCTTCATTACGTCTATTTCAAATTGAAAAATATAATGTTAAAAATATATTTTATTCTCTAAACTAAAATTAAACTTATAGTACATTTGATCTGCTTTTGAATTTTTTCATTTTTAAAATTTGCGCATTAACAAGCTAATTTTGCAAGCATCCAACCAGCTTAAGAAAAAAAACGATATGGTCTAAATTTGGGGACAAAAAGTTGCAAAAACACCCAAAAGTTTGAGCCCTGTAAGACTTACAGTTTGGGAGGTATGGATTTTTGTCCATAAAACGTATTGCTTCAACGCACTGTGCGTCTGTGATTTCAAAATAATTGTCATTTTCTAAGCTCATATAGTGTTGGGTAGGACACGATTATAAAATGAGTTTGTAAGAGGTGCCTCTTTTTTTTCTTTTGAGCCAGTACAATGTCATACTATACTTCAAATGAGGCGAGGTGCTATTGTAATGCCAAAATTAAAAAAACAAGCAAATTAAAGAAAGAAAGAAAATAAATACCAATGAAGAGCTTTTTTACGAGTTTAATTCTAATATGCATTAAACTGCCTTAGAAAGTACAGTCAGTGACGTTGAGAGGACACCTGTAAAAAATTTGAATCAACAAAAGTAAGTCTTCTTTTTCCTAAAGTAGAAGTAACTTTATTTCTGAATTTGTATATAGTGCTGACATGTTAATGGTTAACTATACTCTAACTGTAACAAAAATATAAATAATTCACCTTTCATACAAAAAAAGTAAATTATTTCATAAACAAGAAAAAATCCAATGGAGACAAAATTAAAAGGACATCTACACTTAAGGTGATAAAGGCAATTAATCTACAAAACTAATATTTTGTATCTCTTCCTTTAGCCCTTGTTACTTGTACTAGCCTAATGCTGTTGACCAACTTTTTTAATTGTTTCGAAGAAAAACTTTGCCATATTTCGTTGAGCTCGCGTAGAAACACTTCTTTGTCCTTTCTTAGCCTTTTTTCGATTTTTTACTTCATTACAACATTAAACCCCACAGATCCAGCAAGTTAATTCTACAGTTTTCATAATAAAACATCTAACATCGCTTATAAAAAAGTCGCATTTTTGCATTGCCAGTGCCGTGCGAGCGATAGGACCATCTATGCAAGCTGCACAGGGCGCCGAAGCCAATGGACGCGGTAAAACACGAAACGACGAAATACAGCAACGGCCCTTTTCAGGATCAAATCAGTGTTAATAGTATCACCACGATAAAAAAATAACACAAATTTTAAATATTACCGATGTTCGTCTCAAGCCGAAATTTATTTATTAAATTTTTTTCTGCGCAGGACGCCAAATCCCCACCACGGCAAAATTGACGCGGACGAGATCGCGGGCGAAACCTAGTATAATTATATATTTTGAAATGTATGAAGTTATAGAACAAAATTTTCCACAAAAAATTATGTATTATAGTATTACGCCCTATGATTTACGATATGATTGCTCTATTCGTAGAATGGCTAATTTACTGTACGATTATTTACAATTATATCATACTCTTTATAAAACTCCTTTTTATACGAGTTTTTGGAGATATAACCTTTATTTTTAGCCGAACTCAGTTATTTGTTTTGAGTGTGCCCTTTTAACACATATTTACACAGAAAAGATTTGATTGGCACTCTCGCACTCTTGGCACTCGTGAAATTTCACACGAGAAAAAATTGGAACGCGCGTATTATACCTACGCACATTCTGCTTTCCAAAAATGGTGTAAAAAGCCTCGGGTGACCTTGAAACTTAAAATATGGTAAAAAAAATTATTTCGTAGAACGAGCACCTTTGATCCCTCTTCAATGAGGGCAGTTTGAGCCCGCTAACCGCCGTGGAGCACGCTGAGATCACTCCTTCAATGGAAGAAGATCTCCTTAGAGGCCCACCTGCGGAATCGTGGGCACCTTCTGCTCCATTGGAGCGGCGACCAGATAAAGTCCCTACTAAAAACCGGAGTGGCGCAGCCAGCAAACGTTTTAAGCGACTCTTGGAAGCTGGCTACTCCCGTGAAGATGCTGCCAGGATTTGCGTGGCCCCCGAGGAAGAGAGGCGTACCATTCTTCCTAATAAAAAGAGGGGTAGATCCTCTGGATCCTCTCCGGGCCACAATGCCCCTGCGAAAAGGGCGAAGGCTCCAGCTACACGGTCTGGAAAACCAGCTGAAAAGCCTTCACCAAGAAGTCCGACGCACCCTTAATGAAGCCAAAAGTAGCTTCAAAGCCGACCTTCTGCCAAATGGCAAAGAGTGTCAGAATGGGTGTGCTCGCGACTAACTACCCGGAGACTCTCCTGACCACGGAACAATTAATTGCCGTGCAAGGGAGTCTTCTGGAGGCGATAGCCCAGTTGGGACAAAGCTCAGAGCAGCCGAGGTTCCTAGGTGTCGCTGCGCGCCCCGGGTGGCTAGCCATCACCTGCGCCGACTCGGCCACGGCCACGTGGCTGAGAGGAGTGATGGTCAGTCTTAAGCCCTGGGAAGGAGCTAGTCTCGTCGCTGTGGACGAAGACAAGCTGCCGCGCAGCCATGTTGTGGTCGGGTATTTCCCGGCTGCAACTGAAGACCCTACTAACTTAATGTTAAAATGGATAGGGGTCCAAAACAGGGCTATAAGGGTGCAGGAGTGGAGAGTATTCCACAAAGTGCACCGTCCACCATTCGCAGAGATGACGTTCTCTGTGGACCAAAGGTCAATTGACGAGCTGAGGCGGACGGGCGGCCAAATCGGCTACAAGTTTGGTTGGGCACATCTTAGGATCAAGGCGGCAGAAAAGTCTATGCCCAAGGCTGCCCCCAGCCAAACTTGCAATGTCCCCTCAGCGACCACCAGCACTTCGCGAGCAACCGCGACCATTTCCGCTCCTATCACCAAGGAAGCAGACACCCCGAGGCTACCATCTGAAGCCTCGCAGGAGCCTGCTCCGGAAATGGGAGAGGTAAGCTCCAATGTGAGGATGGTGACCACTGCACTCTCCGGGTTGGTGGTTGGGGGGGCCTCTAACGAGGTGATGAATCCCTCCACCATCTCAAGACTGCAGGAGGCTGGGGCAATGACTAATGCCCCTCCATCCGACACAAACAACCATATAGCCTCCAGAGAGGCTGGTGCTGCTGGCGGAATCGCCGAGGAAGCAACTCTGGGAAAAAATGCTTCCTCTATTGCCGCTACAGGCGGGGCTGGGTCCCTAAAAACACCACTCCAATCCTCTAGGGAGAAACCTCCCCAGCCCAGAAAGGCTTTCAAAAAGGGGAGGGGAAAAAATCCCTTCAGGAAATGAGTATTGCTTCCAATATGAAGCTTGTCCAGATAAACCTTCATCACGCCAAGGCTGCCTCTGCAATACTTGAAAAAAGGTTTATCTCGGGCAATTTAGATGTGGCCCTAATCCAAGAGCCATGGGTGTACCGAGGAAGAATATGTGGCCTCGGTACTAATGTTGGCAGACTGATCTACTCCACCGAGCATGACTGCCCTAGAGCAGCACTGCTCATAGGAAAGAGACTAACCTGCCTTCCTCTTTCGCAGTTCATATCCAGAGATCTTGTAGCGGCGGAGGTAGTGCTGCCCGGAGACGTAGGAATGCCCAGGCTTGTCATAGCCTCGGCCTATCTCCCTGGAGAAGAGCCTGCCCCACCGCCGTCAGATGTTAAGAGACTTGTGGAGGACTGCGCTAGGAGGAATATTCAGTTAGTGATCGGTTGCGACGCCAACGCGCACCACCTTGCGTGGGGAAGCACCAACACTAATTCTAGGGGCGAATACCTCCTTGATTCCATTACTACCTACAATTTACAGGTTATGAACAAGGGGCACGAACCTGCCTTTTCTAATGTGACTAGGCAAGAGGTGATTGACTTGACTCTCGCTAGCACATTTGTCAGTTCCAGAATACTTAACTGGCACGTCTCAAGTGAGCCATCAATGTCTGATCATAGACATATAAGGTTTAACTTGAGAGCTTCTACAATATCTTCGGAAGCATTTAGGGTTCCACGGCAGACTGACTGGGAGGCCTATCGCACAGCCCTCAGGTTAGGAGTCAGCCATGTTGATAATAACCCCATCACTGAGGCCGATCTCGACCTTGTCTCTACCAACCTGCAGGATACCATAATCGCAGCCTTCGAAAGTAGCTGCCCTGCGAAACCTCGAAGTACCAACCGAAAGGTTTCATGGTGGAACAATGATCTCTGCAGGCAAAGGAGAGAAGTCAGAAAACTGTTTAATAGGGCTAAGGTCTCGGGCAACTGGGACCTCTACAAGAAAGCCCTCACCAATTATAACAAAGATTTGAGAAGATCCAAACGAAGGACTTGGAAAGCCTTCTGCGAAGAAATAGACAAGCTTCCAGCCTCTACGAGGTTACACAAAGTTCTGTCTAAGGATCACTCCAATGGCATTGTCTCTCTCAAGACTGCTGAAGGGTCCTTTACGGAGAACACCAGGGATACCATGAAGCTATTAATGAGCACTCATTTCCCGGGCTCTCAGGTAACTGATCCTGGATTGGCCTTAGAACCTTACATTGAATCGGAGGTAGTACTTGCCCACCGGTCCTATAACAGGAACAAAGGCCTGGCAAACAGGATTTTCACTACGGGTAAGATTGAGTGGGCCATTGGCACCTTCAAGCCCTTCAAGGCTGCTGGAAAGGACCACATCTTCCCGGCTCTCCTTCAGAGAGGCTTGGAAGAGATCTTACCAATCCTGCTGCCACTATTTCGGAGTAGCTTTGCGCTGGCCCATATTCCGAGGTGTTGGAGAGAGGCTAGGGTAGTCTTTATCCCTAAGTCGGGGAGAAAATCATATAGGGAAGCTAAATCCTATCGACCCATCAGCCTCTCCTCCTTTCTCCTGAAAACGATGGAGAAAGTTCTAGACAGGCATATTAGAGAGGGTCTTACAGCGAACCCACTTCACTGCCTGCAATTTGCCTACCGGGCGGGCAGATCTACAGAGACTGCCATTCATGTTTTAGTGAGAGATATTGAGAAGTCCCTTCGGGCCAAGGAAATCTCTCTCTGCGCCTTTGCAGACATCGAGGGTGCGTTTGACAACGTTACCTTCGGCGTGATCAATGAAGCAGCAGTAAAAAAAGGCATTCATCCCCCCACTGCGAGATGGATTACGTCGCTTCTCAGGAGCAGATTGATAACTGCTGAGATGAATGGTGAATCGATTACGGTAATGGCCGCCAAAGGCTGTCCTCAAGGGGGCGTTCTATCACCCCTCTTATGGTCAATCGTGATCGACGAACTTCTTGCCGACCTGAATAGCCGGGGCTTTAAAGCACAGGCCTATGCAGACGACATCTTCATAACGATCAGCGGCGGTCATGATGGCACCGTTTCAGACCTCATGCAAGCCGCTCTGTCATATGTGCATAGCTGGTGCCGTAGTAAGAACCTGGGTATTAACCCACAAAAAACTGTCATCGTACCATTTACTAATAGAAGGAAGCTAAATTTAAAAGCTCCCTCTTTGGATGGCAATGAAATGGTTTTCTCAAAAGAGGCTAAATATCTAGGCATAATCCTGGATCAAAAGCTCTCCTGGAAACCTCAGATTGAGAGAGTAACTGCTAAGGCAATTACATCTCTCCATATTTGTCGTCAATTTGTAGGTAAAACCTGGGGCCTCAAACCGAGGTTATTGTGTTGGCTATATACGACGGTCGTAAGGCCCATGGTCACGTATGCATCCATCGTATGGTGGGTCAGGACCAAGCAAAAGGGTGCTGTGAATAAGCTGGCCAGGGTGCAAAGACTGGCCTGTCTTGGTATCACAGGGGCTAAAAGCACCTGTCCGACTGCGGCTATGGAGGTCCTACTGAACCTTTCTCCGCTCCACCTAGTGGTGAAAAAGGAGGCTCTGGCGGGGGCGTTGCGTCTACGAGCTATTCTCCTTTAAGCCAGGAGACCTTCTGGATCATTTATCGATCCTCAAGGAGCTAAACCTGGAGCCAATGATATCATTGTCCGATACCATCCCTGCCACTCTTGACTTTGACAAACCGTTTACGACGATTATTCGAAGTAGGTCAGAGTGGCAATATGGCAGGCCCCTCTTTAGAGGAAGCACGGCCTTTTGGTATACGGACGGTTCCAAAACCGATAAAGGGGTAGGGCTGGGCGTATATGGCCCAAAAAGTAAAATATCCATGGCTCTGGGCACTACCCCCACTGTTTTTCAGGCTGAGGTACTCGCCATCCAGGTGTGTGCTCAGACTTGTATTAATAGAGCTCCAAATAGCTCTAACATTGTTATTTTCTCGGACAGCCAAGCTGCCCTGTTGGCCATTAGATCTTACAGGGTGTCATCAAAGACTGTCCTGGATTGTCTCCTATCTCTGAAATCCCTCAGCAGGAACAACAGTGTCACGCTGATGTGGATTCCGGGCCACGAAGGTCACATTGGTAATGAAATTGCCGATAGCCTGGCTAGAGTAGGGGCAAACTCATCACCTATTGGTCCGGAACCTTTCTGCAGCTTAGCAAGCTGCCACGTAAGAACGGCCATCAAAAATTGGGTCGACCAGCTGTTTCTTCATAGTTGGACAAGGACCCAGGGTGCTCGTCAAGCTAAAAGATTCATCCAAATCGATAAAGCTAAAGCGGGCAAACTTTTAAATTTCAGAAGATGGGAGCTTAAAATAATAACAGAACTCATGACGGGCCACTGTTCGCTTAACTACCATCTAAACAAAATAGGACTGGCAGCTGACTGTAGCTGTCGGTTCTGCGGGGCAGCTCCCGAAACTGCGGAGCACCTGCTGTGCGACTGCGAGGCTACAGTGAGGAAGAGATTAAGCCTCCTCCATCGCGACTTCCCTACTCCCAGGGAGATTTGGGATATGAACCCTAAATCAGTTTTAGGCTATATTGGAAGCCTTAACCTAGATGGTTTTTAAAGACGGGGATGGCACAATAGACCAAATAAATAGGTCGCAGTGCCCGCCAAGGCGCCCCTCAACAAGAATAGAATAGAACCTTGGCAAATCATGAACAGAACCGAAATATCAAATATGAGTTTAGGGCTGCTGCCTTACTGATTGTGGTCAAAGTATTGACCTGGCTGCTAATGGCAGTAAGTATAAACAAAAAAAATACTTTTTATAATGCTATAAAAGATGAGGTTAATATCGTTGATATAATTTCAGTCATCAGTTTTTGCGATATAAGACTGCGGAAAATAGTATATTTTTTTATCATGAAAATAGTAAATCAAAAACAAACAGCTGAAATTGCATCTAAAAATTTTATGTAACGATGGCTGAACATCGGCATATATCTAGGAAAGCTTTGGGTTTTCGAAAGGCAATGCTTAAGGGCGTGCCTAAGCTTGTATCGAACACCCGAATCGGGCTTCACAAAATTTCACGCCAACAATATCCTCTACGATAAGGCATTTGTTAACAGGATCGACAACATCATAATTAAGTTGATTCGACGTCACGTTGCTAGAGCGACGGAGAGCGACAATCCTCTTATTCGGGGAGCGTTCTACCCGAACTCTGAATACCACAAAGCAGCTTGTGAACGCGGATTTATACCCCCATTAATTTACCTAGATGCCAAAAAATTGGTCCAGGATAATACGGGGTTACCCCTCCTATATCACATGTATCGCTATGCATGTGATAAGCGAGTGCGTGCTATTGAAGAAGGCAGAGGTTCAGGATCTCTTGAAGTTCAGCACACGAATCTCAGAAAAAGGTAAAAAAGAGGCCTCTAATGCCAGTAATGTGTACTGGTGGCTGGAGGATCCCCCCTAGCTGGGTATTTGCCCTCTCTAATTAAATTATATGAAATTTCTTAAGGCATGCTAGTTTTAAAAGATTAGCTTAGTACTTAGATAGCGTTTAGTTCTAGTTTTTACTTGGTAATGAATCTAAATTTAAGTTAGACTAAGTAAGTCGTGCGGGCTTCCTCGAGCTTTTGTTATTTCTAGCAACTCAAGCCCGTGGAAGCCCGTCGCCTGGACGAGGGTCATCCGAGAGAGATTCCCCTCTGATGCCCCCGCCCAGATAGATTCGCTAGAGTTAAGTTAGCTAGTAGAATAGAATAAGAGAGCGTAAGTTTTATATAAAATATAAAAATATATTTACATATAGTACCTAAGTTTTTAAAATTTTTCTTAGGATTAGAAATAATAAATAAATATAAAAATAAAAATACATAAGTCCTAGCCGAAAGGCAAAGTTAAATTAAGATATAGATTAATTTAGAGTGCCTGCTGAGGGCCAGTATGTTAGATAGATTAAAATAGGTTCAACTTTAAGCGTTTGGTTAAAATTATATTAGGCTAGTTATTAAGTTAAATCAATGCTTTTCAAAACTAAAGAAAAAAAGAAAACATGTATACACTTAGGCCCATTTTACACGATGAAACACGAAACAAAAAGTTTCATGCAACTTTGCTCGGTTTGCTGGGGAGAGGAGAGAGACGGCTGGAGGGAACACGTGTTCCCTCAAACCCTCTCTCTCCTCTCCCCTTCAAACTGACTAAAGTTGGATGAAACTTTTTGTTTCGTGTTTCATCGTGTAAAATGACCCTTACGAGAAGCCTTGTTAAAGCCCGGTATGCAAGGCTCCAGAAATTTCTTTGCTTATCTTAAACCTATGTAAAAAAAATGGTCAAGAAATGGTTCAGAAATATTTTCTGGAGCGATTTCTGCAACCGGTATGCTAGAGTCAAGAAATTCACAGCAGAAATATCGTTTTTTAGTGACACGAAGATGTCGCTTATGGTAAATTTTAGTTTTTCCTCCAGAAATAAGTGTCGATTCATTTATTTCTTGAAGGAATTTTAACGGTTCATGAGTACATAACATGTCAGCTGTTATTTGAAATTGAAAGGAACTTTCCGCAATACTAAAAATAACATTTTATTAATTTTTATTATTATTTTTTTAATTCTTTTTGAATTCGTTATTAATTAAAACAATTTTATTAATTCCAAACAATCTTAAAACAATTTTTATGATGTTTGCAATGAGAAAAAGTAACTGCCAAAATTTCTAAACTGTTGTCATTTTTTCTTAGGGAAATAAATGCAGAAGTTTTCTTGAGCAAATTTCTTGAGCCTTGCATACCGGGCTTAAGTCAGTCTGAATTGGAGCAGCGTTGAGTGTGGGCGTGTAGTGCTGCCGGTGCTCTGGGTTTGCAAACACCGCAACATAACAAAATAAATAAATCCGAAACAATAATCAAAATACTCTTAAGCATAACGAAATGTAAAAATTATCATTTTGACAAAAATATAAAACTGTTCTTAAAACTGAATAACTTTTGATACGCTTTGCCAATTTTAATACTCTTTGTCTTTGGCCTTTAAGTACCAGTCCGTTATTGTGCAATGTATAGTAGCAAGCTTAGGTCGAAGTGCATGATCAATTTCATGTTTTATGGATACAGGAGAGTTTTCAATATGATCACCATAGGTTAGCATGGGTTTCAACTCTTGGATGTTGTAAAAGTTCAAAAATACTAACTAGATTGTTCTGATTGGGGACTGTAAGCATAGGGTATGGGTTGAGCGGACTTATTAGGCGAGGAAATGTAGCAGTCAACCTTAAATATTTTTGCAGTAAGTCTGATTGAGATGGGGTTTTTTACATTCACTACCTTAACTCGGCTATCGTAACTAGGACGTTTTGAAGTTTTTTTTAGAGTTTTGCATTTCACCCTGTATTTTTGTAACCCTGTGCCCTATTTTCATGAATAAGGCAGCAGTGTACGCAGCATGATCCCACCTATCTAAAACTGTAAAAGTGAAGGTTCTACCTTACCAACTTCCAGAGTTATAAGTCAAAATTTTGAAAAGATGCACTTTCGGATGCCGCAATGCAATTTCAAAAAAGGAAACACCAAAGTATAGCACAAAGTTTCTAGATGAGTTAAAGTGAATGCAGTCAATCCGACTTACTGCAAAAAAATTTAAGGTTGGGGCTATTTTTGTGTTATATTTCCTCGCCTATATGTACTGGTGCGGGTATAACGATAAAGTTATGTCACGGCTGCTATATTCCTACGATGCCTCAAAGAGTCGGGGTCGGGGCCTGAGGAAATGGCGTCGTTAACGATGAGTGTGGAGCTTTTTTGTGCTTTATTTAGCCACAAGAGGATAGTTTTCGAAGTCCGGACCCAAATGAAGGAGTTGCATGCGAGAAGAAGTTGAATGTATAATTGTTAATGCCAGAGACGATGGATTGAGGTGGAAGTTGTATCTCTTAAGAAATCATAGGCATTGGAATGTTTGACGATATGGAATATGTAGTTTTTGATTAATGTTACGCCTAGCATGTTAAGTGATGGAAATGAAGTTCCAGGTTTTGTTGAATTCAGATAGTACTTGAATTGAACACAATTCTTTCGATCCTAATCAAGAATAAGTTAAATTCCCCTCTTGATTAACTAAGACATGGTTCCTCGATTGTAAATAAAGATACAACAATCAGCTAAATCTACATATTTGCAAAAATTTGATCTGATTACAGTAAAGTGCAAAATTCAACATCTTACCAGATTCCTCCTTTTGTTTCTCAAAATCTTCCTCCCACTTCAAGTTTGATAAACCGCAATCTATTGGTTGCCCTAAACCAAAACTGTTATCGTACGGCATTTTCAAAAGATCGTAGTTATTTTGTTGAGCGTAAACCGGTGGAAACCATCTACCAAATGGATCACCAGGATACGTACATTGCTAAAAATAAGCCAAAATTTTAATATATTTCATATTTATTTTAATACAAATTCAGTACTTCTCCATTTTTGTCAAAAAATCCACTAACAGTTTCTCGTTCATCTTTTCGAAATGGAGCAAACTGAAATAAAAATTAAATGGGGAAATAAAAAAATTGTATAAGTAAGTACGTAAGTATTGTTTCAAAAATTATTATAGCTCGTTTCAACGGAAGTTCGAAATTTAGACTGAAAATATTGCCAAATATATCATACAGTATACGACATTATAACGTTTATTATTCTTATATCCCCTTAGGAAAATAGTAAAATAGCTAATTAATCACCTTTCATATTTCACTGGTTGGTTGCGGCTATATTACAGTTTCCATTACTTTAAAAACCTTTTCAGAACTATTTAGCTTTTAAAAACTAATTTTTATTTTTCTAGTGTGAAATTGTTCCGTTTTAAGGAAAACACTGTGCAGGTAAAATAGTAAAAATAGCGGAAATGATTGGGTACAGGCTGAAATTTGGCAGAGAAGGGGTTAATATTTTCAGGGGCGATTCCTGGATGTATTTGGAGAAAAAAATTGTTCTCGAGAGGGGGTCTCTCCCCACTATCCACTAAGATTCAGGTTGTTTACGAAAAACAATTTGTATCTTTTTAAAATTTACCTAACCCCTAGACTAATTATCGTAGAGCAACATAATTAGGTTTAGGTAAATGTGTATTCTTTTATTTGGTATAAATAACAGAAACTTGAGTGACTCCATTAAGAAGAAATGTAGGTCCAAAGCATGAGCAAAATGCTAAAAAACGAAGAAAATTGTGTACCAAACCGAACATTCGGCCGAATTATTCGGTTCATGTTTGAGTTCTGAGAACATGTAGTTTGATAGCGATGATGGGAGAGGAATTTGAGGCTTCTAGTAAGAAAACCATTAACAAAAAGGGATAAATCAAATCCGTTGGAGCTGCCCGGCTTGCCGTAACCGAAAATTTCATTTTTTCTTAACAATTTAATAGATTTATTTCTCTTCTTATACAATATTTCAGGATCTACAAGGAACTGTTCGTATTTGTTCTTGAGATTTTAGAACGCAATATAAAAAAACAATACGCTCAACATCGTTTCTTTCAATAATAAAATCGGCCGCTGTGTTGCGCTTCTTTGCGGAAGGATCATACCAGAAAGGTAGTGGTAATGATTTCAATATAAGGTCTAACACAGCCAACTATGTCGAAAGTACTCGGAATGGTTTTGAATATTTTGAGAGAGAACTTTGTCCCATGGTAATAAAATTTCCTTCGACGTCTGAAGAGATGGTGGACCTAAACCATACAGCATCAGTGAGCATTCCGTCCATTGTCTAGTAGAGTAAAAACCATAAAAAAAGACATTCGCTCTGGTTGTTTGAAAGCGCAGCTTTTTCACTCAAACAACCAGAGCTAATGAAAAGTTCGTTGTCTTATTTTATGGTTTTTCCTCTAAACTCTGCTTTAAGGCCGTATCAGAACCTAAAAATATGCAGCGTGCAGCAGCAGCACCAGAGCAACATGCTGCAGTCGGTATCAGATACTAGTCTTTTCCGCTGTGCAGCGCACTTTTTATTTGATAGCTAAATCTCAAATTAAAAATTTAAAAATTGCACTAGTTCTACCAATTATTACTCCATGTCCTTTTAAATAATTTTAAACAAAAAATTCCGCGTCTCCTTGCTTAAAATCACTTGCCGCATTACGAAGTGTCAAAAGTGCTGCATGTATATGCAGCAAAATTAGGATTTGAGATGAAAATGCAGCACGCTGGTCTGGTGCTGCTTTGCTTGTCATTTTACCAGCCTCAGCCAATAGAAACACTTGTCGTTGCAGCGCTGCATAGGTTCTGATACGGCCTTTACTTTCGCTATATTTCACGCCCTTGAATATCTCCTGGTTTTTCTCCATAAAGGCAATATGACATTCAAATTGTCTCCTGCTTGTTATTTTAACTTAAGAATATAAGAATAAATACTCGTGAATGAATCGACTATCGAACTGATTCGGTATAAAAATGCCCATTTTAGGACTATGAAAAAACTAAAAAAATTAAATTTTCAATTTTTTGTCTTTTGCCAACTTAAAAAGCTACTTGCAAAAATTGAAATTTTTTATTTTTTTTCAAAGTCCTAAAATGGGTATTTTAAATAAAGTAACGAAGTATTGCGTATGCTCACAAGAAAGTACATAACAAAACCAACAACGTTGATTTGGCATAAAATGGCGGCAATTTTAATGTTTTTCGAAAAGTACCAATTGTTGCCGTAATCAAAATCCGACTATTTTCCCGTTATTTATTGAATTTTTAGTAAAAACAAAAAATTTCATACATTTTGGTTTTTTGAGGTTAGGATTCATTTTTAAGGTATTTATCATGGAGAATATACAAGGAGACAAAACTCTTATGGGGAAAATGACAGGAAATGGATGGGTAGAAGAAACTAAACTTCTAGTTAATTTTTGGCCACAGATGTCACCTTTGTCCGATGTACCCCACATGAAATTAATAAAAATTCATTGGAAACATCAAAAATTGATTAATTACGAATAATCGCATTGCACATATAATAAGGGTGACATAATAAGTCTGTTCCCGAACTCGAATGTGGGATCCCGCGGGTGCAAGAATTCACCCGAACCTGCCCAATTTGTGTTTCTTTACTTTCTAATGCAAGAAAAAGCGGAAAATTTTTACTTCCCTCCGTGCAAGAATTTGCCAGAGGTTTTCGGTCCTGTGATTTTTGCAAGTTGTCAATTGACATTTTGTTGTATGTATTTGTATGTTAAAAAAGCGGCATACACATACACACAAAAGACATTTATGTTATCTTCTTGTTAATTTGCAAGAAATCGTCCAAAAAGCGTATCATTAGCTTTGTAAGTTTAGTCCACACGCACAGTGGTCTGAAATCCCCAAAACCTGGACAAAATTAATTTACTACCGTAAGAAAAATTATTTTTTTATGAAAATCGGTATAGGGGGGTTTTCGGGGTCGCTGAGTAAGAATCCGTTATCAGATTTTCAAAAAACAAAATGGCGGATCCAATATGGCGACCAACTTTATGAAAAATTAAGCGAATTTTATGAAAATCGGTCTATGGGGTTCAGTCGTGATTGCTGACGATGATTTGTAAATCAAATCGAAATGCATTCGGGTTTTATTATTGAGAATATAAAATATTTTTAGATTCCAATAAATTGCGAGTAGAATCATTAAGGTGTTTTTGTTTAATTCTATTTGATATTATGTCGATTCTACGTAGCTCAGTGTTTAAAAATGTCTTTATCTGATCACACATTCGTTATTTGCTACCTTAAAGAACCCCAGATACCGATTTTCATTGGAATCGGAATACGATTGGCAAATTCGTGGGCCATATTGGCTCGGCCATTTTGAATTTTTTAAGTTTTAACCACAAATTCGTTATTAGCGACCTTAAAAACCCCTAGATACTCACTTTCATTGAAATCGGAACACAATTTACGAATTCATATTTGGGTGGCCATTTCGGTAATTTTTCAGCGGTCATTTTGAATTTCGAGAATCGGACTTCGAGGTGTTTCATAGGACTAGTGCGCCCGCTATAGCGCACACATACAGAATCTTTCTTTTATTAATATAAGATGATATAGATGAAAAAAAAGTTAATATATAGCCCCTGAATAGGACGCTCAAAACTATACATTGAACAAATATGTAGTATATCGTGGATAGTATGACATAGAGCAAGCAGGAGCAGCTGATTTTTTTATATGTTTTGCAGAGATGATTAATAAACAATTACATGTGTATTTCGTAGTGGAAGTCGGTGGAAGTTTGTATTTAGCCATCAATTCATAAGCCGAATCGTTATTAAAATACCACAATTTACTGCATATTTGATCATAAATAAACAATACAATTATTTATTTATGTTCATTTCAATAACACAGTATAATTGTACTTACTCTCTGGAGAAGAATCCATTTTACACAAAAGAAAACGGGTAAACGTAGTGCAATATACACGCAAAAACGTAACACGTGTTTTTGCTCGGAGAGAACGCGCTGCGTCACTTTCCAAATGGAATACAAATGAGATTTCGAACATCTGCCTCTTGCCAAGGGCCTTGAAATACTCCAGGGGGGCCACTATACCTAACCCACGTGAAAAAAGTCGCTAAATATAAACTTTCGTTTTGGTACTTTTGTCCAGGTTTTGGGGATTTCAGACCACTGTGACACGGGATCCTGAGATTTGAGACTTTTTGAATTATTTGCATGAGAGGGAGTGAGGGAGAAATAGCAAAATTTGGGCACGCGGGATCCTGTGTGGCGTAAACATACAGAGCTTTTACTTTCTGGATTTTTGACAGCATTATCCCCACTATTCAAGTAACTTTTAGCCCAACAAGTTTTTGCAGGAAAAGTACGGGAACAGACATAATATGAAATTATTCATCTGTCAGTTCAACCCAGAACTGCGATGGAAACAGCATCGAGTGCTCTTAAGAGAAAAAGCTTTCTGTTTACTTAACGAAAACTCTACCCTGGCTCATGGAAACCACTGACATATAGATATGTACTGTGTTTCCATGCGCCAGGGTAGAGTTTTCGTTAAGTAAACAGAAAGCTTTTTCTCTCAAGATCACTCGATGCTGTTTCCATGACGGTTCTGGGTTAAAGTGACAGATAATTAATTTTACATTGCCTCGCCGTTGGTATATGTGCAGTCAAGGATACTGAAACACACACATATGCAAAACCCGGCTTATTCGGGCTGGCTTCGTTGAGTTTACTTGGATTTAACGACACTTTACTCAATCCCCGTTTCCATGGGCGCTTAATCTGAGTAAACTCAGGATAAACTCTGCATGGAAACACAGTAATGGACTGCTAATTGACAACTTTCAATGGCACCATTTTTCTCCAGAAGAAGAAGACCTTTTCTATGTCAACAACAATTTTTTTTCGAATTTAAAGGAAAATAAGTAATAAGATGTATGTTATAATTGATAGAAATAATTTTCCATCATTATTTTTTATTTAGTAGCAGTTTTTTCGTTAAATAAATGTATTTTTTTCAAATATGTGAGGTTTCTTTCCCTCTGTTTAACGAACTTTTAAAAATAGCCAAAGTGAGAGAAAGAAGAAAAAAACTCTATACCTGTCTATTTTTTTCTAATTATGTTGATATCGCTAACATGCACTGAACTGTTTTTTTTATTTTAAAACCGATTAAAGTTCATAGGATTTTAACGGCGAACGAGACAATAGTTTTTGGTGCCACTTTTTTGTATGGGATTTTGCTTATTTAGCAGAAACACAGTAATGGTCTTAGAATATAGAACTACAGGAAAGGCCCTCGCGTATAAAATCCATGAATGCGAGCGTAGTGAAATCTGGGGTCAGTGGACTGTCAAATTGGTATAATTTCGGGTCAGTTGAATGTCAAATTTTCCCGCGACACTTTCTTTAAAACGAATTTTTCTATAAAATTTATTTACAGTTTTTTAAAAAACTAATATCAAAAAAGAAAGAAAGTTTTAAGGATTTGCTTTTAGTGTAATTGAAGTTGTTACGAGTGAATTTTCAGTGAAAAAAAGAACAATGAAGTGTGCAGTTTGAATTTCACTACGCTAAAATTCTGCGAGGACCCTTCCTGTAGTTCTATATTCTAAGGTAATGGTTCTTCTAGAGCAGTGATGGGCATTCCTATGCTCGCGAGCAAATGAGCTTTAGAGCTTTGAATGGGCTTTGAATATGTATACGAAGTCAGATGACCGGAATATCCAAGAAAAAGCTTATCAGTCTTAATTAAGACTTCATGCGAGTGGGAACGTATCAGATTTTGTACTCATATGAAAGAATACACTGTCTAGTCAGTGTAAAGCTTTAGAAAACTTTTGATAGCTTTTACACAAATGCATTTCTTTAGCTGTGTAGGTTTCCCCTTCACTGCCTAGAGCTATTCGTCTTTGCGCTTCTTTTTGACAGGTTTTCTCATTTATGAAATATTGGCATATGTACGAATGTGTATATTGTATTCTAGGTAAATTTTATTAAAGGGATTTGTTGGTGGAAATAAATGTAAATAAGAAGGAAGCTGTAAAATGTATTGTTTGATTTTTTGTTTAAGTGACAAAAATCAATTACATATTTTTAGAAGTTACGATTATGTTTTTTCAGGTCCTTTGCAAAAGTTAGTAAAACCGTGAGCTTAGTACGAATTTTGATTTCGTTTTTATTCATAACTATCATTTCCGCAATGTGTTTATTTTGCAGATTTGGGTAATTTTTTTTTTCAAGGATTCACAAGCAAATTATTGCGTTTTACAAGGATTTGAAGATATAAAATATCATATCATGAACAAATTTAAAAATATGAAAAGTGAAAATTATTGCTTTATGGTTATTTATGGACATTCTCACTTAATACCTGTGACACATATACCATCATAATGAAAGTAACCTTCATTATCGTGGCAAAAACCCACCATAATGAAAGCCCAAAATGAAAGTATTTTATCTTCATTTGGACTGTAATTTTGCCTAAGTGACATCTGTTGGAAAATTGGAAAGTACATTTTAAAATAAAATAATACCTGTGACACACTATACTTTCATTATGCTGGTAACTTTGATTATGATGGTCAAGGAAATGATGGGGTGACACACTACACTTTACTTTCATTTGCATCTGGCACATCAAGTGAAGATATAAACCTGCGTGTTTTTTTTGCTTTAATTTTAAGTTGTTTTAATTGGTAAAACTTAAAAAAAAATTATTTAGAGTAGTAAAGAAAAACATCCTTGCAAATTGTTGTTTAACTAATGTCAAATCAAATAATTTTATTTTAAAATGTAGTTTCCAATTTTCCAACAGATGTCACTTAACCGAAATTACAGTCCAAATGAAGGTAAAATACTTTCATTTTGGACTTTCATTATACCTGTGACACACTATAGGTCTGTTCCAATAGAGAATGCGGGATCCCGCGGGACCAAGAAATCACCCAATTCCTGTTCCAATAGAATCTCATGCTCGGAAAAGCGGGGAAATTTTTACTTCCCCTCGACCAAGAAACCGCAGGAGATTTTTAGGTGGAGTGAAATCTTACGACGTTTTCAACATGTCAAAACAGCTGTTACTTGTCATGTCAAACCAAAATGATTACGATGTGCTGAAAATAATTTCTTCGATTGGTGCCTTACTAAAAGATTTTGAATAATTTCATAAATAATTTATTAATTTCAATAGTTTTATGTCATTATTTTGAAGACACAAGTGATTTTTAGGTTATGGTCTTCTTGATTTGCACGAAGCATCCCCGAAAGCGTTCCTTCACTTTTCGGGATTTTGACTAAATTTTCCCCCACCAATCAAGTATCTTTTCGCAGGCTACGACAGGACAGGTTTTCTATTGGAACAGACCTTATACTTTCATTATGATGGTAACTTTCATTATGATGGTCAAGGAAATGATGGGGTGTCACATTACACTTTACTTTCATTTGCATCTGGCATATCAAGTGAGGATATAAACCTGCGTATTTTTTGCTTTAATTTTAAGTTATTTTAATTTGGAATATTTAAAACAAATATTTTTTAAAGTAGTAAAGAAAACATCCTTGCAAATTGTTGCTTAACTAACGTCAAATCAAATTATTTTATTTTAAAATGTAGTTTCCAATTTTCCAACAGATGTCACTTAACCGAAATTACAGACCAAATGAAAGTAAAATACTTTCATTTTGGACTTTCATTATCGTGGGTTTTTGCCACGATAATGAAGGTTACTTTCATTATGATGGTATATGTGTCACAGGTATTATGGTGGGTTTTGGCCACGATAATGAAGGTTACTTTCATTATGATGGCATATGTGTCACAGGTATAATTTGATTTCACGTTAGTTAAGCAACAATTTGCAAGGATGTTTTCTTTACTACTTTAAAAAATATTTTTTTAAATATTCCAAATTAAAACAGATTAAAATTAAAGCAAAAAAACACGCAGGTTTATATCCTCGCTTGATATGCCAGATGCAAATGAAAGCAAAGTGTAATGTGTCACCCCATCATTTTTTTGACCATCATAATGAAAGTTACCATCATAATGAAAGTATAATGTGTCACAGGTATAATAGTGCAGCCAATATAAGAATTCTATCTAATGACACTATAAAAAAAATCCAAATAATTTGAATTTTTTTTATTTTTATTATGATGTTCTACTGAAATCCTGGAAAGTATCCTAGTTTCGGTGTCCCTCTAATACTAGTATTTTGTTAAAAAATAAATGCTGCTTTCCACACCACCGCAGGGATAGAGTATTAATCGTTGTTTTAAATTGGTTTCCCCAGTAAGCGTAATCGACAAAAAAATTTTCGGTGTTACATCCCTTATAGGCCCAGTCACTTTTTACATAAATCTCTAAAAAAATCCAACTGGAGATTTTCCAACGGGATTCTCTTTATTTGGGGGTCACAAATAATTTCCCAAAAGTCCACAAAGCCAACTGTCCGGCCACTCAAGTTACGGCGGCTGAAAGGTCACGCAAATCAGTTTTTCTCAAATATCACGTGCGATTAAAAATAATAGTAAATAGGTTACAAAAATTAAGCACGCGCGCACGGAAATATTTTTATTGTTTTTAAAGCGTTATACTGGGAGGTTTTAGGCCCCCATACACGGTCAAATTGTATGTACATCGAAGTGCGGATGTACAACCAAAACAATCTATTGTGAGCCGGTTGGCCGATCAAAACTTGATGCGCGCAGGTTTGATGAAAATCATTGTACAGCATGGATGTACATCCAATTTGACATTTGACCAGCGGCCTTTAGCGTTAGCTACAGTTAAGTATCTGTCGGCCGATGGAAAGGCTGTAGCGTGCGGGTTGTCTTAAGCCTCTGTATTGTTTTTCAGTGACGTTTTTTGAAAAAGTGCCCACCAAGAAATTTGTTCAGAATCGTCTTCCGCATCAGAATATCCACTTTAATTTTTTTTCACCGAAAGCCAATTTCCATATACATTGTACCGGGGTCCTTTGTATAGTCTATTATTGATTTGTTTTGTTTTTCTCTCGAGAAAATTTAAAACATTTTTTATAAAAGTATAAAACCTAAGGCACCCTTGAATCTCATTTGCTAGGGTTCTCCTTGAACGAGCATTTGTTTTGACTCCCATTCTTACAATTTTTCGAATATCACAAGTATTGCTTTTTTTGGCTCCCCCCTAGTTCTCGTTCCGCCTTAAAAGCGACTGGACTCAGAGCGAACCGTCTAAACAAACTATCGCTTTCGGGCGCCTCAGAAGGAGAGACAAAGCGAACCGTCTAAACAGGCACATAGTTTAGCAACAGAAAGTAGTTTGCCAGGCTTAACCCGCCGTCTAGACGAGACATATTTTCTGTCTTGACATCTGTCTGTCTTGCAATATGTCTCGTGTGGACCCTAAAAATCTTCATGTCAAGACATGAGGACAGAAGTGAAGACATGGTGATGTCAAGACAGAAACGAAGACGGATTTTTGACAGTTGTGAAAAAAAAATGGCGGCTTTCTTCATTTTAGATGTTTATCGAATTATTTGTACGTGTCAATAGGACTAAAGTTACTCTTGGGTTTATAAATTTTCAATTTCCTTGAACATTTTCAAAAACCTAAATTTTCTTAAATTTTGCACCTTTCATCATTGTATTTTCCTTCCAATGCTACTAATTTTTCACACAATGTTGCTTCTTTGACTGTTATTTAAAAATGAAATGGCATAACAGAATTTGCCCACAAAAATTTTTCTGTCTTGTTTCGAAACAGATGTCTTAACAGAAAATACATATGTCTCGTCTAGACGCCGGGTAAGGCTCCGATTAAAACTAAAGAAACACGGATAAATCCAAATGCAATTGAACGCATGGGGTCTGTTACCTCGGTTGCGTTATTACCAGGGAAGAAGAAGACGTCAGTTCCAGAATAAAAAATCCAAGAAAGGATAGACGACGAAATCAAGCGAAAGAAATGGAGTTGGATTGGCCACACCTTGCGCCGCGAGAACGAGATTTAACCGGAATTCGCAAGAAAACTGTCGAGTTGGAAGCATAAACCAGCTCGCTGCATATTCCAAAGTGGAGGAGAACCTTATTATCCGAGGCCACAACAATAAAATACGGAGTCCGCTCACTAACATATAGAATGGACTGTTCATCAGGAAATTTTCATGGCACCAATTCGTTCCATAGGTGGGAAACCTTTTTTCACTGACATGTAAACACGTCAGTTACTTTTGTAAATTAAAATTTTTTATTTTCGTTTTTGGACGATGAAAACAAAATAAATTTTTGTTAAAAAAAATAACAAATGCAATTTTGATGTTATTTCCCTTTTAAAATGCTTTTTTTCATTAATTACAAATATTTATGTTAAACCATGCGAGGTTCTCTACCCCTGTTTCATCAATATGTCAGTGATTTCGCGGCTTAGGGGGGAAAGAGACAGAAATAAAAAAATCACTATACCCATCTATTTTTTCTTGTAAATATTCTGACATTAGTTCAAAGTAAAAAATGAAATCAGGTATGGGAACTTTAATATCGTGCAACCCTTGTGGGGGTTTTATTTTAAATTTCGCTTAAAATCATTCCAGAATTTTATTTACCGGTCTTAATTTACTGAAAAGATAAAAAAGTTATCGTATTTTGTAGTTTATTGAAAGTAAAGAGTAAAAATATTTAAGAAAATGGAAAAATGTGCGTCAAATTTTTTTTTTCAAGTTTGGCACTATCTGATTATATTTCTGCCAGTGAATGCACTGAACTCGGCCTCGGTAGTCTAGGGAGTAAGGCGCCTGGCTACTATCCCAGAGGTGCCGGGTTCGAATCCCGGCAGAGCCCCACGGTCCTTCGCCTTTCCCACCATCTTTCTTCTTCCCTCCTTACATTCCTCATTCCCCCTGTCATAGCCTTCCGCTAGCATTGCCCCGCTCCACCAAGCGCATGTCATCGGTTGCTTGATAGGATTCAACTCGTTTCAGGAGGCATAACACTCCAGCGAGTTGTTTCTCATTGCCACGTTGCCAGAGTTGCGATAGAAATGTTTGGGGTTACGTGGTTGTGGCAGTTCCTTCCTACTTCTCTCTTCCTCTTCACTATCTATCGACTAGAGCTGCTGTTTGACATTGCACTCTATACGAAGAAAATAGATTGTCGACAGTACAAATTGCTTTCCCTGAGCTCTAGTCTTCCACATAAAAAAAGAAAAAAAAACACAAAATTTAACATAATTTGAGTTCGGTGACAAAAGGGGCTTATGGATGAGCGAGAGGACTATACTTTTCTATACTTTTTGGTGCCATGAGTTTGTATGGAAATAATGTCTGATGAGCAGTCCATTATTATATGTCAGTGAGTCCGCTGGACACGATTGCACGACTAAAGAACTCATAGGTTTTACCAAAATTAAATCACAGGGTTCCGCGGCGACCAAATAAAAAATTTCAACTTTACTGAGTCGAGTACGTTATTAAACAACTAGCTTTCATTATGGTGTATAGAGTTATAGTTATAAGCGAAAAAAAATGGGTGAAAACTTCTATGGCCTGTCTAGATTTCTAAATCAATCTTAATATTACAAGACGATAAGGGTCAATAAATTTTGTTTATGAATATTCCATTTAAGTTTATTTTATTGTTACTTGATGTTGCAATAAAATAAGAAAAACAACAACGTAATAGATGAGGCTGCGGTTACTGAACACGATAGTAACGCTAGCACTAGCAAGTATTAGTTAGCGCTGGCAAATATAATTCATGTAAACAGTACGTGCTGTTTATGAACGCACTTCTGAGCTAGCGCTAGCTAGCACTTACTCGCGCTAGTCATATTCTGCAATGAATTGAAACATTGATACTAGCGCGAGTGTTTGAGAAGTAGCTTGCAGTTATAATTTTTAATATTATTTAATATATAATCAAAAGAAACGCTGTTAATTTATAAGCATTTTATGCAAATGATGGAACTCTCCGAATATTTCTCGCACCGTATTTATTGCATATGTTTCATTTTTCGTTTAAAAAGACGTTCTATATTTTACTATTAAACTTTCCTCTGTAAAAGACAAAGCCATGGTGATATTCATATCATATAACACACAACTGCTGAACAACGAGCTTGTTTCAGCTCGCTTTAACAATAACCACACAGCTAGAGCCAGCTCGCACCTGCGATACTAACGCTAGCATTACTAGCGTTTCCAGTAACCGCGGCCTTAGAAATTCGGAAATAATTTATATTATATTTTTTTTATATATTATTATTTTATTTATTAGTATTTTATAATACTCTAATACATCAACATAAAAAAAATTATAGCTAACTTAATCTAGTTGCAATTTTTATTTATACTTTTATTTTCACATATTCGATACACTTCTTTTTAAAAATCCTTAAGTTTGTTTCAGATTTAATGTAATGTAATTATCGCAAAAACCCCTTAAAAAGGGGTATTTTTGGCATTTTTAAAGGTGACGCCCATATTTTAGGACTGCGGGACCCTGATTTTCGCAATCAGCGACCCAAAAGACATATAGAGAACGAGTTTCAAAGCGGGGTGTTACGTTTCGACGTGAACTATTAACGTAAGTTCAATACAACTTTTTAAACTTTAAAGGGGTCTGCCGGGGGTTTCCACTATGCAAACCGTCTGGCAATGGAGGACGTGATTTCTAATAGTATTCCAGAGGAAATATCAAAAAATCAACGTTCATAAAATGACGTAAGTAGGCATCAATTTTCTGCACATTTGCTACCTCCTTCCTGCCAAAGCCACTGCGCTCAGGATTCTTAGTAGCCAAACGTTGTTACCTGCTGTAGTGTCCTTATGCAGAAAAATTTTCAGCGTTTATACTATGACGTAAATCTGGCCGTCACGGGCTCTTGCTCTACTACAATTGTGTACACTTTGATTATTTTTAACAAAATTAAATAACTTGTAAACGTATAAATAAACTTTGAACTTTACTCGCACATCCGTTCAGCTCAAACTTCACTTGACACTCGCAAGTCTTTCATCTTTATATGTTTAATGAGTGAAAGGTGGACAGCTATATGCCTATATGAATGAAGGATATTCCGCCGTCGCATATTGCATATATTAACAAATCTCAGGCTTTCGATCGCAAATTCTCGATTGATCCTGCGACCAGGATCTTGAAAGGAGTCACCTTTTGTACTACCAAGGTGCAATGTCTAGTAGTAAGCTTGTTTTGAAGAATAGAAAAAGGATAGGTAAGGTTAGAGGGGGGTCTGGATGGTGATCGAGGAAATGTTGATGAGCCTTACGTTTGAATTCTAAAGCGGCCTACAGACGATCAACTTGGGTTTTCAACCCGTTGTCAACTATGCCTAGTTGTCAACGAGTTGCACGTCTGTAGTCGCGTTTATGGTTGAAAGAACCGTTGATAAATGGTTGAAGCAAGTTCAAAATTTTTAGATTTTTGGTAGGCGGGGTTTCCAGGTTGCCAATCAGTTTGCACGTCTGTAGTGATGTTGACAACTGCAGTGGGCAGCATCATTTGAAATCGTGAGCTTGAGCAATGAACATCGCAAATTGGTTGACAACAAGTTGAAGCATGTGTACACTTTCTATTGACAATAGGTTGACAACCCAAGTTGATCGTCTGTAGGCCGCTTTAGATGTTCTACAAGTTCAGAAATACTGACTGCGGGAGAATATTACACAGTCGAGTTGTTCTATTCATAAACGAACTACTAGACCATATATTCTTGCTAAACTCTTCCAAAATGCTCTTTTTACACCCCGTCCTCCTTCAGACCTGTTAACCTACTGCATCGAAAGAGTAAAAGCCGCCAGCGCAAAACAGGCAAACGGAGGGCTCCCGTAGTTTCTAAATGACGGCTCTTTTTTTATCCCATACTATCTTTTATTTGCGGTTTTCGTGCGTGGTGCGAATCGCGTAGCGCACCATCCTTGGTATATTTCCTACATAGAAACTCTAATCTGACCAGCCGCCAAATTGTGCGGAGTTTAGTTACAAAATTCCTATATTGCTCAGGTTCGTTAGTCAGCAAAGAGCCCACAGCGAGAAATATTAGAAAGAGAAGTAGAGTGGTGCGTTTACAAACTTTAATGTGGGTAAAAAAAGTTTGCTACTCGGCAAAGAACTCAGGAGAGGAGTTTGCATTTATGAATATTATTATGATTCACATTCGTTGTTGACTAATTATTAAAGAATTTGCATGGAAATTAATTTCGTTTGTTATGCTGGGGCAGATTTTATTTTGCACTTTGTAAACACTAAAAGATATATCATTGATTGATTTTTAAAATAAATTATGGGTATGCGCCGAACACCTAGAACACCTCGAGCAGCCGCCACTATGCAGTGAAATTCTTCTTGATGGAACTTACCAAGGACCAGAAGTTTACTTCTCAACTTGTTGTCAAATGAAGTTTTGACTTTCCTGATAGTGGCTTTAGGCGGCTCTCAGACTGAGGCAACAAGCTATAAGAAACTGGCAATAGGCAACATGCAATATTATCGGCAGCGCCTACTTTACATTGAATTAAATTAGAGGTCTCACATTAGAGCAACTCGAACGAAAAATGTTGCTGGTTGCGGCAACATTATTTCTGGCGATACTCAGTGCATTTTTAAAAGCAACAGGTATTGCTTATTGCTTGTTGCCTCAGTGTGAGAGCCGTCTTACAGGAATTTCTTAGTTGTATGTACTCTAAACCGAGCGACTCACTCGGAAAACTCTTGCACGCTCGGAAGGCGGCTTCTTTAGTTTTGATTGCGTTCATACACTCACGATTAAACCATCTATTGGGCCTAGGCTTCACAGATTTGGTAGAATGGGGAATGAACAAATGCATTCCTGCCTGTATGATATTGGTGATACGGATAGCGACAGAGTTAGCGTTTTTGTTTCGGAAACACGGGTCCCAGTCAGTGGATTGGAAAAAATGAATAAGCCGCAGCCAATTGGCCATCCCATAAGGCCATACAGTTCTCCTAACTGGTTTGGGAGGGGTCGGAAATTTGAATGGGAAGTTAGCGCTGACTAGGCTGTGTTCCGAATAGTCGAGAGGTGAATCAACTTCGACGGAGTAACGCAATCGATGAGAAGTAAGAAAAAGATCAAGGAGATAGCCTCTTTGATTCGCAACATCAGGGACTCTCGTGGGATGATTTACAATTTGATGCAAATTATTGGTGTCTGCAAAGAGTTCGACGTCCTTGCCAGAAACACTTGTGAACATTGAAAGCACCCGCAACAATTACTTCACTCTCGGGATTGGATGACAAAAATCCTGAGATTTGTTCGGAAATTATGAAGTTGAGCCTTCGTTACTTATGTTAGGACTACTGAATAGGAAGCAGAATAATATGGCGTGACTTCGGAAGATGATTTTAATCCAAAGTTAGTTAAAATCTGAAGACGTGCTTTTATTTATTTTATAATAAGCCACGTCATCCCTAACATAGATGGCAGTACCCCTATGGAGGGAGAGATTGTGCACTAAAGTGTACCCCGTCACCTGGTAATGACCTAAGTGATATTTGGGTTTCACTAAGTGCGAAGATTGGCGGTTTGAAAATATTTAAGTGGCACTCAATAAACGAGAAATTCACATGAAGTCCACGAATGTTACAGAAGTCAATAACAACGCGTGACTTGTAACGGGACTTCTGTTACGCGGGCTCAATCGCCACAGTCTCAGGGATATTTCTCGGAATTACCACAACTATCAGAGTCGGTAAAATTTGTCCTCGTTAAAGTGTTATGCCTTTTGAGACGGGGCAAATTTCACTGACCGACAGATTTTGGAAGCGACACCTGCAGGTCCGAGATTCGAGTGAGGGTAGGGAGCAAGGGTACTTACTTGTGCTGTTCGTCGGTCGCGTGTTGTGTCGATTAAAGGGTGATGGCCTTCGCTTTACACCGCGGCGCGTGTTTCAGATGTGCTAAATTGCTTGTTTGGCGTTTTGGAAAACATATTCATCACATATCTATAAGTCAGTTAATAGCAAGCTAACCCGGGAATTACACGGGACAGTTCTACTGACACTGTCGCTAACACTGACTCGTGTAAATACTCACTGACGCGCCTTTTTTACTGACAAGTCAGCGCCGGCGAGACAGTTTTCGAGTCAGTGCTGCAGAGGCGGCGGTACCGGTCCAAGCTATGTGTTGAATTCGAAAAGTTCAAAAGGGGGTAGGGGAAGAGGAGGAAAAAATGGTATATTCGATCTCCAAAAACTTCAATCTTACTGTGCACATTCAACTTTTTTTTGAAAATATGCATAGAAATATGTTTACACTTTATGCAAAAAAATTAGCTAACTTTTTGCAAAGCCTGCAGCTAGTTTTGAACTTCGCGAAATAAAATCGTTCCCTAAGGTAACTTTTCAGTCGTTTTAATACTGAAAAACTACTCTCGTTCATACACGACGAGCCGGTAATTGTCATGAGAAGCCGAATAAATTTGGAAAACTGATCGACTAATCATTTTGCCGCAAAAAATCTATAACATCTTTCAAACTTTTGATTTTTTTGCCTAGTTTTTGAGCTAAAGATAAAAACATGTCTCGATCACTTGAAAGACTTTCCTCAGAAAAATCATTTAAACTCTTTAGCACGTATTTTGCATGCACGAGTGCAGTGCAGCCTTAAATAAAAAAAACAAGTTAGGAAAATTTTTTGAAGACCTAATATAGAAACGGGATCACATGTGTTGATTTTCAACACTTGGGAGCGCTCGTGTGTTGAATGGTCAACATACACAACAGGTGTTCCGCCGCCCCTGCGAAATATTCGAAGAAATATGTAAACTACTAAAAGCTTCCAAGAAATATGTAAACTACTAAAAGTTAACCATATAACATCAACTGCATACCACCATGAAACAATCGGTTCGCTAGAACGTAACCATCGTGTACTGAACGAATACCTGCAAGCATTTTGCAACAACCACGAATGGGACACATGGATACCATATTACACATTTGCGTACAATACTACACCACACTCGGAAACTAACTACACACGATTCGAGTTAGTATATGGCCGTTTAGCTTCCCTTCCAAATGAACAACATGAAGAATTAAACTCTCCAGTATACAATTATGACGAATATATAACCGAACTAAAAATTAAACTAAAGAACGCACAGGAAACGGCAAGACAACTACTTCTCAATTCGAAATTATCAAACAAAGAAAAAACAGACAAAAAAACTAATCCGGCACAAATAGAAAAAGGAGACCAAGTATACCTAAGGAAAGGTAATCGAAAGAAATTAGAAAGTCCATACGACGGACCATACGAAGTGATAGAAAGTTCAGGCGTCAATTCCAAAATAAAAATAAATGATAAAGAAAGAGTAGTAAAAATAGATTAAAGAAATAATAATGATAACCTAAAACAAATAGTAAACATAGAATATAAAACAAATAAAAATAATAATAATAATAATAATAGATATACAATAAAAGATAAACAAGAAAAACCAAAATTATAAGTATAAAGTTATAGCCAGGTAGAATTATATAGAAATAGATTAAATCATAAAACTATGTTACTAGTAAAACAGATTAGAAAGGTAGACACTAAATCATAAGATCAGGATAGTTAAGCATACAAAAAAAATGTAAACATTTTTTTTTCTAAGGGGCGGAGGTGTTGTGATATTATATATCAATAACAACAACACAGAATCACAACCAACAATTCCCTCAAATGTAAACAAAAAGTGAGAACCTGAAACCACCGTCACCATGGACACAGATAATTGCGTCAGAGGATTCCCTCCAGTCCGAATAATTAAAACACAACGGGAATCCCATGCACACAAGAAACTCTGTTGCAAGACATGTGTGAAGTAATAAATTGACCCATGTCATTGCACAAGTGCATAGGCGCATGTGACTCACTTAAATGTTCATGTTACTATTATGGTGACCAGGCGGTTTTAATTTATTGCGGTCAAAATATTTTTAAACGATATTTTGATTTCCTTATGTTTTTGCTGAAGAGGAGAAATGTAAACATAAGCGATGGATATTGGAAATCCAAAGTCCATCCCTTATGTACTGGATAACCCCTCTTAAATTTTAAGAACTTTTAAGTAATTGTACTAGATTATTTTTGTATAAAATGGCACGGCAGTTCTCGAACATGGGGAACTTGCGAAGAGACTGGCGTGAAATAAACTTGGTTTGCAGCCTTAAGGCCCAATCATATAGCAGAAACGAAAACGAAAACGAAATGAACTTGAAAATGATAGCGATTATATAGGTGCCTGAGCGAATAGGTTTTTGACATTTGTTGACAAGTTCTGCATTGAGTAGAAGAATTTTTTATTTTCGATAAATACATCTATTATAGAATTTATATAATTTATGGCGGATGTCGACAAATCACAAGAGAAATCAAAATTTAAATTTTTTCACCTTGTATTCACTGAATTCTTTTAAAATAACTTCTTTTTCGCTCTTTCAACTACTTTAAATTGGAAAACAAACTGTCTATCGAACTGTCAAAGTAACGGGCTGAATAGCTGAAACGAATACCGAAATGAAATAAATTTATATCGTTCGTTCTGATTCGGTTCTGTTCCTTTATATAACCGCGTTCATACATTTTCATACGATTTATTTCATTCTTTTCGTTTCGGTTCGTTTTCGTTTCTGCTATATAATTGGGCCTTTAGATTTTATACCACATCTTTTCAATGGCAATCATTGCCTTATAATCTGCAGTCCCTAGCTGCTGTGTCAAAATAATTAGGGAATCCATTTTGGCACTCTTGCCTTTGAAATTTGCGGCCAGACGCTGAGTAATTTTCTGGTAAGTTCGTAACGCCTCTGCGGAATAATCCCAAGCACAACAGCTGACTAGTCAGTGAAATGTCAAATTCTTATTTTGAAATGGCGGAGTACGGATGCGATAGATGTCTTTAGAAAAAATAATTAAAAAATCTCAAAATTCGTTTATTTGAGGAAAAAATGGCAGAAAAAAATTACTCGTCTGGAAATCATCGACCTAATTGAAAAGTACGAGGAAAATCCTTGTTTGTGGGATTTAACAAAGGATTGACCCAATATTTTCTTTTCCTAGTCTTCCATGTCTTCAATAATTTGTGTTAATAATAATGCAATCAAGGAAGCATGTACACTGGTCGACGACATTATAGGAATGAACTGACTTGTCAGTTGACCGAACGTAATCAACGCAGAGCCAGTGGATGTGAAAAACAGAGTCAGTACTGGCAGTCAGCAGAACTGACTCGTGTAATCGCCGGGTAAGTTTAAGCCCATTTTTTAATGAAAAAGGATTTGCGTCCGTCTAGTAATAAGGGCCCCTGTGCTGAAAGTCGAGTCGTGTCGTGACAAGTCGTTTTAGCTGAAGAAAGTGACGTTTCAGTCCAATTACGACTTTCAGCACAGCGACCTAAACTCAACTTAGCAATTACACTCTAGGCCCCTGTGCTGAAAGTCGTAATTCGACTGAAAAGTCACTTTCTTCAACTCAAACGACTTTTCATGAAGCACGACTCGACTTTCAGCACAGCGGTCATAGATTCGGTGTGACATGCCAATATTTTTTCAAATTGGGATTGTTAAAATTGTTACGAATTTGCTGTCCCAATTCAAAATTTGTTTGATGTCAACTTTTTGTTATACACACTGTGTTATGGTTGCCCACCTAAATCAGTTCTGTTATATGCTAATTAAACTTGGCAAAATGAAGAATTCATCTTGCAATATGTTATACGCTATCGAAGAGATTTGGAGGATTCAAATATAATTTATTCTTAGGGCAATTGTGACAATTGCTCTTAAATATGCAATATCTAAATAAGACACGTAAATCAAAAAATCTTATAGTGATCTTACCGGTTCTACCCACTTTTTTTCATTCTTTGCGTCAAATTGTTTTATCCAAACTTCTTCTTCCTGACGAAGGGCATCCATAATCGATGGAGCAGCTCGTGGGCTTACAGCATCTCTGTACACTACATCGATTGCCCTCATTTCCCGTAGCAAATTATCCATTTGAAAACTCTGCAATTAAATTCATTTTATTTAGGTCCATAGCTTAAATGCTATCATCAGACTTTAGGTGGAGGGGCAGCTTGTGAAAGAAATTCATTGACAAGTTGATTTTCTTCTAAGTGCTCCCTTCCTGGTCTAGTCCCAATCGGAGCTTGAGTAAATCCTTCATCTTTATATGCAAAATCTTTTGTCATCTGGTTTCCTAATTGCATTAGTGGATTTTGGCCTCCACAATCAGGGGCAACCAAATCACGGAATGACATTTTTTTAAATTTAAATAAGATGTAGTGCAGTATTTTGAAATAAGATTAAAGATATTCTAAAATAAGAATCAAGTGAAAATAGTTTTCTTAATTATACACAAAAATCTCACAACTATAAAGTCAATAAAAAAAACTAGCTCTCCGTCAGGTTCAAAATTTGTAGCTGTCATAATTCGCAGCTGTAGTATGTCAAACCTGCAGCGAATTCGGGACAAATATTTTCGCCGTGAAAGTTGTCAAAAGTTCTCGAAATGTTTCAAAGTTAAAAGCTTTTTTTCTGAAAAAAAACAAGAAATTTAAAATGTGTTTTTTACGATATTTGTTCATTTAAAAGTTGATTATAATTTGACCTATTAATAAATTGTTTTTAATTTTTTAAGTTATAAAGTTTATTTTTCCAAAATAAAAAATTGTTTACTAACACAACAAAGACGTTATTTTCCCGCCAAAAAGAATGTCAAATAACTTCATAAGCTATGGATTTTGATTTGTTCGAATTAGAGGATGATGATATTTTATCTTCAGTTTGTGTTATTCCTACAGGTTTGTAAATACTTACAACTTTTTGCCAAAAATTACGGTTTCTGTTGCAGTTGATGAGGAAATAATCAACAATCCACTGCCCGGTTTCAATTGCTCTGGTGAAGATAGTCTAAGCTCACAATTTTCGGTGGATTCCTTTATTAAAAATTACTATATATTTAAGCAAAATGTTGATATTACTTCAAATATTAGAATATCGTCTTATAATTTTAATCCGGTCTCATGTGCCTCCAGAATAGTCTCCAATTATCTCGCAGGAAAAACTAGGTAGTTTGTAAAAATCTAAATTCTTTTCATTCAAGTGCTTTAACTTCTAGATTACATATCCAATTGCTTGCTGCAACCCGGAAGGGACAAATCTTTGATGATGGGCCTTCATTTTACGAACGAAGAAGGGAGGTTACTCTACTATATCACTTAACTTATTTGAGTAAAACTCGGATTCCGTGGTCAAATATACAAAATAATCTACAGAGTTTACGTGTTCTTATCACTTGTATAAGTTCTGCAAAATCTTTGAAGGATATTTACTTGGCAAACAGTACACAAGGAAATAAGGTATAAATTAGTTCTTAAACAATATTGATTGGTATATTTAAATTTTTAAATAATTGTTTAAACTTTTACTATTCTAAAATACGTTTACAAATAATTGAAAGAAAAATTAAATATTCAAATATGGGAATTATTGTTGAGGAAAATAGTATTGCTAACTTTTCGGTATTAGCTATTCTAATTTTTTAGTATACTCCAGGCTTATTTCATTCTACTAAAGCAAATAAGGCTTCTTTCAACTAACTCTTTAGGGGGATTTTCTGTTTTTGTTAATTAATAGGGGTGGGTTTTCTAGCACTCTTCCTGATACCCCTTTGAGCGCAGAGTTCTTAAAACATTTTAAATGTTTCTTTTTAACTTTGGAGCATTAATTTTTCAATTTTTGACCATTTTTCTAAGAGTTACATTTATTGGAAGAGTTACATTTATTAGCACTTTGCTTTATCGAGCCATTTGTTCTGCCATACCACTTTGACATACGTGATATTATTTCTAACAGTTTTTTTTTCAAATTTTGAGGGTCAGAACTCCCTCGAGTTATCCTCGCTTACGCTTGCATGTCTCAGAATGATGTCGGCTGATTTTTTATTAATTTGAGGTGGTGGTCATATTCAAGAGCTGTGTGGTGCTCGGGTATGTCCCTATCAGTTGGAGACGGGGAGGGTCGTCTTCATCCCAAAGATAGGAAGAAGAGGTCACGAAACCGCGAAGGACTATAGGCCGATTAGCCTGACATCCTTCGTGCTTAAGACACTAGAAAGGGTCATCGACTTCCACATCCGCCAATCGGTAGATGTGACTTTACTGTCACCAGTTCGACATACCTATCTCGGCGGTAGATCCACCGAGACAGCTCTGCACGAGGTGGTGGGAACTATTGAAAAGACCCCTTATTACAAACAATATGCTTTGGCAGTCTTTTTAGATATAGAAGGCGCCTTTAACAACGTACGTACGGAACCGATCCGAGAGGCTCTCATAGCCCTAAACGTAGAAGCAAGCCTCAGGCAATGGCTAGCAGCTATGCTGAGCTCGAGAATACTTCTAGCGGATTTGGGAATCGAGACGCTAATCAAATACGCTAATAGAGGTACACCACAAGGAGGCGTTATCTCCCCTTTACTGTGGTTAGTAACGATGAATGACATACTACAAAAACTAGACAAAAGCGGAGCTAAAGTAGTAGCTGGTGTCTGGAATGTTTGAATGAATGATTTATTAGTGAAGTCATGCAAGGATGCCTAAATAAAGTTCACAGCTGGGCAGCAGGCTGCGGTCTGGCAGTCAATCCGGGAAAAACTGAGTTGATGCTTTTTACAGGGAAAACGAAAATTCCCACCTTCAACCTCCCCAGGTTGGAGGGGCATACTCTCCTTATCCTCCAGTGTGAAATTTTTGGGTCTAATATTAGATCCTAAACTCAACTGGAAGACGAACATCGACGAAAGGGTAAAGAAAACCTGTATAGCTTTCTACGCCTCTAAAAAGACTTTTGGCAAAAGATGGGGTCTTTGGCCAAAGATGGTCCTGTGGATGTACACAGCTGTGGTACGCCCAATTCTCATGTTTGGGTCGCTAATATGGTGGCCAGCGCTGAAAAGGACCTATAACGTCATAAAGTTGGGAAGCGTCCAGAGAACGGCAACAGTAGGGACAACAGGGGCCATGAGGGCACACCCCACGAAAGCTCTCTTGCACCTACTCCCCCGACCTTCATATCAAACATCTAGCCTCTTGCTAGGGAATCCGGGGCCTGGACCTCAGAACCCTACGGACATAGCAATATTTTGAATCTGCTACCGGAGGATATGGTCGCTACAACCTTCTCCCTAGAATGGCCTTTAGGAAGGATTTCTCCGTCGAACTACTCTCAAGAAGAGAGTGGAGAAACGGAGACGTCCTGCGAAAGTTCGATGTACGAATATTCACCGACGGCTCTAAGACGTCAGAGCAGGGGTTTATCTAGAGACCAATAACAGTTCACTGTCCTGGCACCTGCCGGTGTACGCTAGTGTCTTTCAAGCTGAAGTGCTGGCGATCCTGAAGGCCTGCCAGACAATGAACTCAGAACCTACACAACTTGTGTAACACAAGGATGTAGTATTGGAATTTTCATAGACAGCCAAGCCTCTATAAAAGCTTTGGATTCAGTAAGAAGGCGCTCCAAGCTAGTGGATCGATGCAGAACCGAGCTAGATAGGCTAGGTAGAAAGCACAACGTGACTCTCGTCTGGGTTCCCGGTCATAGGAACATAGATGGGAACGAGAAAGCTGATTACCTAGCCAAGGTCTCCGAGACCGAGGTGGTCGGCAGCCCAATAGGTGAAGTCAAAAACGCTAAATTTGACTACCACCTGCTGCTAGCCAGCCAAAAGTGGAGAGCACTGGAGACTTGCACTATCTCTACGGCGAGTTGCCCGACTTATAACAAAGAAAAAACAATGGGCCTCTTAAACAGACCCCGACGAGATATTTCCAAAATCGCCGCAATCATCACGGGACATTGGCCCATAGGAGACCACGCTGCCAAGTTGGGCATCCCGTTCAACGTCTGTTGTCGTAGCTGCGGGGAGACGAATGAGAGAGAAACAGTTGTTCACTTCCTGTGTAAGTGCCCGGCTTTAGCTAAAGCCAGGCAGCGCACACTAGGCAGTTACGTTTTTGAAGACTTAAAAGAGATTTCCAGACTGGAGATCAGATCACTGTTCAGCTTCCTAAATTCCACAGGATGGCTTTAGGCATCCGTCACACCCGACCAAACAACCACTCAACATAAGGTACACGAGCTGTGGCAACAAAACGGCGCGGCAAGCACTAATTGGGCCTTCGGTCACACTGGAGGCAGCCCTTCACCTACCTACCTACTTGACCAAATAACAACAGGTGATCGATTCCTTGATCGAATGAGAAGTTCGATTGCCTAGAATGCCATTTCCATCCTTAGAATTTCATATCCAAATCGAAAATTAGATAAACCGCTACTCATCTGGTAGGCGTTCCGGTAATAGGGCCCTGCAAAATTCGTATTATCCTGTTTGTCCTAGGTCATCAACCTTAAAGCAGTCAACCCCCGGTTTAAAAACCTTAGTTGCGATTTTTCTAATATCAGTAAGCTTCAATCGAATTTCTTTTCTGTTATATTACTTTTTTCTAGGGTTCCAAGTTCAGGGATCATCTTTTATACTACCCATTCGTCATGTCGTTTGTCACGAGGTTTCAGGTTATGAGTCAGGACGTGATGGCGATAAAGTCTGCATTTAAAATCTGGGATATTGTAGGAATTTGGAATTTGTTGTTCTATTTATGAACGAATTCTTCGTTTGTGCGCGAAAAAGAAAGCACTAAGCAAAGGGAAAGGGCGGAAATTCGTTTGTTCATTCCTCCACGCCTATAACAGCTATTAGTAGCGTGTGTGAGTCGGACGAACATGTAAATATTTTCAGCCGGAACGAGAGTACCTCTCCCCCCGTTTTTGAGGATGCTGAAGACGATGGTGGGGTTAGAATTTCTCTTGGGGGTTGCGTAACCCCCCCCCCCCCTCACCCACCAAAGCGGCCAAAACCGCCCCACGCGTTTTACACGATTTCCCTGTAGATAAAAAACACTTTCGCCCCGTTTTCGAGGATGCTGAGCACGGTCGGTGGTGTTCGATATCGATACCAACCATTCCAGCGGTCAATACTCTCCCCCAAAGGAGTGAATTTTTTTTATATTAGCTTCCTTTTAGGGTTCTTAATATGGGGTTATAAAGTCGACCGATTTTCGACCTCGGTAAACCTACTTTTTAGGGGGTTTAAGGGACAAAATATCAGTTTTTTGCAAATACATCTTAAACGGTAAGTCTTATCATAAAATAGTGTAAAAAAGGATATTATACATTTTCCCGTACGAATTGCCATTCATGAGATATCGCCGTTTTAAAGATTTAAAATACTCATATGCACTCATTCGCGACTTGAAAAGGTCATCAGACGTTCAATAATTGCTTAGTTGGACTACGTGGCTAATATTTTCAGGGGTGATTCCTGGATGTGTTTGGGGAAAAAAATTGTGCTAGAGAGGGGACTATCCTCAGTATCCACTAGGATATGGGTGTTTACGAAAAAAAATGTATTTTTTTTAATTTACTTAAAATTGAATAACTCCTAGACTAATTATCGTCAAGCTACCTAATTAGGCTCATCTTTCAGGTAACGCAATTTTTACTTTGTTGACTCATAACTCTTGAAGTTGGTAGGGTAGAACCTTCACTTTTACAGTTTTAGAAAGGTGCGAGTATTCTGCGTGCAGTGCTACCTTTGAAATATCAAATATCAAATAAATAAATATCAAATAAATATCAAAACGTCCTAGCGGCTATACCGTTACGTCATTACAATTTTTACCCTACGGTTTTTACTTTTGAAATTATAAGCAATTTTGATATTAAAATTGGCCTTATTTTGTGCTTCTTTAGTACTTTTTTTCACCTAAGCTTTGTCGAAAAGTACCAAATAAAGTCAATTTTAACATCAAAATTTGCTAATATCTTCAACAGTAAATGCAGTAACGCAAAATTTGTCCAGACATTATTCATAGGAAATTGTCCAAGCTTTCTAATTTTGAATATTTTGGTCAGTCAGGGCTCTGTAGTTGTATTCAACGGTCTAGAACCGGTTATTGGGGCACCTATCAGTTTATAAAGATGTTCCTAGATGATCGGACTCGTATGAAGGTTCATACCTGGCACTGTCAACTCCAAACTTTATTTTTCTGTGCCGTCACACCCACTTTGCTCGAGAATTGCTGGGGCGCAGTAGAAAGGTTGTTAGTACACTGATTGGCTTGATTACTGATCCTTAAATGAGGAGTGGGCGAGCAAAATGGCACATTCCATGGTTGGCCGTTTTAAGTTTGTTGACGGAACCGTGTTCGTTACACTAAACTACAACTAATTTCAATCTCAGACACTTCAAAAAGCATTTGCATATCATACTTTTTTGATAGCAAAATGAAGATTTCCCTGCAAAAGGGCACATGTCCTACGAATATTTATATTTTTTAACCATTCGTCAATGTGGATTTTCAAAAGGGCACGTATTTCATTCAAAAAAGTTTGTACTCAACAATGGAATTTCAAAACGGCACATGGTTTAACAGAATTAAAATAACAAAATTTTTAGTCAAGAATTTTTAGTAAGTGTCATTTTTGAATAAAAATAATTTTATAAACAAATTGGTGACATTGTTGACTACAGTAGCTAATTTTTACAACAAATTGTCGAATATCACCCAACATAAAGACAAATATCCATTCAAGGGTCTAGCAAAAAGGCACATGTCCATGTTTTGTCCCTGCAAAGGGGCACATGTCCATTTTTGTTTTAATTTTTTCTCTTAAAGTATTAAACATTTCTAAAATATTTTTTTTGGGTCTGAATGAGCTCAAATAGTAGTACAACCTGTCATAATCATAAATAGTTAATGTGATTAATTCAGAGACAAAAAGTTTTTTGCGTTTTCTGAACAATTTTCATAACTGGACATGTGCCGTTTTGTTCGCCCACTCCTTAAATTATCATCTATGGAGAATTGGAAGGGCGGGAGGCTCAACCTCTAGGCTTAGCTGGAGGAAGATGAGTCTGCTCTTCACGTTCTCTGTCGCTGTTGTACAATAGCGGGGAGCAAGGCCTCATTGTTTAGTCGTTTAGTGTGACTTTGCTTGAACTCAAATGGTAGCAAATCTAAGGTATTGGCTGCAATATTCCATTAGGTCCAATTCGGGGGCGGAATGTAGGGGCCAGATACCTCACTAAAAATTAAGATCACAGATCGTTTGAACATTTTGGATAACTCGATACGCCGACTTCAAATGTCCTGGAACTTCATAGCAACCATGGCCCCTGGGCTGAAAGTGTTTCGTGACAAATCGTTTGAGCTAAAGAAAGTGACGTTTCAGTCGAATTACGACTTTCAGCACAGGGGCCTAAAATCAACGTAGCACTTCCACTCTAGGCCGCTGTGATGAAAGTCGTGATTCGACTGAAACGTCGCTTTCTTCAACTCAAACAACTTGTCACGAAACACAACTCGACTTTCAGCACAGGGGGGACCGTTAATTATTTTACATACAAAAATCCACCTGCCAGTTCTTCTGAAATAAATAAAGCAAAGATATATTATTTACCACTTAGTTTTTTATTTGTTTGTTCAACTTGCATGAAACAATTTTATAGCAAAATATGTTAGATTACTGCAATGAAGTGGAATATGGCAGATTAATTATCATTTTTTAGACTGATTCAGCATCACACCACTTGCTTCATGGAATTCTGGAATGGAAACTACTCGATTTGTTAATTCTTAATAAATATGAGTTAGATATTGCAAGCGAATTAGAAAACAAGGTACGAAATAAGTTTAAATTTAAATATAAGTATAAATTTAAACTTTTTCCTTTAGAATACTACTCCAAAAGCTACATTCATTACTCAATTTGAAAAATTCTTAGACGATTTGATTATAATATCGGCGTGTCTTTTCAAGAAAGTAATTTATAACTTTGAACCTAGTTGACGACTTAACTTGCTTTATTTCCAATGTCTCTTAAATATTTTCTAGAAAAAACTAATTGATCTTACCACTGATTCTGCATTTCCTTGCACATGTGTTAAGGAATGTTGGTTAGCTTTGCAATTGTTAATAGAAAAAAATGAGGACGGGAAAAGCTTCTGGAAATATTTTAATAGCTGCATTGCAAAAGTTAAAAATGACCCAGGTATTTTCACGCATTTAATGTAAATTAAATATATTTTTTTAATTTATTGTAGAAAACTATTTTTTAACAAACCAAATTCACTCCGAGTTTATTATATGGCTGCTGAAGAGCGTTACTAAACTTCAAGGCTATAAAATGAGTGGAGTATATGAGGGACCTTCCCACCTTCGAGTGCGAAATTAAATCATTTTATTTTTCTCGTTAATAAAACAATTTTTCTAGGTTATTGATAATTTTGATTTATTAGAAATGACTGTTGACACGTTTCTTTCTGGGAATCCTTCTGAAGAACAAATAAGAATTGTTCTTTGCGTATTGGCACCAATTATCTTAGAATGGTATATATTCAATTTTAACAAAACATTAAAACCATCTCAAAATTTTGACTCACTTCAGGTGGACGCCGAAAATTGGTATAACTATGAGTTTATGGGAATATTTTCATAAAAAACTGAATTCGTCCTTTTATATTGCCGGTTCAGCTCCTGGTAGGTTAGCAATCACAAGGTAAGACGTAATTTTTTTTAAAAGAATCATTATATCAGTTTTATTAGTTAAATTTATTCAATGTATACAGGGTGTCCTACGAACAGTGACAAAACGGCCGGCTGTGGATATGTTATGGATAGACGAACAAAAAATCGTTTGGGGGGGGGGGGGGGAAATCGTAACGGTTTAGCCGCTAGGGCGTTTTGAAGTTTTTTTTAGAGTTTTACATATCACCCTGTATTTTTGTAACCCTATGACCTATTTTCATTAGTAAGGTATCAGTTTACGCAGAACGACTCATTGCTCTGAAACTTGATAGGGTAGAACCTTGATTTTGACAGTTTTAGATAGGTGGGAGTATTCAGATACAGGGAGATACGTAAAACTCTAAAAAAACAACTTCAAAACGCCCTAGCGGCTAAACCGTTACTTTCCCCCCACCCCCACCCATACGATTTTTTGTTCGTCTATCCACAACCTATCCACAGCCGGCAGTTTTGTCACTGTTCGTAGGACACCCTGTATATATAAAACTGAATGTATGTCTGTCTGTACGCTATAGACTCGGAAACTAACCAACGGATTTTGCTGAAATTTTTATAGTAACTTTTTTTTGGAAGTAAAATAGGCATAGTGCGGTTATAGTCGGGGAGCTGAGCGGCCAAAAAATGCAACTGTTTTAGAAAAGCTGAAATTTTGGTATTATGTAGTAATAAGGGTGTACAGCAATAGGCCGCCGTCAGTCAGCTGGTTTCACTAACATTTGGCGTGGGCGTGGCTTCAAAGTTGTCAAAGAAGCAAGAATGCTTTAAAATATCAGAAAATTTGTTTGTAAATACTAAAATAACTGAAAAACAATTTGGATATGGTCAGTCTTCGAAATTTGTAATGGGACGCGTTTTCGTAATTTCAGGTGAAAATCGGAACATTTGTATGATAGGTACCAATGTTTTATAGGCTCCGAAATCGCTCAACCGATCGCCACAAAAACTTTACTACATGGATTGGGGGTAAAAAAGGGGTTAAAATTGAAATAAATTTCTGCTGCTGCATATGTAGGTTCTATTAGGGCTAAATAACCGTTAAATCCTAGTGGCAGAAATTTTTGACCATTTGCTGGCGTGTGGGGGTGTTATGAACGGAAAATCCCCTTTCAATAATTTTGTCCCAAGAAATCTAAATTCCCTTAAATTCTAAATATTTCCAAAATTCAAATATATTGGAACATTCAAAAATAAATTAAAAAATACCTTTTCTTTTAAAAATTCAAATATCAAAAAATAAATTAAAAAATCTTTTTTAATCACATAAAAAACCGCCACAAGCAACTCCGTGCGAAAGTTTTAAAAAATCTTATCAATGGGTATCAGGTTTCGTCTGAAACCCGCCCATGCATTTTCCCAGCCAAAATGCACAATTGCATTTTACGTATTTCGACTCCCAATTCTAATACATGGCAAATTTAATGCAAAAAATCGCCCAAGACTTATCTTATTAGACTGGAGAGTCAAATTTCGTCTGGGATCTTTCCGGAGAGAAAATGCATAATTGCATACTTTGGTAAAGACTTGATTTCTTTCGATGAGCTGCACTTTTTGCGGCGTGAGAAAAGTTTTTCCACCGGTTGACAAACGGCTGGCCGGTGGCGGTGAATTTTTGAATCTAAAAGTGTGGCTTTAACCGTGACCACGGCCGGGTGGTTTATTTTAAAAAAAAATTAAAGTGTGGTTCTAACTGTCACCACCAACGGGTGGTTTTAACGCGGCCGGTGAATTTTTTTTAAAAAAGGTTTTTTGGTTTTAATCGTCGCCACCAACGGGTGGTTAGTTTTTCCAAAAAGAGAGTTGTTTTAGCCATGACCACCGGTGGTCGAAATCAAAAAATAACGTGTTAGCCTTTATCCGCGGCGGGTGGACCTTGTAATTAAATCGGTGTGGTGTAGTAATCGGTTTAGCCCAAGAAAAGGGCAGTGTTATAAATATCCGTAATTAGTTTTTTAGCCCAAAAGGGCAGTGTTATAAAGAAACCGTAATTAATTGTTTAGCCAAAAAGGGCTTTGTTTATACAAATTTAGACGCTTAAGTTAATCTGTTAAGCCAAAAAGGGCAGTGTTATAAAGAAACCGTAATTAATTGTTTAGCCAAAAAAGGCTTTGTTTATACAAATTTAGACGCTTAAATTAATCTGTTTAGCCCAAGAAAAGGGCAGTGTTCTAAATATCCGTAATTAGTTTTTTAGCCGAAAAGGGCAGTGTTATAAAGATTTCGTAATTAATTGTTTAGCCAAAAAAGGCTTTGTTTAGATAAATTTAGACGCTTAAGTTAATCTGTTAAGCCCAAAAGGGCAGTGTTTAGCCAAAAAGGCTTTGTTTATATAAATTTAGACGCTTAAATAAATCTGTTTAGCCCAAGAAAAGGGCAGGGTTCCAAGTATCCGTAAGTTGTTTTTTTAGCCCAAAAGGGCAGTGTTAAAGATTTCGTAATTAATCGTTCAGCCAAAGAGGCTTTGTTTAATAAATTTAGACGCTTCAATTTATCCGTTAAAGAATAAATCGACATTTTCCACCAAGTGCCGTGTTTTCTTTAAATACAACTGGGAACCAACGGGAAGGAACCAAACGGTTCCCTGCACAGTAAGTACCCGAAGTATATAAACATTTAGTGGCAAAACCCCATGGGGGGATACATAACATTTTTTGTCGCAGCCGCTAGGATCCGAGCGAGCCTAACAAATTGATCGAGTGCTGGATATAGGCACCCTTATCCTTAAACTCAGACTGAGCCGAGTCTGAGGGCACGAGACCAATAGAGGCGTTGACCCCGGATCCTATTCGAACAACGAACAGTGCAGCACAACTATAGGTGGTAGAAACCACCCTACCCTGCAACGCACCCAAAAGCTGCCTCCGGTGGACTTTTGTGGGCTTCATCCCTGCCCAGGATAAAGTCCATTAAGGACCAACAAGGGGACGATCTAACCACAGACGCTCCCCCGACGTGGGACTAGAGGATAGTTACGACCGACCCAAGGAATCCACATCCAGGGCTCCGACGTCCAGCCCTACATTCACGAGGGCTGCATCATCAATTCAAACCCAATTTGGTCTTTCATCAAATCGATTCGGGCAAGGCCAATAAGTCAGAGGCCGACGCCCCAATCTTTATTAATATAATCGTCGCTCGGGGGTGTCCAACCACGGCGCCTCGGCTCCAGGCGGGCACTCGCTCACCCCCATATAATTTCGCCGAGGGACTTACGCGGGCTTCATCCCTGCCCATTAGTTGATGTTGGATACCGAAAATCCAATAAACGACTCCAATACCAGCGATCCAGAAACGCCAACGCTTACCACAGGCGGAATCACAGCTACATCCACTCCAGCACTACAATCAACAGTTCCAGCTCATCAATCAACATCATCAGCTCAACAGGTACCCGAAGGTACCCAGTCAACACCAGCGACTTCAAATTTAACGCCTCCATCGCCCAGTAGGCTACGTAGCGGGCGAATAAGATCAGTAACTAGTCAAGTAAGTCTACAAACTTATTTAGAAGATTTGTTAAAAAAGGCTAGGGAAGACGAAAAATCCTTGAGCCCTCAATACGACCTCCTTAACTCAGAAATAATCAAAAGCGGCAAGCAACGAACTGCCCATATAAGTAAATTTGACGAAGCTACAAGGAAGTTCGAACAGGCGATCCAGGATTTTAAAAAACTTCCCGGGCCTTCCACCTTTAGAGGATAGGGCAGTAGAAAGTCCACAAGGACCCAGTAGTCAGGGCTTAAATAGTTCCACAGATAGCGTCAAGGACCCGAGTAAGGGCGAACTCTTACTTAATTGGATCAGCATATCATTTTCAGACTCCGAAAAGCAGCTTATAATAGACGAACCTGACTCCAAACCCATAAAACCCTTCAGGATGGCGGACTAGACTAAAGTCGCCCGTTTAACATCTGAATTAGTTCCAATTTTCTCCGGCGGCCCATCCCCCAATATAGTGGTAGAATTTCAGACTTCTAGGATGTTGTCACCGAGCGCTTCAGTGTCTGAGTGACACAGACAAACCAGCCTTTTTACAGATCTACCAAACGAGGCTACGAGGCGAAGCCTACCAATTAATAGCCTCCACCCAGCCAGCCACCTTCGAAGAGGCTGAAAAGCTTCTTAATCAAACATATTTGCCCCGAGAAACCTACCAGGAACTGGTAAACAAATTAATAACTCTTCGACAATACCCTTTAGAAACCCTAATAGCCTTCACGGCCCGAATCAAGCAGATGTTACAGTCCTGCAAAGAGGCGGCCACCACCAAGTATGGTGCCGCAAGCGCCCAAATCGTCCAAACGCAACTAAATGATTTTGCAAAAGACGCTCTAAAAAGCTACCTATCTACCTGTGTCAGTACCTACTCACCGTTGACGAACAGTCACTGGATACATTAATCCAGAAGGCGCTAGATATGGAACGCCTACAACTAACAGTGCTGCATCTGCAGCCCAACACAACCCCTACGGCGTACCCCATTAGTCAACCTGGAACCAAGGTTTCGCCTCCAGGGCTCCAACACGCACAAAGTATCAATGCCCATGGTAGTACAGGTTGCGCCCCAACACCTGGAATCATACAAGCACCTCAATACATAGCCCCTATATACATAGCCCCTATACACGCCACCCCTAATAATAACCTACCACCGCCGCCCATCACACAACAACACTCCAGCTATCAACTAACTCCGCCCGCTCAACCACCCGTACAACACTTCGTTAATCAAACCCTGCCACTCGCACAAGAAAGAGTAGTCGTGCCGAGTTCCTATCCCAATAGGCCTACACAGTCCCAATCCCTCACTAACGTAACTTGCAGCTTTTGCCGCCGACGAGGACACACTTACAGTGAGTGCATGAAGCGCAAGAACACTTCGCTCTGCTCACACTGCCAAAATTATGGCCACGACGTCAGTGAGTGCCGCCGATTTAAGTTTGAACGTAGTCAGGCTACGGCCAGAAATGGGCCCCCATTACAAAACACTTACAATAATTACAACAATAGGCAACCTCAAAACCACCCTCCGAACCTCAATAATAGAAATCCCCAGGGAAGACCTGATAACAGTAGAAGGTACCCTCATCCAGGCTCGGGCCAAACCAATCCGGGCCAACCTAATTCCGGCCAATCCAACCCCGGCCAACCTAATAGAACCCCACGAGTGTACCAGGTAAGCAGGAAGTGCGATTTCTGTGGCCGTCGTGGCCACGTAGTGAGCGAGTGCGCTCAGAAGAGAATGTGGGAAGAAAGGAACCAGGGAAACGCCGAGCCGTCGAGCCAAAATCCCCTGGCCCGACAACAATAAGTCCACTCGCACCCGAGGGTACACCTCAGCCGCCCCGACTCAGAATCCCACAAGTTACCTTACCCTTAGATATCAGCTGTAACGGCAAAGCCAAATTAGTAGTGGATTCTGGCACTGAGGTAAGCGACATCAAACAAAATAAATTAAACCCGGACGTAGAAATAAACCCCGATGAGAAATGCACTCTTGTAACCCCAGCCGGAACTACCGAAACCATAGGGAGCTGTCACGGAAATTTCGACCTCCCCCTAAGATCCCCGGCTCTTTCCAGGTAGTAGAGGATACACCAGAATTCCTGAACGACGGGCTACTAGGATTTGACTTCATCTTGGAGAACTGCAATGTAGAAGGTCCCAATCGAAAGTTGAAGTTCCCTCGAACAGCAACTAACCCTAAAGAGTTTAGCGTTCCATTGACATTCGACGAGCATTCGCCCAAAGAACGGGCAGTCGAAGTGAGGCACAGTATGGGCAAAACCCACACTGTCTCTAAGGCCCCTAACAAGGAGGCTGACTGCAAAACCCAAAAGTCGACTGACGAAATCGAAACTCAAATGGAACCTACACGGACTAAGATTGAGTTGGGACGGCCGACACGAGTGCCGGGCCGTACCCAACAAATAATCGCAGTGCCGCTAAACCTGAAGGAAGAAATGGTCTGCCTGTCCCAAGAAATAGAACCCGGTGTATTCCTCTCAAATAGCCTGCTACCCAAGGGGAAGGACACAATTCCGATAAGCATTCTCAACAGTACCAATACCGCAGTGCCAATAGCCGCACTTAACCTTACACTGGTCCCAACCAGTACATATGAAATAGTCCCACTTCAATCGATACCACGGCCATCCGTAGTAAAACAATCTACTAAAGATTCGACCCCCAAGGCCCCTGAAACGTATGCCTCTGGGACCCCTCGTCAGTCCGTATATTCGGCCCCCAAAGGCCCCTGAAATGTATGCCTCTGAGATCCCTAGCCAAAATGCCATTCGTACGTTCTTAAACACAGTCGCTCTATTCCTAATCAACTATTTAATAACAATATGGTCCGCATGTAACCCTAAATGCGCCGACCAAGCTTTTAGCCCCCAAGGCTTAACCCAAAATACCGGTGCTTGTGAGTACAAGAGCCCCAACCTTGGCCACCAAACTCCATCACCACTCCCCCCATGTAAGAAGAAAGGAACAACTTCCCAAGCAAAGGCACCATACACCCATGCCACTAAACTACACAAAAGCAAACGATTAGGTACGCAAACCCCAAAGAGCAAGACCGAGGCAAGAATTAAACATATCCGGTACTCATCAAACCCCGAGTACCCGGTCCCTCAAGACCTCGAAGCCCGCTTAGAACAGATCAAAAAGGAATTGAATCTGGATGAAAACCTAAGCGCGGAAGAAAGACAGTCGATCACCGACCTCTGCTACGAATACCACGATATTTTCTATCTTAAAGGCGATCTCCTCACGCATACATCCGCAATCCAACACCTCTAATATGGGACCAGGCCCCCTAAACCAGAAAATTTACCGACTGCCAGAAAGTCAGAGGCAGATAATCAATGACCAGCTACAAGAAATGCTGGAAAACGACATAGTACAGCCTAGCAAAAGCCCGTGGAACTCCCCTCTCCTATTAGTTCCCAAGAAGGCAGGCGCAGACGGTGAGAAAAAGTGGCGTGTCGTCGTCGATTTTCGTAAACTTAACGAAAAAACAATCGGCGACGCTTACCCATTGCCATGCATAGAAGAGATCCTAGACCAGCTAGGACACTCGCGTTACTTTACCACTCTTGATCTTGCCAGCGGCTATCACCAAGTTCTGGTCGATCCCAGGGATCAAGATAAAACCGCTTTCAGCACCAATTACGGGCACTACGAGTTCAAACGTATGCCGTTCGGGCTAAAGGGAGCCCCGGCTACGTTCCAAAGACTAATGAACTACGTACCCAACGGCCTGCAAGGCCTCGAATGCTTCGTCTACCTAGATGACATTGTCATCTATGGTAAGAGCCTAGAAGACCACAACCGGAAGCTCAGAAAGGTCTTCGACAAACTGAGGGAGCATAACCTCAAATTGCAGTCCGAAAAGTGCCAATTCCTACGTAAGGAGGTAGTCTACCTAGGGCACATCTGCTCAGAGAAAGGAGCGCTCCCGGACCCCAGGAAAACGGCGTGCGTCCAAGAATTCCCGGAACCACGCACTATACGCCAGGTCCAATCTTTCATCGGACTCGCGAATTATTACAGGAAATTTATTCCCGACTTCTCAAAAATCGTCCGGCCTCTAACTAATCTTCTCCGTAAGGACGTAAAATTCTCCTGGACCCCCAGATGCCAAGAATCCTTCGACCAAATCAAGGCAGCTCTGGTCAAACCCCCCTACTTATCTACCCCGACTTCACTAAACCCTTCAATCTGACTACAGATGCCAGTAGTAAAGCCTTTGGGGCCGTACTTTCAAAAGGGGAAGTGGGAAAGGACCAACCCATTGCCTATGCCAGCCGAACCCTGAACAAGGCTGAGCGAAACTATTCCACCATCAATGGCAATAGTCTGGGCTGTGAAAAATTTCAGGTGCTATCTACAAGGTCGCACATTCACAGTGTATACCGATCACAAACCGTTGAAAGGAGTTTTCAACGTTAAAGACCCTACAACCCGATTGGTGCGTTTCCACCACAAGCTTTCTGAATACCACTATCGCATTGAATACAAACCCGTCAAGTACAATACTAATGCCGACGCCCTCAGTCGTATTCCCAGCCACAATTCAATTCAAGGTACTAAAGCTCAGCAGACTTTCACGGTCGAAGCCATAGTTCATGCTCCCATGGAACCTCCCCCAGGAGGCCACAACCAAAGATGCAACGCAGTCACCCGTGCTCAAGCACGAGAGAAAAGACCGATCGAATCGCCCGAAAATGAAGCCCAAACTAAGGTACCAGATATAGGCAGTGCCCCCGAAGGCAACGGTATAAAACCCTTAGATACCCAACCACTCAAGTCACCCGAACCCCCGACCACGCCGAGCCCCGTGGACACAATAGGCGAAACCAACCCGCCCCACGAGGCTGAAACAAATCAAAGACCCAAAACTACGGTAATCACGGACCCCGAAGAGATAGCCACCATCTTGAAAGACTATCATGACTCCGCTTTCGGAGGACATCAAGGCGTGATCAAAACCTACAAACGAATCCGTAGGAAGTACTGGTGGCGCCACATGCTAAGGGACATAGGGAAGTATATCCGACGATGTAGAAAGTGTCAGACAAATAAGTCCACGCCGGCCCTTAAAATGCCGATGGTAATCACAGACGTGGCCGAAAGACCTTTCGACAAGGTCTACCTAGACATCGTGGGACCCTTAGAAACCACCCATACCGGGAACCTATACATCTTAACATTTCAAGACAACTTAAGTAAGTTCTTAGATTGCTGCGCCATCCCCAATGCTGAGGCCGAAACTGTAGCACAAATAGTTTTTGATCAAATCATTACCCGATACGGGATACCCAAAAGTATAGTGACCGATCAGGGCACCAATTTTCTCAGCGGCCTATTCAAGGGCCTGTGTAAACTTCTTCTTCTTTCCTGGCCTCTCGCAACTGTTCTCTCCACCGGTCCCGATTCTGAGCCGATGTCATCCAGTTTGGCACCCCTATGCTCTGAGCGTCCTGGTCTACGCCATCCTTCCAGCGGAGGTTGGGTCTCCCTCGCTGTCGCATCCCATAAGTCTTACCGCAGAGAACTTTCCGAGCAGGCTCATCTTCACTCATACGAGCTAGATGTCCTGCCCACCGGAGTCTACCGAGCTTTATTTTCTTCACAACATCTATGTTGCGATAGCGCTCGTAGATCTCGTCATTGTAGAGTCTCCGGAATCGTCCTTCCTCACATACGGGGCCAACAATCCTCCGAAGTATTTTCCTCTCGAACACCGCCAAGAGGTTAGAGTGCTTTTTGCTAAGCACCCACGTTTCGGATGCATATGTGAGGACCGGCAAGACCATCGTCTTATATAGTAAAAGTTTAGACGTTATGGTTAGATGCTTGGATTTGAAGAGCCTTGACAGGCTATAGTAGGCCTTGTTGGCTTTTAGCAGTCGTGCGCGTATTTCAGGTTCCATGCTATTGTCGGCTGCTACTATTGACCCAAGGTAGGTAAATGATTTTACCACATCAAACTCGTGTTCCTCTACCTTGATTGTGGGACCAATGTTAGGTGTTCTTGCAGACGAGGCCACCATGTACTTTGTTTTGCTTTCGTTGATGTGCAGTCCCAGATTTCCTGCCGCGCGCTCAATCTGGATGAAAGCTTCTTGTACAGCTGTTGATGTTCTTCCAATGATGTCAATGTCGTCTGCATAAGCCAGTAATTGGGTGGACTTGTGAAGGATTGTGCCCCTTGATGTCACGCCCGAATCTCGGATCACTTTCTCCAACGCCAGGTTGAAAAGGAGGCAGGCCAGACCGTCCCCTTGTCGGAGTCCATTATAGATGTTGATTGGTCTGGACAGTGTTCCGGATACCTTTACTTGGCTTGTCACATTGGTCATGGTCAACCTACATAGTCTTGTCAGCTTGTTGGGAATGCCGAATTCTCTCATGGCTTTGTAGAGTTCTACTCTGGCTATGCTATCATAGGCGGCTTTAAAGTCTATGAAGAGGTGTTGGATTGAGTTTTGAAACTCTAGACATTTTTCCATAGCCTGCCTCAAAGTGAAAATCTGATCGGTTGTTGATTTGCCTGGGCTGAAGCCACACTGGTATTGGCCTACGATATTTCTAGCGTATGGGGCCATCCTGTTTTGTAGGATGGCGGAGAATATCTTATACGCGGTACTCAACAACGTTATACCACGATAATTGCTGCACGTTGTGATATCTCCTTTTTTATGTACCGGGCAGAGGATGCCTTTTCTCCAGTCTTCTGGCATCGCTTCCTGCTCCCATACTTGCACAATTAATTCATGAATCGCTTGGTGTAATGTAGGCCCTCCATATTTAACCAGCTCCGCAGGGATGCCGTCTGCACCCGAGGCCTTGTTGTTTTTGAGCCGGGTGATGGCACTGCTAACTTCTGCTAAGCTTGGTGGTGACAGCGTAGCATTATCGTCAGATATTGGTGGAGCCTCCAAATCCTCAGTTAGCTCGCCATTTAGCAATTCATGAAAGTGCTCTTCCCATCGCTCCAAGATGCCTTGAGGATCAGTGATCAGATTCCCTTCTTTGTCCTTGCAGTATGTGCAACGAGGTGTGAATTGCGTCATACCGCGTACTCTTCGGTAGAACTCCCGCGCCTGGTGCGGCCGTCGCTCTCTGTACTGTTCTAGTTCACAAACGAGATTTTTCTCCCAGGCTTCCTTTTTTCGTTTGTGAATTCTCTTTTCTTCTTTTCTGAGCTCTTTATATTTCTCTTCGCGTGCTCGTGTTCTCTGAGACTGCTGCATTGCTCGATACGCAGCATTCTTACGTTCAGTTGCCAGCTTGCATTCATTATCGAACCAGTCGTTCCGATCTCTACGACTTCTGCCTAAGATGGAATCAGCAGTACTAATGACAGTATTTTTAAGGCGGGTCCAGCTCTCGTCGACGCCCGGCATCTCATCCCCAGGACTTGCTCTTCTGAGCGCGAGTTCTAACGCCTGACCGTAGCTGTTTCTGGCCATTTCGTTGCGTAGTGCAGCTGTGTTGATTCGAGCCTGATCAGCGGATACAAAGCTTTTCAGCGTTGTAATGCGCTCTCGGAGCACCATACCAACAAGATAGTGATCTGAGTCGAAGTTGGCACCTCGGTACGTTCGTACCGTCATCAGACCCGAAAGGTGGCGGCGGTCTATCAACACATGGTCTATTTGATTGCGAGTCGCCCCATCAGGAGATATCCAGGTGGCTTTATGGATATCTTTACGCGCAAATCTGGTACTTGCAACGACCAAGTTCTTACTTGCTGCCATCTCTATAACTCGCTGCCCATTGTCATTAGTGTTCTCATGCAAGCTGTGGGTGCCGACATATTGCCTGTATACGGGCTCCCGGCCTACTTTGGCGTTCAGGTCTCCCAATATGATTTTTACATCATATCTGGGGCAGGCATTAAGTTCCCGTTCAACTACTTCGAAGAATTCTTCTTTTTCATCGTCCGGGGACTCTTCTGTAGGTGCGTGAACGTTTATGAGGCTGATGTTCTTAAATTTGCCTCGCACACGAAGGGTACATAGCCTTTCGTTTATTGCTTTAAAGCCGATAATGGTAGGCTTCATCCTTTTGCTGACCATAAAACCTACCCCGAGCACATGGTGTTTCGTATGACAGCTGTAATATACGTCATAATCAGGTTTTTGCAAAACACCATTCCCTGTCCATCGCATCTCCTGAATGGCGGTAATGTCAGCTTTATATGTTGACAGGGTATCGGCCAGGTGTTGTGTAGCTCGAGTTCTGTACAGAGTTCGTACGTTCCATGAGAAAATTCTTAAATCATTTTGCCTTTTTCGTTGCCGTGGTCGTCGTCGTTTTTTCCAGTATCCGAGGCATGTTGCTCGTTCCGTAATGTTTGTTTTTTACGGGTGAGGTTATTAGCCTCACGCCAACCTTTCTTGGAAGGGACTAGCCCGATCATGTTAGCCTATCCTCTCTCATAGGATAGTTACCAGTGGCCACCGCTAGGAGGTTATGATCGCACTTCCATCAGTCCGGAATAGTTACGGCACGTGCATGTTATGCTACATGTTATTCCCCCTATTCCGCTGATGACTGACCACCCCTGTGTAAACTACTGAAGATTAAAAAACTACAAACTTCCGCCTACCACCCCCAATCAAACGGCGCGCTGGAAAGGGCCCACCGGCCCCTAGTGGAATATTTGCGCAGTATCACTGACCAGAACCCCAAGTCCTGGGCCCAATATCTACGTACTGCCGCCTTCGTTTACAATAATAGTGTCCATGATAGCACCAAACTAACGCCAATGGATTGTCTTTACGGCTTCTCTCCAGATATTTCTTCCAATCTGAAGAAGATCCCGAACCGCTGTACAATCACGAAAGCTACTACCACATTCTAAAATATAAACTACAAAAAACATACGCAATAGCCCGACAAAATTTGCTAGCCAGCAAACAGAAATCTGGGCTGGACGACAAAACCACCAGATCACACACCTTCCATATCGGCGACCAAGTACTTATTAAAAGCGAAAACCGAAAAGGAAAACTCTCCCCCATCTGGAGGGGCCCCTACCCCGTAGTAGCGATAACCAGCCCCGTGAACACTAAAGTCAAAATAGGCAACAAACAGACCGTAGTACATAATAACCGCCTGAAACCCTTTTTCGAGTAAATGACAAGCCAACTAGCCACTAAACTAGGCCCCTCACATAACTCGCTAAGCGACCTAGCCATCTCATGGTATACGCAGTATTCAAAACTGGGCTCCTGAACTCGCTCTCTGACGCTACCTAGAACTATTCAGCTAGTGGGCGAAAGCTCTTAGGAATATGTAAACAAAGAAAAATAGAAATTACAGTTATTAAATAAGAAAGAATTGTGGAAGAAAAGAGTAAGAGTAGTAAATAAGAATTTAACGAAAGAATCAATTTTTTAATACACAAAGAAAAATAGTAATTACAGTTATTAAATAAGAAAGAATTGTGGAAGAAAAGAGTAAGAGTAGTAAATAAGAATTAAACGAAAGGATCAATTTTTAAATCCACAAAGAAAAATAGTAATTACAGTTAGTAAATAAGAAAGAATTGTGGAAGAAGAGAGTAAGAGTAGTAAATAAGAGTAAAACCAAACAAAAAATAATAAAAATAAATAACAATAAGAGTGGTAAATAATACCCCCCTACCACACACAAGGCCCTTAAGGCAAGTAACAGCTAAAACCTAAAAAAAAAATATATTCAAAAAAAAAACAGAACAAAAAAAACCCAAACATGCCCGAAGGCCCTTAGAGGTGAAAGCGGAAAGGACACAAAACAAACCTACACAACTAGGGAATCCAATCCCGCATCAAAATCTCAATCCCGCAAGCCCGCGGGATCGAGGTCATCAATCCCGCGGATCCGCGGGATTTGCGGGACTGCAAAAAATCATAGATTTTGTTCAAGTAGTTATGTTCTTGAATTTATGAAGTATTATATGAAACAAGAGTGTGTTGTATGTCAAACAAACTATACTTTAGTCAGTCAAACAAAATATTCAGGCCAATTCTGAACTATGCTGGAATTGATCGGCTGGAATTTTCTTACATAGTAGCATGAATTGTAATTTCGAAACTACTCTCCGTTACAGGGGCCGTATTTGGTTTCTCGAGTCGATGAATCGATTCGACAAAAAAAGCTTGTGGATTTTCTCTAAGTTTTATATTTGGCATTACGACCGAATCGACAGATAAGTGAGGCCATACAAAATCATCAAATTGTGTGATAATACTCCAAGTTCAGCAAACCACTTATATTTAATTAAAATAGAAACTTTTTGTATGCCTCAATTGGGCATTTTAGGCCCGTATTCACCGGCCTGGATATATCCACGTATATAAATATCATGGATATTTCGTATTCACCGACCGCGATTTTCGGGGGTTGGATAAAGTTAATCCCAGTTCGACCTGGTAATAAGTTTATCCGCCAATTTCTAACCTCTGAAGTTTCGAAATTTCAAAATTGAACAAAGCTGTGAGTGAAAATTAAAAAAAAGAAATAAAGTATCAAGCCGTTTTCTTTGAAAGTGGTGTAAGTCCATTTTTGACAAAAAGTTAGTTAATGATAACATTCAATGCTATTTGCTATGAACTTTTTATCTATAAATAGTTCCCAAAAAAATCCTTCAAAATTTTCATTATTTTGTCAATATAAATTCAGCTAGTTTATGAAATTACAAATATAATTACTTTGTAAGGGGTGTAAGTCTACTTTTCTTCCGCAAAGACATACATTTCTGGACATTCTTAACTTTCAAAATATGCCGAGTTTGGAACTATCGAGACGTCCATAAGAAAAAAATTACTGTATATTCCTACAGATTATTATACCATCACACAACAATGCCGAAAACGTAAAAAGTTTATTTTACATGAAATGGAACGATATTTGTTTCGACGATACTAATAGTTTAGTAGTTAGTACTAAAAAGACGGAAAAAATAGTTAATGTGAAGAGGTAACTTGGCTGAAGATATGTTGGACAAGGTTTTTAAAAAACAAACCATATACATACAATGCTGTATAAAACTTCATTTGATGAAAATTGGGAGTTTAAATCATTAGATTTATCCCCCACACTTGGAAGACCAAGAAAATTTGAAAATATAATACTACCACCTTTATATCCATCCATCGCATCCCAACAATACAACGATATAATGGTTTTATTACCTTATATTCCTCCAATATATCTTGGCTACTTTCTCATAATGAAAAAATTGAAAATGGAACATATTAATATAAAGATGTAATTAATATAATAAAAATGGCATTACCTGAAGAAATATTGGAATAAAACCTTTTTACTTTGTTTTTTTAACATATTTAATAAAAATTTCATAAGAAAAATTGCTTTGATTCAATTGAAATCCCACATTTAATATTTCATCAATGTATGATTTTCATATTTTGTTGACTTTGAAAGTAGTGTAAGTCCATTTGAGATTATCAAAAGTATAAATTTCTTTTAACTAATACTTTAAAAACGATCACATTATAAAATTAACTCAATTTTATATTTAAAAAACTTAAAATGAGCGTTATTAACATATACCAATATTTTTCAATCCATTCAAACGCAAACCCTTATATATCTCCATATCATGTAAAGTGGACTTACACCACTTTTAAGGAAAACGGCTCAAATACTGAATCAATATGAATGAATTTGTAATACTATAAAAATTTTAAATTGGTATATTTGCTTTCCGTGAATAGCAAACTATATCCGTAGAATTGTACGGGATAAAAAATAACCGAGAATATATCCATGTCGATGAATTCGGGCCTTAATAAACGTCAAACGACTTGATCCACACGTATAAAGCACGATAAGGTTGTCGATATCGTGTTCCCAAATGCCAATTTTTATTTCGAGAAACCAAATACGGTCCCAACAGAGTTTATGCTACCAATGTAAGAAAATTCCAGCCTACTCAATTCCAGCGTAGTTCAGAATTGGCCTGAATACTTTGTTTGACTGATTCAGTACTTTGTTTGACAAACAATACAATTAGCCGCAAAGGTACGCTCAATTCACGTGGAGCATCCCCTGCCGTAGTCGTAGTGTTACTTGACATTGATCACGTTCATATTCACGCACAGCATATAAATTGTTAATACTTTGCAATATTGTTAGTATTTCTCTTAGTCCCGGTTTCTTTAACAGGTCATTCTACTGCTCAAATCCCGCGGGATTGGATTCCCTATACACAACCTACACCCCGGAGGGGAAATAAAACCGGCCAAATAGGAACAAAGTTCTATTTATTTTTTTGATTATAATTTTTTTTCTCTCGAGTATAATTTCTTTTTTATTTTTTATTATTTTTACTTAATCAAAAAAAAGAGGAGAGAGAACACAAAAAAAAACCGCCGCGTCAATAGATTTGATGTACGAAAATATAAAACACGCCCCCTCGTGCCCTTAACAGATATTCAACCCAAAATTTTATTACGAGCAATGCTCCCTTACTTTGCTTCGTAGCATTGCTCTTATTGAGCCCCCCAAGGAGTTGTTATGAACGGAAAATCCCCTTTCAATAATTTTGTCCCAAGAAATCTAAATTCCCTTAAATTCTAAATATTTCCAAAATTCAAATATATTGGAACATTCAAAAATAAATTAAAAAATGCCTTTTCTTTTAAAAATTCAAATATCAAAAAATAAATTAAAAAATCTTTTTTAATCACATAAAAAACCGCCACAAGCAACTCCGTGCGAAACTTTAAAAAATCTTATCAATGGGTATCAGGTTTCGTCTGAAACCCGCCCATGCATTTTTCCCAGCCAAAATGCACAATTGCATTTTACGTATTTCGACTCCCAATTCTAATACATGGCAAATTTAATGCAAAAAATCGCCAAGACTTATCTTATTAGACTGGAGAGTAAAATTTCGTCTGGGATCTTTCCGGAGAGAAAATGCATAATTGCATACTTTGGTAAAGACTTGATTTCTTTCGATGAGCTGCACTTTTTGCGGCGTGAGAAAAGTTTTTCCACCGGTTGACAAACGGCCGGCCGGTGGCGGTGAATTTTTGAATCTAAGAGTGTGGCTTTAACCGTGACCACGACCGGGTGGTTTATTTTAAAAAAAAATTAAAGTGTGGTTCTAAGAGTCCCCGCACACTACAGACTTTCTATCGGCCGATAGTTTGGTCGGGCTCTTAATCAGTATGAAGATGTATGCAAGTGCGCACATTACAACGTTTGGGTATCGGCCGATAAATAAGTTTGATGGGCTACACGATTGCCTTCAAACTAAACTGTCGGCAAACTATCGGCCAACTGCTTAATCAGTACGGAGCTCTTCCACGCGCGCACACTTGCCGATTGTTTAGTCGGCTAACTCGGCCGATAGTTTCTTCATACTTTGGCGTCCTTCTCCTCCGTTGTATGAAAGCAATAATAGCTTTTCAGGATAATATTTGTATTAACTCTCATTATGCGATCCTTCTCTTCAAAAGCCGCTTACGAACCAGCAAATCCTTCGAGAACAGTCGGCCGACAGTCGGTCTGGTCTGCGCACTCACCACCAACCCGACGGTTTAGTTGGTCCAGTGTGCGCGCTTACATGTCCAACCCGACCAAACTATCGGCCGATGGAAAGTCTGTAGTGTGCGGGGGCTCTAACTGTCACCACCAACGGGTGGTTTTAACGCGGCCGGTGAATTTTTTTTAAAAAAGGTTTTTTGGTTTTAATCGTCGCCACCAACGGGTGGTTAGTTTTTCCAAAAAGAGAGTGTTGTTTTAGCCATGACCACCGGCGGTCGAAATCAAAAAATAACGTGTTAGCCTTTATCCGCGGCGGGCGGACCTTGTAATTAAATCGGTGTGGTGTAGTAATCGGTTAAGCCCAAGAAAAGGGCAGTGTTATAAATATCCGTAATTAGTTTTTTAGCCCAAAAGGGCAGTGTTATAAAGAAACCGTAATTAATTGTTTAGCCAAAAAGGGCTTTGTTTATACAAATTTAGACGCTTAAGTTAATCTGTTAAGCCAAAAAGGGCAGTGTTATAAAGAAACCGTAATTAATTGTTTAGCCAAAAAAGGCTTTGTTTATACAAATTTAGACGCTTAAATTAATCTGTTTAGCCCAAGAAAAGGGCAGTGTTCTAAATATCCGTAATTAGTTTTTTAGCCGAAAAGGGCAGTGTTATAAAGATTTCGTAATTAATTGTTTAGCCAAAAAAGGCTTTGTTTAGATAAATTTAGACGCTTAAGTTAATCTGTTAAGCCCAAAAGGGCAGTGTTTAGCCAAAAAGGCTTTGTTTATATAAATTTAGACGCTTAAATAAATCTGTTTAGCCCAAGAAAAGGGCAGTGTTCCAAGTATCCGTAAGTTGTTTTTTTAGCCCAAAAGGGCAGTGTTAAAGATTTCGTAATTAATTGTTCAGCCAAAGAGGCTTTGTTTAATAAATTTAGACGCTTCAATTTATCCGTTAAAGAATAAATAGACATTTTCCACCAAGTGCCGTGTTTTCTTTAAATACAACTGGGAACCAAACGGTTCCCTGCACAGTAAGTACCCGAAGTATATAAACATTTAGTGGCAAAACCCCATAGGGGGATACATAACAGGGGTGAAATGGCAACTTCAGCTAGGGGTTTAACCTACACTGTTCTTCATCTATTCTTCGTGCTAAGCTAACTGCTAGACATTGCACCAATACATGAACGACAGCACGAACTGGTAGTAAAAAGGGTGATTCCTGAACTTAGACTTAGACATACAAAAAACGAGCCAAGATGCATTTGGGATCGGCGATCAGATCACTTTCTTTGTCCTCGCAGTATGTGCCACTACCCTGGATTCTTTGGTAAAACTCGCAGAACTAGCGTGGCCTTCGGTTTCTGAGTTCTTCCATTTTACATATGAGCTCCCAGGTTCCTTTTCTGTGAGATTGCCGTATTGATCGGTTATCAGCATTCTTACGTCGAATCACTCGTTCCAAAATGTACCACTTCTACCTAAGATGGAGTCTTGACAGTGATTTCAGGTGCGCCCAATTCTCTTTAACGCCCGACCTCTCGTAGCCTGGGCTTAATCTTCCATCACTGAGAACGAGTTCTAGCACAAGGCCGTAGGTGTTCTGGTCATTGGTTTGCGTTGTAATGCGTACCATACTAACAAAATAGTAAAAAGGCGCGGCAGTCTGTTAACAAGTTATCAATTTGATTGCGGAAGACTCTATCCGGTGATAATCAGGTAGCTCTTTTTGCTCCATTGTCATTAGTGTTCTCATGCAATTGTGGGTACCGACATATTGTTTATATATGGGGTCTCAAGCCATTCAGCCCGGAATAGTCATGTTCGTTACATACACTTTGTATTAATTAAATCGATTCATTATTTTTGAGCGGACGCGTAACAATATAAGAAAATTGTTTCTCAACTAGTCTAGCTGGATATACTACATGTTAATCCTCTTTTTCAAATGATATCTGACCACCAAAAACAAAAATAAAAATCAATATCACCGAGATGATGATGTTTTCTACTTTGTCTACATTTATTACTTATAGACATAATATCTAAAAAATATTTTGTTTAAAAACAACATTAATGCTATTTTTACTTCCAGTTCATCAGGAAATGGATATTTGGTTAAGATTAAATCACTTTTGGAAGCAGGAATTCTAGACTCAAATCTTTCAAGCTATTCCTTATTCACATTAATTTTAGGGAAAACGATTGATCGCCTAAATAAAACAAGACAAAGTAATCAAACGCAAAAAATACTTGGAAGAATTTTTTCCAAATTTAGTCCTTCTAAATTTCTTGCTCTTAATGAAACAGGAATACATTATCTCATTGAACTTTTTCTTGTCTTGGCTTTAAGTGTTGACTTAAAAACTATTGTAAGTTTGCAATTTTATTATTTTACAAGAAAATAATTCCAACAATTTCTTGTAGGCAGGAAAATTAAAAGATAATCTACTTTCAATATCTTTAGAAAAAATAACTCCTAGCAGACAAGTTTCCATTACTAAAGGACATGTTGCACTACTCATTTTGTTTTCAGAAGAAATGTTAGATATTTCTGATTACGTTACAAGATTGCTCGAACAATTGTCAACTATAAAGAATGACTTAGCAGTTTCCAAAGTAATAGCAGAAGGTTTATCGGATATATTCAAAGTATCAAGCTCCTTTGACAGAGGAGAAGAATTACTAATAGGTAAAAATTTTAACATATTTTAACAGATCTTTCTATTTTAATTTTTAACAGATAATTGGTTATCAAATTTTTTAAATTCATGCACACATGTTGAACAAGAACGGACTTTAGAAATAATTCATACAATATTTGAAAGAATTGGTGGTAATAACTCATTCATGCCGAATTCTGATAACAACAGAGCCCAACCACTTTTGAAAGCACTTACAACTCACATTTTACCTTTTGTAAAACAGAATTTTATAAACAGTTTTTCAAACTGGTTATCAATATTAGCGGCAGACTTTTGCATATATACAACAGGAAAAGATCAGGCTCAGTTTCAGAAGCTTTTTAAATTTTTCCTTCAAGCAAACAGTGCGAATAAACAGTAAGGAAACTTTAAATTTACTCTTAAATTAGGATTAAAATATTAATATTTCAGAGCAATGTCAAAGTTCCTGTTAGGAATGTTATCGTCAGAAAAGAAAAGTTTCGTTGATTCTTGCTCAATTATACAAGTTTGGCTGAAAAGTTTAGTGATACTATCTGCAAATAATGAGGTAAGTAATTAAGGCATATAAGAGCTGCTAGAATCCGGTTATAATCTTAAAGGAATTATATACAGGGTGTTTGGCAGATGAACCATCAAAATTTTTTGGTTGGTTAGGGGCCATTTGCTTATTTCACCAGTAGTCGCTAAGTGATTTTTTTTGTTTTTTTTACAAAATACTCAAAATTTCACCTTAAATTGCATAACTTTTTTGTATTGTTACTCATATTCTTACTCTAATCTAGCGGTTATCAAGCTTTTTTGGCTTGCCTACCCCTTAGCAGTTCATTATCCTAAATTGTAACCCTTTGATTAGAAAAATGTTTATAGTTTAAATACTCGTAATTGTTATTATTTGAAACTTGTTCTAACACTAAATAAATAGCATTAACGTGTCAAGGAGTATGCCCAGAATGTTTATTGATGAAAATTAAAAGATTTTTTATAGATACATAATTTTTTAATAAAAAGCAACAAAATAAATATAAACTATCACAAACATAAAGTTAAATATTCGTAATTTTACATTTTGTGATGCGATGATGTGATTCCAAGGATTGTTACAAAAACCATTGCTATAAGTCGAATTTCGGCTTAAGATAGAATCCGGCTCCTTATAAAAGTCGAAATTCGCCTCAAGCTTAATTTATTTCACCCTAAGACGAATTGTTGTGTACATGTATGAGGAATTCTCAAAATGCCTGATTTTGGTCTTACATTAAAAGAATGATCTCACTCTATTCCGGTTAATGATTAAGGTTATGTTAATTCATAATATAGAACGTAACTTTTAAATTGTGTTAGAGAGAATCCGAATCTGTTTATACAGGCAATTTTTCTTAAACCGATTTTAAGCTTAAAACCGTCTTACGCATAAGCAAGGTATATGACCAGTGCTGCCGCTTTGGATACTTTCGTATCATTTTAGATACTATTTAGTCGAAAACAATCATAGCTCTGTTCCAAAATTGCTCCAAAGTGCTCGCAAGCAGTTGGCTTTCTCTGTCTACTCATGCCTTTATTGAGAAGTAGGAACGAGTAGGCCAACTACTTGCGAGTAGTTTGCTCGAATTTTGGAACACAGCTCATATGGATACGTTTTCCCGAAAAAGGATACTTTCGCGCTTATCGTAATTTTATTTTGGTGCTGTGAAATTAGTGCGATGGATAGGTAATTTTTTTAATAATTACGAGTTACAGCATCTTTAAGTAATTTCCTGTTTTCATAGAAGAAATGCAACGGAAGACACTCGCTCGATTTGAACCAATATACAATTGGGCTGGCGTACACGGATCATAACGTCAACAATAAAAACCGGTTTTCAGGAAAAAGGGGCAAAAGGAAGAGTTGTTTTATCTTTTTGAACAGAAATTTTTGGCGTGAAAACTAACACATGCACAAATGTATCTTCTTATCATCTTTTTTTGGGTGTGATGTTGACATACCTGTTTAAGGATAATTAAGTTACTCCTGGTGAAGGGAATACCCATGTAACAAGCACAGCGAAGCAGCTTTGCCGAGAATGAAAATATGCTTGTGGTACTGTAATGGACAGTAAAACCAGAAAATGTTGGATGAAAAACTGTCTTCCCTGCGATCCCTTGCCTATAAAACCGGTTTTTGTTTTGATGTTATGGAGAAGCGTGCAGAAGGCCAGTGGGCATATTCACACGTTGCCATAACTGTGGTGAGTAAAACCGGTTTTATTTAACTCCATCAACTCACACGGGGCGTAAATTATGGATAGAAAATTTGAATGCTATACAGGAACATTTAAATGTAAGGCTGCGTCTCAACAGGACAAATTTTATGTCAAGACATCTGTCAAATTTATGTCTGGCTGCCAGATTGATTTTTTAGTTTGGGCTAAAAATGTCATAACATTTCATTTTTTTAAAGCTTTCATAGGAAGAGGTTCAATGAATAAAAATAAAAATATTATATCTTTGAAATTATTACAAGCATTAGAAATGACAGAAGCTATTCTTTTATAATGTGGGCTTTTAAAATTCCACAAACACTCATAGCTTTTGAGAAAATTTGCAAATTTTAGGACTTCCTTCTTCCGAAGTTTAAAGTCCGCCATTTTACTTTGAAAATGTCCAAACATATGTCTAAACATAAACCGCTAAACATTTCGGCAAGACATATGTCTTGCCATTAAAAATTTTAAGACATAAGGGGTCTCCACAGGACATTTTGTAGACATAACATCTGTCTTGACATGAAAAATGTCTAGTGGAGACCCTGGATAAAGAATGCAAGAGATAGAAGTAACTTTTTTTATGTGTGCTAGTTTTCACGTTTGGTTTAGTATATTCAATTTAATGGTACATCCAATATGGCGGCCACCATAAAATGGCGGATTTCCTTTTTCTTTTCAACACCCCTATTACCATGTTTATAAGCGGAGTTTCTCTCCGGATGGAAGTTTCGATCCGGAGTGAAACACCGCTTATAAACGGGGAGTGAAAATCCAGAACTTGGACTTTCGCTCCCCAAGAAAAAGCCGGAGTGAAACTTCGCTCCCGGTTTATGGTATGCTTATAAACGCTGACTGGGAGTGAGATGACCGAGGCAAAATTTTTAATTTTTTTTAGAAGGAAAAAAACTTAGTGAAGAAGCAGCTGGGTGTTTTATTTTGCTGTTATAGATTTTTTTAAACACATTAAATTAAACATTGGGGTTATATTTGTGTTTGTTGCCATTTTAAATTTGAGCTCGGAACTGTCATCTCAAACCAGAAAGTATTTTGGATTTTCACTCCCATTGCTCATAAACGCGTCGGGAGTTTAACTTCGGATTGACGATACGGGAGTGAAACTCCGCTTATAAACGTAGTATATGACGAGTAGAATAGAGTAAGCTATGTGACGTCATTTTAAATCCAAAATGGCAGATTCCTTGTTCCTTAGAATGGAGAAGATAAGAAACAGAACATAGCGTACCGATATACGAATTCTAGGGAAGCATTTGAATTCAAGAACTTCTCGCTCTAAAAGAAAAGAAACAACCATATGTTCATAGGTTTCAAGCATAACGCGAACAGAGTCGTAACGAAATTCGTTCGCGTTTGCTCCAAATACTTTAAGCCAATTGATGTGTTCTTATTTGGATGGTTGCTGAGAAACGCAATCCTCTCCCGGTTTTTGACTAAATATGATACCGCCATTGTCCGCGAGCTGCACAAATACTATGGGAGTGCTGTGCATATGTGTTGTCGAAATGCTTCCCCGATTTCAATTAATTGCGCTTGCTTCTCTTCTCTATTCTAAGCTTACAACCCCCGACATTGGTATCAAATGAAAGAGCATGACGAAGTAAGCTCTGTGAGGTCATTTTAAATCCAATATGGCAGCCACCACAAAATGGCGGATTCCTTTTTCTTTAAAACCTCTCGACATTGGTATCAAATGAAAGAGTATGGCGAGTAGAATACAATAAACTATGTGACGCAGGCGCGGATCTAAAATTTTGTTTTGGCGGGGGGGTCACGGAATTAAAAATGGCGGAAAAAATGATCTACTCCTAAAAAACCAAAAGCAAAATTAACAAAACGAACAAATCTAACCGAATTTTCTGGTGGCGTAATATGCTTCTTAATATATAGGTATATAAAAGTGAAAGTTTGTCTGTCTGTCTGACTGTAAATGTTTATTAGACTCCGAAACCGCTCGTCTGATTAGAATGAATTTTTGAGTATAGGGGTTTTCGGGTACGGCGCGGCGGGTTATCCTACGCGGTCTATTTTACTCTATCTCGAACACTTCGGGTAGCTGTAGTGCACCGATATCTGTAAAATTCGAACTTATGTATGGGAGGTACTGTTCCAATTACTGCTAAAGAGCTCAGATCCATTTTATTCTGGTCTTTTTTTTTCGAAAAAAATACGATTCTCGAAGTTTCATATCGATTGGCGGTGATTTACGGGTAGTTGCCGTACAATTTCAAAAAAAATCGTACGACAAAATCATGCAACGTGTAGCCAAAGGAATTAGCGGAAATAGCAATTTGATTTTGGCGTCGATTCGAGTGCAGAATGAGATTGAACTCGCAGAGACATCATCGGGAATATCATCAACTCTACTTGATGGTGGACGTACAGCAATGAAGCTTCCATTGGATTTGGACCAGATAGAACCAACAACATGTAAGTAACATCAGTAAAAACTCCGGTATTGCCACAATCCTTAAAACGTGCAAAATTGTAATTTGAGACGAATGCACCTTGGACCATAAAAAATGGCTCGAAGCGCTTGACAGAACTTTGCGAGATTTCCGAGAAAGGAACCAACCGATGGGAGATGCTCTGATACTACTTGCAGGGGATTTTCGCGAAACTTTGCCTGTTACACCTGGATCAACGCCTGCAGATGAGGTTAACGCATGCTTGAAAACATCATATCTATGGAACAGTGTTGAATCAACGAATATGCGTGTCCATTTGCTACAAGATGCTTCTGCTCAAACATTTTCAAAACAACTTTTGGACACTGGAAATGGCGAAATTGCAATCGATATCAGAAAAATAGAGATTTCGTTTCCGCAAAACTTTTGTCAAATGCGGCCCAATATTCAAACCGTTGTGGATAAGGTGTTCCCGAATTTAACAACAAACTACAAAAATCCAGATTGGCTGTGCGAACGTGCAATCTTATCGCCCAAGAATGACTATGTCAACAAACTTAATGAACAAATTCAAATGAAACTGCTCGCAAAAACTGTCAAATGCAAATCGATTGACACAGTGATGGACGAAGAACAAGCAGTCAAATATCCAATTGAGCTTCTTAATTCTTTGGAGCCATCAGGCATGTCACTACACATATTGACATTGAAAGTTGGATCACCTGTGATGCTAATTCGAAATTTGCAGGCGCCAAAGCTGTGCAACGGTACAAGACTTATCATCAAGTAAGGTAAATTCGAAGCACAAAGTCAATCGTTGACTATTGCTGGATTGAATTTAGAAAATTCCTGTTTTTCACACGGCCAATTGTATGTTGCCTGTTCGTGAGTCGGTACACCAACAAATTTATACATTTATACACGAAACAAAAATCCAAAAAATATTATTTATCCGTTAATGATTAAGTACATGTGTTCTTTATTTGTGCCCAGCATCGCACGACGGATGTGAAATCCAAAATACAGAAAAGTAGTCGTTCTTTGAGACACTTCATTAGTGTATGAAAATTCATATCTCGATAAATGCCAAGTGAGTGGATGGTTTTTATTGGCTCGATCAAAATATCAGATCCGTAATAGTTTGACATTTTGTTATTTGGAATCAAAAATACGAAAAAAATCCTTTTTCAAACTCTCCTAATTCATATTACCTCAACTGCAAAATAAACGGAAGTTACTATTGGCTTATGGGGGAAACGAGGCGCACGGGGTTCCAGCTAGTCAAAACATATAGAAAGAATATAGATCAATCGGTTGTTAACCTGGAAGGTCATTTTTTTAAGGTCGTTTTTTTAATTTGCAAAAAAGTTGTGTCGGTTTTGGTCGTTTGGTTATTTTTTGTTTTTTTAGTTGGGTCAATTTTGTTGTTTAAACAGCGGGAGCCCTGGGGCGGGGGGGGGGGTCATGACCCCCGTGACCCCCCCTTGAATCCGCGCCTGATGTGACGTTATTTTAAATCCAATAAGGAGGCCACCACAAAATGGCGACAAACCCCCGAGATTGGTATCAAATGAATGAAAGAGTAAGACGAGTAGAGTACAGTGCTCTTATTAGATAAACATAAACTAAAAAATATTTAATAATAAAAAAAAGTTAAAAACTGCGTTAATAAGATGAACTAAAAAGTATAAAATGTTTTTTTATTCTACCAGGAATTTGTTTTATATTATATGCTTTAATACAATCAACTTTAAAGAGAAATGAGCAATAACGAACATTTTTATTATCTTCCACTGTTCTCTGTAGGACGTTGCAAGCTTAACCAAAATTGTCTGTAATCTAGACGATTTTCGTTGTGTATGCGATCTACCAGTTGATGACTTTTTAGCAGCCAAAGAACCTCTTTGTGTATTTGTTTCATCTGTTGGTAAAACTTTCGATGAATGTCAGGTAATAAATAATCTATTATTTATAAAATGCTTCATACAAGAAATTTTGTTTTCCTTTTCAGAACTTTAGAAAGAAGTGTCTCATCAGTGATAAATTTAATTCATATCTTACATCCTTTGATAAATGGTTATCTGACAAAAATGAAAAAACTGAAGTGACTTTTAGATTTTACAGCTTTATAGCAATCGTGATTTTTAATTGTCCAAATATCGTTTACATCAGAGTAAGAGAGCCAATTCGCTGTTCCGGGAATAAATAATATTATTTCTAATTATAGTCAAAAATCTCATGTTTTTTTCACATTGCTATGACCAGATTCATAATTCCATGCGCAGTACAAGTTGGCAAGGAACCAGAGATAAAATTCATTCAAATCATACATAAAGTATGGCCTGTCTTAATTCAAGGAATTGGAAAATTAAATTTTATGTCTGATCCTTATATAACAAAAACATTAACTGATTTAATTGTGAAGTGGACACCACATTTCAAAACAGTAAATTTTTTTTTAAAATATTTTTATTTAATACTTGAATATCAAATAATTTTAGTTAAAGCAACCGAAAGTTGTTGCGCGACCATTTATTAACTGCTTAACCAACGACAATGAACAATTATCTCTATTTGTGTTTGACAAATTAACATCGGTATTCTTAGCGATGCAAAGGAGGCAGACAGATCCAAATGCTTGCCTTGTGATAACTATTTTTCAAGAGGTTGTCAACGTCTTTTGTGATAATGAATCAAAGATAACAACTCTTGTCAAAGCTGCTGGCTTAACAATTATGGAACATTTAATGATGGTTGACGAAATTGTTCCAAGTCGAAATATGTTACTTGATCTCTTAAGAAAAATTATTTATAGTTCGGCATTTTCAAAAAGTTCTGTAGTAAGGTAATTGAAGTTATAAAATATCAATTTACTTTAATTCAACATTATTTCGTTTTCTACAGAGATTTAATGATTGAACATTTAAAAATGATAACCGTTAAACATTTATCATATTTTACATTATTTTATTTCGAATTGCTAACTCAAGTTGCTAATATAAATTACAAACTTGTTGAAGATATAATGATGTTTTTACATGAGCAGATAATGGTTGTAGAGGATAAAAGAGGTGGAGGTACAGATAATCGTTTAAGGTAGGTTTCACTTTGGATAATTATAAAATCGAAGTAATTAATACCATTATTTATAAGGTCTTGCATCGAAAAGCTAAAAGGAGTTATTCTGGCTGCCAAGTTGAAATGATAATGATAATATTTAATTTAAAAAAATGTAAATAAAAAGTTTTTCAACTGAATGTATTCCAAAATCTGTCAACTTGAACTCAAGTAAGAAAAGCTTCTGTTACTTAAAATGCATTATATACCCTTATATGACAAGGTTGAACGAGGTTAAATCCAGGTGCATAGTGATTCTCTCAACTTAACCCAACTTCCCCAGTAGACTCGAGTCGAAATATTGTTTAATTAAGTAGCCCTAATAAGACATCCCGCCGGTTTAACCGGTTAATAATAGGGTTCCAAAGTTCGCCGCGTCTTCCCCTAGCGGACGGTACACTTCCTTGTTCACCTGGTAGTCTAGTACTGCACAGCCTTTCTCAACTGGTTAGCGGGGTTCTCGAGGCTGCCCCTCGAAGCATTGGAATTGTCAAGGACCGAAATGTTTACAGCAACTTTTGAAAATATAAATATATATATTGTAGAGGTAAAAAACCAAACCATCATTTATTTATAGAACATCGTTTAAGAAACATGGGTTATTGTCTAGTAAATGTTAAATATTGCTGGAGCTGGATTCATATCACAAAATAAACTATTCTCAACCTATAAATATCCTACTTCTTCTGTGGGTTGTATAGAATAAAATGATAAACTTAGAAATATAAAGCTTTAACGTCTAGACGAGGATCTTATAAAAACATTGGTAAAATTTTAAACAACTTTTGTATGCGGTACATCAACCAAATATAACTATATAACTACGTTACATCCTCCACTAAGATGATTGACATTGAAACTATAGTTTCTTGTGAACAGAAGTGAACACTGACGAGCTGGTAAATGCTTTGAAAAGTCACTACACAACAAGGTAGTTTTTCCATGCTATTGTTTACACAAAAAATAACTAAACCTGCTCACGTTATTGGAAATACCAATCCTTCAACTAAAAGCGGAAGACTCAAGAAATACGCAAACTCCGGTTTTTTGGCAAAGAAACAAGAGAATATTAGGGAAAGAAAGACCCACGCGACGGAACTTGAACCAAAGAATTTTCATCCAGAAATTGCCTGGGTGGAAACTAATCCATATTCACATTTCTTTCTCTTCTCAGATGTATAAACAATGGCCGCGCTCTAATAAACATACAAAGTTTCATATACGATACCTCGTGTAGCATTAAATGACGAGACGCAAATGTGCTTGCGGAATGAGTTGCATTTTATTTTCCAAAAAGGGGACCTGCGGAATACTTTGACTGTGTGGAAGGTAGCCATCGATTACTTCAAAGATTATTATTAGATAAGGCCGCTATTCCCATAGTCACGTCACCTATTGAAAAATATGACAAACCAATTTTCGTATTCTCGTAGTCACCTGTTGTAGAAAAAGTGACGGTATTTCTATATCATATGATGAATGATATATTTGTTTATATCTTTTGCCACTCACCGGTTGTCCTGGTTAGGTTAGGTTGAAATGGCTGCTCCCCCACTAAGGAGCCCACTTAGGCACACCATTGGGCCCATTGTGATGCCATTCTAGTGTTGGGACAAAATTTAGGCCATTTCAAGCCATTTGAAGCTTTTAATAAAGCGACAGAGGTCAAAAACACCAGTGTTTTGCAGCTCACTCAATCCATCAAGGAAAGGTGAGCCAAGGAAGGCCCCTCTTTTCCTCGCGAGGGCCGATCATGTACAGAGAAGATGGGAGACAGTTTCTTCCTCATCCTCATTGCCACAACTTCTGCATAAGTCGTTGTGGGGAAGTCCCAATCTTTCGGCGTGTGGGCCAAAGGGACAGTGACCTGTCAGCACCTTCACTACATAGCTTATCTCTTTTTTGTTCAACTGAACTAGAGATTTTGAACGCTTTGCGTCCAAGGTCGGCCATACTGTGTGGAGAGTGCGGCACACTGTTGCTGTGGTCCATCTCAGCCCGGCTCGAGCTAAGCTGATTTTTCCCACAGCCAGTTTATAGGTGGCTAAGGGCATTCCCATCTGGGTTAAGTGGGGTGTCCTTTCCACTTCGGTTCCCTGTCTAGCAAGCTCATCTGCCCTGCAGTTTCCCCTAATCCCTCTGTGTCCAGGAACCCAACACAGAGTTATATAAAACTGAGTGGCAGTCTCACACAGAGACCTGCGGCAGTTCAGAACAGTCGTGGATGTTGTGACGACAGAATTAAGAGCCTTGAGGGCCGCCTGGCTATCCGATAGAATACATATATTCTTATGAGATATATTATTTATCTTCAGCCATTCGAGAGCCTCCCAGATAGCAGTGACTTCCGCCTGGAAGACACTGCAATGATCGGGTAAGCGAAAAGAGGTAAGAGAGACATAATGACCCAGTCGGGATAACACCATCTGTCCAGTCATCTCTGGCCGGAATGATGGTATTGAAACCTTTCTCCAAGGTCCACGTAGGTGTAGTATAATCTAGGTTGTCCGCAGCGGTAGCGAACTTCCTAAGGATGGATGAGTGACCATATAAGTATGGAGTCCATCCAAGAGAAGCCTTTGTCCTATGTCCAAGGGGATAAGATGCAATAAGACATCCAGCGCAGCTGTTGGGGTGCTTCTCATTGCACCACTAATACACAGCTCGGCTGTTCTTTGGACTCTTTCCAGTATCTTCCGATACGTAACTTTCTGTAATGCAGTCCACCATACCGATATGCCATGCATAAGTATAGGTCTGATTACGGCTGTATACAACCAGTGGACGATACCGGGCTGTCCTGGTTGGTGGGCCTAAACTGTTGATCAATAACGAACATTCCTTCCATTTATTTTTATATTCCGCCTTTTACTTTTATCCCCTTTGCTATTTCCTTGTTGTTTACCATAAAGCCAACAAGGCAATCAAATTGCCCTCCTGTTCGTTATTTTAATTCTAGGATTAATCTTAATACATAAAAATAATGTAATACGATGCTCGTACACGCTCTCCGAAACCGCCAGCGGTCCAGATAAGCCGAGCTGTGGTCCAGATCTGGAGAAAAATCAGCCCAAATGAAAATGAAATTACAGTAACAACAAAGTGAATCAATTGTCTATTTTCGGTTGGATTGTGTTTCTTCGCTTCGCACATTGTGTTTTGGGAGGCATTAGACCGAACGATGCAAAATATACCAAACAAACAAAAAAGTTTTGGCGGTGCGATGATTCTGTAGGCAGGTGATTTTCGTCAAACATTGCCAGTGATTTCCCGGTCAACACCAGCCGATGAACTTAATGCATCTCTCAAATCGTACGTCATCAGACAATCAAATTAAGTATGAACATGCATGATGAATTGCAGAACGACTAATCTGAAGAAGTATTTTCAAAATAATTGCTGGACATTGGTAATGGCAAAATCCCCGTTGAAATTTCAGCTGGCTGCAAAGTATACCCTGTCGGTTTTGCCAGTTCAACCCGCTAAGCGCATCACTTGAGAACGGCTGGACCGATTTGGCTTATTTTTTTAAAAACGTTCGTAATAGTCCAAATAAGCTTTTTAGTGAAAAAAAAATTGGAAGTTTCTTATATGGAAGCTTTTTATATGGAATTTTTGTATGAACTGAAGACCATAAATCCGGTTCGAACGTGATTCTTTTTTTGTTTTGTTCGTTATGCTACATCAGGGGTGGCCAACCCTCGGCCAGCGATGTTCACCAAGATTTAACAAAATATGTTGTGGTAGAAGGTTCCAACATGTGAAAAAAAAGCCAGCTATGAGCAAGGATTAAAATGCACATCCTGCCTTAGAGAACTGGCTCTCGGGGTGCACCGGGTCGATGGATAAAAATCCAAGTAATTGCTTTTCTCGGTAACAATTCAATATAAATACCGCCAGCGCAACAACAAAAATTTAATGTCATGGACAGGCCCGCCGCTAGCCGCTTCAGCGCCCGCGTGCAAAAAAGACAATGCCGCCCCCTTCCTTATCTTGTTTTTTCTGACTGAGCTTGTTCTCTTCTCTTTAAGAAAGATCGATTGACTAAATTAAAAATCTGAAATTTGATTACGTTATTTATTGATATCTCATACATTCAATAAAATTTATTAAAAAAACATTGAACGTCTTGTATTCGAGTAATTAATATTCAAAATTCAAGTAAAGTGTCGAGTAAAAATGATATTTAAACGTGGGAATTTATTGCACATAAAAATGGATTATTCCTTCTCCATAACTAGACATCAAAATGCTTTAAAATTTGTCAATTTTTATTTACAGAATAAATTTGATTTCTATAGTACGGTCATTTGGTTCTAAAAAAAGGGGTTACCTGGAAAGCTTTCCGGGAGTTTTGAAAATTTGTAATTTTATAGATTTCGATGTGCTCTTCCCGAATTTCAACTTTGACACCGCTGGCGCCGCCATGTTGGAAAAAGGGCGCCCAAAAGCAGTTTTTTGACAATGTCGAAATGAGAAGTTCGCGGGTTAATCGTGACAATGACGACGTAAAAAAACTAATTGACTGGTTGTGGAACCATCCACCTTTTCCAGAATTAAAGTAAATCATGTCAATAAGCACTGGAATTATCGGAGAAGAAAAGATCAACTGTCACACGCCTAAAGAAATTGGTAGTGCTGGCATTTCTAAAATCATTGGCAACGATTTCTATACCGTAAAATTCAAACGGAATGACCGAATAAAATCACTTAGTATTTTGAATTCAGTCATCCGGATAGAAGGCGACATTGTCCCGATTAATCCTTTACGAATTTTCCAAAGAATGTGCATTGCAAAAGAATGTGAAAAGGAACTTGAAAATTTTCTTACGTACAAACTTGCTCCATTTCCCTTAACCCTTTTCAATGACGAAGGCATGCGCAAATGTATTAAATCTTCTATGTATAAGGCATTTGAGCAACATTCTGGAGATTTAAATTTTGAATATACGATGTATATCATTGACGGAGGATACTTATTACACCGAGTCATTTGGCATCGCGGTGAATCGTTTTCATCCATTTGCAATAAATACGTTACCTACGTTCGTTCGAACTATACATCCAATGCCATTACCGTATTTGACGGATATCCGGAAGATGTAGCAAATCGTAGTACCAAGTAAATATTTAATTTTACATTCTCTGTCCTTATACTATACTATTTTCAGAGATCGATCCATCTTAAGTGGTTTGAAACTGCACACGTTTTCGGTTTATCGGTTTATTTTTTAAGGAGATCAATACTTGTAATTGTTATGGCATTATAAAAAGAACCTAGGTGCAAATGATGGAAATGAGTTCGATAATGACATTGTTGTGTTTGCCGCCCCCTGAAAATGCCGCCCGCGTGCGGTGCATGCTCTGCACGCCCGCACCCAGCGGGCCTGGTCATGGAACTAACAGAGAAAACAAGCATATTTACAAGCAAGCACACTTCTTTGGTCAACATGGAGCTAGTGTGTTATGAGTGCGGGATTCTTTTTCTTCTGGTCCTTTAATCCTGCATGGGACATAGGGCGGAAACAGTTGTCCTCCTTCTTGTGGCGTCTTTTGGTAGGGTTCTCCTCCTCCTCCACGTTGTTCTATGTTTTCCAACTCCACGGGTTCCTTGCGGATTCCAGTCAAAGGTCTGTTTGGCTAGATTCTCGTTTGCACCTTGGAAGGTGTGGCCATTCCAATTCCATTTCCTTGCTTGATTTGGTCATCTATCCTTTCTTTTCATTTGTAATTCTATCTTGCCGGCCATTTTTAGGATGAAAACTTGAAGGCTGTGATGGATTGGGCGACTTTCCAGGTTTCGCAAACATACAATAGAATTGCCTTGGCATTGGAATTAAACAGCCGCAATTTGGTGTTAGTTGAGATCTCCGTCGTCCATATGATTTATTTATTCTGGTGGTGACGTCTTCTTCTGCCCGCCATTTTCAGTAATAATCCTAATGAGGTCAGAATTAATCTACCAATTCCACGTCACCATTAGTCAGCGCTGTGCGTTCAATGGTGTTTGCATTTATCCGCATTTCTTTAGTTTTAATCGGATTTAACCTTAAGCCTGTCGAACTATTTTCTGCTGCTAAATTGTTTAACATATTTGAGGTCCTGAATGTGAAAAACCCTTTCTCATACATCCGATTCAAAACTTGATTTTAATGTTATAAAAGAGAAGATTTGTAAATTGAGATGTTTGGGACAAAAAGTGAATGCGAATCGTTTCTTTTCGAAATTGGAATTTACGAAAAATAAATACCGCGCCAACTTGTCTGACGAAAACCTGCACCACAAATTAAATTACATTTCACCTAGTTTCTTAAAAATGCTCTTACCTCGTCTATTGCCTATTTTAACTCACATTCTTAACTCCTGCCTCACGGTATTCAAGTTTCCCTTGACTTAGAATCATGCTTTAATCATACCCATTCCCAAGTGCCCTTCTCAGTTCTATCAGTATTTTTCTCTTTCTGCTTTTAAACTTTTGCAAAGTTTCTTATTTAACCGCTCTCTAAAGGTTAAACTAGGTGGCTAAAGTACCTCAAGTGCCCTACTCCACGCTGGCGTCCTCCAAGGCACCATTCTTGGGCCACTTTTATTCAGTATTTTTATTAACGATATTCTAAGATTCATACATATATATGCAGACGATGTGCAGCTTTATTTCCCTGCGCTAAGAGATCAAATACATATGTGTGTGGAGCAGCTTGCTGTTGACTTTTGGTCGACATTAAATTTACTGCGGCTCCTTAGAAATCCCTTGCATTTTTATCTCTCGGTCTAATTCTGTTCGTCCTGACTTTTCTGCTATTGCGTTAAACTCGGTTCTTCTTGTTTGCGTTATTGAAGCAAGAAATCTTGTGCTGAAATCTTGGAACTGAATGGCTGCATGACTTGCTGCGATCACGTTAGTTTCATTGTAAGTAAAACCTACGGACTCCTGTCTAAACTTCGTTACCATTGTGGCTTGCTAAAAAGGGCTATCTATCTATCGCTCTCTCGATTCTTTTTGCGTTCATAAACTTGAAGTAGTGTTTAACGATTGTGTACGTTTTGTTTATTTACGCCGTTTTGACCACATTTCACCCTACTCGAACTCTGTTTTGGGCTGCTATCGTGAGTATAGGCTTCACGACTGTATCACGATATCCTACATGAGCGCAAACCTGCATACCTCAACCAGTTTGTGCAGCTTTTGCAATCCCTCACAGATAGAAATTTAATATTTCCGCGGTTCCGCACGTTAATTGGTCAGCGTTCTTTCTTTGTCTTCGCAGCACAACTTTGGAACTCTCTCCCTAGATTATATTAAATTAAATTTGAATCACCCAATAAATCACACCGGCCCGCGGAATCCTAATGCATTTTCAAAGTGGCGCGCGATACCATTTGGGTTGGCCACCCATGTGCTACAGGGATAAAAATAACTCTTGAATGTTTTCAATTGAAAAAAAATATGGAAAAACACATTCCAGCCTAAATTAAAATAAAATTACATTTGTTTTTACTTTTGTGTCGTTTCGAGACCAGTCCAACAAATGCAGTTATTTTGGTTCTATTACAATTTATTTCGCTACTATTGTACGCAAATAATCTTTGACAGCTGACAGGTGATGGTCAAATTGTGGATTAAACCAGACGGTTATAATTTCTGCGTCAAGCCCACTGACATATAATAATGGACTGCTCATCAGACATTATTCCCATACAAACCCATGGCACCAAAAAGTATAGAAAAGTATAGTCCTCTCGCTCATCCATAAGCCCCTTTTGTCACCGAACTCAAATTTTGTTAAATTTCGTGTTAAGACAGTGCCAAACTTGAGAAAATAAAATTTGACATTCAAAAACTGCACACTTTTCCATGTTCTTAAATATTTTTACTCTTGACATTCAATAAACCACAAAATACGATAACTTTTTTATCTTTGCAGTAAAATAAGAACGGTAAATAAAATTCTGGAATGATTTTAAGCGAAATTTAAAATAAAACCGCCACAACGGTTGCACGATATTGAAGTTGCCATACCGAGCGCTTTCAAAAACCTTACTGTGGTAAACCACGAGGTAAGATGTGGTTATGCTGCATCACTTCACTTAACCACGAAAGTTTATTTTTAACCATGGAGGTTTTTGAACGCACCGTGGTTAACTACAGGTTAAAGAAGAAGAAAAAAAATAAAAACAAAATTTTCCATAAAATAGTCCCCGATAATTGCGTCAAATATTTCATTAATTATTTATTTGCAATAATCCCACAAATCCCACTTTGATTTGTTCATGTGTTTACATTAAAACAACTGTCAGAGAGTTGTTTTTATTCTTCTTCTTAACTATCGCTAACCATGCTCCCGAGCAGGGTTAAAATTTAACTACACCATGGTTAACCACGAAAGCTTTTGAACGCCAAAAAGCTATGCTCGTGGTTATGTTGTAGTTAACCACGGAGTTTTTGAACGACAAAAGTTTACCATAGTTAACCATGGTTAACCATAGTAAGGTTTTTGAAGGCGCTCCTGATTTCATTTTTTCCTTTGAACCACTGACATATAGATATGGACTGCTAATTGACAACTTTCAATGGCACCATTTTTCTCCAGAAGAAGAAGACCTTTTCTATGTAAACAACAATTTTTTTTTCGAATTTGGAGGAAAATAAGTAATAAGATGTATGTTATAATTGATAGAAATAATTTTCCATCATTATTTTTTATTTAGTAGCAGTTTTTTCGTTAAATAAATGTATTTTTTTTAAATATGTGAGGGTTTTTTCCCTCTGTTTAACGAACTTTTAAAAATAAAGAAAATGGAGAAAGAAGTGTCTAGTTTTTATACGCTTTATATTAGCTTCACCTGTATGTATGTGTGTATGTATGTATGTTCTATGTAAACAAATCTTGCAACTTGATTTTGACCCACTTCTATATAACCGATCAACTTCAAATTTTGGACATATGCATAGTTCGCGTGACAATGCAATCTGACCATTTTGTAAGAAAATCAAGACGGCGGTTCCAAGATGGCGGTCGATTTTTGCTATTGTGTTCCCCGACCCCCCGACATGGGTATCAAATGAAACGGCATGACAAGTAGAATACAATTAGCTGTATGGCGTCATTCCAAATTCAAAATGGCGGCAAACAAAATGGCGGACTACCTTTTTCTTTACAACCCACTCGATATGGGTATCAAATGAAAGGGTGTGACAATTAGAATACTATTATCTGTGTGGCGTCATTCCAAATTCAAAATGGCGGCCAACACAAAATGGCGGATTATCTTTTTCTTTACAACCCACTCGGTATGAGTATCAAATAAAAGGATGTGATAATAGAATACTTTTCGCTGTGGGGCGTCTTTCCAAATTCAAAATGGCGGCCACCACAAAATGGCGGTTTACCTTTTTCTTTACAACCCACTCGGTATGGGTATCAAATTAAAGTGTATGACGAGTATAGTATAGTAAGCTTTGCGATGTCGTTTTAAATCTAATATGGCGGTCACTACAAAATGGCCGAACACATACATATAATAGACTAAAAAATAGAAAATAAAAAATATAGTTTAAAAAAACTAAAAAATACGCTTTTATTTTAAAATGAACTAAAAAGTAAAAAATAATTTTGAAAGTAAAGTTTTTGTTGCTCCAGCCAGTATAAGAAAACAACCTACCTATCGAAATCTAAAAAAGCGTGGGGCGCTAGCTAAAAGTTCCGGTGTTAATAAAATAAGAATATAGAGAGCCCCACGCTTTTTTAGATTTCGAAAGGTAGGTTGTTTTCTTATACTGGCTGGAGCAATAAAAACTTTACATTCAAAATTATTTTTTACTTTTTAGTTCATTTTAAAATAAAAGCGTATTTTTTAGTTTTTTAAACTATATTTTTTCTAATTATGTTTATATCGCTGACATGCACTGAACTGTTTTTTATTTTAAAACCGATTAAAGTTCATAGGATTTTGAAGGGGGAACAAGACAACGATAGTTTTTGGTGCCACTTGTTAAATATTATTTATTGTCAGGGTGTACTAACCTTGTTCCTTGGTCTAACTGGAACTAATTGTGATGTTAGTTTCTTGTTTTTTTTTGTCTTCGAATATAGTCTTCCTTGTGTTGTAAAACACGTGCTTCAAACCTTGTTACTCAATAAATATTTATTCACGTTATTTGTTTATCTTTTAATTCAAGGATTAACTTTAACCACTATATTCATGTTTATTTATTGACAGTATTATAACTTTTAATTCAAAAAATTGACTTTACTTGCATGCTCAAAAAGAAACTTTAATCCATATACATTTGTTTATCTTTTAATTCAAAGATTAACTTTAACCACTATATTCTTGTTTATTTATATTGACAGTATTATAACTTTTAATTCAAAAAATTAGCTTAACCACTATATTCATGTTTATTTTTATTGATATAACTTTTAATTCAAAAAATTAGCTTTAACCACTATATTCATGTTTATTTATATTGACAGTATTATAACTTTTAATTCAAAAAAATAGCTTTAACCACTATATTCATGTTTATTTATATTGACAGTATTATAACTTTTAATTCAAAAAATTAACTTTAAACTTAACGTCCTCCACGAAAAAGGTTACCCAACTGCTCGAAAACGTTCGCCGCGGAAAATGGTTAAACAACAACTCTCTTTAATCCATATTTTTCACCTTAGAATATAGAACTACAGGAAGGGCCCTCGCCGAATTTTAGCGTAGTGAAATCCTTTTTGTGTGAGTGCTCACGTTTTAGTAGTTGCTAGTCCATTACAAGCGGATAAAGCGAATGGAATAGAGGAGGGGCAAGAGCGAGTTGAAATAATCAGTTAACTAAAATAAAATCTTGCCCCTACAAATGAACTTTTTACACGCCGTCACTACGCATTCTAATCAGCTGATCCCCTTGAATTTTTGGGTGGCATTAGTTAATGTAAACAAAGAAATCCAAGCGCACAAAATTTACATTATTTCGAGTATTTAGCTCAGTGATTTCCACAATTATTAAAGGAAATATGTAATATATATGTTTAGGAAGTATTTGAGTTTACCCACTTACCTGAAAAAGGATTTTCCTCGCGGAATTAGCGAATTTTTCGTACATCCAAAAACTGCACACTTCATTGTTCTTATTTCACTTAAAATTCACTTGTAACAACTTTAATCGCACTGAAAACAAATTCTTTGAACTTTCTTTTTTCTTTTAATTTAGTTTTGAAAAAAGAACGAAGTAAATTTGATAAAAAACACTCGTTTCAAAACAAATGCACTACCGAACGCGAGAAAACAATTTATAATTTGACAGTCAACTAACAAACAAATAGCCCAGTTTGACAGTTGTCTAATACCCGGATTTCACTACGCTCACGTACAGGGATTTTACACGCGAGGGCCTTTCCTGTAGTTCTCTATTCTAAGTTTTTCACCGCCGTTGGGCCGTTGATTTTCAACCAAAACAAAAACCAGGGGAAACGGTTCCCACACCGCGGTCAAGGTCAAGATTACTCACGTTATCAAAGACCGCGGTGGCTTTATCGCGGTTTCAGCGTTAACCGTGAAACCGTGTCGAGAATTAGTATCTCATGGGGACAAAGGAAATTAGTTTCGCACCTAGAGATGGTTCTCATTTCCAGACGTAATCCGATACTTCTGTAATAAGTGTTGGATTTACGTCTGTTGGGTGCGAATCTTTTGGTCTTTGTTGTTGTGGTTTTGGTTATGGAATTTTTCATGTAACAACTCCTTGGGGGTACCGATAAGAACAAGGCGTCGTCGTGAAACAAAGGCGCCTTGTTCGTTTGGAGATCTTGGTTTTGGCTGATGCTGCACTTATGGTGCGATAAGGCCTTCGGGTTTTGTGTGCGGTCAGTGGATGGTTCATTTCAATTGAGGATCTTTTCGAAATGAGTAGGTAAGTGTTTCTTCCAATTTCCCCCCTCTTTTTTTTTGTTTTATCATAGGCGAAGTTAATACGCTCTTTTTCTTTTTTTTTATTTTTTCAGTTCATCATATGCGGATTTAATACGCCTTGAGGCTCACCACCAGCGTGAGTTGGCGCGCCATAAGAAGGCGGTGGCGCGTCATACGGAGGACTTGGCTAAGGCCCAAAAAGAATTGGCCTCACTACGTGCTTCTGGGCGGAGACGGGCCCCCAGCACCAGGAGGGAAGATGTTGCATCCACGTCGCGGCCAGGTGACAACGAGCCCCCACGCGTCGCCCATCCCCCCCTGGAGGGCCTGGAACCCCCTTGCGGATCAGGCTACAGTGGCCCCAGGGGGGAGGAGTATTTCCCGGGTGATGTTCGCCATGTCAAAACCAAGGTGGCCTGACCCCGGGTTGTTTTTTTTGTGTGTCAAAAAATAAAATAAATTTTGAATTTTAATTTGGATTTCTTCGTTTTTTTTGTAGTTTGGTTCCGCTTTTACTTTGGGTTTTGTAGGTGGTGTTCATCGGGGGAAAATTAGAGACGTTCGTCTCCAAAAGGAACTTTCTTCTTCCTGTTTCTTTCAGGCTTGAGGTGAGTATTGTGGTACCGGCGTTTGGGGCGCGGTAAGGGGGGTTTAAAAAAAATGAGTTCTGCACTTGTGGGAGTTGTGGTACCGGCGTTTAGGGCGCGGTACGCGGGGTAAAAAATTAAAATCTTTTTTATACTTATTGAGGTCCTCCTCCCGGTTGCAGTAACTGGATGGTGGAGGACTTTGGTAGTGTGTGGCTTCGGCTTAAAGGCCGGGGCATTGTGGTCACTGTCGCCGATGTGTCCTGTGGGGGCTCGAGTTGCATTGGGGGCCCGCTTGGGGGCGTCTGGTCCTCGGAGGTGGTTCTCTCCTCCGGGGGACATGCGTTTCTGGGCCTTCTGACACATTTGGAGCGGGCGATGGCCACTAATAACGGTGTGCATTTGTAGGCCGTGAAACCTATGGGGCCCAGTATCAGGATGCCGCTGAATGAGATGGCGACTGTTGAATGGGTATGTGCACGTTCCCAGGTCAGGTGGTTTAGCTTGTTATAGACATCCTGCAGGGGCTTTGTGCCTTCCTGGATGATCTTATTCGTATCCTCACCTGTGAATAACTTTATTGGAGTATAGGGGTTTAGTGTTGGTACTCCGAAGTAGGGTGGGTGCACCACTCGATTGGGTTGGTTTGAAAGGCCATTGTACAGTATCGTTCTGTTTTCCACCGTTACTTGTCAGGGTTCGTTCAGTTTTAGCATTCCTTGTTGGGTTGCTAGGACTTCATGGGCCATTATTGCAGGTGACTGTGAACTTGGTCGGGGTGATGAGCGAATACAGCCAAGTATTGGGGGGCGTTAACTTAGCCAGCACGTTATGTGGTGGGTCCTGTATCTTCGTTGGACAGGTAACTTCCTCCTCTAGGGGGTTGTGGAGGAGTTTGATGGCGCACTCTTTGGTTGCGGCGTACTGTCGGAATGGGACCCGTAATGGCCCTACGTATGTATTACTTTCCAGATTTCCCGTAATTTTGTAGAAGTTTCGTGTGTCCGACTGGACGAAAAGTGCGAATTGCTGAGATTTAAAATCCGATGCCAAATGGGAATATGGAATGTCCGGGACCACTGAATGTCCTGTTTTGGTAAGGACGGGAAAGCACCTGATTTGGTGATATTGCATTTTGGGGATATCCAAAATGGGTAGAGTTATTTTTATACTAGTTTATCATTAATGATATGGGACTGCAGTCAGGTGGTCTGTTGTAGGAGGGTCAGACAGTCTTCGTACTCCGGATGAGTCCTGCGGTAAATCTTCGCTAGAGAGGTCTCTGATACTAATAAGGGATGTATTTTATTGTTTCTACCAGCTATTATAATATCTAAAATCGTCCTTTGCCGGGACTCAATTTCCATCACCAGTAGTAGGATGTTGCTAACTATCCCCTGTCTCACTTGGGTCTTTGCCACTCCTTCGATTGCGTTGTCCAAGGTTCTCACCTGACTCGTAATATTTCGTTGTTGGTCTAGTAGGGCGGCTAGGGGTTTTTGGATTTCTCGCAGGGTGTTGTTTACTACCGTTATTTGGAGTTTCTCCAGTTCATTTAGAGCCTTTTGGTTAGTTTCCAGCTCTCCTAACCGGCTATAGACTTCTTTCTCGTTATTACCGTCCATGGTCCCGAAAAGTAGGTGTAGGGCATGTCCGATGCCGTCGAACAGGGATCGTTTAGACCGCCCGTTGGGAACCAGTTCTCGAATGGTTTGGGTACGCTGCTTTATGTGGATGATAACCGAGTGAATACTTATCTGTTGGGCCTGGCATGTTGCCGAACCGTCATTCTTGCATAATTGGTGCACCGCTTCCTCGGCCTGTTCGGCTAACTCTGTGTGTACCTGCAGTTCCTGGAGATCCAACTCCGTTAGTAGGTTCCACTCACGGTTATAGAGCCATAAGTCTCCTAATAATTCGTAGAGTAGCCCATGCGTGGTTATAGGGGTGAGGGTATAAGGTACGGGCCCGTGCTCACTCGCGGCCATCTGTAGGGCTAGGAGGAATACTAGCGTCCACATTTTTCGCTGTAACGACATGATAAATAGGAGATTAGTTTTCCGTTTATTGTAGCCAGTTGGACTAATAAGATTAGTGGATATGTGTATTTTGTCCAAATACCATTTGTCTAAGTCGGTGCTTTATATCGTAAAGCACCGTTAGGCGTCAGGAGGTAGGACTGGCTTTAGTGGATTAAAGTTGCGTTTTATTTTCATAGAACGGCTTCAAGCGGTTATTATGGACCGTAACCAATCTCCTATTTATTTTGATGGTGGTGTTCACTGCGCTTGGGACTGCTACCACGGTGTAGGGCCCGACCCAGATTTGGGACAATTTGTGTTTCCGGGCTTCGTTGCGCAAGAGGACCTTGTCCCGTCCTTGGCGTTCCCGTCGTAATACGCTTTGGAGCGCGTCTTACTGGCTAGCAGGTTTCTCCTTGCTAGGGCGTAGGACTTTTGCAGCTTGTACCGCAATTGGTGATAATAACTTTCGTTATTATAAAGTGGCTCCGGGTTGCGTTTTAGATTGGACGGCACGTCCGCGGTAAAACCGTAGAGGCAGTCCATAGGTGTGAATTTCGTTCCCTCGTGTACGCTATTGTTGTACACGAAGGCTGCCGTACGTAGGAATTGGTCCCAACCATTTGGGCTTTCATCTACGATGGTGCGTAGATACTCAATCAGGGGCCTATGGGCCCGTTCAAGTGCACCATTTTATTGGGGGTGGTAGGCTGAAGTCTGGAGCTTCTTAATCTTTAACAGCCTACAGACTCCTTTGAACAAATCACTGAGGAAATTCGACCCTTTGTCGGTGACTATTTGTTTAGGTATGCGATAGCGCGTGAAAATTTGTGCTATCGTTTGAGCTTCCGCGTTGGGAATGGCATACCAGTCGACGAATTTAGTTAGGTTATCCTGGAAGGTTAGAATATACTTGTTTCCCGAAATCGTTTCTTCCAGTGGACCTACGATGTCCAAATGTCGAAAGGTTTTTCCGCGATGTCCGTTATAACCATGGGCATTCGGAATTGTCTCGATGCCTTCATGGTTTGACATTTTTTACATTTCCGGACATACCGACTTATGTCGCGGAACATTCGTCTCCACCAATACTTTTGGCGGATTCTATTGTAGGTTTTGACGACTCCCTGGTGTCCACCGAACGGGGAATCGTGATAATCCTTTAGAATGACTTGGATCTCTTCGGGGCTTGTTATTAATTCAACTTTGCGTTGCTTTGTGATGGGGGTGTCCTCGGGGGCTTCTGCAGGTTGGGCTATCTCTTCAAGATTTATTTCCTTAAACCCTTTGTCGCTATCGGGGGCTTTTGGAGTGGGGACGTGTTCGATTTTGTCGTCGTCCTCCATTTTTGTGCCTGAGCCCTTGAGACCGCGTTACATTGTTTCGGTCTCTCCGTAGGAGGCGCCACAGCCCCAGTTTCCGCGAGGGATATTGGTAGGGGCTCACCGGGCTGGTGAACTAGAGCTTCCTCCGTGAAGGTATTGGGCTCTTCTGCTCTTTGGGGGATCCGGCTGAGAGCATCAGCATTCGTGTTGTATTTACCCGGTTTATATTCTATGTGTTAGTCGTATTCCGACAATTTGTGATGAAATCTAACGAGTCGAGTGGTGGGATCTTTGACGTTAAAGACCCCCTTGAGCGGTTTATGATCAGTGTAGACCGTAAACTTTCGACCCATTAAGTAACACCTGAAGTTTTTAACAATCCATACTATGGCTAGCAACTCCTTTTCGACGGGGGAGTAGTTGCGCTCCGCCTTATTTTGGGTGCGGCTCGCATATGCTATGGGCTGATCTTTGCCTACGTCTCCTTGAGAGAGCACTGCTCCGAGTGCCTCACAGCTGGCATCCGTTGTTAGGTTGAATGGTTTATTGAAATCAGGGTAGATCAGCAGTGGTGGGGAGACTAAGGAGCGCTTTACCGTTTGAAATGCTTTCTGGCATTTCGGCGTCCAAGAAAATTTCACGCCCTTTCGCAACAAATTCGTTAGCGGGCGTACTATCTTAGAAAAGTCTGGGATAAACTTTCTATAGTAGTTGGCGAGGCCTAAGAATGACTGTACCTGCCTGATGGTTCGGGGTGCCGGGAAGTTTTGCACACACTCTGTCTTCCTGGGGTCGGGGAGGGCTCCTTCTTCGGAGCATACGTGACCCAGATAGACTACTTCCTTCTTTAGGAACTGGCATTTCTCCGGTTGTAATTTGAGGTTATTCTCCCTCAACCGGTCGAATACTCTTTGGAGTTTTGAATTATGGTCCTCAAGGTTCTTCCCGTAGATGACTATATCTAGGTACACGAAGCATTCGAGACCTTGTAGGCCTGTGAGGACATAATTCATTAGTCTCTGAAACGTAGCTGGGGCTCCTTTTAACCCAAACGGCATACGTTTAAATTCATAGTGCCCATAGTTCGTGCTAAAAGCCGTCTTGGGGCGGTCTTGCGGTTCCACCTATACCTGGTGGTAACCACTGGCCAAGTCGAGGGTAGAGAAATATCTCGAGTGACCGAGCTGGTCTAGAATGTCCTCGATCCTTGGCAGCGGCTACGCGTCGCCTGTGGTCTTTTCATTGATCTTTCGGAAATCGACCACCACGCACCACCCGCCATTTTTTCTCACCGTCGGGCCCGGTTTCTTAGGGACCACAAGGAGGGGTGAGTTCCAAGGGCTTTTACTTCGTTGGACAATATCGTTGTCCAACATTTCTTCTAGTTGGTCATTTATGACCTGCCTTTGGGTTTCGGGCAGTCTGTACATTTTTTGATTAATATACTGGTCGTAGACCATAGGGATCTCGTGTCTCAGAGCTTCCGTGTAGGTTAGCTTGTCCCCTTTTAAATGAAAGATATCGACATATTCGTAACAGAGATCCCTGATGGACCGTTCCTCTTCGGCCGTTAGGGGATGATCGAGGTTAAGTTCCTCGTCCAGTTGCTTGAGGCGCGAGTGGCGCTCGGAGTCCGGATCTTCGAAGTCCGGGAATAGGTATCTCAGCTGGCAGAGGGGGATGTCCCTTTCCATTTTCCCCAACTTCAATTTTGCCCGTTTACCCTTCGGTATACCCTGCGGGGTTGCTCCATTTTTGGGCATACCTTGAAGCCTTGCGTTTGGGGACGGTGGGGCACTGGCGTTCCTGAGACCGACTGGTTCAGAGCCTGATGGGTACCCTCCTTCGTCTTTAGCATTCGTTAGCGGCTTAGGGTTGGTGGTCGGGGCTAGTTGAATGGTGTTGTAGTCCTTTGATGGGGCGAGCGTAAGAGTTAGACTCGCCAGGACTTCTGGTTGGGTGTTTACATTGAGGAGACCGACAGATACTGTTCTTGTTCCTGATGGCAAGAGGGCATTGGCGAGGAATACTCCTTCGCTCGGCTCGTATGACTCACAGAGCATTTCTTCCTCTAGCCTTAGTGAAATAGGGACCACTATTTGAGACCGACTTGGGAGGCAGAGGGGTTTATCCCATGCTACCCTATGTCTTGTGACCTGGGTGGTCGCCAAGTCGTTGAGGCTGTCTTCCAACCTCGACCCATCTTGAGTTAGGCAGCTTGTATTCTTTTCTGAGATTACACGGGAGACACCACCGGGGGATTCCCTGGTTTGGGTTTGCTCCTGCTGCTCGCTGGGTTTCGTCTTGCTGGTTCCACTATGTAGTGGAATAGCTATTTCTACTGGGTTGGTTTCTGTGCGAGGAAATCGCAGTGTTTGGTTTGGACCCTCAACGTTACAGTGTTTGGTAACAAAATCGTATCCTAATAGGCCATCGCTGGGAATTTCTGGCGTGTTTTGCACAATTTGAAAGGTGCATGGGAGGGGTTTATTGAGAAGAACATTCCCCTGACAGCTCCCTAGGGTTTTTCCTTGGCCGTATGGCGTTTGTAATGTGCATTTTTTTGCGGGATCGAAGAAGTTGGGATCCTTGAGTTTTTTGTGTTTTAGTATAGACCTGAGAGCCGGTGTCCACTGCTAGGATGGCTTTGCCGTTAAGGCTTATGTCTAGTGGAAGGGTGACGAGTGGGACACTTGGTGCGGGCTCTTGAGGTTCCCCCGTAGTAGGATTTTGCGAAGTTATTGTCGGGCCGGGGTTTCTTGGTCCGACTGCGGGGAGTTTCCCGCTTGCTGCGACTCCCAACGCTGCCTTTGACGGCAGTCGTCTACTGTGTGACCACGTCTGTGGCAGAAATCACACCTATGTCTAATATTGAACACTGATCTGGTGTTGGCCGGTTGTTGACGGTCATTTGGAGGGCTATTAACATTACTTGTGGGTCGCTTGTTTGGTTGACGATTAACGCCCTCATTGGGAGGTCTTTGGTCAGGGTACCGGTAGTTACCTACTGGTTGTGACCTCTGGTCTGGGTAACGGTTATTACCTTGGAATTGAGCCCTTTGGTTGGGGTGACGACTATTATTACTAAATGATGGGCCTTGTTGTGGATACCTGTTGGTATTATTGAAGTGGGACCTGTCCCACTCCACTGGTCGACGGCAGTCCCTAGCATCGTGTTAGTTGGCCCTGCAAATTATGCAGAAAGGAGTGTTTTTCCGCTTCAGACAATCTGCATAAGTGTGCCCTCTGTTCCGACAGTAGCTGCAAGTGATGTTTGTCAAAGGGTTGTTTACAGGTTTTGGGGAGGGACTCCGATTGGTTATATGTGGGGCGTTTTGTATTGGCGCCTGTGAGGTATTTGGAGGGTTGTTGGGTAGTGGGGCGTATGTAGTGTACATTACCTGGGGGTTCATCTGATTTTGGAGTGTTGCTATTTGAGGAGTTGTTGTTATTGGCGGGGCGGTGTATTGAGTGTTGGTGTTTTGGTGGTGTGTCGAGGGGGTCATTTTGTAATTATTTTCAAATTGGGTTACTGGGGCTGTTTGCCCGTAGGGGTTGAAGGTTGGGAGGGGCACTGACATTTGGTAGGGAGCATACATGGAGTTCTGTTGAAGCTTCTCCATGTCCAGTGCCTTTTGAGTCAGACTATCAAGGGTGTCCTCTCCCAAAGTTAAAAGATATTGGCAGAGGTAGGGGTTGGTAACCCCACTCAGCAGGGCATTTTTAGCGAAGTCCTGTAATTGGCTCTTAACGGCCGGAGTTGCTAGAGCGCCATATTTGGTAGTGGCCGCCTCTTCACACAGGGACAACTGTTGCTTAATTCGCGTTGTATACGTGGTGAGGGGCTCTAGTGGGAATTGTCGTAATTGAATTAGTTTATTTACCAATTCCTGGTAAGTTTCCCTGGGAAGGTACGTCCTGTTTAGGAGGTTTTCTGCCTCAAAAGTGGCAGGTTGGGAGGTGCCTACCCGTTGGTAGGCCTCTCCTCGGAGCCTAGTGGGGAATATCTGTAGGAATGCCGCTTTTTCCTGTTCCGTCAGGCACTGGAGTACCCGACGGCAACAGCCCAGAAACATCTGTAATTCTTTCCCTATGTCGGGCTTTGTCCGCCAGAAAATAAGGGTACAAGCTGGGCCGTTAGTTTGGCGACTTTTATATAGTCGTCGGCCATAGCTGTTAAGTCTTCTTTTAGGAATGAAGGTTTAAAAAGGGGATTAGTTTTAAAGGTCCTTTCTTCTTCTTCCAGAAGCGACGGAACGGCTGGACAACGGGGCGTTATCGGACTCGGGCGGTTCGTTATGTGTTTTTCTGGGCTTACAACTGAATCCTCCTTAACTTCTAAATCTAAATTCTTATCCTCAAGGGGGCGAGGGAGATTGCCTTTGAATTCGTCTAGGTGGCGTTGGAATTTCAAGGCCGCCTCTTTGTAAGCTACTAATTTAACTTTTCGCTCTTTACCGGCACGTTCGATTTGTTTATCGACGGCTTCCAAATGAGCTAAATTGAACTCGCCGGTCTCCTGCGCTCGCTTGAGGATATCGTTTAGAGTTTTTACACTTACTTGACTAACGTTTTTGCCTATGTGGGTCCCGCTTCGTAGTCGTCGGGGGGATTCTGGTGGTTCTGTTGAGGAGGTGGTCGCTGTTGGTGTCGAGGTGTTCCCTCGTTGAAGGCCCTGGTTGTTCGCTGGAGTTCCGTTGGGCCCTGGCAAGGTTGAGGGTCCTGGTGTGTCTGTCTCACTAGTTGGGGTTTGTTGCTCCCTCGGTGGGGGAGTCTCAGAATGGCTGCTGTCGCCCGGTTGGCCCTCGGACATAGGGCGTCTCCTGGGCAGGGATGAAGCCCACTAAAATTCCCGCGATGAAATTATATGGGGGTGAGCGCGTGCCCGCCTGGAGCAGAGGCACCGTGGTTGAACACTCCCGAGTGTAGATTCTTGATAGGATCCGAGGTCGTCGCCTCTACTGATCTTGTGCCCTCAGCCTCGGCTCAGACTGAGTTCAAGGATAGGGTGCCTATATCCAGCACTCGATCAGTAATTATTAGGCTCGCCCGGATCCTACCGGCTGCGCCAATTGTTAAATATTATTTATTGTCAGGGTGTACTAACCTTGTTCCTTGGTCTAACTGGAACTAATTGTGATGTTAGTTTCTTGTTTTTTTTTGTCTTCGAATATAGTCTTCCTTGTGTTGTAAAACACGTGCTTCAAACCTTGTTACTCAATAAATATTTATTCACGTTATTTGTTTATCTTTTAATTCAAAGATTAACTTTAACCACTATATTCATGTTTATTTATTGACAGTATTATAACTTTTAATTCAAAAAATTGACTTTACTTGCATGCTCAAAAAGAAACTTTAATCCATATACATTTGTTTATCTTTTAATTCAAAGATTAACTTTAACCACTATATTCTTGTTTATTTATATTGACAGTACTATAACTTTTAATTCAAAAAATTAGCTTTAACCACTATATTCATGTTTATTTATATTGACAGTATTATAACTTTTAATTCAAAAAATTAACTTTTACCTCTATATTCATGTTTATTTATATTGACAGTATTATAACTTTTAATTCAAAAAATTAACTTTTACCTCTATATTCATGTTTATTTATATTGACAGTATTATAACTTTTAATTCAATAAATTAACTTTTACCTCTATATTCATGTTTATTTATATTGACAGTATTATAACTTTTAATTCAATAAATTGACTTTACTTGCATGCTCAAAAAGAAACTTTAATCCATATACATTTGTTTATCTTTTAATTCAAAGATTAACTTTAACCACTATATTCTTGTTTATTTATATTGACAGTATTATAACTTTTAATTCAAAAAATTAGCTTTAACCACTATATTCATGTTTATTTATATTGACAGTATTATAACTTTTAATTCAAAAAATTAACTTTTACTTCTATATTCATGTTTATTTATATTGACAGTATTATAACTTTTAATTCAATAAATTAACTTTTACCTCTATATTCATGTTTATTTATATTGACAGTATTATAACTTTTAATTCAATAAATTGACTTTACTTGCATGCTCAAAAAGAAACTTTAATCCATATACATTTGTTTATCTTTTAATTCAAAGATTAACTTTAACCACTATATTCTTGTTTATTTATATTGACAGTATTATAACTTTTAATTCAAAAAATTAACTTTTACCTCTATATTCATGTTTATTTATATTGACAGTATTATAACTTTTAATTCAATAAATTAACTTTTACCTCTATATTCATGTTTATTTATATTGACAGTATTATAACTTTTAATTCAATAAATTGACTTTACTTGCATGCTCAAAAAGAAACTTTAATCCATATACATTTGTTTATCTTTTAATTCAAAGATTAGCTTTAACCACTATATTCTTGTTTATTTATATTGACAGTATTATAACTTTTAATTCAAAAAATTAACTTTTACCTCTATATTCATGTTTATTTATATTGACAGTATTATAACTTTTAATTCAATAAATTAACTTTTACCTCTATATTCATGTTTATTTATATTGACAGTATTATAACTTTTAATTCAATAAATTGACTTTACTTGCATGCTCAAAAAGAAACTTTAATCCATATACATTTGTTTATCTTTTAATTCAAAGATTAACTTTAACCACTATATTCTTGTTTATTTATATTGACAGTATTATAACTTTTAATTCAAAAAATTAGCTTTAACCACTATATTCATGTTTATTTATATTGACAGTATTATAACTTTTAATTCAAAAAATTAGCTTTAACCACTATATTCATGTTTATTTATATTGACAGTATTATAACTTTTAATTCAAAAAATTAACTTTAAACTTAACGTCCTCCACGAAAAAGGTTACCCAACCGCTCGAAAACGTCCGCCGCGGAAAATGGTTAAACAACAACTCTCTTTAATCCATATTTTTCACCGCCGTTGGGCCGTTGATTTTCAACCAAAACAAAAACCAGGGGAAACGGTTCCCACACCGCGGTCAAGGTCAAGATTACTCACGTTATCAAAGACCGCGGTGGCTTTATCGCGGTTTCAGCGTTAACCGTGAAACCGTGTCGAGAATTAGTATCTCATGGGGACAAAGGAAATTAGTTTCGCACCTAGAGATGGTTCTCATTTCCAGACGTAATCCGATACTTCTGTGATAAGTGTTGTATTTACGTCTGTTGGGTGCGAATCTTTTGGTCTTTGTTGTTGTGGTTTTGGTTATGGCCTGTTTCACACGGGACGACGGCCAACCAACAAAATCTGCTGTCATCGTCCATTCCCTTTTGAAATTTGACGAAAAGTCGTACGGGCTTTCACACAGGCCAATTTTTCCAACCAACTGTACGTCAAAACTCTTTAGCTTATTGTTGTTGCTTTTATTTAAATTCTCTTTTGGGCTGTTTCACACGGGACGACGGCCAACCAACAGAAATCGTACGATATTCATGTTTTTAGAGAAGAGGGTGAGAGAGGACGATGGGGAGGGAAGATTTTCCCATCCAACTTTCTCACACGATTTTCGATACGACTTTTTGACAGCGATGTGGTTGTTGTTGCTTTTGCTGGGAGAAGAAAAGAAATAGAAATGACTTTTGTTTCACTCGGAAAGTACGCAAAAGAGAATTGAAATAAAAGCAACAACAATAAGCTAAAGCTTTTTGACGTACAGTTGGTTGGAAAAATTGGCCTGTGTGAAAGCCCGTACGACTTTTCGTCAAATTTCAAAAGGGAATGGACGATGACAGCAGATTTTGTTGGTTGGCCGTCGTCTCGTGTGAAACAGCCCTTTGCGTACTTTCCGAGTGAAACAAAAGTCATTTCTATTTCTTTTCTTCTCCCAGCAAAAGGAACAAAAAACAACAACAACCACACCGCTGTCAAAAAGTCGTATCGAAAATCGTGTGAGAAAGTTGGATGGGAAAATCGTCTCTCCCCGTCGTTCTCTCTCACCCTCTTCTCTAAAAACATGAATATCGTACGATTTCTGTTGGTTGGCCGTCGTCCCGTGTGAAACAGGCCTATGGAATTTTTCATGTAACACACTTTTTTGTATGGGATTTTGCTTATTTAGCAGTCCATATCTATATGTCAGTGCTTTGAACTAATGTCAGAATATTTACAAAAAATAGATGGGTATAGTGATTTTTTGATGTGAAACATCTTTACGCGCGTTGAGAGTAATTCTTCAAGGTCGGGAACATTTTGTGGGAACGCTTTTTAGGGAACGCTTTATAGGGAACGCTTCGTTCCAATCCAATTTTCATTCCGGGAAACGGAAGATCTGTATTGAGGAAGACAGAATAAGACGGAGATTTTAAAAAAAAATAGTAGCACCAAAGAAAAGTGTTTATATGCCGCGAGCCAGACATGACGAGCCAGACATAAGCAGAATGGAACAAATGGTTGAGTGGTTGCCTTACGACGTTGATATTCCAAAAAGTCGCGGGTTCAATTCTTGATCTCGGCATTTGAATTTTATTATTTATATTTAATGGTTTTATTTCACGGTATACAGAAACAAGGTAATGTAACAGAGACTGACAGCTTCGAATATCGTAGAAATTTCGTGCCGAGTGACGTCAGCACTAATGTAGAAACAACAACACAACTCCGATTTTATATGGGAAGAGCGTGCCAAGTGACGTCAGCACTCAAATGACATTTCTCCATTACATTACCTTGTTTCTGTATACCGTGGTTTTATTTGTTTGTTTGTTTGTTCGGTTCAAATCTTGCGACAGCTTTTTCAACTACTTCTACTTAACTTTGCACACACATTGAGTTCCCGTGACAATGCAATCTGACATTTTTGTAAAAAATCAAGATGGCGGTTTCAAGATGGCGGACGAATTTTCCAATTGTGTTCCGATTCCATTGAAAATCAGTATCGGGGGTTTTTAGGGCCACAAATGACGATTCTGTAGTCAAAAATTGAAAATTCAAAATGGCCGCGCCAATATGGCGGATGAATTTTGCGAATGTGTTCTGAATCCATTGAAAATCGGTATCGGGTTGTTTTTAGGGCCACAAATGACGATTCTGTTGTCAAAATTTTGAAAATCCAAAATGGCCGCGCCAATATGGCGAATGAATTTTGCAAATATGTTCTGAATCCATTGAAAATCGGTATCCGGGGGTTTTTAGGGCCATAAATGACGATTCTGTGGTCAAAATTTGAAAATTCAAAATGGCGGATGAATTTTGCAAATGTGCTCTGAATATGTTGAAAATCCGTATCGGGGAGTTTTTAAGATCACAAATGACGAATCTGTTTTCAAAATTCGAAAATTCAAAATGGCGGCGGCAATATGGCGGATGAATTTTGCCGATGTGTTCTGAATCCATTGAAAATCGGTATGGGAGGGTTTTTAAGGTGACAGATGACGAATGTGTGGTCAAAATTTGAAAATTCAAAATGGCGGTACGATTTTGGTAATAACAATTCGATTTCACTGAAAATTGCTTTTTGGGTGTGTTTAATTAAGGTCGGAAATAATGTATTTGTTGTCAAAATTAGAAAATTCAAAATGCCGCTGGCAATATGGTATGTAGCATTGAGTCGCATAAGAACTTTGGAAGGGCTATGTATTGAGGAGCTTGATTGTGAGAAATTAACAGGTAAGAAACCGTGCAACAAAGATGCAATGAAAGAGTTGGAAAGGATGAGAAGTTTACATAATGATACGAGCCAAAAGCCAAACTAAAAACTAGAAAATAAAAATAGGTAAAAAAAACTTTTAAGTTAAATGGTTTTATTTGAAATCATAAGCTGTACCAAAAACTAGAAAATAATTAGAACACAAACATGGGCCTTCTTGAGATTCTGACGTCTGGTAAGAAATCGTGTAATAGTAGCCATGCTGTTTTCTCATGTCGTATGCCAAGGGGCACTTTAAGTCGCTGCGTCGCGTCAGCGGATTAAGTAATAGTCTGAGACTTGTAACAGACTAAAATAAAAACATGGAGAGCATAAAAATCTATATAACGACTGTATTATTAAATAAAATCGACTTGTCTAGAAAAATGTGTTTCCAAGCCCACCAAAAATATATTTCAAATGCGGTCAGACATCATGGTCAAAGGTCATCAACAGCAATGGTACATTTTCAACACAAATCGGTGTGCAAAAAATTTACGGCTTTTTTACATCCCAAACGCAAAATTGCTGTGCGATAAAAGAGCTCCAGAGCTGCGTTTCCCTTTGCGTTTGGGATGTAAAATGGCCTTTATTCTTACTATTATTCAATTTAAAGAAAGATGAAGATCGCCAAAGATGTTTCACATCTTTCACGTGCACTGGTTACACGCGCTATATTTTTTATTTCTGTCTCGTTTCGCCATAAGACTCGGAATCACTGACATTTAGATGAAACAGGGGTAGAGGACTCGCATGGTTTAACATAAATATTTGTAATTAATGAAAAAAGGCATTTGAAAAGGGGAATAACATCAAAATTGCATTTGTAATTTTTTTTAACAAAAATTTATTTTATTTCTATCGTCCAAAAACGAATATAAAAAATTTTAAGTTACAAAAGTAACTGAAGTGTTTACATGTCAGTGAGAAAAGGTTTGTCAACTATGGAACGAATTGATGCCATGAAAATTTCCTGATGAGCAGTCCATTCTATATGTCAGTGGTCAAGCCTAAAATACATTAAGAGGCAGTGCGTCGCGTCGCTGCGAGACCCAGTGGTTGATTAAAGTATGAACGTCAACGCACATTAGGCCCCCATCCACGGTCAAACAAATCATCAAATTTGTGGCCAACATCGAAAAAATTCTAAGTGCGTGTATAAAATACAAGTTTTCGAAGTTGGCCGCTGTTTGAAGAAAATATTCGTCTGGTTTAATATTTCCTTCAAACAGCTTAAATGTGTGTGTGGATTTTTTATGTGTGCCATGTAAAGCATATGAAAGTTCGTTTTGTTTAGAGGAATTGTCGCTCGGGATGTTTGAAGAAAGTTTCCCTCGTTGATGGCCAACAAAAGTCAAAGTATAAATGTGTGCGTTGTTTGTCGAAAATTGGTTTGATGATTTGTTTGACCGTGGATGGGGGCCTATTGAAAGCGCTGCGCGTTTTTTTGACAATTACGATGCAAGATCTACGTATGAAACAATCAAAAAAGGTTTGGCGGTGCGACGATTCTGTTGGCAGGTGATTTTCGCCAAACATTGCCAGTGATTGCACGGTAAACGCGAGCCGATGAACTTAATGCATTCTTGAAGTCGTCCGTTTTGTGGAAGCATGTCTAGGCAGTCGAATTAAGTATGAACATGCTTGTTGAATTGAAGAACGACTAATCTGGAGAAGTATTTTCAAAACAATAACTGGACTTTGACAATGGCAAAATCTCTGTTGACTTTTCAATTGGTTGCATAACATTCCCCGTCAGTTTTTCCCAGTTGACAGAACCAAAGACAGAACTCATCCGAAAGGTGTTCCCAAACATTGCTAAAAATTACAAAAATCATGTTTGGTTGAGCGAACATGCTATTTTGGCTCTGAAAAACATTGATGTCGCAGAATGGAATTTCAAGATTCAAAGTGAAATTGCTTGCGAATTGAAGACGAAGTAGGTGGACTCCGTTGATAGCCCGTGCCGGAAAACCATCAGTTGACAAATAAAATAAAATTGTTTTGTTTACTGAATTAAAAACGATACAAATGAATGCAGAGATAAATAAGACCGATTTTCATGCAATAATAGAAGAAATTAAAACAGCTCAAGCCCTATTTTATGTAAATCCGTGTATCTCGACGAGTATTTTTGTTACATGTGGTAAAACCAGTTTTCCGCCTTACTCTCGGTCTACACGGCAGGGAGTTCACCATGCGTAACTTTCTTGTCTTTACAAGGAGATATGAAAGTGTATGTAAATTTCAGAGCCAAGAAAGAAGAAGATTAGAAGTAAGAAAGCACATTGTGCATGTGTGTTAGTTTTCACGCCGAAAATTTTTGTTGAAAAAGTAACAACACTCTCCTCTTGTCGCTTTACCCTCTCTTCTAAAAACTCGGTTTTACCACAGGTAACGAATCATCGTGGAGATCGGGCCTATGGGGGGTGCTACACGGAGACTCAAGACGTACGAAAAACCCGGTTTTATAGGAAAGAAACGAAGGAGAGGAGAGAAAGAAGGACGCACATGACGAAACTTTAACGAAAGAATTTTCACCCAAAAATTTCCGGGGTGAAAACTAACTCATACGCACATTTCTTTCTCTTATCCCTTCTCAGATGTAAACAATGAACGCACAATCAAAGCTCTCATGTAAGATAAAGAATTATTCCAAGCCGAAGGCAGCTTCGTGTAGCATTAAATAACGAGACTCAAATCTGATTTCGGCCGACTTCTCGAGTCTCCGTGTAGCACCACCCAATGGGCATATTCACACGCTGCCATAATTGTGGTGAGTAAAACCGGTTTTATTCAACTCCTAGCAACTCAGACGGGGCGTAAATGAGTGTAGTAAATTTGAATGCTATACAGGAACCTTTAAATGTATTGCAGATGAAATTTACTTGTTAGAGAAAAACAGAGCTAAAGAATGCAAGAGATAGAAGTAACTTTTTATATGTGTGCCAGTTTTCACGCGTTTGGTTTTGCGTGAAAAATGTTTCGTTAAGTTCTTCCGCTCCCTTCCCTCTCTCATCTATAAAACCGGTTTTAGGCGCCATGAATGTGCACTGTGTGAATATGCCCAATGAAAGTGAAAATTTCCCTTGACCAGGGCAGAACAGAATAGAAGAGATTAAAAAAACGCACCTAATATTTAATGTTCATATTATTATTTGTTTCGAAATAATATTAGTAGTATAAATTTATTTACAATTATTATTTTCATTCCTATGTAGAATAATACCTGTGACACAATATACTTTCATTATGATGGTAACTTTCATTGGGTGGTGCTACACGGAGACTCGAGAAGTCGTTCGAAATCAGATTTGAAGGCCCATTCAGATCCAGCAGCAACAGCGGCAGCAAGTTTAGTTTTACTAGTAATCGCTGCTGCTTTGGTTGTCATGTAACCACCATTAGCCAATAGGAACAGTTTGCTGCCGCTGCTGCTGCTGGATCTGAATGGGCCTTGAGTCTCGTTATTTAATGCTACACGAGGCTGTCTTCGGCTTAGAACAATTCTTTACCCTACATGAAAGTTTTGATTGTGTGTGTATACCGCGGTCATTGGGCATATTCACACGCTGCCATAATTGTGGTGAGTAAAACCGGTTTTATTCAACTCCTAGCAACTCAGACGGGGCGTAAATGAGTGTAGTAAATTTGAATCCTATACAGGAACCTTTAAATGTATTGCAGATGAAATTTACTTGTTAGAGAAAAACAGAGCTAAAGAATGCAAGAGATAGAAGTAACTTTTTATATGTGTGCCAGTTTTCACGCGTTTGCTTTTGCGTGAAAAATGTTTCGTTAAGTTCTTCCGCTCCCTTCCCTCTCTCATCTATAAAACCGGTTTTAGGCGCCATGAATGTGCACTGTGTGAATATGCCCATTGTTAACATCTGAGAAGGGAGAAGAGAAAGAAATGTGCGTATTGAGTTAGTTTTCACCCCGGAAATTTTTGGGTGAAAATTCTTTCGTTAAAGTTTCGTCATGTGCGTCCTTCTTTCTCTCCACTCCTTCGTTTCTTTCCTATAAAACCGGGCTTTTCGTACTTCTTGAGTCTCCGTGTAGCACCCCACATTATGATGGTCAAGGAAATTAAGGGGTGACACATGACACTTTACTTTCATTTGCATCTGGCATAACATGTGAGGATATAAACCGGCGTGTTTTTTGTTTTAATTTTAAGTTGTTTTAATTTGGAATATTTAAAAAAATATGTATTTTTTAAAGTATTAAAGAAAACTTCCTTGCAAAATCGTCAAGGGTGGTTCTACACGAGCGTACAACGAACACACAAAAATGTGTTCGAAAAGTCTTTTGTGGGGAAGAGGGTGTGTAACGGTCGGTTAATTATTGAAAAATTCTCCTTGTCAATTATTCCCCCCCCCCCCGCGGAAATGTCAGAAATTATTAGTCAAGTCACTTCTGGAACTTCTTAATTCAAAATTTTTCGAATCAAGTAGGTGAATAAAAACAAAATTTTTCTTGGAAGAAAAAAAATTCTATACCTTGGACAGTCTGGATTCAGTCGCGACCAGAGAGAGTCTGGATTTAGTCAGGAAGAAGGAAAGTCCGGACAGATTAGTTCCCCAAATAAAGTAGATGTGTGGCCTAAATGGTCGAGTTTTAAAAAAAAAATACCTAGATTGAGTCGCGACTAGAGGAGGCAGATTGAATATATCGCTGAATAATGTGTATAGCAACACGCTTCGCGCTGTGAAGGATGAGTGAAATTCTGTTAATATTTCTATCATACGCTTGGCAATAAGCAGTTTTTTTTCAAGAATCTAATCGTCATTGAACAGGGCTGTTCTGGAAACCAATTGGACGTTAGGCTGCAGGAGTTGGGCGTGTTTATACTAATAATAGAGCTCGGAAAAAAAGAACGGAAAGCGAGAGGAGCCTGGAAGGAACACTAAAGACAATTTATAACAGTGAATTTTTCAATATTTTTAGAGATTAGGTGGTGAAATCAATTTGAAAATTATTCGATTGATCGTGGAATTACACCTTGTGTGGTTCCCAAAAGAGAAGAAAAGATAGAAAAAACACCAATAAGTGGATTTATAGGTGCTTGCATGCAGACAAGACCTTCATGCAGACATTTCGTATGATTGTGCAGAGTTTTGTTATTATGAGGTTTTTTTGAGAATTGTCCGACAGGGTGGTTGTGCATAAAAAGTGCATTTCATTAGACGAAAAGTGGTATTAAAAAGGAGCGCAAGTATAGCTCTAGATTAGTTTCTTTAATTCGAGTCAAATTATCGTTGTGATGACCGGCATTTGACTACATAATAAGTGTGTTTCTTAACTAAATCCCGGGATCCCTGGGAGCCCGAGTTTTTGTTAAAGGGTGGGGATAGAACTGTCAAAGTAAAGAAATGCTTTCTGGGATGATTGAGAAATCCAAGAAGAAGAACTATTTATTTATTTGTACTAAAGTTTCGATAACAAAAAACTTCAATTTAATTATTATTTTCACTGTTGTTTCGATAACACAACACTTCAATTTATTTATTATTTGCACTATTGCCTCGATAACACGAATATCTTTTATTAAAATCAATTGATGTTGAAAATTGAGAACTGTCACCTTAGCTGAGAACTGTCACTTTTTGACATTTCTCATTTCATCCAAGCCGCCAGAAGTCCAGACCTCTGGCTCTCTGGGATGGAGGGGAAATGACCCCGAGAAAGTTAAGAAACACGAATTGGGATCCCAGGGAACCCGGGATTTAGTTAAGAAACAAAGCTAATATGTAGCACGGTATACAGAAACAAGGTAATGTAATGGAGAAATGTCATTTGAGTGCTGACGTCACTTGGCACGCTCTTCCCATATAAAATCGGAGTTGTGTTGTTGTTTCTACATTAGTGCTGACGTCACTCGGCACGAAATTTCTACGATATTCGAAGCTGCCAGTCTCTGTTACATTACCTTGTTTCTGTATACCGTGAATATGTAGGCCGACCGGCAAAGAAAAAAAACCTGTAGTGCTTTTATTACTACTGGAAATGCCATATGTACATAGGCGTCGATAAAGGTATGGCCTTTCTATAAACCTTTTTTGTGTTACATTTGGATAACCTGGAATGTTGGTGACAACCACTTGTTTGATCAACATTTTCGTAATCATCCAAAAAGGTATTTAAATTTACATTGTTTTTTTTGGTGAAGGAAATGAGTTTTGAAATTTGACTGGGTATACCCGAAAGTTTCAAGTTTCTGAAAGCTTATATTTAATAAGACACTCGTCAACGTACGCAAGAAAGGCGCTACGGTCACCCGAGTAGACGGTTTAAGAAGAATAAAAACAGCTTAAAGTTATTGGGGAAGCTGCTAAGAAGATTGGTATAATGGTGGCGTCGCACAATGAGGACACAGTTCGGTTTTTTCAAATTTTAATTAACTATATTTAAACTTTAATTACCTATAATCACCTTTAATTAACTATATTTAAATTTTTAATTACCTATATTAACATTTAATTGACTATATTTAAAAGTTTAATTACCTATATTCACATTTAATTAACTATATTCACATTTAAACCTATATTAATTATATGAATTTACCTATATGTACAATTTTAGGATTATATAATATATTTACCTTTTGTTATCAGATTGTTCTACATTAACTATCTAATTACACTTTATCCGGTACCTGAATTAACCCCTTTTACACTTTAAAAGTATCTTTACACTGTGTTTTTTTTTTGGTTATGGGTGCAAACAAACACTCGACTGTTCTAATTGAACAAATTGCCCTCTAATCTTCTTAGTTTTTGCCGATTGCCGGGAGCGTCCTGGAATCGTGCCCGATTGGGAGTTGGTTGTCTTATAACAATAAGACAAAGGCATATTGTCCTGAAACATCGTTTGGCCAAATCGACGTTGTCACTTCGCTTGTGTTTTCTTTTAGTTTTGGTTGTCCAAGTTTAATATTGGCTCAGAGTTTTTTTGTTTCCCAAACACACAAAACACGACACCATTGTTTTTGTCAAACTATTGTTGTTATGTTCACTTAAGGTTGTCGATTGTTAGAGATTGAATCTAATTAATTAAAATATATGTTGAAACCTAATTACACTGTGTGCTTCTTTATCTAACATGCAGTGCTAGATTTGTTCCTATGAATTTCCAGGATGGTTGGGAAGGGAGATTTTTCACTAGGGTTCTCATGTAGTTGAGTTAACTTTATTACAGGTCCCACGAGGCCGTATGGTTGGAACAGGACCCCCTTAAGGACGATCGAAGACCGAGAACGATATGAAGAGTCTTTTTCGAATAGACAAGTAGGTGAGTGGTGAACCATATATTACCTAGTTTATAGCTACTCCAAAAATAATTCGAATTATGGATCATCCAAAATTTTTTGTCGTATAAACGGGATAATTCCAATTACGGCTTAAACCGAAATTTTTCGGCTTAAACCAAATTTATAAGAATGTAAGTTGAAATCAATTGCATATTAAACACCCGTTTATACGTTAATTCGAAATTTTGGCGTAAATTTAAGTTAAATCGATTTAATTTTGCTGCTATAAACTTGGTAAATGTAGCGGTCCGGTCACACCCCCCACGACCCCTACCGTCGAGCTAGCGTATACCGTGTGACCGGCTTAACATCCCCTATGAATATTTCGGAAACTAGGGAGGGTGTGTGTTTCAAAATTTTTATGTCTACCCAAGCATGATGGCAGTAGCCTTGCTGTCACCAGCAAGGAGCTCCATTGTGCCGGTACAGGTGAGAGGACGGGGGAATGGGCATACTTTTTCAACACATTTGTCCATCATATTTTCGAGCAAACATTTTGACAGCTATGTGCTTGTTGTTGCTTTTTTCTTCTGAAATTCCCTTTTGCGAGGAGAATATAAGAAAAAAGAAATGCCACTACTGCTATAAGAAAATTGTGACTGTGTAATAACCAGGTTGCTATGTTTTTTTATTGTTTTTATTTGTGATTTTAATTTGAAATGCAGTGGGAGTGAAAAGTTTGTATACGCCAGATATTTACAACTTCTGAGGTGAGAACTCCCTAAGTAATAAATAGTAAATAAAAATGCAGTCAAAAATTAGTATACAGACAGAAAAGAAGCAACAGCTCTTCCAGCTATAGCTATGAAATGCAAGCATCAGTATTTGGTGGGACCTCCTTCAGCTTTTATGAAGGCATCTAATCAATAGCCAAGCCGCGTACGGTGTTGAGGAGTAGCATTCCCTCAGCATTCCCTCAATTTAAAACCAAGTGTGCAGAAATTGTGTCTGGTACCTCGTTGGATTTACTAGGATTAGTAGAACATTTACTTGTGCTACAATATATTTCATTTAATATTTTTGTCGTTCATTGTAAAAGTGGTGTAACTGCATATTTGAAAATATTAGTGGTTGATTTGTTTTGGAGTTAACGGGAGACGGTCGAATGGCGAGTTCTCTGCGCCACAAAACAGAGTTTTAAGTCGGTTGGGCTGAGGGTTAGCAACCCGCTCCCATAAAACACAATTGCTACGAATCGGCAAACATTGCCTCGGAACCGGACGGACAACACGACGACGGCCTTTGCTTTTCGAAACAGGACACGAATCGGATCATGGAATGTGAGAACTCTGCTTGCTGATGGACGGCTGGATAAAGTGCTCAACGAGATGAACCGCTATAAAATCAAGGTCTTGGGACTCAGCGAGACCAGATGGCCCGATGCGGGGGAACATATCTGCCCAAACGGTGAGTCCTTCTTATATTCTGGGGGAAACGAAACTGAAAATCGTAGGAATGGCGTTGGCGTAATACTCACCAAGGAAGCCAGGCCCAGCCTCATTAGCTGGTCACCAGTTTCTGAGAGGATTATTACCGTGCGCCTACGTACCAGACTAAGAAGTACTACGATAGTCCAATGCTACGCTCCAACTGAAGACGCAGACGATGACATCAAAGACGAGTTCTATATGCGACTGAATGAGGTTTTTCGCTCTATTCCAAGGGGAGACATCATTGTTTTGATGGGTGACTTAAACGCACAGATCGGCCCCAACAACACCGGCCTTGAAAACACAATTGGAAATCAAGGCCTAAGCCAAGATACCAATCACAATGGTGAACTTTTCGTTGACTTTTGTAGTTCCCATCAACTCATGGTAGGTGGAACTTACTTTTGTCACAAGAAGATACACAAGGAGACCTGGGTATCGCCCAATGGTAGAACGAGAATTCAGATAGATCACGTGGCCGTCAGTCGCAGATGGCGAACTATTCTGGAGGATGTCAGGAGCTTTAGGGGAGCAGACACTGGAAGTGACCACCATTTGGTAGTAGCAGCTATCCGCCTAAAAATCGCTGCAATCAGAAACGTCCAACGCGATGCCATAAACCGTCGACGGTTTAACGTAGACCTTCTGCGTGAGAGCACCAAAAAGCGAGAATTTGCTGGCAAACTGCAAGAAATCTTAAACCAGCAAACCGTTTCTGACGACACAAATATTGAAGAGCTGTGGAGCACAACAAAGGGCGCTATAATAACAGCAGCGGAAACAAGCATCGGTTATGTCCAAAGAAACCAGCAACACTGGATCTTGGACACAACCTGGCAAAAAATTGAACGCAGAAGGGCCCTCAAAAATAACGTGAACTCTACAAGCGACCCGGAAAAACGACAACAACTTGAACGGGAATACTCCCAATTGCACCGGAAGGTAAAGAGAAGTGTCCGGCGTGATAAAAGGCGGCAGATAAATGGGCTCGCAGAGAAAGCGGAAAACGCGGCAAACACAGGCAACAGTAAAGTGCTGTACCAAATCACTAAACAGCTCTCGGGAAAGCACTCTACTAAAAAGCATGCCGTAAAGAGTGCGGATGGAAGGCTGCTGTGCAGCGACGAGGAGCAACTCCAAAGATGGAGAGATTACTTCTTCGCCGCCCTGAATGGTTCATTTACACAGGAACCTCAGGAAAACAACAGCAACAATGCACAGCCAATAAGAATCACCACTCGTGCCCCATCCAAGACTGAAATAGTAACCGCAATTCATGCAATGGCCAATGGTAAAGCAGCTGGAAAAGATGGCATCCCGCCAGAGTTGTTGAAAGCCGACTCAAGCCTCATAGCAGATGCGCTACAGCCAATCCTGGAAATAGCATGGAACACCTGTACCTTTCCGGAGGATTGGACGGAAGGTATCATAGTCAAAATACCAAAAAAGGGGGACCTAACAATATGTGACAACTGGAGAGGCATCTGTCTATTATCTACTGTGGGCAAAATCTTGTCCCACATATTACTATCAAGGATAAGAGAGGCAGTAGATCGAACGCTTAGAAGACAGCAGGCTGGATTCAGAAAAGGCCGCTCCTGCATAGACCACATTAACACCTTGAGAATCATAGTGGAGCAGTCTACTGAATTCCGATCCCCCCTTTACCTTGCTTTCGTAGACTATGAGAAAGCGTTCGACTCGGTCAATAGGAGCTTTATATGGCAGGCACTACGGCAACGGGGATTGCCTGATAAAATAATAGAATTGATAAAAGCTCTATACAACAATTCCAAATGCAGAGTTCTTCACAATGGAAAACTCTCCGACAGCTTTGAAGTGAGCTCAGGAGTACGGCAAGGATGCCTACTTTCGCCATTACTATTTCTTATAGTAATAAACGACATCCTTGTCAGCGCTCTAGATACTAGAACAGGTGGCATACAATGGGGATTGTTAGACCGCCTTAAGGACCTCGACTACGCGGATGATATCTGTTTGCTGGCCCACAGACACCAGGACCTCAGAAACATGTTAAACAATTTGGCAACAGAAAGTAGTTCAGCAGGCTTAAGGTTAAATCCGACTAAAACCAAAGAAATGCGGATAAATGCAAACACCCTTGAACCAACAGCGCTAAATAACCGTGACGTGGAACTGGTAGATAAATTCTGTTACCTCGGTAGTATTATTACCGAAAACGGCGGTACAGAAGAAGACGTCAGTTCCAGAATAAATAAAGCAAGAAGCGCATATGCATGCCTGTTTCACATATGGAGATCGACGGAGATCTCAATTAACACCAAATTGCGGCTGTTCAACTCCAACGTTAAGGCAGTTCTTTTGTACGGTTGCGAAACATGGAAAGTCACCCAATTCATCACAGGGCGCCTACAAGTTTTCATCAACAGATGCCTACGTCGTATCCTAAAAATCCGCTGGCAAGATAGAATTTCAAATGAAGAACTATGGCGCCGTGCCGGCCAAGAAAGGATAGACGACCAAATCAGGCGAAGGAAATGGAATTGGATTGGCCACACCTTGCGACGCGAAAACGAGAATCTAGCCAAACAGGCCCTCGACTGGAATCCGCAAGGAACCCGTCGAGTCGGAAGACCTAGAACAACGTGGAGGAGAACCCTATTAGCAGAGGCCGCAACAACCGGGAGATCCTGGTCAGAGCTGAGAGCTGTCGCGCAAAACAGAGTCCGCTGGAGGGCAACTGTTTCCGCCCTATGTCCCATGAGGGATTAAAGGAGCAATTAGTTTGTTTTGGAGTCACATTTTGTCATATCTTTCGCTATAAAAGCAAATGTGACTCCAAAACCAATCAACCACTAATATTTTCAAATATGCAGTTTCACCACTCTTACAATGAACGACATTTTGTTACTTTGGGAGTTCTCGCATCAGAAGTTGTAAATGTCTTCCTTGTGGCCATAATTTTTCTTAGATATATAGTGCCGCTAAAGAGAATACATTAACGGAATTATATGGACATATCATAACGGTCATCCTCGTGTTCATTTTTCATCTTGCATGAACCGTTAAAAGCACATTTTTGGTGTTAAGCATCGAAACTTATGACACTCAATCTTGTCATTTTTCAACTACTAATTGGTCAGATCTTTAGTAAATGTGGCATATTCCACAATTTCAGATTTTACCACAGAAAATAAATGACATCAATTCTATTCGTGGCAAAATTAGCTGAGCAACTTTTATAGCAACGAGTTCAGCGCAAGGGGACATCCACCAAAAGGATTCCGGTAGAAAAAAGTCTAACTCGGTCACAAAATACTTACATCAGTATCGTGGTTGATAAGGCTGAAAAGCCGAAAACCAATAGGGACCCTATGTCTGTCTATGCCTGTTCACACGGGTGGTCACCGCGACCTTTCAACACGAAATTTACAGGTGCGGGGAGCGTTCGGGTGGGAAGGAAGTGCGTCTCGATTTGAAAGCGACTCACGTTCGCTTTTCTGACCAGCTGACTGTTTCAATTTCATTTTGTATCACCTTACTGTTCCATTTTATTTTCGTTTCACCCGTATTGGGAGCAAACGTGCGATAGGACAATTTTCAGGCTTCAGTTTTGTTGCACAGATTTTTTACTAAAATTAATTATATTCAGGTAATCACAGTTTATAAAAATTTATGTCACTTTTATGAAAATCACAAACTTTGTTCCCGTACCGTATGTTCCACCTGTCATAAAAACGACTGGACACAAAGCGAAACGTGTAAACAAATATTCGCTTTGTCGCGCCTCAAAGCGACCTGTGTGAACAGGCACTATGGGGAAAATGACCGGAAATGGATGGGTAGAAGAAACTTCTAGTTCATTTTTGGCCACAGATGTCACCTTTGTCCGATGTACCCCATATGAAATTAATAAAAATTCATTGAAAACATCAAAAAATTGATTAATTACGAATAATCACATTGATATAAATTGAATTTAGAAGCTGGTAAACAGCCGTAAGCCGGTAAACGTAAAATATATTAGTAATAAACGAACTTTGCTATGAACCGGATAAATACAATCGGCCATGTTTTTTGGGGTACATTTGACTGCAGCGCCACCATTAATCAAACGAAAATTGACAACACGTAGTTTTAACTCCTTGTATAGTCTTCATGGTATAAACCTGCGTTTTTTTTGCTTTAATTTTAAGTTGTTTTAATTTGGAATATTTAAAAAAATATTTTAAAGAAGTAAAGAAAATATCCTTGCAAATTGTTGCTTAACTAACGCCAAATCAAATTATTGCCGTGTTTTTTTAATCTGTTCTATTCTGTTCTGTCCTGGAACATTAAAAAAACGGCAAGGGAAATTTTCATTTTTATTTGCATAAATTACGGCTTTGGGCATTTTAATTTCTTCTAATATTGCATAAACGTCGGTCTTATTTATCTCTCCATTAATTTTTCTCGTTTTTCATTCAGCAAACAAAACATTTTACTTTATTTGTCAACTGTCAAGTTAAAAAACGTATGTGAGAAAAGGAAAATTTAAAATTTTTCTTTGTGCTGGATAGTGTTCTTGATAATTATCGGGGACAACACTTTTGTATGGAATCTGTTCTATTCTGTGCTGGAACAGATTAAAAAAACACCCCTTATTTTATTATAAAATGTAGTTTCCAATTTTCCAACAGATGTCACTTAACCGAAATTACAGTCCAAATGAAAGTAAAATACTTTCATTTACCCCGTTTATGATTAGGTTGAAAAGTTGAGTCGAGGTTGAGTTGAAATTTCGACCACCGTATATGATTCCGAGTTGAGTTCACTTTAGGTTGAAATCGGGTTGAACTGACATCAAAACATAACCTCTTTTTGTTAATTCTTTTTCTATATTTCTGACTTCCTATACAGTTTTCCATCCAAATAGTGAAAGGAATTTTGTTCCCGAATTATTTCTAACATAGTTTTTGTTTCCGAATGCTCCCAAACATTTCTTTTAGCCATTGTCAAAATTAAATTTCCACTGTTTTTACATATATAGTTAATATAAAATAATTAACGCGCTACAAAAACACCGAACACAAAAATAACGCCGAAAGCAGACTTCACGGAAGGTAAACAAACAAAACAAATGTCACTTCAACCCAATTTCAACTCAACACGCGTTTATGAGGCGAAATATCAACTCGACCCAGGTAGGAGAGCTGAGTTGGGTTGAGTGGACCCAGTTTCAACTCGATCCCCGTTTATGACTGGGTTCAACCTGGGTTGAACCTAGGTTGAACCTAGTCATAAACGGGGTATTTTTGGACTTTCATTATGGTGTGTTTTTGGCACGATAATGAAGGTTACTTTCATTAATCATTATGATGGTATATGTGTCACAGGTATTAATTTCACTAACTTCAAACAATAATGTATGAACTTCTTAAAATCAAATGGATCGCTTATTAAACGTAGTTCCTTTAATATTTTTCGGTGTCTTTGTCTAAAATATAAATATGGAAGAAAATAAAATTACTTTAAATCCTAGTATACTTACATCGCACGTTTTTTTTGCTCCGTTCGCAATATTCGACTTATAATGATGTCCATTTCTTTCCTTTGATAGTTTTCTTACTGTCACAATTTACTGAATCAACAACTTTCTATGCATAGAATGCTCAAGTATTGAACCTTCTATCACAGAAGAAATAATAGAAGAAAATATAGAAGATTTCGGCTCGTTGAATACCAAAATTCTTCTAACAAGCAGCTTCTATCAAACGTCAAAAAATTGTATGGGATAAATAGAAGATTTTTATAGAAGACTGTTTGCCGAATAGGCCCCAATATTTATTAAATCCACAAACTTGTTATAGTAGCTTTTAGCTTAACAGTGTTTCACTTGGAAGTAAGCAAAAGAGAATAAAGATAACAAAAATATTCTGACGTAGAATGTATTGGAAAAATTTGCAACGGACGTTTCAAACACACAAAAATGTGTTCGTTGTACACTCGTGTAGAACCACCCCAAACCAAATTATTTTATTTTAAAATGTAGTTTCCAATTTTCCTGCAGATGTCACTTAACCGAAATTACTGTCTAAATAAAGGTAAAATATTTTCATTTTGTACTTTCATTATGGTAGGTTTTTGCCACGATAATGAAGGTTACTTTCATTATGATGGTGTACGTGTCACAGGTATAATTCATTTTAAATGGATTTCTAACCGTTAACGAGATTAACCGAAATCAGGAGATGTGCTAATTCTTAGTTAAAGCTGGCAATGCTGCTCCAATGAAGGCGAATTCGTCATTCTCGGCGATTCGGCGAATTCAGATAAAAAGAAGCAAAGCCGATTGTCAAAACAAAACGCATAGCGTTCACATATTTGTTGTAAAATTTAGTTAATGAGGTGCCTTTTATTTAAAAATTATGACGACTACTGAGATAAAGGAAGAACCAGGAACACCAGCTGCAGCAAATAGTGAAGATAACACAAGTAATATTGGTAAAACTGTAAGTGCAAAAAAAGCAGCGCGTTTCGAACCCCATGATCTTCGAGACCGAGACGTCTTTTACAAGGATTTGCAAAATTTTCACGAAAACCGAAAGTAAATGATTGAAATCTTTATTATCCCCTTTAACATCTAATTTTGCAGTACACCAATAACAAGATTTCCAAAAATTAATGGGCGAGAAGTCGATCTACATAAACTATATTGGGAAGTTATTTCCAGAGGAGGCTGGCTAAAGGTTAACATCCGCAATGAATGGGATGAACTGCTTTGTGTTTTAGATTTAAAACTGAAATGTGTGAATGCTGCGGTTGCTTTAAAACATATATATACAAGGTATTTAGATAAATTTGAAAAGGCCAACTTTCTGGGAGAAGATCCTGATAAAAATGATGAACCGGAAGAGGAAGGGCGTCATAAAAAGTGGTCTTCGAAAAGTTTTAATTCTGTTCCAATGACCTATAATTACAATCAACATGAAGTATCTCATCAGCTTCGAATAATACATAAGCTGTCAACAGATCTATACAAAGGCTCGGAGTACGATAAACTGTTGCTATCGCTTATTTCTCCGCTTCCAAATGAGCAGGATTTTGCGATAAATGTTTGTACTCTTATGGCTAATGAAAGCAAACACACATTACGGATCGAACATTGTCCTAAACTATTGGATGCCCTTATGGCGCATGCTGGTGTTTTTTGCCACTGTAAGTTTCGTTTAAAATAATTTGATTGAAATTAATCAGAACCTTTCAGCTTCTATGCGAGATTTATTCTACGAGCTATATACAAAAATAAGACGACATTCCTTGCAATCATTTTGGAATGACTGTCTCGATAATAAGCCTCAAATTCTCGAATTGACATATGATGACTACTTCCAAACTCCCGATGAGAGATTTGCTGATTTCGGAGCAGGGCGCCCACCACTTCGTTTAGGCCAAAAAGAAATATTTCAAGATGGTTTAAATGCGAGCGCGGAAGATTGTAGTCCAATGAATTTTAATAATCTGGATTTTCTGGCATTAGGAAGAGGTCTTGGAACTCATGATTATATTGGACAAAGAATTCATCAAGTATCTTCGATTATAAGAAATTTGAGCTTCTTTGAGGAGAATGTCACAACATTAGCTAAAAATCGAACGTTTATACGCTTTTTAGTAATGTCTTCGAATATTAGATGGGGCAATATTCATCACATGGCACTAGACGTTTGCGGAAATATTGCAACTGAGCTGGAATTATCAGATCCTACGTCAGATGATTTAACACGATTATTTCTTTCTACTATTTGTGAAGGACTCGAAGGTCAAGACAGAGGAGTTATTATAAGTTGTCTGGAAATTTTATACAAATTGTGCCAAAAAGATATTAATGCGGAGCATATTCATAAATGTTTGGACCAGAAGGTTTATGATCAGATAAGCTTATTTCTCTCATTAAATGATATAATGTTACTTTTATATACGCTGGAGTGTATATATGCCTTAAGTTCACTTGGATTTCGTTCTTGTAACTCGCTTATACAAGTTAAAGGAATTGTTGACACCTTAGTATCACTTATCACTGTTGAGGTAAGAGTATTTGTTTAAAAGACTATATTATATTAATTCGTACAATTTAACTCTATTTAAAATGTTTCACCTTTATTTCTTAAAATGCGTTGCGCGTTAGGTTGGTGTGTTAAGTCTTTGACGAAAAACGATTGCCTCGAAATCGTTTAATTCGCTTTAGTTAATGTCTTAACCAAAACATTCAATGCTTCAGTGGATTCATTTAGTTCCGAAGAATTAAATTGAAAGTGAGATTTTTTTTATCTTCTTTATTTTAATAAAACCTGATTAAGCAGACTCATGTGCCCACAGCTATTTATAATACTTACAAAAGAAGAAAATCCCAGCTCTGACATCATCTTTATTTTAATAAAACCTGATTAAGCAGACTCTAGTGCCTACAGCTATTTATAATACTTACAAAAGAAGTAAATCCCAGCTCTGACATCATGTATTAATTCTACTTCTAACGTAACGTTCTAATTAGAGTTCTAACTAAATAATGTGGTCTATATTGAATACATTAATTACGACTGAAAAATGCACTAGGCGATAGTAAATACGCAATATTAGCTCCAGTAAATATACAATATTACAAAACGAAATTTACTGCAGCAGCGGCTTAATATTTCAACGCGAACGAATAGTAAACTGAATTTCCCACTATTATTACACCCCTTTATTTTTGAAAATATTGCCCGAAAAAAAAAATTAAAAAATACGTGTCCGCTTATTTTGTATAGGAACTCCGTAAAAAAATTTGAAGCAAATCAAAAATGTTTATTTAAAAAAGTGTTCGATTTGCATCTTAAATGTGTAATCACACATTGTTGCGATTTGCTGAGCAGCGATGAGCGGTGGTACGGCGATTAGAAATCGCCACCGCCACCAACCGCTGCATGCACTATTTTACGGCGCGATCGTAAATTGATTAGTAGAATGGAATGTGAGCAACTTGAAACAACTCAAACACAAGATACAAGTACTGATTCTTTTCAGACATCGTATTAAAATGAAGCAAATTAAAAAAATCGCAATCGCCATCGCACTAGTGTGAGTGGTTACCACCGCTACCGTGTTATTACTGTCATCGCCTCACTACCACCACCGCGTCAGTCTACATTTTTCTAATTGAAATGCCCTTTCTTCTAGTCATAGAAAATATTTGATAAAAGGACGAAAGTACAGAGGAACTTAAGCATGGATTTTATTTGCCAATCATTGCCAATTATTCTAAAAATCTTGGTTTCGCAAATATTTTCCTATTTAATTTTCAGTCTAATGTATTTTTCAAGGTGTGTACTCGGGTCGAATAATTACGTTGAGCTAACAGTAAAGAAGATAATCAGGCCTATTCCGAACACCGCTGGAATTTTCTTACATCGGTAGCATAAACTCCGCTCCGCTCCGCCGGAACGAAGAGATATTTTGAAATTACAATTCCGCTGGAATTTTGGTATCAGGAACTCCAGCGGAATGACAAAACTGTCCGTTTTTCTCCGCTAAAAATTTCTGACGGAAGATTAGATTTTCTGTTGGGGTTTGCGGGCAATTCGGTTGTTTAGTGTTATTAAAACAAAAAGTAGAAATAAAGAAATAATTTAATTAAAATTTTAATTCATTTTTCAAATAAAATAAATATAAAACAAATATTTTTTAAGAAATTAAATTAAAAAAATTTAATAAATATATTAAAATTTCACTAAAATACAAATATAAATTCACAACATATAAAATGGCGCTGTCATCGAGATATTCGTTGAAAATCATCGCACAGCTTTGAATTTTTTGCATGAAGGTCCATGGGGGCATGATGCACATCATCAATTTTATTCCGATTCCAATGAAAGTATCTAGGGGTTGTTAAGCTCACAAATAACGAATTTTTGATCAAAACTTATAAATTCAGAAAATCTTGACATTCTAGCTACAAATGGAAAAACATCAAACATAGTGTATCCTGAAGCTCTCTAAGCAGTAGGTTCAAAATTGATCAACAAGGTTTTTTTTAGAAAGATGGTAATGAGAAGCGGAAATGTGGGACTTGTATTATACATATACAAATGGATAAGAAGGAAGCGAGGGAGACCCAACCTCCGCAGGAAGGATGGCGTAGACCAGGACGCCCAGAGCTTAGGGATGCCAAAATCGGGACCGGTGGAGAGAGCAGTTGTGAGAGGCCAGGACCGGATCCCGGCTGTAGAGCTGAGATTTTGTATTTAGGGGTTTTGGGTACGAGAAAGCGATTGGTGATGTCTCGTTCGTACCATTATCCGAAACAATACTATGTCATTTTTGCATAGTATTTGTAATGAAGCTTTGATCAAAATTAAAGAAATATGACTAGCCATCAACAACAAAGTCACACTTAGCTAAATATTAGTCTTAGGACATATAAAGTTGAGTTGAGGAGGCCAACAAAATTTTTTTTTCTTTTGTAGACATCCAATTTTGTTCGCCAGCCAAGTAAAGAGTATTTTAATATTTCAATTGGTTCCACTTTTTGGGTTTTTATTTTTTAAATTAGTGCTTTAGTGTTATTCAATATACATAATTTTATGCTGCAAAGATAATCCTTCAATCTTCTTATTTTTCTAACAATGTTTTACTACTTCCTTTATTTAATTTTTGGGGGATGCAGCGAGGTGCAACGCGTTCTAGCTATATATAATAAAAAGGAAAAAATGTTCGTTAGATTTCTTTAATTTTTTTTGATATTTTTTGTAGTAGTCTGTGGAAGTTTTATACACGGCACAAAAGAACGCTAAAGATTAGAAAATAATTGTACAATTAATTCCCCTATGAAACGTATGACATTTGTTATATAGACAACTTTTATAGGAATAGTTGGTTTTTTGTTAATGGTTAAGAAGAGTTGAGTTTTGAAGGTTTGGACTGATTTTAAATGTTTAAACGTTGTGTGCAGCGAGGCGCACGGGGTCTATCCAAAATACAGAAAATAAGTGGTTCATTGAGATACTTCATCTGTGTATGAAAATTCATATCTCGAAAAATGCCATGGCAGTGGATGGTTTTTATTGTCTCGATCAAAATGTCAGATCCCTTAATAGTTTCACATTTTGTTAATTCGAATCAAAAATACCAAAAAAATGCCTTTTTCAAACTCTCCCACTGCATATTAAAATTCATATCACCTGATTACTACTATTGGCTTATGGGTGCAGAATAGGCGCACCGGGTCCCAGCTAGTTTTATATAAATATGAGTTTAAAAATATCATGTATCGGTTTTTTTTAAATCAATTAAAATTTTTAATTAAAAATATATTTTGTTCCTATTTATGATAATAGCAACAATAAGGGATGTGTTGCGTATATGTAAAGCCTCATTACTTTAAAAGTATTCATGATCTGTGTCTCGAAATAGACAAGATCGTGAGCGACCCCTTTAATTTTCCATGTTGAAGTGTTAATTTTTATATTAATTTCCTTTCAAATACAGCTATCAATCAAATTAAACTCAAAACAGCTGTTGACAGTAAAAGAAAAAAAATTACGCGCCATTTTCGATCTCGATCTCGAGTTGTTGAATTAACACGCTTTTTCAAATGTTATTTGATTTATCACAAATAACCCGAATAACACAAATAACACAGATCATGAATACCCCTTTTGTGTTGAAATTTTTGCTTTATATGGAGTTCATAAAAAAAGGGGTTTAAGTATCAATGTCTTTTTGATTCTGATAAACATATGAACTCGAGAAACTCTAACAAAGGAAAGGAATTTCCGTTTTGGTTAATTACTATGTAGTCAGTCAGTTTGGTTAATTACATCGCTTCACAGTGACATATAATAGTCTTTGTTTATCAATTCAGTAACTTAAGGAGTATATATCGTTAGAAGCTTCAAAATGTAAAGGTTTATTTGATATTTTGACTAGTCTTTATTGCCACTTAATTGGTGGAATGCGCTGTAAATAAGCCTGTATTCATATATTTTTATATGGCTTTCCACTACAATCTTTTCTTTGGAAAATCTGCTGTATGTGAACACATTAACATGCGATTTTATCAGAGGCCGGTACTTCTTAGCCAACGAACACATAAATATTATGAACCAATTATTAGCTGACATTTAATATTTATCATGTGTCCCCAAATATATTATTATTTTTAAATGAACAAATTAAAGCATTTTCTGCTGTAAAATATTTACGTGACGACAAAATTTAAGTATATGTTACGTGACGTGTCTTTTACTAAACGCATGCCTTAGCTTCACCCGACTGTCCTAATTGTAATCATCTAGTCTTTCCAATTTATCCACCTTCTACCATCCTTTACAGACCGCCTCAAACCGCAGTTTTCTTGCTTAAATAATAATTGAACTCACGTAATACCAGGCTAAACCGATTAGCTCATCTCTACCGCTTACAAATTTTCTTTATACCACTCAAACTCAATTAATACACTAATCAAACAAGACGATTATACTCAAACATAAAATTTATCGCTTCCTGCTATACAGTCCATTTAATCTGCCATAGGCAACCTCTAAGTCAGAGCTACCTTTGTGAAATTAAAATAGTCTCCAACTCGATGATCCTCTATCTATCTATAGAGACGTTTCACATTTGCCATTAATTGTAAAAATGAAACAAATAAATGTAGTTTATTAAATATTAAGTTTAGACACGAAAAATCTATTACAGATGGAAGTGTGCGAAAGCCCCTGGTTGCAGTACACTCCCGAAATACAAATGTTAAGTTTCTTATACAATTGTTTTTGTTTAATTATCGTTCCACTTCTTGATAGTTTTCAGCTCTGAAAAAGTTTTAAAACTGTACCAGAGTTGTAATTTTTTAGCTGTGTTAATTTTAGACCCGCGAAAAAGCAGAATCACTTTAGCTGACAGTGATTCGTGGTAGTCGTTAGTAATTCTGGCGACCCTAAATTTTGTCTTACTCCTTTGAACCAAGTATATGTTCAGAGATTGTGCAATTCGTCAAGACCAACGTCAGGACGAATTGGTCAAACAAACATTCTCTCTGACCTTCAACACTCAGATACAAATGCCCATAGTCCATAGTTTTTTTTAAATAATTAAATATATTTTCTTTTTCAGGCACAAAGTTATGGTCCAGATGGTTGCGTATTAATGCGTGTGGTTGAAACAGTTCCTGGAAATATGTTACCTATGGTGGCACAAAACATTGCAAATTTACAGAATGCAGCAATGGCTGGTCAAGTGAATGTTCATATGCAACAGCAGCCTGTAAATCAAGATAATGCAAATCCTTCTGATGTAGCAACTACTCCTAGTAAGAACAATTTATTCTTCGTATATCACAATAATAACCGTAATTCCAGAAAATTCAATTAATCAAACTCATCCAGCGCCATCACTAGCTAATGTTAAAATTGTGCAAACGCCAACTCCCCTAAAGGAATCAGTAATTTCACCATCAAATCCTACAACACCAAAACAAATACAGCAACAGCAGCAACAAAAACCGGTTTCTGTAATATAGTTCAAAATATTGATTAAACTATTATTATATTTATATAATTGCAGGAGAATGAACAGTTTGCTTTAACTTGGTTGGCTGCAACGTTTGAGCCAACACCAAATCACTCCAGCCGTATAGAACAACAAGAGCTTTACAAAATGTATTTAAATGCAACACAAAAATGTGGTCGTAAAGGATTAGTATCGGCTATACATTTTCCAAGTTTAGTTCGTAAAGCCTTAGGAAATACAGTGGGTCCAAATTTAATTAAAACAACAGATGCATCCGGAACTGATGTGAATGCGTTTTGTTATGTTTGTATTCGAGCTAAAGCAAATCCTCTACCAATGCAAACAAAACCGATATCAGGGACTCAGAACACGCATTCGATTAAAGTTCCAATGAAAGTTCACCAGCAGATTTCAAAAAAATCTTCGGACGTTTTAGTTAAATCGGAAACACCTAACAAGGTTAAACAAACAAAGAAAACCCAACAACTGCAAAAATCACAACAGTTAAACCAATCTCCCCAAACACCCTTGCAACAAGCAGGTGTTAAGTCGCATGTAATTCAACCGCATCAATCGATGTCCTCCCATACTCTTGATAGGCAACACCCAACGGGAAAAATGCAAGGGAAAAACATAATTATTAATAAAAACATCATTGTATGCAATATTTCATTACTTCTATGTTGCGAAGGTATTCGAAATAAAAATTCAATATTTCATTCTAGGCGACGCCTCTTCAGCAATCAACTCAAGTAGTTTCTGTTAATCAAGGAAGCCCAGTAATAACACATACGGCAAATCAACCAGGTACATCTCAGCAGCAGCAGATGCAACAGATCTCGCAGCAACAACAGGTGAAAAGTACAACAGCTGCTCAAATCTCTGCAACCCCTAACACTATTAACGGAAACGGGGCTGCCAGCTCGCTGATTAAAAGCCTATTGGCTAATAAGGTAACCTCAACAGCTACTGAAGTATCCGAAACGAATGCGAGTGCAGCTCCAAATAATCCAAGTTGTTTGATTACCCAAAATGTTAATTTGCATCAGGTAACACTTGTCATACTAACTTTATTAATTATTTTAGAATTTTAGTAGTAATTAAAAAATTAATATTGGCAGATTGCAAGGATAATATACTTGCCACCTGTGGATATTTTTACATATATAATTGATTAAATGCCATAATTATTGTCAACTGTAACAGTAGTTTTTTCAGCTTTGCGTAAACTGTTGCATTTTGAGTAAATAAGCTATTCATAATTTGTATGGCTTTAAGCATGTTTTCGTAACATTTAACAAAACAAAAATCTACAATCGTCGATAATAACAGCACGATCTAAAGTTAGGTAGCTGCACCGCAGTAATATCTGTAGAAGTATTACTTTTTTAGGAGCTATGCTTCACTTAATATTTTTAATTATATAAAATTTATTTCTCAGATGCGAAAAGATAGGTCTAACATCTATACATGCGCGATAAGCTACTGGCTAATTATCGTACCTGTAACTCAGTTTTGCTTAATGCAGAAACAAAATATGTATCAGATAACAATACAAGATTTGCTATTTTTCATACTTCTGTTACATTAGTTAGGTTTAGGCTTCTATTAAATCCATAACGAAATACTATTCTTATTGAATATATAAAATAAATCATATCTTAGATGTGTTCATGAAGTTGCGTATACTTAATTCTGTTTGACTAGATGTGACTTTATACATCAAGCTTATTTTAATTTCGACCATCTAATAAAACGGCTTCCTAGAATTCGTAGGTTGGAGCCCTAGAAGTGGTCCTTCGCCTTTCCACTTTTCCCGCCTAGATCTCGCTCGCTCATAAGTATCTGCTTATTTCTTTATAAAAACTTTCTTCTCTCTCTACTTTATTTCGATTAGATCTGATCTTTAAAAGTCTGTCTCAGCAATTTGGTCTTCCACATAAAAATAATCGCCTTCGGATCATATTAAGTTGATTGAATAATTTGGTGATCTTCGACACAAGGTTATGTGAAAAAGTACTAAAAATGTACCAAATAAAGCCTATTTTAACATCATTATTCATATCAAATATTCCAAGCTTTCTAATTTTGGAAAAAAGTTAATTTTTTGGAGAAAAGGGTGGTTTTAGTTGAATTTTTTGTTTAAAACCACGTACACCTCGTGGTTGTATCTTCTTCACCAGACATCCCCTTCACGTTTTCTCTCACAACTTCCAAGAGCCTGCTCGTCAGACCAGTAAGCGTCCATGCTTTTGATCCGTATATGAGTACTGGTTTGATTACGGTTTTGTGTAACTTAAATTTTATACTTCTGCTTATTCTTTTTGGCTTAAAGTATAGAGCATACTGTAGAAAAAGGAGGGGGGGGGGGAAGGATTCGAAGATCTGAATATCGATCAACCCTACGCGGAAAAGTACATATGGCTGCCCTGCGTAGCAGAGATAATCTCATACTACCAAACCCTGCAATGAGTAGATTCAACGGCCAGTCTAGGGGTCGAATAGGAGGCACCCTCCACTAAAATAAGGGTCTGTGGGTTAACAACCACGAAACTCTTTTTGTTATGGGAACTCAAGAAGAGGAAACCGGACGGACTGTTTTGTTCGCTTGCAGTATTTTTCTTTTAATTTCCGCCGTATCGTTGTTATCTTTGTTCATTTCAGTACCTAAGTAGGCGAACTCGTTTACGTATTCTATGTTATATCCGTCGATTTTTATATATTGTCCTGTTCTTCCTCTACTATCTACAGGGATCCACATATGTTTCGCCCTATTGTCATTAATGATAAGTCCGAATTTCGATGCTGCTTTTTCTAGCGCTAGGCTTCCATTGCTGCAGCCATTGTCGTACCTATGATGACTATAGCTCTGTATGTTTACGCCACACGGGATCCCGCGTGCACAAATTTTGGTATTTCTCTCTCACTCCCCCTCATGCAAATAATTCAAAAAGTCTCAAATCTCGGGATCCCGCGGGATCCCGTGTGGAGTAAACATACAGAGCTGATATCATCGGCATATGCCATTAGCTGAACAGACTTCTTTAGAATGCTAAATAGTAATCAGGATAGTGAGTCTCCTTATCTGAGGCCTCTGTTCGTTTCAAATTAATTGATATGGAAAGTTCAGTTTCACCATTGCTTCGTAGGAAAATATATATCTTTATTTAAAAAATATATAACGGGTGATACATTTATCAGTATTGAATTTATGAGAGATACCCCGTTAGTTATGTCAAACTGTCATTGTGTTTTTGTTCAGTATTGTTTGACATATCATAATGGAAAGACAGTCTGGCACAGCGGCTACAAATTATTCAAAAGAAGAAGAAGATCCGCTGTTTTTGCCCAAAAATTTTGTTCATGGATGAGGCCCATTTCTGGCTTAATGCCTACGTCAACAAGCAAACTAGCCAATTTGGACTGTAAAACAACCTGAAGAGGCTTAATTGCTGCCATTACATCCAGACAAAACAACGGTTTGGAGTGGTTTTTGGGCTAGAGGAATCATCGGTCCATATTTCTTGAAAAATGAAACCGGTGGCCGGAACGTATCTATAAATGGTGGCCGTTATCGCGGTAGCAGTTTGAAATTGAAGCTTGGGATCTCGACATTAGGTTCCAACAAAACGGGGAGCAACTTGTCACGCAGCCGGTAAAACTATGGCTTTATTGTGAGAACAATTCGGTGAGCAGTTAAAATCTCGCTTCCGACCGATAATTTGGTCGCCTCTAGATCATTTGATATTGGTCATTAAAAATTGTAATTTCAGTCAGAATGGACCATGTTAGCCGCAGTTGCAGTCAACATTTGAAAGAAATAATTTTTAAAAAATAAATGTAAGGAATGGTTCTTTTGTTTAATAATACAGATTACCAGAAAAAAATTGAATTTTTTTACATTTCTTAATTTTTGAAAAAAGTATCTCTAAATGGATCACTCAAAATATATTCTTAACGGGCGGTAAGTTGTCTTTCTGTCCAGGCGACGTAATCTCTAGAGCAGGCGCTGTACCATTCCGTCATGTCACACACTCCATGTGCAATGTCTAGTAGTAAGCTCGAAGGATGGGTTAAGGGAGCCCGAAGGATGGATTAAGAGGAGGCGATAAACCTTGCGTTTGTATGAGTTCAGGAATATTGACTGTGAAAGGTTGTTCCACATTCGAGTTGTTCTAGTTATAGCGGGCTAGTCTTGTGTTGCGGAAGAAACGTTGCCGAGGAGGCAGAAGGTTATTTATTTCAGTGGAGCAGTGGTGAAAGCGGTAAAATTTTGCCAGAGCTGCTACATTCCAATTGAGAATTGAAGAGCAAATGGCGCCATTACCAATAAGTATGAGAGCGCGGTTTTGCAATTTGTCCAGACACGCTAAGGCGGATTGATTCGACGCCGTCCAATACTACCTTGATTGAACGGCCAGTTCTTTATAAGAGCTTAGTTAACAAAGCATTGTGCTATACTCGGATATGGTCGTGACGCTTTAATATGTACATCATAATAACCTAAAGGAGCCCTTGAACTGCAGACAACTTTATTACCATAAAAATCGATCATCAAAATAGGGCTAACTACAATGGCCTTAAGACGTCTTAAGACTACTTAAGATTTTGTACGCTACTATGGGGCTAGAACAAGCAACCACAATGGCCTTAAGACAATCTGTCGTTCTCTTTCGCAAACTTTCGTTAAGTCTTAAGGCTACGCTCAGAACCGTAGAATCTTAAAGAATCTTCAAGAAAGTGGCGTTTGCGATTGATATTTAATTTGGCGTTTTACAAAAATTAAAGTATCACTGGAAATATAAGAAAAAAGATTATTTGAAATAAGGTGCTCTGTGGAAAAGATATTTAATAATGGAATATTTGGATTTATTAAAGCATTTAAGAACATTAACTAAATTAGTGAGCAAAGTGATACGAAAAAAAAGAAACCGCGGCCGTGTAGTGTTCGAAAATTATATACAGACCGTTCTAAAAATGGTTATTATAAAACCACTTTTTTAAAAATGAAAGGGGCCGATCCTGGACAATTTTACATCCAGTATAGCTTTATTAAACTAGACGTCTTTATTTACTGCAGACTCGATTTGTTGTGATTACCTTTTACAAATGTCAAAACGTCTTAAGGCTATTATAGCTGAGCTTAAGATTCGTTAAGATTTGACAGAAAGTCTTAAGAGAATTTGACGAGAAATCTTAAGACCATTGTAGTTAGCCCTAATGTTATACTAGTTAAGGTGTAACAGCACTGTAGAGGCCAAACTTTGGGAATTAATTTTAAAAGTATGAAAAAAGGGCTCGAAATTCTTTTCAGACAATTGATTAAGCATGTATTCAAGTGTAAAAAACATTTTTTTTATTGATTTTTTGTTACAAAATGGTGGCGGCACAGTCGTTTTTCGAAATCGCCTTTTTGTTAAGGGCCTCCACGGGTGGACGGATTCCTCCGAAAGTTGAAGACCTGGAACAAAAAACCAAATAATTTCCTAAGCTATTTGACGTTGCCCAGAAAAGTATGTAAGTGTTTTTTTAAACTGTAAGTATGTGTTTTTTTAAACTGATTTTTGTAAAAATGGCGCACTTATGAAAAAAAAGTGATTTTCGGCAAAAAAAAGAGCAGTAAATTGTTAATAAATTTTTTTTTACAACGAATCAAAAAACCCCTACGTACTTTTGTAAAGAATGCAATTGTGAAGCTACTGTCAAAATTTCAAACCGATCCATGCAATAGTTTCCGAGTAATCCGTCCACCCAGTTTGAAAAACATGGTTTCCAGATAATCGTGCTTAAAGTTTTGAAAGTACTCGAGCCTTTGAAAATTTTATTTTACCTTCACTGTGCGATGTAATGCAAAACACGTTTATTATTGCGTAGCGCACCCTGGTGGACACCCGGGGAATCCAAACAACCTTTTTGCTATAGCAGCATTTATTATTTCGACAGGTAAAAACAATATACAAGCAATAAGTGCTCCGAGGCGCCGCGGGAAAATTTAGGACCGACTGTACATTGTTTTTGGGACTCTGAAGTATATTTCAAACCAAAAAAAAATTCCATTTTTTCAAAATCCTACGGTGGTGTTGCCCCTTAACCTGAACCTGACGGTTGTATTCTAGTTTAGCTTATACGCCGTGCGAATTTAAATGATTGCAGTGATTAGAGCCATATTTCTAATTAGCCATGCTGTGTATTAATTTGACAACTGAATGAATCCCTCAAAACGTAGTTAATAAGTAAACGGAGCATTAGTGCATTGATCTTCTTCTTAAATGGCGCTACAGTCCCTGAAGGACTCGGTCCTTTTGAATAAGGTATAATAAATCGGCAATACTTGATTTTGGAAAGAATAAAAAAAATTAGAGTTATACTCATAGAAATATAAATTAACACGGAACGGCTGTGTCGTGTAAAAACCTTGTACGTAAGCGACCACAGTAAAGGTAGCTTGTTTAAAAAGACAGCAATTGTGTGCAAGTGGGAAACAAATTGCCGAACTGTCGGGTAGCTTCTTGAGTGAATGGTGTCGTGCTAAGTTAATATCCGAGGGCATAGATTTTATGCCAGGAACTTTAAACGCCCTGCTTTTAAAGCGCCCCTCTTATTATTTCTACATATTTTGGCCTGCACTGCCTGACCACTACTAGCCCTAGTCCAGTCATTTTAGACATTAAAAATCTAACATTTAACAATAATTCCAAAAGTTTTAAAACTATTGGTGCACGGAGAAAACAATAAATCTAAATTTGCAATTGTTTGGGACATTGTTCCGATGCAGCTATCGAGTTTGCAAGACTTTTGGAATTTTTTCTGTAAGTTTATTTGCAAAAAACGGTATTTAATAAATTTTTAATAAAAGATTGTTCCGTAACCTTAAATTGGTTGCAAATCTGATTCGTGATATGCAATAAAGCATTTAACACTACTGTAAGTTTGCAGAACTTTTGGAATTTTCTTCGCGACAATATTGCAAAATTTCATTTCTTGCAATTTTAACAATGTTCCGGATCTCGGCCAAGGCTGCAAAATTTTATAGTTTGTTTTATGCTCTTCCCGACCTTACATGAAAGTTTCAAAACTTTTGGAATTATTGTTAATTGATTGTCCACACTGACTGGCCTACCCAGTGAACTCAAACACATCAGGAATTTTGGTACGCTAAATCTGGCTTACAGCCATTCCGTTTTAGTTTACATTTCTATGGTTATACCCATAAAAATTAGTTAGAACTTCTTTTCAAATTCGATGTTGAGCGTCACCTATCGGAAAAATTTTGTACTACGTGCATAACAGACACCTAGGCAATCATATTCAGAATACATCTCGTCCGCCATTGTTTTTGACATGCCGGGGGCATTTGGCGTTATGTGCAGAACTTCGCCCATGGCGCCCTAAATATTTTTTTCCAAAAAAAAACGCTATATTAAGGTCGTCAGTTTTGCAAATTTGACGCAACCGTACAGCCCAAAAATCAAAATCGAATAAATACATTTCGGCCTGAGACATCGCCAACATTATAAGGCGACAATAATGATTTGATCCTGAAAATGGCTGTTGCTGTATCCCGTTTTCGTGTTTCGACGGTTCGTGCTTTACAGCGCCCACTGGCCTTGACGCCCTGTGCAGCTACAGATTATCTTACCGTCCGTACGGCACTGGTAATACATAAATGTGCATAATATATTAATGCCAAGTTAACAGTTCACTGTAACGCTTTTTTATATCTGTGACACACTATACCTTCATTATGATGGTAAACGTCCTTACAAATTGTTGGCTTAACTAACTTCAAATCAAATTAAAATCTAGTTTCCAGTTTTCCAACAGATGTCTTAACTGCTAATTGCTCCTTTATTCCCTCATGGGACATATGTAGGGCGGAAACAGTTGCCCTCCAGCGGACTCTGTTTTGCGCGACAGCTCTCAGCTCTGAACAGGATCGCCCAGTTGTTCCTTGGTTTAAATATTATGTCGTCTTTAGGTCGGGACACACATATACGCACCGTGTCCGGACCGCATGATGGCCGTATGGTGAACGACACACGGAGAGAAAGTAAACAAGTAAAATTTTACGGACACGGAGGTGCGGAAATGTTGGGACTGACGAAGTAGCATTATGGGAACACCAACCTTGAGATGTATTTTATGAGCAGGAAGACCAGGTGCAGTGATGATGTTGAAGAATTCTACCGGATTATGTTACTGCTTCATCTGGGGCCATATTTGGTTTCTCGAGTCGATGGATCGACTCGACAAAAAAAGCTTCTCGATTTTCTCTAAGTTTCAAATTTGGCATTTCGACCAAATCGACAGATAAACGCTGCCATACAAAACCATCAAATTGTGTGATATTACTCCAATTGCAGCAAATCACGTATATTTAATTAAAATAGAAATTGTTAAAAGTTTATTGTATGCATAAATTGAGCCTTTTAATAAACGTCAAACGTCTTTATCGAGACGAGAAGGTTGTCGATATCGTGTCGCCAAATGCCAATTTTTATTTATCGACAGGAGTCGATATCGACTCGAGAAACCAAATACGGCCCCTGGATTGCATATGGTATTTACGGAATGATACGTTGTTGAGTGACCAGGAATCTTTTTTAAAACACGACCATTAAGAATACACAGTTTATCATTTCTCGGTGCCATAGATCTTTTGCACCACCTTGAGCCTTCTGTTGGGCTGATATTTTGCATATCGTCATAAATGTCGCTTATCAAAATTTCCGTGTCCGTTACGACCTTTCAAAGAGCAGCCGGCACCTCAATGCCAAGATTATCATTATTCTCAGAACATTTTCTATCTTCTATGTTGAAGAGTATAGTACGGAATTCTGAGTTTTCTGATTGCGCTTTCATATTTTCATGCATAGTATTTCTGCCAATTGCAATGACAATATCTCGCAGTGACAGCATTTCATTCGCGCTACTTCGATTATCGAGTCATGTTTTCGGTCTGATCAGATAGTCGGATCAGAGTGAAAAGTAGACTAAACACGCCTAAGAAATACTGAATTTTCCCGTGAAAGTCCTACAATCGGATTAGCCATTTCCGAGCTTTGAGGTTTACATTTGGAATGATAAAAAAAGTTCCCACTCAATTTCCTCCGACTATCTAATCAAGTTTTCCGGCTAAACCGATAGTCTGATACGAGTGAAAAAGTAGCCTTTTACATGCCCTAGAAAATACTGGGTCTTCCCGGGAAAGTGCCATCCCAATGGGATTAGCCGCTTCCGAGATTAGCCCGGACAAACAGACAGATATACAGTCATTCAGAACATATAGAACTACAAAATTTTAAAAATAGTTGATTTTGTTTTAATATCATGTAAATAACCATATGACCTTAGAAAATAACAATTATTTTGAAATCACAGACTGACCCTCCAATTATATTTATATAGATTTAATTAATAATATAATCAAGCATACAATCTCCAAGAATTTCCCATAAGCCGCTTTTTTCCGAATTGATTGTTTCACCTTATGAAAGCAACTTGTAAAAAACTACCCATACGAAGGACCAGAGAAGACTTTTTTGCAATTATGAAATATTTGCTGTTGTTCAAAGAGCTATCAGGTTGATATACTTTTCTGATATCTTATCTGCAGTGACTAGTTGCTAAAAAGCTCTTGTTTGCGCTGATCTTTTCAGTGTTAGACCCACTTTCTACTGATGACCGTTCTATTTTAGATCGCTATGTTGGACAGCAAGTTCTAGGCGAAAAGATAATAGAAAAAAGAATCAAAATACCAATGCCATTATGTTTGTAGGTTGTCCCACTTCTTTCCCATACTACCGTACTGTTGGAACAAAAGCCCGGTTTCCTTGCTGTGCTTGTAGATGATGGTTGAAGGGATGAAAGAGCTAGGGCATTTTTGTGAAGAGTAAATGCAGTAAGAAGAAACTCCTCCTGTCCTCTGCGATGGCAGCCGGACAACTTAATCTATAGGCAAACGAGACCAACGGAACAGTTGACGTAATTTAATTCTGTCAGTTAATTATGTACAGTTGTCCGCGGTACATGCAAAACATCGGCTCCTTCGCGATAGACAGGTTTACTAATGCTTTGATAAGGTTCTTCGTGATTCTCCAAGTACTTTACTTTCTGATTAAAATTGCAGACTCTCAATTCCGTTAATTAACAACTGCATCCTTTGTGCAATATTATTTTGTATTTTTGCGTTTGTAAATTTTTTTGGGGCAGTAGTAGACGAAATGAAATCTAAAAAACTATGCGTTGCAATAAAAAGTTCTTCGATTAAGTAGCATTTTATTATGTCTAAAAGATACGGTAAATTTTTTAAAGAAATAATGGTTGCCTAGTTTAAAAATATAGTTCTGAGGAAAAGTGGTTTGATGTTATAAAATCGTTTATTCCAAGCCGATATAGTGAATTTTCTACAGAAATTAGAGCCAAAACAAAATGCTAGTTTGTTGCTGTTATTTTCTTTCTTTCGATCGACGGATGAAGAATATTCGTCCCTCCTTTGTGTGATATATTCAACTTTTACAATCGTAGATCACTGAATTTTTATCATACCTCCTTCGAATTATCAGAAAATATATTTTATTAGAAAATATCATAGCACTTTTTATTGCTTTTTTTCTATAAATCTCAATACTATGCGCTGACTTTATTTGCACATTTAGTTTAAGGTATAGTATAGAGAATATGACCACAGGAACGCAATTCATTTTCCAGGGCTGCGGAGTCGGCCCCAAAATTTTGCGACTCCGACTCCAATGTTTTTAAATTCCGTTATTTTTCAAAATAAATTTTTTAGTTGACCCGCATTAAGGCCTATGTCCAAACATAACACCGTTATTAAAATCGTTCCCTATATGTTTTTTGGGTCGCTGATCGCTGACGAAAGTCGATCTCGCGCAGTCCTAAAATATGGGCGTCATCCTTGAAAATATAAATCGTCACCCTTGAAAATGCAAAAACATTCCTTGATATTTCAATAATAATCCAATAAAATACACCTTTTTCAATATTTATTTGCGAAATTGTAAAAAATTGTTTTTCCAACTATATATGCTTCAAATTCGATTAAAGGCGTATTGTCAGGCACAAATAAATTATTTTCAACCCTAAACTACCCCTAGATTAAGTTAAATTTGAAAAACGTTTGAAATTTTTTTTTGTATTTAAATTTTATTTTTTGATGTAATATTATTAGTTAAAAAACCCCTAAATCTAAACAAAATAAAAAATACACTGAAAAAAAATATTTTCGTAGATGCAAATAAAATTTAACTGCAAAAAATGTAATATTTGCTCAAACTCAACTTTAAACGCAATCGTTTTTAATGGCAAAGGCAGTACGGCCAAACTGCGCGGACAAAAAGCCGTGCTTAAAAAGGTACATTGTACTTCCACACAATACGGGATTTTTAAATGAAAATTGATTTTTTTCTCAATGTAGATTAATCAATATTCATAAAATAATTATTTTCTTTCAGATTGCCTTTCCGCCAAAAGCGCGTGGGATCTAAGTCCAGCCACGCGCTTTTGGCTGTACGGCCTTAAACAAAAGCGCGCATGAGCTCTTAATTTTCTGAATTGTGAGTTTTCGTAAAATTTTTAATTCTAGAGTCGTTTTGGCTGCAAACAGTTGTAATCGGACATGGATAAAATTTTATTTAATAAAAGGCCAGTAACTAAAAAAAAACAAAATATCTATTTTCATTTGAAAGGCCGTTCGCGCTTTTGAAAAGCCCGTATTGTGTGGACTAGGATCCGGAATAATCCGGCCGGATTATTACTTTGCTAATACGTTCATCTAACCAACATGTATTTGCTCATTATGGCCTAAGCGAAAGTAGTTAAAAATTATATTATTCTAAATTGACGAATAAAACGTTTATTTTAGTATAAAAAATCAACTTTTTATTTATTCATAGGTAAGCTACCCACTTCGGCACTGGTTGGTTTATCGGTCATCAAGTAGTCGTACATACGAGACAAGTACTTTCCTCTGACTAACTCAATTGTATACGTATGCGAAGCACAGTTGTTGGCAATTCGACACAATTCGACACTTTAACCATCACACTTGCGCCGTCAGTTGTTAAGGTCCGGTTACACGCAACGATCTGCTTGTGCAAATTGTCTGGCGCAAGTCAATTGGTGCAAATAAACTGAGTGAACATGAATCAGTTTACACGCAACGATTTATTTGAACAAATTGATTGGCGCAAGTCACCAGTGAACCATTTGGTTCTACTTAAAAACAGTTGGTACCCTTTTGCTAATTTGACACGATTATTATATTATATTGATTATGATAAGGTCGGAGGAGCGTCAAATTTCACCATTCAACCAAGGGCATGCTGAGGGTTGTAGCTGAGGCTTGAACATCATTTAAACGCTCATGCCAAAACACCAACCTCAAGCCGATTTTCTAAGAACACATATTTTGCACAAGGCAAACTTTTTGGCTTGTGCAAGCCAAAAAGTTGCGTTTGCACGCAACGATTCACTTGCGCAAATTGTCTTGCCCAAGCCAATTGGCACAAGCAGATCGTTGCGTGTAACCGGACCTTTATACCAATTCAGTATCAAAGTCAATGCCAAAACTCGTCAAACGGGCCTTTACCAAACTAACAGCGTGCTCAAACAAGCAAACTTTTGACCTTGTTTCTTGAGATGCTCAAGTTCAATTATCACATCAGCTTTTACAGTATCGGCAAAATGTGAAAATACAGATCGTGTTATGTGAATTTTGAAGTATATATCCGCACTTTGAAAACAAATGTATCATATCTGAGGAAGTACAAAATGAATAATTGAAAGTGTATCCATCTTTGCAATCTATTCTGGAAACCATAGTTTCCATATTGCCTTCCTTTTTGAAATAACTGTCAATAAGCTTATTTTTCTTTTTTCTTATTTCTTCCTCGCAAATAATTTCAATTGTTTCTTAATCATTCTCGTGTCGCTTTTTTGTAGATGTAGATGCTTTACTTAAACTATTGATTATAACATCAGAAGCTAATCCAGATACTAGTAATTCCACCGGAGTCAACAGTCGACTGAATATACGGAGAGAAATTTAGAACTGTGGGAGTTCAATGCAGCATTGAAGGCACAAACAGATTGGCGATGGCGGAATCCTCTCGCGGCGCGGCAAAATTAAATGTATGGGAAACTCTCTGGCGAGAGGATTCCGCCATCGCCGCCGCGCCAATCTGTTTGTGCCTTGAACTGTTAGAGCCAACATGCACGCGAGTTTCCCGTTAGTTTGCATGGAAACATTTACACGCGCCGCGCTTTTTTGGTTTTATCGGATCCGTCCGTCGGATCCGATAGATATTGCCGGATCCGGTAGGTAGCCAATGGTACCGGATCCGTCAGATTTCCGGATCCGCCGGACCGGATTGCAATCCCTAGTGTGGACGTACAATGTACCTTTTTAAGCACAGCCTTTTGTCCGCGCAGTTATGCCGCACTGCCTTTACCATTGACAAAGTCGTAAAAAAGTCATAAAACTCGACATGAAAAAAAGGCAAAAGCGCGTATGAGCCAAGTCCGCGTAGTGTGGATCCACCATTAAGGGTTGAAAATAATTTATCTGTGCCTAACATTACGCCTTCAATCGAAGCATGTAGTTGGAAAAATAACTTTTTACACACTTTTTTATTTTTAATCGATTTAGAGGTGGTTTTCACCCTTTAGGATTATCCATTATCATTGTGAAAATTTGAAAAAATGGAACAGTACAAATTTTGTTGATATCCTATAGATATTCTAGAGAAAATAATATAGTTTCTAAGTTCCGATCGATTGATGTGTCAAGGGCTGCGTTTATGCCGGAACCTTTTTGTAGTGACTAAAATAGACATTTTAACTTTGCTTAACTAGACGATTGAAATTCACTGATAACATCACAACAAACTGCAAAGCATAAACGGGGTCAAATTCACTATTTTTCCAACAATTGAAGCTGCGAGAGCATATATCTACGTTTATATGATATCACCTCAACGCTATTATCGACCAGATTTTCCCAAAGCACATTGCATACATAAATGACCACATTTTCATATTCAACTAAATATATTTTATTATTTGATTGCATTATAATAAAGCGAAAAATATAGTTGTTCTTGGTTAAACGATTTTATATTATGTAAATTATATCTCGTCAAATTTTTAAGTAGTTTATGTTATTACACATAAAATGTATTCCGAGAAGACGTTTCCCGGAATTATAATTTTAGTTCAAAAGTCACATTCTTAACATGAGGCGTGTCATAACTTTATTGCACTTATCATCTGATTTGCTTTTATATTAAGGTTACATTATCAAATTAAAAATTAATTAAAAAATAAACTGTTAATAAAATACAGGTTGCTCAACGTCAACATCTTCAAAAGCAAAAGGAACTTGCGCAGCAGCAGCAAACAATTATAAAAGCTCCACAAAATGCAGTATTACCCACAACAACCATCAGTGCATTAGTTCAAAATCCGATAATACAATCTAACGCTGTAAAAGTGGGACAAACAACTATCAAAGCTATTACCACAAATACTGTAATTCCGGCAGCAATAATTGAAAAAAGAAATGTTCAAATTGCTAGCGAAGTTTCTGATAATTCAAACTGGGATCCCATTCCCCCATTGGCTCCATTAAGTGCATCAGCAAGACTCGGCGCCTCTAATCAAATTATTATCGAGGATTCGAATTCAACAGGAAATAACTCCGTTGCATCTAGTGTGGTTAGCTCAATTCAAATAAATACGACAGATGATGGTGAGGGATCGGATATAAGTTTTGAAGGTTTACTCGTACCAAAATCAAAATCTGGCTGTTCTTCAGTTATTGAGGATGATGGGAGTTCTAAAGACTCATTAAGTAAGCATATACACATTTTTAATCCAAATCAAATGCTTGTAGACTTATTAGATAAAAAATCCCCAGAGCCACCTCACTCAATTGGATTAAAACGCAAACTTGATGATGATGTATCCGAGAGTGATAATAAGAGAAGAGTGGTAGATTCCGGAATGAACGACAGTGAGGATGAAGGAATGAAAGTCACACCATCCAAAACTGCTGCAAATTTATACGCTGAAATAGCCGCTTCAATTTTAGAAGATGAAGATTTGGAAGAAGTAACGTCAATGCCAGCACCAGTGCCAGTTCCAATTCAAGCCTCCTCCCAGTCTCAAATACAAACCCCTGTCATCCAAAAAACTATTGACGCCCAGAAACAATTAATAACTATGCCTATGCCGCTACAAAGGCAAATAATAGTTGGCCCCCAAAATACACATCAAATGATCTTATCTCCTGCCTCCAATCCAAATAATGCACAAAATCCACAGTCTGCTACGGCTACGATCAAAACCGAGTCTGGTTTACAAACTGTTCCAGTAATTTTACAAAAACAAGTTGGGCCAAACGGGCAGCAGATTATTCAACCAGTAATACAACAACAGCAACAGCAAACTCAGTATGTACTAGCAACTAATCCACAAGGACAAACTTATTTAGTTGCGCAACAGCCGCAACCTACACAAACGGTTTTGGTCACACAGACTCCGCAACAACAAGGTACAACTAGCAAAACTATAATCATTTTACAGCAACAAGGTGGTGCTCCACAGGCCGTAGCTCAACCACAGCTCCTATCTTCTCAAGGGGCACCACAAAAAGTTATTATGACAACTCCTCAGGGACAGCAAATGATTGTTACACAAGTTCCTCGACCAATGCAACATCAGATTATAATGAATCCAACAACAAATGTTTCTCAAACAACACCAGTCATACATCAGCAATCTCAAATGCATCTTCAAGCTCAACAACATCAACAAATTCAAAAACAGATTCAAATGCAAACGCAGCCTCAGGTTCAAATTCAAGCATCGTCACAGCAAACAATGCTATCACAACTTCCTCATATTCCTGCGACTATTAAGCTACAGGCTCATCAAACGCAAACAACCCAAACCCAAACAATTCCGAAAACCTTACCTGCAAAAACTCCTGTTATATCACACCAGTCAGCCGTTACACTTGTGGCACCTTCACAAACCCCACAGTCTCAAGCGACGCAACTAAATCAACAACAGCCAAAGCTTTTGGAACGTAAGCAACCGGAAGCCATACAACAGTTCTCAACCTCTGTTTCATCAGTTATTCAACCTTCTACGCAAGGACAACAAATAATGCAACAAACATTAAATCGACCTCAAACACCTTCAACACCTTTAAACCAAGCGCCACAACATACTTCCTCCAACATTTCTCAAACACCACCTATTTTAACACCTCCCCCACCGCCACCTGCTACTAAAAATACGAAGACTATTGCAGACATTAAATCAGATGAGGAGTTAATAGACCCGAATTGGATGTGGGTGTGCGATTGGCGAAATTGTCCAAGGTATAATTAGAAAAATTTAATTATGAAAATACTAAATCACAGTTCTCTTCTAGGAAAAAATTTAAGTCTTTGGGGGATGTTTATTATCATGCTTGCAAGGTTCATTGTCCAGAATCTTTAGACCCAAGTGCAGAAATATATTGTCAGTGGGGACCTGGCCCTGGACTCTGCGATAATATACCACGTAAAAGATTTTCTCTAATGACTCATTTATTGGATCGACACTGCACGGTTGAGGTAATTTGCGACGTTTCTTCTAAATATCTATTCTAAAATATTATTAAGGCTTTTAAGGCTGCTGTTCAGCGTCGTTTAGTAACTGGCGTACAAACGAATATGCATTGCCAACCTGTTACCATAATTAAAAACACCCAGGCTCCAGCCACTAGTTCGGATACAAGGGGAACTGCATCGCCGACTTTATCAACTTCTTCCAGTAGCTCTTTACCACCTTCAGCGAGTGCCGCAATGCACGCTATTAAGAGGCACACCGCAGATTTTGCCAATCCTAAGGAATTAATGGTAAGTATATGAAAGCAAGTTATTTGTATCTTATTGGTTGCGTTGTTTTCTTTTGTCCTTGTTTATTCTCTAACGTTTTAAGGAAATTATTTTAGTAGAAAACGATTTAACCTGTGCTTCAGTTTCTGTTTAAACATTCACTATTTACATAATATAAAATGCATTAGTTTAAAGAAAAAATGCATTATTACAGAGAGCCTATAATTCCAGAAATATCAAAACAGGAAACAATATTTATACTCAAATATTTACATATTATGAAGTTATTCGTTTTTATTTAGTTTAATAGACTAAATGGTTAATTTTATAATTTACCATAACCAACAAATCTTATTTATGCCCTAAACATTTTACCCACTATTCAAAAAGTTGAAATTGTTAGTAAAGTTGCAATATAAGTAAATGTATGCGTCTGCAATATGGCCATTGATTGACGTTTGTTTATAAGCTCACACGTATATATTTATAAATCATGGTCCGTACCGATGTTAGACACGGCTTTTGGTAACACATGATTGTATTTTTGTACCCACGTCCGCCGGTTTTGTGCTTTTTCATTCTTTAAATTTTAAATGGTCATGCAAAATCGAATGAATCTTAATCATATATTCTTTGGGATGCTTCAATTTAAAGATATGCCAGGAACCTAACTTCCTTTATCAGGGGATTTCGAAATTTATCTGAAAAATATACCAAATAAAGCCAATTTTAACATCAAAATTTGCTAATATTCTTCAATAATAAAGGCCGTAACACAAAAATTGTCTGAACATTATTCAGAGGAAATTGTCCAAGCTTTCCAATTTTGCAAAAAAAAGTATTAGTTAACTAGGTATTTTATGGAGAAAAATGTGGTTTTAGTTGAAATTTTAGTTAAAAAAAACAAAATTTTGACTTTGATGACTCATTGCTCTGGAAGTTTTTGGGGTAGAACCTTTACTTTTACAGTTTTAGATAGGTGGGAGTATTCTGCGTGCAGTGCTACCTTATTCACGAATGGGACACAGTTGAGACAAACGTAAATCGAGAAAAACACTCACCCTTTTTTCAAGATGGCGGCGATTCCATAACCCCTATGTCCCGCAAATCGGGTTTTAACCTCGCTTGAACCTCCAAATCAATTATCAAAACGAATGAAGTACCTTACCGAAAATCGTCAGATGACCATTTTTTTTACAATTTTGCATGGACTAAAAGTGGTAATACATTTCTTTTAACAGTATTTACGTCGAAAGTCATAGAAAATCTTGGCTTAAAAATGATCATAATTAAAATTTATTGTTTTTCACTAAGTCGCGCAAATTTAACACATTTCGTGAAAGGTCGCTATCTTGTAGTCAAATTTTACAATGGAAGTGTCATAACATCTCGTATGACAATAGGATTGCCTGATTTCCAAACATTTTGCCAATAACCTACGTACATCTTAATAACCAGTGGATAAATTTTAAATATTACAATTTCTTCAAAACGTCATTGCATAAGAAAGTTCATAGCATGTAGACTTCTCATGTGGAAAATAGAATTTGCGAGTTTTAGCCGCTACCGCTAACAACGAGCAGATATAGAAAATGCAACTACCTTTTAAAAAATTGGTACTGACTTGATCATGTTTTTTTAAAAATAAATTACTCTTGCCGCAAATACATAACTCATAAACGACAAAATATAGCAACCTTATTTGTTCTGACACATAGAAGCCCTGCACTTAATGTATCGACGTTTATCATTCATCAAAAGGTCGTATTAATAGCATAGAAATCTTATGGTCCGCCTTATTCTCGTTGTCGAGTGACGTGACAGATGTCACTTTGACCTTAAATTGATATTCTCATTGTTAATCTAAGAGATTCCTGGCGACTAGGTCGACAAACGTCTTATTCTAATTATCGAAAGGTGGCGTGTAAAGTTAAATTTTCCTCGATACGTTTGTAGTAGGTATCGACAGTTTCATATCACCCCGTCCCTCGTAGTCACGTCACTTGCCAACGGGGATATTACCTGGTGTTACAAAATCTATTCAATGTCAGCGACTCTCGAATTTCAAAAACATAATTTGCATTTCTATATATTTTGTAGTACATTGGTTTAGACCTATTTATCGAATAGTAGAGTTTGTAGACGTATTCCTCGACCAGTTCGAGAAATGTTTTCCTTTAGTGCGTGAGTCATTGGAGTAACAACGGTCCATTAACGTTTCCTTAAAACACATACAAACACACACATTAAAAAAGACACCAACAGATGGCCCACCGTTAATCACCTTTAAGTTGATGTGAGTTATTGGAAAAAAGGAATCAACGATTTTTGAAAAAAAGGAACCTGTGCGAGGAATCATCCTAAAATTTGGATGGCTAAAAGTACACAACATTGATTTAGAAAAAAATAGTGTATATTACAATGTCTTAAAACCCACATGTGGCGTGATTTCGACAATGGCTGAAGCAGTCATAAAACCCATCTATGAAAATTTGAGTACTTCAGATCCAAAACAATAATGATAGCTCCAACATATGATAAATGCCTTTAAAACATAGTAATTTTTAAAATCAGGGCCTTGTAATTATCCTGCTTTACCCCCCTCTCGCGAGCATAGGGCTTCCACAAAGCTTTTCCATCACTGTTTTGAGCTATCCTCTTGGTTTCAATCCAGGTTTTGTCGAAATTTTTGATTTCTTTCATTACTGTCCTTCTCCATGTATTTTTCGGTCTACCGACACCTCTACTTCCTTGCGGATTCCATTCAAGTGCCCTTTTTCGTTAACGCAATATTTTCTTTTCGTAGGGTGCGCCCTATCTACGTTCGCTTTCTTTTCTTTATCTGTTTGATAATTATTTGTTGTTTTTTCAAGTTCCATAATGCTAAGTTTGACATTTTTCTGGGCCAAAAAATTTCACATGTATAATGCGTAAAGACTTATTGACGAAAACTTGTATTTTGTTTATATCCGCTTGGTTTAAAGCCAGGTTTCACTGCCATTGAGTAATATGGATTTTACGCAGGAGTTGAGAATATTTAACTTTACATTTCTAGATAGTTGTGGCGATTTCCACACTTTCCATAATCTGCTGAATGCACCTCTTTTTTAATCGTACTCAAAATATCCTTCCTCGTACCTCCTTCCGTAGTAATTATACTACCGAGGTAATTGAACTCCCTTACGTCTTCTATTGTACTATATTTTATTATTAATGGAATACTGTTTGTAGTATAATTCTCATTGATTTTGTTTTTTGTACATTTATTTTAAGACCTGTTTCCAATCCACATATTATTTTTAGGCTGTCTATTTTTCCTGCATGTCTTATCTTCTATCAGCTAGAAGTGTGTTATCCTCTTGATTCTCTGTTGGTTTTCTTCATTATTTTGTCAGGTACAGGGCCTTGTAATAAGTTATTAGAATTTTATCAATATATTGTAGCGCGATTTTTTGAAAAAGGCTCGTGAAACTAATGATTTTGCTCATCTTATCTGCAATTTTTTTATAATGGTTTTGTAAATTATATATTCATGTTTATGCAGATTTATTATGAAGTGTACAATCACCACCCTTTCGCACCGATATTTTTCATTGTGTACGGCTTTATACACATTTGCGTGCTCCAAAATACCAGGCATAATAAGTTAATAAAACTTTAACGAATACGATTTCTATATACAACCGCCTGCTGTATAAAAAACTAATATTACTTTTTTCGTGCCCTGTTATTTCTATTTCCTATTACATTATTGTTTCCTCTGGTAGAAATGTCCCCGAAAAAGTAAACAAAAGAAGTACAAGAGTTTCAATTTTGTCGCCTATACCTAGAGAGGATAATTTTTTTTCCAGTATTTAAATATCTTTTTCCAAGCGTTTACGGGATTTTGCTTTTTCTCTGGGATTAAGACACCCTTTTGCAACTTCGGGTTTTTCTTCTATATAACCTACTAAAGCACTGAACTCCCGTAGATTTGTTTTGTAGAGAATCGTATTTGGCTAAATTCAATATTTTACATGTTATACGCAAACAAAATTAATTTCTTTTAATTTTAAATTATGTATTGCCTTTATTTTAAATATTGCTTTTTTACCCACCCTAGAAAAATATGCCAAAAAAATTGTCCTTCCTAATTAAAAAACGTGCTCATCACTGCGGCTGAAACGAAAATAAAATGGAATATTTTGCGTCAAGCACGGCAAAAATTTGCCACAATAAGCATACCTTCAAGATTTTCTAGTAGATGGATTTTCTAATTGTGGGGACCTTAATTTGTCAAATTTTCGCCTCTAGAAATTATCTGGTCATTTTTTGTTGGCAAAAAAAGCATTTGGACAGTTGGTTTAAAATAAATAAATAACGCAAAATTTTGCCTGATTACCGTACTAGGATTAAAGAGAACATCCTTGCAAATTGTTGCTTAACTAATGTCAAATCATTACTTTAAATTTTAGTTTCCAGTTTTCCAACAGATGGTACTTAACCGAAATTACAGTCCAAATTAAGGTAAAAGACTTCCATTTTGGACTTTCATTAAGATGGGGTTTTGCCATTTTAATGAAAGTTACTTTCATTATGGTGGTGTATGTGTCACAGTTATTAATGATCTGAGCTGGATCACGGTGTAAAAAGAACGCAGCTATTGTTACAGTTTCGAGTAGAATTTAGTAAGTTTTGTAATAGGGAATATGGGCATGATTCTCAACAAGTGTTCTTAGAGCCCAATACTTTAATCGAGTACTTTTCATCCATCTCGGAAAGTAATTCTACTCCAGGTGAAGGTAACCCTACCTATCTGTGCCCACTCGATGGCTTTTCCTTTCGTTGTATCGACAACCACGAACTTCTTTCTGCGTTGTTCTCTATAAAATCAAACGCCGTGGGTGTTGACAACTTATCTCCTAAGTTCATGAAATTAATTGCCCCATTTGTATCGAATGTTCTTGCTCATATTTTCAACGCCTGCCTTACAGTTTCTCAGTTTCCTAGCCAATGGAAACAGGCTCTTGTTGTACCCATTCCGAAAAAGGTATCTCCATCGCAACCATCTGACTTCCGTCCAATCAGTCTCCTTTGTTTCCTTTTAAAAGTTTTTGAAAAAATTATTTCTAAGCAGCTTATGTCCTATCCAGATCAAAGTGGTCTTCTTTCTATATGGCAATCTGGTTTCAGGTCTGGACACAGCTGCGAAACGGCACTATTAAAAGTTTCAACTGATATTTTTGAGTCTCTTGATAACAATAAAATTGCCATCTTAGTCCTACTCGATTTCTCTAAAGCATTTAACTCAGTTGATCATTTGATGTTACTTGAAAAATTAGGCAGAAATTTTGGACTTGGCCCTACTGCAGTCAAACTTTTTTCAAGCTATCTCCAGGAGCGTTCCCAAATTGTCAAGGTGCAAGAATCTTTCTCCGAACCTGCGCTTCTTCATTGTGGAGTACCTCAAGGCTCTATCCTGGGTCCCTTGCTTTTCAGCCTTTATATAAACGACCTTCCAAATGTAGTCAAACATTCCTCTATTCATTTATATGCCGATGACGTGCAGATCTATCTAAGCAAACCTTTTGAATTTATCGAGGATTGTACTGCTCAGTTAAACAGTGATCTGATACGCGTGAATGAACGGTCAGTTCAGTATAAATTACTGCTGAACCCTATGAAGTCGTCCTGCCTTGTCGTCAGCAGAACTCCTATTGATTTTGAAAATCTGTTCCCCATTAAAATTAATGGTAATGTTCTACCCTATGTTCACTCTGTAAGAAATCTGGGAGTCGAGCTCAACTCCAAATTCAGCTGCTTTAATCAAACCGGAATTATGCTTCGTAAAGTTTATGCCTGCCGTCGCCAACTCTGGGTATCCTCTAATCTATTGCCTCTTGCCTTACGTATACGACTAGCGAAGGCCCTGGTGATGCCTTATTTCACTTATGGTTGCCTAATTTTTTCAAAACTTGATGCTGTTTGTTCAAGAAAAATACAAGTCCCGTTCAACGATACCCTTCGATTCGTCTTTAAATTGCGTTGTTTTGATCATATCACGCCCTATGCGTCCGCTCTACTAGGTATGACGTTTGAAAACTACCTAAAATATCATCGATTAAAGTTCACCTTTAAGCTTATATACAGCCGGTGCCCTGGATATCTATTTGAAAAACTTAACTTCTTGCAACTAAGCAGACAATCTAGCACACTTTTAATGCCTCGTAGAAGAACTTTATATGGTGAACTTTTTCCAAATTGCTCGCATATGGAATAGACTACCCCTGTGTTTGCGGTGCGCGTCCTCTTGTCGATTATTCAACAAACTTCTGAAGAAATATTTAGTGATTAATAATTTGTAGGGTCACTCACATTTTGAATTTTTGTCTTTTTTCTTTATTTCTTTTCATTATTCTTCTTTTTGAATATTTTTACTTTATTTTTTTAATTTTTCTTTTTCTTTTTGTTAATATTAATTTATATTGTTAACTTGTAGTTCTTAGTCTATAATTTTAAATTTATTTTTCCCTAATGTTTCACCCAATAATTTTTAATTGTACGCTTATAAGAATTTATTTCTTTTGTACAATGATTATACAATAAATTATTATTATTATTATTAGAATATGATTTTGGCAGAGAGATGTACACTACAAAGTGCTTCTAACTACATCCAAGTAATTTTCTGAAAAATTATAATTCTTTGCTTTATGTGGTATTACACGAAAATAATAATAATACATTCACCTCTTAGTGCACTGTATTATTCACAGTATTGAAAATATATAGATAGTAAAATAGTTGGCTAAAAAAAAGAACGTAATTCCATAAAGGTTGAAGTATTTTTAATTACCGACATTTTAAAAAAAATCATCAAAATCGGAGTAGTTTTGACCGGTTCCGAGATAACGCATTTTTTTGCCTAACGCTCCTCTACTATAAGTTTAGTTAGAAAAGAATAGGATGGGTTAAACGCGGTCTGAAAGAAATGGCGATGAATCGGGCATCATACAGTTAGAATGGCTATACTGTGTCCAAAATGACAAGGAGTTCCTTTTTCGACGTACTTCAATAGACAATTTTCAAATTGATGCGATAAAGAGTACCATCAGGTCCATAGAAAAAGTAAATAAATAGCATTCCTGCTACTGGGTTCTTCATATTTCTATTGTTCAATACTTATCCAATTGCAATATTTAAATTGAATCATTCCTTTCGTAATAATAGCGCTAGGCATGGACATTTGTTGACAAAGAATTGTATTTACTTTACATACTGTTTTTTCTTTAAACTTTACATTTTTAATGACCCAAAATTTTATGCTTTTGCTGTGAAACTTAAAAATCATACAAAATAATAAATACAAACAATTGTGTTTGTACTTTTTCTCCATTATGCTTTGCTTGCTTTTTTATATCCACTTCATTAAAAATTATTTTCAATTAGACAACAAGCAGTTCTCTTACTACTTCATCAAATGAATCAACTTTTAATACTTCCAAAACTAGTGTGGCAAATAGTAGTTGCTCATTAGTCTCTGCCCAATCTAGCACTTCTCCAGCGCAAGTTTTTAGCATATATGTAAGTAAAAGCACTTTTAATCTCCTTTTCTAGTTCACCTAATTTTAAACTATATTAAATTTAAATGAATGACAAATATATAATACGAGTTTATATTTATTTTCAGGATGAAAATGAAGGGCCTGTTACTAAAAGCATACGGTTAACAGCAGCGTTAATACTGAGAAATTTAGTAACTTACACAACAAATGCAAAAAGGTATGAATTATAAATGAATATTAGAATAAATACATTTTCATAATGAACTCCTTTAACAGAAATGTGCGTTACTATGAACCCCACCTAGCCGGAGTTGCTTTAAGTAATGTTGAATCAAGTCAAGTCATTTCACAAATTTTATATGAAATGAATAACTAACTAGCAGGACGCAGAATAATTTTATTTATACGTAAACTTCGTATTTACTTAAAAGTTATATTCTTTTAAAAGTTAATTTCCACAGTAAATAAATATATTCTATAATTTTTAAAATCCATGGTTATATTTTTCGATAGTATTATTTTCGACATAGCCTGTATAATAATTCGGGAGCTTGTGCTGAATTGTATTCATCATACTGCTGAGTCTCGGCTTTTTAATGCTATAGAAGAAAATATCGAATACATAACGAAGCTTTAGTCAGTTGGACCAAATAGATTGCGTTCCGTACTTATTGAAGATTAAACGACAAAAATGTTGTCATCACCGTCTCTAACTACTTAAAAGTCCAGCCGTAACCTCCTTTAAGGATTTCCTCTAGTTTTTACGATTTTTAGCGGTTTATTTCCAGTTATAGCCCAGTCTGTTTATACCAAAAAAGGCCAAAGCTCTAAAAAGTGTCAACTAAAGATTTTCCAGTGGGATTCTCTTTATTTTGGCGTCACAAGTAATTTCTCAAAAGTTTATAAAGGCAACTGGCCGACTACAAAAGTTACGGAAGGTGAAAGGTCACGAAAATGAGTTTTCCTTAATTATCTCGTAAATTATCGGTTTTACGTTTATTTTGGATAAATCTGAATCTAAATTTTATTTTAATATCCTTTTCTGACGGGAAATGGCTCCATGCTTGTAGCATACGTCTACCTATTTTCTCTAGTTTCTTATTTTTGTCAGTAATCATGGATCTTCTGTATATGAATCTATCAACTAAAGTAGGTGTTATAGTCAATTTGCAGTTTTCCCTGCAGCCTTGTTCTGTTACATCGACTCTGTATTATAACTTTGGTTTTGTTCTTGTTTATTTGTAGTCCTGTTCGCTCGATTTATTGTATGATTGGTGTGCTGTGATCATCCTGCAATATCTATATAGTCGGCATATTCTAGTAGTGCCATTTCTTTTATTATAGTACAGGTAAATTAAGCCGAAATAGCGGAAATGATTAGGAACACCCTGAAATTGGGCAGAGAGCTTCCTTTTAGGGTTCTTAATAAGGGGTTATAAAGTCTACCGATTTTCTACCCCGGGAAACCTTTTTAGGGGGTTTTAGGGTCAAAATATCAGTTTTTTGCAAATATATCTTAAACGGTAAGTCTTATCATAAAATAGTGTTTACAAAGTCTGTAGATTATGTGATTGTCTACAAAAAAAATATTATACATTTTCCCGTACGAATTGCCATTCATGAAATATCGCCGTTTTAAAGATTTAAAATACTCATATGCACTCATTCGCGACTTGTATATGTTCAATAAATCCGTTGTTGGACTACGCGGCTAATATTTTCAGGGGTGATGTCTGGATGTATTTGGAGAAAAAAATTGTTCTAGAGTGGAGGTCTATGCGCACCATCCACTAAGATACAGGGTGTTTACGAAAAAAAATGTATTTTTTTAATTTACTTAAAGTTGAATAACTCCTAGACTAGTTATCGTAAAGCAACATACTTAGGCTCATCTTTTAGGTAAATGTGTATTCTTTTATTTAGTATAAAGAAAAAAAACTTGAGTGACTCCATAAGAAGATATGTAGGTTCAAAGCATGAGCAAAATCACACGTTTGTTTTAGCATTTTGGTCATGCTTTTGACCTACATATCTTCTAATGGAGTCACTCAAGTTTCTGTTCTTTATACCAAATAAAAGAATATACATTTACCTAAAAGATGATTCTAATTATCTTGCTCTACGATAACTGGTCTAGGAATTAAGTAAATTTTAAAAAGATACAAATTGTTTTTCGTAACCACCCTGTATCTTAGTGGATAGTGGGGATAGACCACCTCTCTAGAATATTTTTTTCTCCAAATACATCCAGGAATCACCCCTGAAAATATTAGCCACGTAGTCCAACAACGGACTTATTGGTGCAAATTATACTATCCATCACTCGATACTCACATTAAAATGGTTTGTGTATGATGCGGGTATTACACTAAGCATTCATTTTTCTGCGTCTTTTTCGTGTAACGATTGTGATGCCTTTGTAGTTGTACAATAAACGTGAATGAGAGGGGGAATTTCTCATAGTTTTCTCAGACCTCGAGTGCGATGTTATATTTATGTTAGTGTAATGGATGGATGAGTCTGGCAAATTTTCTGGCTCAAAAGTGAGGAGACATATGACGCATGACATATACTTCCTTGCACCCCTGGCCTAAAAAATCGGGTTGTGTATGGGGGTAATAAACGAAATGTTGGATAGTGTAAAAAGGGACTTTTACACGATACAACGGTTGGACCAACATGCGTTGTCACTTTGTCGGACCAACAGCTATAGCACTGTACACACACGCACCAATTTCGTCTGCGACTGAAATTATTTTCAGTCGTATTTTTTACTTAGACATTTCAACTACTAATAGTCAGAGGGCCCGCCTGCAAAAAAAAATTTATACATACTCTCTTAAAACTTTTTGTATGGATTAAGGACACTAATGCCCGGTTTCACAGCCCGTGTTCTATTAATGAACTGGGTTTTGAGAGCTTTTGAGGAGCTTTTGAGTTCCCATACAAAATCGAAGAACCAGAAGACCCAGATAAAACCTGGGTTTTCGATTTTGTACGGGAACTCAAAAGCTCTCAAAACCCAGTTCATTAAAAGAACACGGGGACAGTGTCGATTTGGGCTTTCGCTCAGCTGAACCTGAGCAGTAATTATGAGCTTTAGCTCAAGTCAAAACTGTTTCACAGTTTGTTTTTGTGCTCAGTTCAGCTGAACTTAGTCCACTGGATTTTGCAGGCCACTGTCCTTGAATCAGTTGGGGAAATTTTTGCTTTTGGTTGATAAATTGTGTGATTTTTATAGTTTTTCATCTTTAGTTGTAAGGATCAGTCAGTCTTTTTGTAATGGCCTACGGAAATAGAAAACATAGATAACAGATACGGTTTTGAGACTGGGCCACTCATATAATGTCAATGACTACATATCGTCGCCTGATTGTAAGAACTAGGTAACTCCAAATTTTGTGATGTTGAGTTATCTATAGTTGCATGTAGTCAATATCAAGCAGTATTTAATGCAAAGATCCGGCAACTTGTTTAAGCAAACTAGCAACATCTATTAGACAATGTAAAAATTGGACAAATGAAAATACCGCACTTATTATCATGTTACGGATAGGTAACTGGAGAAATTTATTTTTTACAGAATTCTGAGTTACCTAGTTCTTGCAATCAGGCGGCGATATAATGTCAATGTTATAAAAATTTTATGTTTTTTTGTCGGACTGTGGAGTAGCCGTGATTTACGTGTCCGACATTTGTATCATACAAAAGACAGTAGTTTTCGGCACGTAACACCGTTTTTGTCCGACGGTTATGTATAAATTTTTTCCCTTCATGAAATAGACGACTTTGACTCGTCGGACGGCGAAATCGGCAAACAAATTTTGTCGGACACATATACCATGTAATTCCACATATTTTTCTTAAGCGATCCCGAAAAAATCAGCTGGTTATTAATAAATTTTTGGATGCCCATAACTTATCAGGTTTGGGATGGTAGACACCCTTAACGGTCCAACATTTTTGTCGGACGAGTTTTGTTTCGCGCGTATCAACGCCATCTCATGTGGCAACGATTGGTAAAAAAACAGTATCTATAAATTTTTTGGGCGCCATAAAAAGGTCGACTTTCGAGCAACCTGGAGGAAAAAAGCCGCGGTTTCATGAATTTTCGCAGAGGAAAAGTTGGTAGACTATGTGTCCTTAATCCATACAAAAAGTTTTAAGAGAGTATGTATAAATTTTTTTTTTGCAGGCGGGCACTCTGACTATAATAGTTTGCGGAGGAGTACTAACATGAAATCGGCGCAACTGTTGTGAAATTTTATCCACACGGTGCAATGGTTGTACGTTCGACGCCGGTTTTTAGTTAGCAACTAACAACCGAGCGATATCGGCACAAACGTTGTTTCAGTGCAAACAGACGAGACAATCGTAACATGCGACCATCATATTACGCCGATATCGCACCAACCGTTGTATCGTGTAGAACCCCCTTAACTTGCATCATTGAACATATGAGGCTATCAGCGCAAAAGTGGTGTAACCCACAATGTAATCTGGTTGCGGTTTTGGTGTAATATACATTTCTTACATTATGAACTTTCAATACAATAGTGGAGTAAGCTACTTTTTGCCTTCCAAAAACATAACTGTACATAACATAACTGTTGGACAGAACAAATATCAGTAATAGAGAAAAAAGGGTGTAAGCTGACTACACCGGTGGTTTACATCGTCTGGGGTTACACCACTTTTGCACTGATAGCCTCATATACAAGTCGCGAATGAGTGCATATGAGTATTTTAAATCTTTAAAACGTAGATATCTCATGAATGGGAATTGGTACGGAAAAATGTAAAATATCTTTTTTTGTTGACAATCGCATAATCTACAAACTTTGTAAACACTATTTTATGATAAGACTTACAGTTCAAGATGTATTCGCAAAAACTTGATATTTTGACCCTAAGACCCCCTAAAAAGTGGGTTTCCCGGGGTAGAAAATCGGTAGACTTTATAACCCCATAATAAGAACCCTAAAAGGAAGCTCTCTGCCAAATTTCAGCCTGTACCCAATCATTTCCGCTATTTTTACTATTTTTATTTTACCTGTACTATTAATATTTGTTTGACTTATAACACAGGCCTGCGATGGTTTTCCCCTAAAAAAATTGAGTAATAATTTCTATAGCTAATATGTTCCTAGCTATGAAAAAAATATTAAAAATTTTCCATCACGTAAATTTTCTGAGAAAAAGAATTTTTTCAAAATTTTAGTATTACAGAGTTGACCTCCAATTCCTTTGTTAACAGTATGGTTTAATAGTACTGTTGACATTTAAATTTTCATCTACCCTCACTAGTCGTTGTTTATCTTTATTGTGAGTATAATTTAGAGTTTCGTGTGTCGACTGTGGTAATATATTTTTGTGATTTTTGTTTGGTTAAAGTAAAAAAGCTTTACAAATGGCTCCTCGAAAATATATTAATTCTCCTGATAACTTCTGCTACATATGTGGAAATTATGTAATACGAAAACAACAACAAAATATTTCTAAATCTATCGAACAACTGTATGAAAGTTATTTTAAAATTAAAATACAAAAAGTAAGACAAGAAATGGGTGCCTCATAAAATGTGTTCAACTTGTGTACGTGAACTTCGTAAATCATCAAACGAAGAAACACATTCTTTAAGTTTGAAGACTCCAATGATTTTGATGCAACCACAAAATTATATCGACAATTGTTACTTTTACTGTTCACACATAACGAATTTAATGTTAAAATTAAAAAAAAAACGTATCCTAATGTTCGTTCTGTGATTTTACCTAAATACAAAGATCCCGTGACCAAGAGTTATGGCGTACTGCAGGGTCATCATTAGCACTCTCTCAAGAGGCTGTAGAAGACTCTTCAGATTCTGACTATGAGTATGAGTGCAACGAAATACCTCAACTATTTTGTCAATGTGAATTAAATGATTTGGTAAGAGATCTCATACTTCCGAAAGATGCCGCGGATTTACTCGGTTCAAGATTAAAAGAAAAAAAATTTGCGAACTTTTATTGGTATAAGAAGAGAGAAAAGGATTTTCTTCCATCGGAACTACAAGAGAAAAAAATTGAACAGGAGTTTTGAAGAAAGTATAAAAAGATATCATAAATGTCCTTGATGTAGGTATCTAGTTTCTTAGTTCTTGTTTAAAACTAAGAGCCGGTTTAGACGGTGCGCTCCAGCCCATGTGCCTCACGGAACTTCTCCCTTCATCAACAAGCATTCGTGAGGCACATCCGCTGAAGCGGACCGTCTAAACCGGCTCTAATGCTGTTAATTTTGTAACTAAACTGTAAATATGCATTTATTCAAACAAAATAAATCTCGATGTGCTACAAAAAAAACCAGCGGTGTATTTTAATTCCAGATACCTAAATAACTAACAAAAAAACATAATTATTTGAAGGGGAAAATAAAAGTTATATTTCGCAGGCCTGTGAATCCATTCCAGCTTCATAGAAACCGTCTTCTTATTTAAATCTTGTTACTTGAAATTCATCTGTAAGTGAGTTTTGTATTTCCGCCTGTGCATTTGATCAAACGTGTCCGATTTGAAGAATTTGGCATATATTTACGTTTCCCCTGCTTTTCCAAGGATTTGTAATCTGGTAGGTACTCTGCGGTGGTCAGTCATCAGCGGAATAGAGGGAATAACATGTAACATAACATGCACGTGCCGTAACTATTCCAGAGCGCGTTCAAAAACCTTACTATGGTAAACCACGAGGTAAGCTGTGGTTATGCTGCATCACTTCACTTAACCACGAAAGTTAATATTTAACCATGGAGGTTTTTGAACGCACCGTGGTTAACTACAGGTTAAAGAAGTAGAAAAAAAATAAAAACAAAATTTTCCATAAAATAGTTCGCGCTAATTGCTTCAATTGTTTCATTAATTATTTATTTGCAATAATCCCACTTTAATTTGTTCAAACAACTGTCAGAGAGTTGTTTTGATTCTTCTTCTTCTTAACTATCGGTAACCATGCTCCCGAGCAGGATTAAAATTTAATTACACCATGGTTAACCACGAGAGTTTTTGAACGCCAAAAAGTTATGCTCGTGGTTATGTTGTAGTTAACCACGGAGTTTTTGAACGACAAAAGTTTACCATAGTTAACCATGGTTAACCGTAGTAAGGTTTTTGAACGCGCTCCCGGACTGATGGAAGTGCGATCATAACCTCCTAGCGGTGGCCACTGGTAACTATCCTATGAGAGAGGATAGGCTAACATGATCGGGCTAGTCCCTTCCAAGCAAGGTTGGCGTGAGGCTAATAACCTCACCCGGAAAAAAACATTATTACGGAACGAGCAACATGCCTCGGATACTAGGAAAAACGACGACGACCACGGCAACGAAAAAGGCAAAATGATTTAAGAATTTTCTCATGGAACGTACGAACTCTGTACAGAACTCGAGCTGCGCAACATCTGGCCGATACCCTGTCAACATATAAAGCTGACATTACCGCCATTCAGGAGATGCGATGGACAGGGAATGGTGTTTTGCAAAAACCTGATTATGACGTATATTACAGCTGTCATACGAAACACCATGTGCTCGGGGTAGGTTTTACGGTCAGCAAAAGGATGAAGCCTACCATTATCGGCTTTAAAGCAATAAACGAAAGGCTATGTACCCTTCATGTTCGAGGCAAATTTAAGAACATCAGCCTTATAAACGTTCACGCACCTACAGAAGAGTCCCCGGACGATGAAAAAGAAGAATTCTTCGAAGTAGTTGAACGGGAACTTAATGCCTGCCCCAGATATGATGTAAAAATCATATTGGGAGACCTGAACGCCAAAGTAGGCCGGAAGCCCGTATACAGGCAATATGTCGGCATCCACAGCTTGCATGAGAACACTAATGACAATGGGCAGCAAGTTATAGAGATGGCAGCAAGTAAGAACTTGGTCGTTGCAAGTACCAGATTTGCGCGTAAAGATATCCATAAAGCCACCTGGATATCTCCTGATGGGGCAACTCGCAATCAAATAGACCATGTGTTGATAGTCCGTCGCCACCTTTCGGGTCTGATGACGGTACGAACGTACCGAGGTGCCAACTTCGACTCAGATCACTATCTTGTTGGTATGATGCTCCGAGAGCGCATTACAACGCTGAAAAGCTTTGTATCCGCTGATCAGGCTCGAATCAACACGTCAGGCGTTAGAACTCGCGCTCAGAAGAGCAAGTCCTGGGGTTGAAATGCCGGGCGTCGACGAAAGCTGGACCCGCCTTAAAAATACTGTCATTAGTACTGCTGATTCCATCTTAGGCAGAAGTCGTAGAAATCGGAACGACTGGTTCGATAATGAATGCAAGCTGGCAACTGAACGTAAGAATGCTGCGTATCGAGCAATGCAGCAGTCTCAGGGAACACGAGCACGCGAAGAGAAATATAAAGAGCTCAGAAAAGAAGAAAAGAGAATTCACAAACGAAAAAAGGAAGCCTGGGAGAAAAATCTCGTTTGTGAACTAGAACGGTACAGAGAGCGATGGCCGCACCAGGCGCGGGAGTTCTACCGAAGAGTACGCGGTATGACGCTATTCACACCTCGTTGCACATACTGCAAGGACAAAGAAGGGAATCTGATCACCGATCCTCAAGGCATCTTGGAGCGATGGGAAGAGCACTTTCATGAATTGCTAAATGGCGAGCTAACAGGATTTGGAGGCTCCACCAATATCTGACGATAATGCTATGCTGTCACCACCAAGCTTAGCAGAAGTTAGCAGTGCCATCACCCAGCTCAAAAACAACAAGGCCTCGGGTGCAGACGGCATCCCTGCGGAGCTGGTTAAATATGGAGGACCTACATTACACCAAGCGATTCATGAATTAATTGTGCAAGTATGGGAGCAGGAAGCGATGCCAGAAGACTGGAGAAAAGGCATCCTCTGCCCGGTACATAAAAAAGGAGATATCACAACGTGCAGCAATTATCGTGGTATAACGTTGTTGAGTACCGCGTATAAGATATTCTCCGCCATCCTACAAAACAGGATGGCCCCATACGCTAGAAACATCGTAGGCCAATACCAGTGTGGCTTCAGCCCAGGAAAATCAACAACCGATCAGATTTTCACTTTGAGGCAGGCTATGGAAAAATGTCTAGAGTTTCAAAACTCAATCCAACACCTCTTCATAGACTTTAAAGCCGGCTATGATAGCATAGCCAGAGTAGAACTCTACAAAGCCATGAGAGAATTCGGCATTCCCAATAAGCTGACAAGACTATGTAGGTGGACCATGACCAATGTGACAAGCCAAGTAAAGGTATCCGGAATACTGTCCAGACCAATCAACATCTATAATGGACTCCGACAAGGGGACGGTCTGGCCTGCCTCCTTTTCAACCTGGCGTTGGAGAAAGTGATCCGAGATTCGGGCGTGACATCAAGGGCACAATCCTCCACAAGTCCACCCAATTACTGGCTTACGCAGACGACATTGACTTCATTGGAAGAACATCAACAGCTGTACAAGAAGCTTTCATCCAGATTGAGCGGGCGGCAGGAAATCTAGGACTGCACATCAACGAAAGCAAAACAAAGTACATGGTGGCCTCGTCTGCAAGAACACCTAACATTGGTCCCACAATCAAGGTAGAGGAACACGAGTTTGATGTGGTAAAATCATTTACCTACCTTGGGTCAATAGTAGCAGCCGACAATAGCATGGAACCTGAAATACGCGCACGACTGCTAAAAGCCAACAAAGCCTACTATAGCCTGTCAAGGCTCTTCAAATCCAAGCATCTAACCATAACGTCTAAACTTTTAGCTTAGCTTAGCTTAGCTTAGCAAAAAGCACTCTAACCTCTTGGCGGTGTTCGAGAGGAAAATACTTCGGAGGATTGTTGGTCCCGTATGTGAGGAAGGACGATTCCGGAGACTCTACAATGACGAGATCTACGAGCGCTATCGCGACATAGATGTTGTGAAGAAAATAGAGCTCGGTAGACTCCGGTGGGCGTGGGCAGGACATCTAGCCTGCTCGGAAAGTTCTCTACGGTAAGACTTATGGGGTGCGACAGCGAGCGAGACCCAACCTCCGCTGGAAGGATGGCGTAGACCAGGACGGCTCAGAATCGGGACCGGTGGAGAGAACAGTTGCGAGAGGCCAGGACCGGATCCCGGTTGTAGAGCCGTTAAAGAAGAAGAAGGTTCTCTGCTTCCCAAATTTCACATTATTATCTGAGCTTAATAAATCTTTCAAGTATTTTTCCATCATTTCTTTCCCTCAGAATCTGTTAAGGTATTTTCTCTGGTTTATATATGATTTGGCTGATACTTTCTATTGATTTCTTTTGACGTGAATACGTCTTTAAATTTGCTTCCATGACAAAAAACCGATGATAACGAAATTATGGCATACAGTTTTGAGTTGCAGATTGCAGCTCAAAAACCATTGTTTATATCGAAAAAAGAAATATACCATGACGGAGATAAAGAATCAAAGGATTTTATTGTTTACTTTTATTTTTCCAGATATCAAAGCTTTTTTTATACGCTTTATATTAGCTTCACCTATATGTTGTGTGTAGTATGTAAACAAATCTTGCAACTTGATTCTGACCCACTTCCATATAACCGATCAACTTCAAATTTTGCTCATATGTATAGTTCGCGTGACAATGCAATCGGCAATGAAGATGGCGGTTCCAAGATTGCGGCCGAATTTTGCAATTGTCTTCCCCGACGCCCGACTGGGGTATCAAATGGAAGGGTATGACAAGTAGAATATAATTAGCTGTATGGCGTCATTCTAAATTCAAAATGGCGGCGCCAACACAAAATGTCCTAACCTACCTAATTGCTCCTTTAATCCCTCATGGGACATAGGGCGGAAACAGTTGCCCTCCAGCGGACTCTGTTTTGCGCGACAGCTCTCAGCTCTGACCAGGATCTCCCGGTTGTTGCGGCCTCTGCTAATAGAGTTCTCCTCCACGTTGTTCTAGGTCTCCCGACTCGACGGGTTCCTTGCGGATTCCAGTCGAGGGCCTGTTTGGCTAGATTCTCGTTTTCGCGTCGCAAGGTGTGGCCAATCCAATTCCATTTCCTTCGCCTGATTTGGTCGTCTATCCTTTCTTGGCCGGCACGGCGCCATAGTTCTTCATTTGAAATTCTATCTTGCCAGCGGATTTTTAGGATACGACGTAGGCATCTGTTGATGAAAACTTGTAGGCGCCCTGTGATGAATTGGGTGACTTTCCATGTTTCGCAACCGTACAAAAGAACTGCCTTAACGTTGGAGTTGAATAGCCGCAATTTGGTGTTAATTGAGATCTCCTTCGATCTCCATATGTGAAACAGGCATGCATATGCGCTTCTTGCTTTATTTATTCTGGAACTGACGTCTTCTTCTGTACCGCCGTTTTCGGTAATAATACTACCGAGGTAACATATTTTGTCTACCAGTTCCACGTCACGGTTATTTAGCGCTGTTGGTTCAAGGGTGTTTGCATTTATCCGCATTTCTTTGGTTTTAGTCGGATTTAACCTTAAGCCTGCTGAACTACTTTCTTTTGCCAAATTGTTTAACATGTTTCTGAGGTCCTGGTGTCTGTGGGCCAGCAAACAGATATCATCCGCGTAGTCGAGGTCCTTAAGGCGGTCTAACAATCCCCATTGTATGCCACCTGTTCTAGTATCTAGAGCGCTGACAAGGATGTCGTTTATTACTATAAGAAATAGTAATGGCGAAAGTAGGCATCATTGCCGTACTCCTGAGCTCACTTCAAAGCTGTCGGATAGTTTTCCATTGTGAAGAACTCTGCATTTGGAATTGTTGTATAGAGCTTTTATCAATTCTATTATTTTATCCGGCAATCCACGTTGCCGAAGAGCTCGCCATATAAAGCTCCTATTAACCAAAATTAACAAAATGTCGGATGACCTTTATCTTTAAAACCCACTTGGTATGCGTATCCAATGAAAGGGTATGACAAGTGGAATGATATTAGCTGTGTGGCGTTATTCCAAATTAAAAATGGCGGTTTACCTTTTTCTTTACAACGCCCTCGGTATGGGTATCAAATTAAAGTGTTTGACGAGTATAGTAGTATTTTAAACCACATTTAATCACAACGGTAATTTAATATAAATAAAATAAAAGATTAAAGACACAATTAATTGCTCGCCTGTTAACTGGAACCCTACCGCTATATCGTCCCCCACCGTGTTACTTATACCCGAGCGAAGGTCAGGTACCACATGCTAGTACATTATACGTACTATTTTGAAGATAAATTTCACAATTTTATTGTTTTTGTTTAGTGTTGCTTTTCTGATGAAATTTGCTTCCAGTCTGGGTCTTTCAGAGTTTTATTGCCAGAGCCGCGCCTAGAGAAGTTGCCGCCCAGTGCTTTGATATAACTAAAAACCTTTGGGAAATATGTACCTCAAAACGTCAACTTCAAGTGTCAATATCTCGAAAACTAAGCGTGATATCGCAAAATTTTATTTTATATTTTCGTCTTATTTTGGTGGTGCTTCATCAAAATCCATCGTCAAACAGCGGGCCACGGAAACCTGAGACGTGCCAATAAAAATAGAGGGGGTAAAAAAAATTGGACCTAAAAATGGGCCGGCAACATCCGAATTATTCATCTTTGAGCTATTCTCAACTGAAATCTGTTGACGGAATGCGGTCCTCACATTTTGCATACTCACTTCCCTCCAGGGCCCGGTCTATATCACGACCTTACGAATTAAGGGGTCTTTCTGGTTACAAATTTTCAAAAAATTGAAAAATTTTTTTTTACGCATTTTGCTAATAATTATATTCAAAAACATGATACAAAAGGTTTTAGAGCGATATCGTAATTCTAAAATTATTTTTGAACGTATACAGTGAGACGCTGTGAGAAAGAATTTTCGACGCTCGGTTTTTAACATCTGCTTCGATCTGATTCACTCTATACTATGAAGTATTATATTATACCCTGCAAACGTTTCGATTTATGCTGCAAGAGAAGTATGAGCAGGAGGAAGGACTTATTTACGGCCTGGGCATGGCAGATTAAAAAGGTATATAGTTTTTCTTTAAAAATTTTTTTAACAAAACTTCAAACGCGATTATCTAGAAATTATGTTTTTTAAGGTGGCGGGCACGATTTAAGAAAAACTACTTGACCAATTGTTCTGATTTTTGAATATGTTATTGTACACATTTATGGCTATCGCATGAACCAGAATCGTTTTAATTGGTAAAAAATTGTCCGATTTTCAGCCGATTTTCCACCCTAAAAAATTGGTTTTTTCGAAAAATGGCCGCCATTTTTTTATTTTTTGACAAAAACAAATTATTCTGGTTCATGCCATAGCCACTTCAACAAGGAATAATTTGCCTTTTTTTTGTTTTTTTCAGATCATCCATTCGCCCAAAATCATGCCCGCCGTCATTTTTTGATGTTTTTTTAAAAAAATCCGTATGTCAACAAAAAAAATTTTTAAAATCAAAAAAAATCTTTTTTGTAATACTGTTTTGTCAATAAACATACCTACAAATTTTCAAAACGATATCTCTCTTTCTATGAAAAAAAAAATGTTTAAAAAAAAATTTTTTTTGAAAATGTAACCAGAAAGACCCCTTAAATCCAGATTTCATATTATAAAGTTTATCACGGAACAAGAAAAGGATGACTTTTAAGAAACTCTTGAGTGACTTGACTCATGATGCTTGCCAGCGTAAGGGTAATAATATGGTTCGAGTTTAAAAATGCTTCAAGTCGTATTAGGTGGCTTTAATGCAAAAGGGGTAAGGGGCCATATTATTACCCCTACGCTGGCAAGTACTCGTTGCACGAAGAATCAAACGATAAAGTAGTAGTAGCATCTAGTATGTAGTTGGATATAAGGAGTTACCGAGGAGCGAATGTGAACACCGATCACCACCTAGTTGTTGGGAAAATGAGGACAAAAACTAGGGACTAGACATAGGCGGCCATTACACGTTCATGCAAGCGGCAATCAATTCCATCAGTCATGATTAATGGAAATCAAAATATACGGAGGATTACGTCAGTCATCACCTTAGACGTTAGGTTTTCCGTCAGTCATAGGCAAAACTGACAGCAAAACCTATCGTGTAATGGGCGCCATAGAAGAAACAACAATCAAACAAAGCCGACAAATTAAGAAATTGTAGAGACATCGTCCCACTACTCCCATATGACTTGTATGCAGAAGACTTGGAATAAAACATAGTCGACTTGCATTAAGTAATAAAAAAACAATAATGCCCGGTTTCACAGTATGGCTGGATATACGACAAAAATATTCCGGAATAAGTCAGCTCGATTAAATTTGGGTTTGGGTCCTGCGCACTGCGGTTTTCCTCGACTTGAATTTGTGTGCGTGCATATTTGATCTTGCGCACTTCATCAATTTCCGTTGTTAGCTCCAACAGAATTTTTTGGCGGGTAAATTTATACGAAGTTTACATGCACAAAATTAGTGAGGTTACGGGTGCATATTTGATCTTGCGCACTTCATATTTTTCCCTTGTGAGCTCCAACGGAATTTTAGGGCGGGTGAAGTTTGCATACAATTCAAGAATAAGTGAGGGTATGCCAAATTAATTTATACGACGTTTGCATATTTTCCAGAAATAATTGAGGTTATGCCATGGATGATGATGAAGATGATGTGCCACCCACACACACTTAAAAATAAGTGCGGTTGTGTGGAATTATTTACAAACCCAGTTAAGTAGACTTAGTGTAAACCGTGGCTCCAATGGCAAATACTTATAATTTACATACATATATAAAATGATTAAATAAAATTACTAATTAAAGACAATTTTAGTTTTTTGGTGACATTATAGCTAATGTTACCTTAATTAACTATTACTTGTATTATGATTAAAATTAGCAGCAACAACAAATATCTGAAAAAGGTACTTGCACTATCAGCACTTTGTTCATACACGGTGACGGTGTCCCGTGACGGATTTGAAATTCGAATAGTTTTAAAGCCGTTGTGCGGAGAAGCGGGAGATGGATATAGATTGGCACGATGTCGCAGTTGTCCAAGGAGCATTCCCGTATCAAGTCTCCCATAAATCCTGATGGATTATCCTATTTTTGCATACTGTTATGTTGGTGGCAACAGTAAAAATTAACGTTCTATTTGAATATTTAATACATGATTTGAGTTTGTGTGCGTGCATATTTGATCTTGCGCACTTCATATATTTCCGTTGAATTTTCTGACGGGGGAATTTATGCGCAGTTTGCATGCAATTCAAAGGTTATGGGTGCATATTTGATCTTGCGCACTTTATATATTTCCCTTGTGAGCACCAACGGAATTTTATGGCGGGTGAAGTTTTGCATACAATTCAAGAATAGTGAGGTTATTCCAAATTAATTTATACGACGTTTGCATATTTTCTAGAAATAAGTGAGGTTATGCGATGGATGATGATGAAGATGTTGTTCCACAAATAAGTGTGGTTGTGTGAAGTTGTTTACTAACAAAATAATATTTTTTTGTAAACCGGCGCTCCAATGGCAAATACTAAATATCTGGAAAAGGTATTATCACCACTTTGTTCAAACATTTTTACCACGAGATTTTGAAAAAAACAGTCTGATTATTAAATGGTTATGCACTTATGACCTGAAAAAAAGCATAAAATGAAAGGGCGGCATGTATAAATAAAACATATTTGGGTAGAATCCTCTGCACTTTAATGCTACCCGTTCCACTGCTCGTTGGCTAAATAGCAACTAATTATAAACCGAAACGGCACATATAAATAAATTGTATTTTAAAAGAATATAAAGCTCTTTAATCTATAAAGCAGGGCATCTAAAAATACTTTTCTATGTTCAAAAATTAATTCTGATGTTTGTATAAATTTAAACACAATCATTTTTTGTGTACATATTCCATTCTTGTGTACAGATGACATTCTTAAGTTTGTGTGGGAAAAGCTCACAATTTTTGGCGCAAACCGTTTATACAAAAAATGAGTTTATTCCCAATTCCGAAATAAAATAAGGTATAGTATAAACCGGCATAATGTCGATTTGAGCTTTCGCTCAGCTGAACCTGAGCAGTAAACTGCCGGGGCCCAATGAATCCGGCAACGTGATTTTCCATATAAATTGTTGTTGCTTTTGCTGGTGCCGGAGACTTGCTGCCGGGGCCCAATGAATCCCGCAACGTGATTTTCCATATAAATTGTTGTTGCTTTTGCTGGTGCCGGAGACTTGGATTTAATTTTAATTTTTCCGGTCTACCCCTCCACGAACAAAAGCTCTCTCATTTTTTCGCTCATTTTTTGATGAATTAAATAAGAAAGCTTTTACATTTATGTTGCTACTAGCAACCCGTCCACAATTTCCTTGAACAGAAAGTGCGGGAAAATGTATTTGATTAAGCAGAAAATTTTAAACAAGTACTTTTAATTCATTAAAATCAAAACAAACACAAAATAAGCAAACAGTCAAGGCAATCACTACAGAAAATGACATTTGTCAACGAAAAGCTACGCTGACGGTGCCGGTTTCATTGGGCGAGATCTCACCGATAGTGGTAGGGGAAAATCACGTTGACGGAATCATTGGGCCCCGGCAGTTAGATTTAATTTTAATTTTGCCGGTCTACCCCTCCACGAACAAAAGCTCTCTCATTTTTTCGCTCATTTTTTGATGAATTAAACAAGAAAGCTTTTACATTTATGTTGCTACTAGCAACCCGTCCACAATTTCCTTGAACAGAAAGTGCGGGAAAATGTATTTGATTAAGCAGAAAATTTTAAACAAGTACTTTTATTTCATTAAAATCAAAACAAACACAAAATAAGCAAACAGTCAATGCAATCACTACAGAAAATGACATTTTGTCAACGAAAAGCTACGCTTACGGTGCCGGTTTCATTGAGCGAGCTCTCACCGATAGTGGTAGGGGAAAATCACGTTGACGGAATCATTGGGCCCCGGCAGTTAAGCTTTCGCTCAGCCTTAGGCTTTCGCTCAACTTATTTTACTGTTTCACAGTAGTGGTTCAAGTGTTGAACTTGGTTCAAAATTTACTTGAACTGAGTGACTAATTTGGGCACTTAAGCCAAAGCTCCAGGATATAAGTGAGAGAAATGTCATTAATTTGAGAGAAGTCACAGTGAACTTGGGTTTATTTATTAATTAATTATAAGTTAGATTTTTCGATTGTACAAAGAAGAGAGTATTCTACTACAAAGCATGCCGTAAAGAGTGCGAATAGATGGAGAGATTATTTATTTGCCGCTCTGAATGCTTCATTTACACAGGAACCTGAAGAAAACTTAACAATGCAGAGCAAATAAGAATCACCACTTGTGCACCATCTAAGACAGAAATAGCAACCGCAATTCATGCAACAGCCAATGGTAAAGCTGCTGAAAAGGTGGCATTCCACCAGAATTGCTGTAAACTACTGCTAATGGCAGACCCGGTACATCGAAGCCTGGAACTAGCATGGAACACCTGTAACTTTGCGGAGGATTGGACGAAAGGTATCATAATCAAAAAACCAAAAAAAGGGGACCTAACAATATGCGGCGACTGGAGAGGCATCTGTCTATTATCTAATGTGGCCAAAATTTTGTCCTACATATTATTATCAAAGATAAGAGAGGCAGTAGACCGAACACTTTGAAGACAGCAAGCTGGATTCAGAAAGGGCCGCTCCTGCATATACCATATTAGCACCTTGAGAATGATACTGGACCAGTTTACTGGATTACGATCCCCCTTTTACCTGACAAAATAATAGTATTGATAAACGCTCCATATAACAATTATAAATGCAGAGTTCCCCACAATGGAAAATTATCCCAAACTTTGAGGTGAGCTCAGGAGTACGATAAGGATGTCTACTTTCGTCGTACTCGTTCTTAGAGCCGCCACCAACAAAATGTATACAGCTTGCGCAACCAATTTGGCGGCGCGACCAGCAAAGACGCGTGCACACAATATAACTGGCCGTGCACACAATATAACTGGTTGCGCCGCCATGGTGTCCCGGTGAAATACGGCTCTTATAGTAATAAGCGGCCATATCATTTTCAAAAATCCTTACAACTAAAGATTGAAAACTAGAAAATCACACAATTTATCAAGCAAAAGCAAAAACGTCCCCAACTGATTCAACCACAGTGGCCTGCAAAATCCAGTGAACTAAGTTCGGTTGCACTGAGTACAAAAATAAACTGTGAAACAGTTTTGGCTTGAGCTAAAGCTCAAAATTAGTGAACATTGTGAAACCGGGCATAAATTTTTCGGATTTGACAGTTTAAGTTTTTCTCGAGAAGTTCGCAAAAATAAGGTCGCTAACTTTATATAAAATAGATATATTTATGTATACCAGCTCCAAAAAGCTTAATTTAAAAATTCACATTAGATTAAATAAAAAGGTTGAGTGCTGTTACAAAGTCAATATAAATAAAAAACATATAAATTAAACAAAATATTTTTTCTTTCATTTTGGAGCAACCAAATTAGTAACCTCGACGCCCGAGGTGTGTAAGGAAAAAGAAATCTCAATTCCTTAAATCATGGATTAGCGGAGGAAAGTTATTCACGAATAGGAATAATCTTGTTTATGCTGAGTGGTTGAAAGTGCCTTACAAGATATAAGATAATTATTTTGTGTACATTTTATTTAACTTTCAAAGCAAGGACGATTAACGAAGAAATTGATAGTGAAACCCCACGGTATACAGAAACAAGGTAATGTAACAGAGACTGACAGCTTCGAATATCGTAGATATTTCGTGCCGAGGACGTCAGCACTAATGTAGAAAAAACAACACAACTACGATTTTATATGGGAAGAGCGTGCCAAGTGACGTCAGCACTCAAATGACATTTCTCCATTACATTACCTTGTTTCTGTATACCGTGAGTGAAACCAATCAATACTAACTTGTGAAGTTAAGGCCGTATCAGAACCTAAAAATATGCAGCGTGCAGCAGCAGCACCAGAGCAACATGCTGCAGTCGGTATCAGATACTAGTCTTCCGCTGTGCAGCGCACTTTTTATTTGATAGCTAAACCTCAAATTAAAAATTTAAAAATTGCACTAGTTCTACCAATTATTACTCCATGTCCTTTTAAATAATTTAAAACAAAAAATTCCGCGTCTCCTTGTTTAAAATCACTTGCCGCATTACGAAGTGTCAAAAGTCCTGCATGTATATGCAGCAAAATTAGGATTTGAGATGAAAATGCAGCACGCTGGTCTGGTGCTGCTTTGCTTGTCATTTTACCAGCCTCAGCCAATAGAAACACTTGTCGTTGCAGCGCTGCATAGGTTCTGATACGGCCTTTAGTTTCACCGAGCACATGGAGATTTTTCTTGTTGTAGTTAAATCTGATTCGGTTTTACATACAGCCTCTTATTGTAAAGACAGTTTTCTTATTATTATTAAGTATATATATATTTTAAGTTAATATTAAAATAATTTCCTATACATATTAAAATACTTAACAGTTGTTGGTGCCCTATTTCCTCCCGGATCGATTTATATTATTTATATTATACTACCAACATTTTATTTTGATTTTTGATAAAACAATGCCCGGTTTCACAATGTAGATTTGAGCTTTCGTTCAGCTGAACTGAGCAGTAATTTTGAGCTTTAGCTCAAGTCAAAATCGTTTCACAGTTTGTTTTTGTGCTCATTTCAACTGAACTTAGTTTACTGGATTTTGAAGGCCGCTGTGGTTAAATAACGCCACGTTCACATGGGCTGCATGCCGCACGGCAAAAGCTCTTAATGTTCTCTGATTGGCCAGGAAAAAATATCTGCCTGGGCACATGTTCTCTCTCTTGCACAGCATTGCTGCAAAAATCATGCAAAGAGGAAATCTCTTATCCATGCGGCAAAATCACGGAACTGTCAAGTTCGAGCTTTTGCCGTGCTGCATGCAGCCCATGGGAACCTGCTGCAAAATCACGGAACTTTCAAGTTGACAATTTCAAAACCGTCTTTTTCTTAATTTTCTTTTTTTGTCACTTTGTCTTTCTTTATATTTAGTTGTTTGTACTATTACACACGTTTACAAAAATTTTTTTTTTATTTTTAAAGCAATCCATTTCACTTTTGCACTTTTCCAAAATCACAAAACAGCTGATTTTTGACAACCGGCAGATGCACCCATGTGAACGAGGAGATGCAGGCATGCGGCAAGCTTTTTGCAGCCTCTCACGAAAATATCCGAATACCACGCGATGGCAAGCCGAAGTCGAACTTTTGCCGTGCGGCATGCAGCCCATGGGAACGCGGCCTTAGTTGCCAATTTTGGGGAAATTTTTGCTTTTGGTTGATAAATTCTGTGATTTTTCTAGTTTTTAATCTTTATTTGTAAAGAATTTTGAAAAGAATATGACTGCTTATTATTGTAAGAATGAGTATGACGATCTTATCGCACTCCTAAACTCACCTCAAAGTTTCGGATAATTCTCCGTTGTGGAGAACTCTGCATTTGGAATTGTTATATAGAGCGTTTATCAATACTATTATTTTGTCAGGCAATCCTCGTTGCTGTAGTGCCTGCCATATAAAGCTCCTATTAACCGAATCGAACGCTTCCTCATAGTCTATGAAAGCAAGGTAAATGGGGGATCGTAATCAGTAAACAGCTCCACTATGATTCTCAAGGTGTTCATATGGTATATGCAGGAGCGGCCCTTTCTGAATCCAGCTTGCTGTCTACTAAGCGTTCGGTACCCCACATCCACCCACGTGCTGTGCATTGTTAACTTTTCTTCAGGTTCCTGTGAAAATGAAGCATTCAGAGCGGCAAAGAAATAATCTCTCCATCTTTAGAGTTACTGCCGGGGCCCAATGAATCCCGCAACGTGATTTTCCATATAAATTGTTGTTGCTTTTGCTGGTGCCGGAGACTTGGATTTACCCCTCGATTCTAGATCATAGAAATCTAACAATAGTCAGAAAATGAGTAAAAAGCTCAAAGCTCTTGCCCCTTCGGTGGAGACTATGTGCTTTTGTCAGAAAAAGAGAGGATTTGGTATTCTGGATGTTAGATCTAACAAATGGAGGGGAATTGTAAGCTTTGAAAATCTAACTATAGCCAGCGGCTCGCGAGCTGACTGTTATGGTCGTATTGATGATTTAGGTATTAAATACTATGACTAAAATTTTAATTAAGCTAGTGCCAAAGCGGATTTTGTGCGATTTGCGGTGAAACATGACCTCCTAGAGGAAAATGTTTCATACAAAAGTTGTAGATAATAAAAAGATTAACCCCGCGATTCTAGTTGTTAGATTGTTGTCAGATCTAACAACTCGACCCCAGGTATCGAAAAGAGCTTTGGCGTAAAGCTTTCCCCTCGATTTTGGAGACTTTGAATTGTCAGACTTCCCCTTCAACAGTTCGCTCAATCATGTTAGCCGGTGTTTGTTCACGGTATACAGAAACAAGGTAATTTAAAAGAACACTGTTATTTAATAAGGATTCAGTGGAATTTAAAAAAATCTAAAAAATTAAAAATGTCAACGAAACGACGAAGAGGTTGGGAGAAACAAAAAATTAAAAAACAAGAACTTTTAAATGCGTAGTATAAAAATTGTACGGACATTATTCATGCTTTCTAAACTTGGAAAAAAAGGTATAGGTTAACTGCGTAATTTTTGGAGAAAAAATTAGTGAAAGTTGAAATTGTAGTTAAAAAACCAAAATTTTGACTTGACTTTGACGACTCATAACTAAGTTGGTAGGGTTGGTAGTACCAAAACTGGTGCTTAAGTAATCCTGATAGAAGCTAGTTCAAATAACGATAATAGGTTAAAATAACGATAAAGGGCTCGTGAGACTTGACCGAAAAGGCCAATTTCTTTTTCAGAAAATGTAAGGTTTGAAAAAAATAGTGATGTTGGAAAAGGGTAACGTAATTTTTGCACGGGTTTTAAAGAATGCTCGGATTTTATTGACAAGTGATGTTTTATGGGGAAGCTATCGGAAGCTGAATCCACTAATCCAGAAAAGTTAATTTCATTTAGAACCGGTTTTATTCTATCGAGTTTATTAGCTGGTGCTAGTGGCTCTGGGCCGAACTCTTTTCAAAAAAGGGCTTGGCCGAATGTTATGAATTTTTTTCCAAAGCATGGTTTCGTTAATGTGCTTCGATCGGCATCCCAACGAAGCCGATATCATTTTTGGTTTGCGCGATATCGTGCGGGTACAAAAATCAGGTACGTCGTTTAAACAAAAAAACAAAAAAAATTAGATCATGCTTTAGCTAATACGCTTCGATCGGCACTTCCACGAAGACATCTTTTTTGGTTCGCCCTATTCTCGTGCAGGAAAAAATTACTACGGACGTACGCACAAACACACCTACACATTCACACATAGTTCTTCTCATAATTATGCTTAAAGAAAAACTTTTGAAAGCAAAAAAGAACTTTACTTGATTGTTAAAGCAAAATGTATTGAAATGGGCCGAAATTTTTGAATTTCCCGGTCCTAAATTCATTCTCAGTCCAGCCCTGCACAGATGTAGTATGCAATAGGAAATGACAAAATAAGTTTTAATTAAAATTTAATCCCTCATTAACAGAGAAATTAAAAAAAATGAATAAAATTGAAAAAATCGAGAAATATGTACGTGATTCGAAAAATCAGGTGTTCGGTTTTTCTTAATTTTAAGCGGTTTAATGAAAATAAAGTATCAAAATTTATAGACCATTTGAAACTAGACATTTCAATGGTTAAATGAGCACTTATTGAACATCAAAATTCGACAAAAACATCAATAAAGTTGTCCATGCAAGATTAGGGTATTTTTTTCGAAAAATGTTAATTTCTAGGAAACTATCCGTTATCCAAACAAAAAAATCATGCTTATTTAACGCAACACAAGGTATACAGCCCTATCGGGAACTCCGCTTTAACTCGATTCTGTTTCGATTCCATTCTTTTCTCATCGGCATCGATTTCTTAAAAATGAAAAATTGTATTCTTTCTGAAGCATAAAAAATGTAATTTTGATATACAACAGCTAATTTCGAAAACCGAAAGCGGGTTAACACATGAGAAAACATATTTGTCACTCCAGCGGAATTCCCTATGAGTTACTAATTCGGATGGAATTTTGTCTCCGTTGAAATTCGATTCCATGCGGAGTTCCCGATAGGGCTGATACTCTTACAAATTTTTATGTAATTTGAATTATTTTTACGGGAGAAAAAAATTAAAAACTGTTAAATCGTTTTTCCGCCATTTTCTTGGAAAATTTGAGGTTATGTCAAAATATGTTATATACAAAAGTTTTAATCTTTTTATTATCTACAACTTTTGTATGAAACATTTTCCTCTAGGAGGTCATGTTTCACCGCAAATCGCAAAAAATCCGCTTTGGCACTAGCCTAATTAAAATTTTAGTCATAGAATTTAATACCTAAATCATCAATGCCATAACAGCCAGCTCGCAAGTCGCTGGCTATAGTTAGATTTTCAAAGCTTACAATTCCCCTCCATTTGTTAGATCTAACATCCAGAATACCAAATCCTCTCTTTTTCTGACAAAAGCACATAGTCTCCACCGAAGGGGCAAGAGCTTTGAGCTTTTTACTCATTTTCTGACTATTGTTAGATTTCTATGATCTAGAATCGCGGGGTAAACTTTTGTATATAACATATTTTGACATAACCTCAAATTTTTTTTCCCGTAAAAATAATTCAAATTACATAAAAATTTGTAAGAGTATACCTTGTGTTGCGTTAAATAAGCATGATTTTTTTTTGTTTGGATAACGGATAGTTTCCTAGAAATTCACATTTTTCGAAAAAAAATACCCTAATCTTGCATGGACAACTTTATTGATGTTTTTGTCGAATTTTGATGTTCAATAAGTGCTCATTTAACCATTGAAATGTCTAGTTTAAAATGGTCTATAAATTTTGATACTTTATTTTCATTAAACCGCTTAAAATTAAGAAAAACCGAACACCAGATTTTTTGAATCACGTACATCACTCTTGTTTCCTCAGACCTGCTCAATTGTGTACAAAACTGGAGAATATCCAGTGAACACTCCTTTTCTGACCATAGAGTCATTCTTTTTAATGTCAATACGTGCTCAAGTGTGAAGAAGGCCCCTGGTTACAGGAATGTCCGAAGCACAGATTGGGCCGTATATAGACAATTGGTGGAAAGATCACTTCCCGAGGATGTTCCCACCCATTTTTGGAACGCTGAAGATCTCGAAGATCAGGTGAAGAATCTCAGCAACCTCTTAAATAATGCATTGGAAGCAGCCTGTCCCATTAAGAAATACAGGGGTAAAACCAAACCTCTGGAACAGTAAGCTTCTCAAACTAAGGTCTGAAAGTAGACAGGCCTTCAACAAAGCCAAACGGTCTAACTTGCAATATTAAAACTTTAAAAATATTTTAAAATACGCATTTTACTTACTTCGATTTTAATTATTATTTTCGCGCAGCCGGCACTCAAACGTAAACAAACACAAAAACAGAAATTACCTTGTTTCTGTATACCGTGAACAAACACCGGCTAACATGATTGAGCGAACTGCTGAAGGGGAAGTCTGACAATTCAAAGTCTCCAAAATCGAGGGGAAAGCTTTACGCCAAAGCTCTTTTCGATACCTGGGGTCGAGTTGTTAGATCTGACAACAATCTAACAACTAGAATCGCGGGGTTAATTTTAATTTTGCCGGTCTACCCCTCCACGAACAAGAGCTTTCTCATTTTTTCGTTCATTTTTTGATGAATTAAACAAGAAAGCTTTTACATTTATGTTGCTACTAGCAACCCGTCCACAATTTTCTTGAACAGAAAGTGCGGAAAAAAGTACTTTTTCATTAAAATCAAAACAAACACAAAATAAACAAACAGTCAATGCAATCACTACAGAAAATGACATTTGTCAACGAAAAGCTACGCTGACGGTGCCGGTTTCATTGGACAAGCTCTCACAGACAGTGGTAGGGGAAAATCACGTTGCCGGAATCATTGGGCCCCGGCAGTTACACAGCAACTTTCTATCCCCACTCTTTACGGCATGCTTTGTAATAGAATGCTCTCTTCTTTTTACAATTAAAAAGTCAAACTTCAAACTTATAATTAAAATCAATAAATAAACACAAGTTCACTGTGATTTCTCTAAAATTAATGACATTTCTCTCACTTATATCCTGAGCTTTGTCTTAAGTGCCCAAATTTACCCCGCGATTCTAGTTGTTAGATTGTTGTCGGATCTAACAACTCGACCCCAGGTATCGAAAAGAGCTTTGGCGTAAAGCTTTCCCCTCGATTTTGGAGACTTTGAATTGTCAGACTTCCCCTTCAGCAGTTTGCTCAATCATGTTAGCCGGTGTTTGTTCACGGTATACAGAAACAAGGTAATTTAAAAGAAGACTGTTATTTAATAAGGATTCAGTGGAATTTAAAAAAATCTAAAAAATTAAAAATGTCAACGAAACGACGAAGAGGTTGGGAGAAACAAAAAATTAAAAAACAAGAACTTTTAAATGCGTAGTATAAAAATTGTACGGACATTATTCATAGGAAATATTCCAAGCTTTCTAAATTTGGAAAAAAAAGGTATAGGTTAACTGCGTAATTTTTGGAGAAAAAAATAGTGAAAGTTGAAATTGTAGTTAAAAAAACCAAAATTTTGACTTTGACGACTCATAACTAAGTTGGTAGGGTTGGTAGTACCAAAACTGGTGCTTAAGTAATCCTGATAGAAGCTAGTTCAAATAACGATAATAGGTTAAAATAACGATAAAGGGATCGTGAGACTTGACCGAAAAGGCCAATTTCTTTTTCAGAAAATGTAGGACGTAGAAAACAATTCCCCGTCCAAGAAGTGCTGATCAAGGTTTGAAAAAAATAGTGATGTTGGAAAAGGGTAACGTAATTTTTGCACGGGTTTTAAAGAATGCTCGGATTTTATTGACAAGTGATGTTTTATGGGGAAGCTATCGGAAGCTAAATCCAGAAAAGTTAATTTCATTTAGAACCGGTTTTATTCTATCGAGTTTATTAGCTGGTGCTTGTGGCTTTTGGCCGAACTCTTTTCAAAAAAGGGCTTGGCCGAATGTTATGAAATTTTTTCCAAAGCATGTTTTCGTTAATGTGCTTCGATGGGCATCCCAACGAAGCCGATATCATTTTTGGTTTGCGCGATATCGTGCGGGTACAAAAATCAGGTACGTCGTTTAAACAAAAAAACAAAAATTTTTAGATCATGCTTTAGCTAATACGCTTCGATCGGTACCTCCACGAAGACGATATCTTTTTTGGTTCGCCCTATTCTCGTGCAGGAAAAAATTACTACGGACGTACGCACAAACACACCTACACATTCACACATAGTTCTTCTCATAATTATGCTTAAAGAAAAACTTTTGAAAGCAAAAAAGAACTTTACTTGATTGTTAAAGCAAAATGTATTGAAATGGGCCGAAATTTTTGAATTTCCCGGTCCTAAATTCATTCTCAGTGCAGCCCTGCACAGATGTAGTATGCAATAGGAAATAACAAAATAAGTTTTAATTAAAGTTTAATCCCTCATTAACAGAAAAATTAAAAAAATTGAATAAAATTGAAAAAATCGAGAAATATGTATGTGATTCGAAAAATCAGGTGTTCGGTTTTTCTTAATTTTAAGCGGTTTAATGAAAATAAAGTATCAAAATTTATAGACCATTTGAAACTAGACATTTCAATGGTGAAATGAGCACTTATTGAACATCAAAATTCGACAAAAACATCAATAAAGTTGTCCATGCAAGATTAGGGTATTTTTTTCGAAAAATGTTAATTTCTAGGGAACTATCCGTTATCCAAACAAAAAAAAAATCATGCTTATTTAACGCAACAGAAGGTATACTCTTAGAAATTTTTATGTAATTTGAATTTTTTTTTACGGGAGAAAAAAATTAAAAACTGATAAATCGTTTTTCCGCCATTTTCTTGGAAAATTTGAGGTTATGTCAAAATATGTTATATACAAAAGTTTTAATCTTTTTATTATCTACAACTTTTGTATGAAACATTTTCCTTAGGCCATTCATACACGAGGGAGCATGGTTCCGGAGCAAAAGCTTTTTTCGGGCAAGGGAGGCGTGGGGAGATGCAATAAGTGGAGAGTTTCGTGCTCCGGTGGAGACTTTTGTGCTCCTGCCTTTGGCCTGCGACACGGAAAGCATGCACTCACACCAATAAGAAATCAATGCTTTGGCGATGAAAAAAAAACTTTCAAACAGTAAAATTTGGTCAAAATTTGTATATAATAAGAAAAAACTTTTAATTATTGAGAATTCAAAGGGAGTGAGTGAATTTTTTCAAATAAATTATTTCATAATAGCGAAAAAACCTCCATTTTGTTTTTAATAAAAAATTTGACATCTCACTAATACGAACAAATATCACGTAGCAACACAAAAGCTGCTTCCATCGCTGTTGCTCCGTGTATTTTCAGAAAACTTGCAGCCAAGCTTTTGGTTGCAGAACCATGCTCCCTCGTGTATGAATGGCCTTAGATTTCTATGATCTAGAATCGCGGGGTTAGTCGCTCAGTTCAAATGAATTTTGAACCAAGTTCAACAGTTGAACCACTACTGTGAAACAGTAAAATAAGTTGAGCAAAAGCTCAAGGCTGAGCGAAAGCTTAAGTGAACACTGTGAAACCGGGCATTAATAAGAATAGAAATATCAGAACTACAGAACTAGATAAAGGAACCCGTTCTTTTATCGTGCACAATAGGAAAAAGTTACTATAATTTCATGAGTTGCATTTTTACTCTAACCGAAAGAATAACTAAAATCTAATTAATGGAAAGGCAACACGGCTAATTTGTTCTAGACATGGAAGAGTCGTTAACCAGCCTGGAGGGGGGAAGTTGATTTGGCGTTAACGTCAAGTATAAGTCTTCCTGAGTTCTACACGAACGATCCGGCGGTCTGGTTCTATCAGACTGAGACGCAATTCACGTCGAATGGGATGACTGGGTTATCCCACATTATTGCGGAACTACCCATAGAGGCAGCATAAATTCTATTAAACGCTTTCCCGGACATCAACACGACCCCAGCTATTGTGAAGCCAAGAAGCAGCTGTTGGACAGGTACGGCCTTTCTGCTAAGAGGCGCCTGGAGCAGCTGCTGGCTTCACAGGAGCCTGGTGATAGAAAGCCGCCCGAATTTCTTAGGGGGCTGCATTGTCTGACTGGGGACAGCCTAAGGGACTGCGAGGGGTTTATTAGGGGAAGTACGCTTCGTTAACTAAACCTCCCAATTTTAATCTACTGGTTAAACACAATGTGCAACACCACATTGTAACTAATGGGCAATTACCTTTCGTCACTGCTAGGAGACTTCATCCTTAGAACTTCAAGGTGGCGAAATTAGAATTCGAACATATGGTTAAACTGGGGATTTGTCGACCTTCGGCGTCCCCGCAGCATCTCCACTTCATCTGGTCCCTAAACGGGATTCAAATGATTGCAGTCACAGTGCCAGATAGATATCCTATCCCGCGCATTTACAATTGTTCCGTGTTTACCCGGATGTATAATATTTTCAAAGGTGGATTTGGTATATGCGTCCACAATATCCCCATTGCACAAGAAGACGTGCCGAAGACTGCTTTAACCCCATTTGGATTGTTTGAGTTTACTCGCATGCCATTTGGTTTAAGAAATGCAGGAATGCAGCCCAATCATTTCAGAGGTTTATGAATGGTCACTAGAGGCTTAGACTTCATATATGATGATGATATTCTTATCGCTAGTAGAAGCGGGGAAGAGCATCTCACTCACATCGAAGAACTGTTTAAATGGCTTGATAGCTTTGGTTTAACCATAAAGCTAGCAAAATGCGTTTTTGGTGTAAGTGAAGTTTGTAAACGATATGAGCATTTAACAACACGTAATTTTTAGCGGTCTTTTTGCACTAAGTCCTTTATTTGTTTATGTATTAACATCAAACTGGCCTCAGCACTACAAAGTTCTACAAATTTTATATAAACCTTTTTTTGTACAAAGTCTATTTTTTTTTAAATACGAAAAACTGTTCTTGGTCCTTTTTTGAAGCCATTTTGGAAACGTTCCTAAGGTCTTCAAGCGCAAAAGTATTTAATCAAATTCTATGGATTTACGGATGGCTCGGTTGGCAAAAAACGAGTTTTTTTCGACAATTTGACCTCCTCAACTGTCCAAAAATCACAAAAAAACAAGGAACATCTGCTTTGGCCCGCAGAATGTCAGAAAGCATTCCTCGAGATAAAAGCCGCAATGGCTGAAGCAATCATGCTGATTCCCCCAATAGAGGATGCGAAATACAGCATCACAACTGATGCCTCCGCTCAACACTACTTATTGGAGTCAAGATTTTCTCTTTGTCGCTCGGCAAATAAAAACCGACTTGGAATGCGCACCAGTAGAGCTTGTCTATGGACAAAGTCTGAGGCTCCCCAATGCAATTTCTTTTTACTACAAAAATGTGTCGCGATCGACTTGTCATACCCGTATTCTAAGTAGGGGAAGAGGTGTGAAATACATATGTGGCGACAGCTAACGTCGGTGTAAATGGAGCTTAAAAGGCAAAGATTCCAAACGGCTCACAAACTACATCGTTGCATCAAATAACAGGTCAACAGTACAAGTTGTGGATAGATTTGCAATACCTTTTTAGGTTTTTCGGAAGCTCACACCCACTGAAAAGTATTACAACATGTATGACAGAGAATTTCTGGCGATGCATCAAGGAGTGAAACACTTCAGTCATCTTTTGGAAGAATGAGAATTTAGTATCCCCCAAACCGCTTACCCTTGCCTTTAAACATAAACCCGAAAAAGCATCATCACCACGTCAACTTCGACAGCTCGACTTCAACGACCAGTTCTCAACGAACATGCGGTACATTAAAGGAAAGCCCAACAAATTAGCAGATCTAATATCCAGAATTGAGGAAAGAAATGTAACAGAGAAATACATTTCAAAAAATTTGCAGAGGCCCAGTAAAATTACGAGGAATTAGGGGATTTGTAACGAGACCAAAAAGGAAACTCCTTCTTGCTGCTCAAATAGTTTGCCGTTCCCAAGAAATCGCCATTCCAATGGAAAATGAAATATGATATTCTTTTTAATCTGTAGTGTAGAGTGTAGCATACCCACGATAACCCATACATACTATACATACAATGTTTCAATGCGTGATACTTTGGGTAGATAAGTAAAATATATATTTAAAACTGTTCTTTATTTGTAAAATCACTGGCCGTGTTTTTCTGTTACTGAGTTTCTATGACAGTTCAACCAAATTTGAACCGGAGTTATACGTCATGGAAACAGACACAGTTAAGAGTTTTCGTTAAAGATTTTCAACTCTGCTCAACTCAACGAAAATATAGGTAGGTTCACGCACACAACTAAAAACGGCACACTGGCAAAGGTACAAAAAGTGAAAATGTCGCGCCTCGCTTGGACGTCAGAAGAGATTTTATATTTAATAAATACTATTAAAGAAAGATCTATAATAAAATTAATTGATGGAAAAAATTGGAGGAAGACAGAATGCAGAAATGGAAACGCATAGAGCTAAGTCGTTGAGTTAAAGTGCCATTTCAACTCAACTCTACTCTCATGGAAACTCGGTATATGAGTCACTCATAACTGCATGCATACTTTTGCATTTGCGTGTTACGTCCACGCATTGCGTGGAGTTACAATTGTAGCACGCTAAATAAAGACATCGCGAGCGATTGACGGAAATTGGCTTTGCGATCGACTATTTTACTACCCCTGCAATAGAGCACTCAGCATTTTTAACTAGTCTTCGTGTACACATGAGAGGCCAGTGTGATAGAGAACGTCAACTACGTTTTTACACGTACCGAATGTGTTCAGAGACATTTCTAACCACCATACGAAGGCCCGTTCAAGATAATAAAAAGATTACGGAAACACTTTGTCGTCAAGTTAAACGGCATAACCAAGTTGATAGCAATTGACAGACTTAAGAAAGCTTTTAGGTGTGACCGAGACGACGAAACAACAATCCCATCGGTACACTTCAGGTACCGCTACGCTGGGAAGGGAGTATGTAGAGACATCGCCCCACTGCTCTCATATCACTTGCCTGCAAAGAATTTAAAAAACAGAGTTATCTTTACAGTAAGCTTTTTAAAAAACAACTTTGGAAAATTATGTATATAATTTTGACAGTTAAAAATTTGCTTGTCTTAAATATATTGAAACCGCGATAAAAACAATAAAATATGTTAGTTTAATGCAATTCAATCGAGTTCTAAATGAGTTTACGTTTTAACAGAATTCTACATAAACAAGATTGTAAAATAAGTGATAAAAGAACATATCGCGCCCCCGCGAGAAAAGTGACATAAGTCCAAAAAGCGACATTTTGAGTTAGTAACATCACTGATCGTGAGAGTTTGCTTGCTTTCGCCAGAAAAAATTTCACATATAATTTTCCAATATTTGACAAATGGCGTCGTTTGTGTCGGTTTGTTGTCGACTAGAATCAATAACTTCGTATTCTTGAATAGTGACACTTCTGACTTGAGTACGTGCAGTTCTTCTAATTTGTAAACTGTATTTTTTCTTGATAAAACAAAAGCATTTTGAATTGTAACAGTTTCCCCTGAACAAATCTTGTAAATCCGAAGCCTGAGCGTTTATTTTATTTTAATTATCGGGTTGACTTTTTTTTCAGAAAAAAATTGTAGGGCCATGGGTTCAAGAGCAAAGCGTATGGTACTTGCAGCGTTGGAAAAGGCAGGGGAACAAATAACAGCGAAATCTTTAGAAAACACTCAGTACCAAGAACATTTTGAAGAAGCAGAGAAGCACAATACTAAGGAGAGTGTGCCGGACGAAACAACGAATAAACAAATTCACTATGGGTGGAAACCTGAATCGTCCACAGCAGGGACAAGAGTCAAATTAACTGATTCTGAGTCAGAATCATTTGAAGAAGACAGAGATGATAGTTTCGAAGACCCCCTTTTTGAAGCCGAAGGGTGTTCCGCATCGTCTTGGACTGATACAGACGTTGGTAGGATTTTGCAAAATTAAATCAATCAAATCAAATCTCCCTATAAAATACACACAACGTTTTTCGCAAATAAACTGTGTATTTTATAGTGAGGTGTTCTTAATTTCATTTATTTATACACTATTTTTGTGTGCAATGTGTATTGCTCGTAGAAGACGCCGGGAATGTTGCTGACAACACCCCAGTGGTATTGAAAGTAAGAAAACGTATTGCTCAACCACAGGAATGGTTAAAACAGAAGACGAAGCTTCTGCGCAATTCCGGAGAGGCCTACACATCAAAGTCTAAAACTGGTAAGGGGACATCCATAAATTACGTGAGGTGATTTTGGCGATTTTTCGACCCCCCCTCCCCCCTTGGTGAGATGTCGTGAGATTTGGCTCGACCCCCTCCCCCCCCTCAATCTCACGTGAGATTTTTAAAATTTTAAAAAAAATGTAGGATTTACACTATTATGCGTATTTTTAGTGTAAATACCTTAATCTGTGCTTGATTGCATTTAGAAATCATAATTTGTGTTGAAGAACAGTACCACAAAATCATAACAGCACCAACTCGGCATGCACCCAATATAAACTACAATACCTGTGGATTACCATTTAGCAGGTGATTCTGCCTACCCTTTGGAAACCAACCTCAGGGTGCCTTACAGGGATAATGATTTCTTAACAAGAGAACAGAAAACTCGTGTATTTGTAGAGCAAGCATATGGAATATAAAAAAAATTTAGAATTTTACAATATATTGACATACGAAGGTTGGCTTTGGCATCCACTGATTCGTTTTTAGAGAGTAACGACTTGACTGTTTGAATAGTAATGGTAGAGCCATTTATGACTATGGAGATATACAAACTTCGGAGCATTCTTCTATATATGTCATCGTTAGGTAAAAAACCTGTGACTGAAAGACCCAGGGGGTTATCCTGGAATCCTATTCGAAAGTCATGAAATTCGGAAATAAGAAAATGGTATCTTCCACCAATGCGAATTCGAAATAAATTTGTCCGCCTGTTATCGGATTTCAGTCCGTGAATAAAGCCATTGCCGCATGCGCTGCATTTATTTGTTTGTTTTAAAATATTCTGAAAACTCTTTAAATATTCTTGAAACAATTTATTGTTCGCATCAAAATGTCAAATAAGGTTAATAAATGAAGTTGGTTGGCTGAAAATAATTTCTTTTCGAAGAGTTATCAGGCATCGCTACTAGCTTCCGTTTACTTCCTACTTTCGTATCGCCTTAGAAAAGCGGAGTCTGAAGTCACAGCCAGCTTCTCAAATTGACGTTTGAGCCACATGTACATCAGGATACAGATTCAAGAAGTGCGGATCTGTTAGACTTCCATTCTTCACAACTCTCGATAATGATAACAAAAGGTTTTCAAAATCTATCTTGGCCTCTAGTATATCAGAGCAGATGGTTGTCGATTCAAAATTCGAATCCTGTGAGTTGCTTATGTCGCCTGGTGTAAATGTCTGCTTTTTGTATAGTGGCAATGTACCGCAGATAGCATGTGTTCTGGCTGATGTAAAAAGAGCCTATTCTTAATATAATCTCTATGATTGCAGTAGGATTGGGTACATTAAGGACTTGAGATACTGAGGAGGGCATTAGGTTCCAGGTTTATCAATTGGGCTTCTAGGCCTTTTTGTTTTGTTTAAGCTTAGACCCCCACACTAGTTCATCGTACGGTCGCAATCTGTCCAAAAATGGTGGTATAAGTCAATGCATACATTACTTTCGTAGTTTTTCCCAGACCATTGTATAAAAAGATAAGAATTTTTCATCACGTCTTCATTCCCAGATATTTAAATTATTTTCTTTACTTTTTTTTGGATGTTCCAGTTGGATGGTATTTGAAACAGTGAACAAATACAGTGTAAACGGCAGTGCAAAATTTTTATACCCAATTGCTATTGAGTCGAAATATAGTAATAGTATCACGTATACTTTTGATTCATTATTCCTTCTCTATTTGCAATATGTTTTGATAAAACCTTTCACCATGTTCATCTGATACTGCACTAAGATTTTCGTGAATGAAATCTAATTGCGGGTCCGAAAAGACGATTTTAAAGATTTTCTCATTTACAGATATTGTACTTAAAATTGAAAAAAACAAAAAGATATTAAGAAATATTGCAAAAAAATTACAGAAAAATCGAAAAATACCCATTTTGAGGGCTAAAACCCCCTAAAAAGTGGGCTTCTCGGAGTAGAAAATCGGTAGATAAGACTTTATAACCCCTTATTAAAAAGCATAAAAAGAAGCGCTCTGCCAATTTTCAGCCTGTACCTAATTATTTCCGCTATATCGCTTTTTTCGGCTTAATTTACCTGTACTATTAATTTAACCCAGTTTTCTCGCGATTTTACACTGTTTCTTGCGGAAAAAAATTACGTGGGATTTGCGGAGACACTCCCCTCCCCCACGTGAGATTTGGTGAGATTCGGCTCGACCCCCTCCCCCCCCCCCCTAAACACCTCACGTAATTTATGGACGCCCCCTAAGAAGATGGAAGCAAGAAAATTACGTGATTCTTGTGGTGAAAAATGCCGATTAAAATATGCTATTTGCTCCATTAAGCTGTGTTTCCCTCATTATTCCTTCCAGAGCAATGTTAAAAAGTATTGGTGAGATCGCATCTCCTTGTCGCAGACCCGATTCTTAAGGGAAGTTGATCGAGTTGCATCCTCGTATTCTCACTTGTGTTTTACAATTTTTGGTCGTCATTCTGCATAGGTCTATTAATTTCTTCGGGAAACCCATTTCACTCATCTTCTTCCACAACTAAAACCTATTTAAAGAGAAAGGATACTCCGAGTCTCAATTTATTTATAAATTTTTACAACCGATTTCGATCTCTTTCTTCTGCTCTGTATCGTGAATATCTTAGCTGTATGAGCGATAAAGTGTTCACTGACCCTAGAAATTTCTTTAAATTCGTCGAAAAAGGTTGATAACTACCCTAATACCATGCAGCACACGGACTTGTCTAGTAGTGAGTCGCCTGCGATTTACAACATGTATGCCTCATTCTTTCGTCAATCTTTCTCACCTTCTGACTTTCAGCCTAACGACAATAATTTCCGCTACATATTTACTAACCGTGAGGCGAATATTTTACCTCTCTCAATTACCAGTGCTGATATTGTCAAACATATAAACGAACTCCCATTTGACTTCACCTCTGGCCCCGATAGTATTCCTCCTGCTGTCCTTAAGTCCTGTGCAGAAGTTCTCCAGTCTCCTCTGAAAATCCTCTTTCATAAATCCCTTGACAAAGGGTACTTCCCTACTCTTTGGAAGAATTCGTTCATAATCCCTATTCACAAGAGTGGTAGCAAGAACGAAATATCGAATTATAGACCAGTTGCATAGTTGTCTGTCATTCCGAAACTCTTTGAATCGATTATCTATTCTGCAATCGCGCCTATATGCAAGAGGTTGGTATCAACAAACCAACATGGCTTTCTTGCAGCTCGTTCCACTACCTCCAATCTTCTTGAGTTCACTTCTCATGCTGTCGAGGGCTTCGTTTCCGGTTGCCAGACTGATTGCGTTTACACTGATTTTAGTAAGGCATTTGACAAGCTCTCCCACTCCATTATACTTCTTAAATTGAGGATGTTAGGCTTTCCACGAGCCCTTCTAGCATGGTTCCAGTCTTACTTAGCTGACAGGACCTACCAAGTTCTTTTTCGTGGATCCAAATCGGTAACCATTGAAGCGTCATCCGGTGTTCCTCAAGGAAGTCATCTTGGTCCCCTGCTCTTTTTCCTATCAATTGATGACATTGTTCCCTTGCTAAGACACTGTAGAATCTTGATTTACGCTGATGACATCAAATTGTATCGTCACATAAAGAGTATCGAGGATTGCAAACTTTTGCAAGCTGACCTTGACACCTTTTACTCTTGGTGTGTGAACAACAACCTGGTTCTCAGTATTAGTAAATGTGAAACCATGACTTTTGGGAGAGGTCGTAGTCCTATAATTTTTAACTACACCTTTTCTAACGAGAGTGTCCGTCGTGTTAATTTTGTAAAAGATCTCGGGATTAGATTTGATAGTAAACTCGATTTTTCTGCCCACATTAACTATATTGCTTCCAAAGGTAGTTTAGTCCTGGGTTTTATAAAAAGGTGGTCTAAAGAGTTCAATAACCCCTTGATTACTAAACACCTTTATATCTCTCTTGTCAGACCATTACTCGAGTATGGGTCCCAGGTTTGGTCTCCTCACTACTCTTCGCACGTTGGAAGAATTGAGTCAGTTCAAAGGAGGTTCGTTCGATTCGCACTGAATCATCTTCCTTGGGATAACCCAATAGTTCTTCCACCATATGAATCTCGGCTTAAGTTACTCAACTTAAGCTCTCTTTGCAGGCGTCGTGAGGTAGCCGATGTTGTATTTGTCCATCAGCTCCTTAATGGAAAGGTCGACTCAGGTTTTCTGAGTCGCCGTACATCGTTTAGAGAGAGTGGATACAATTTGAGAGGGCCACCTCTCTTACACACCAACTCCTCTAACACGAATTACGGCAGATTCGAGCCTGTTAATCGCATGTTCATTAATGTGAATTAAAATATTGATGTTTTTAGCGTGAGCATTAGTAAGGACGTCCTTAAAAGGAGCCTTTTCAATCTCACTTAACTGACTTTTCTTGCACGCTTCTTTGTGTATTGCATTTCTTACTGTTTTAAGTTATATGTTTTTAACATTTTTTTTGTTTGCATGTCTTAGCTGAGCCACTGTGCAGTGGTAAATGTGACCGCGTTTGTGTGCAGGGACTGGACCGGCTTGGTACCGGAGTGCCGGGGAGGGTCGAGAAGGAGCCTGCATTTTCGATCGCATGCTCGTTATGTGGTGTTTTCTCTTATACCTTTTTTGGTGCTTTCGGCTGGTTCGGTCCCTGCACATAGGCGTGGCCCGTTTCTCAGCCCAGCTGAGAAGTGTACCTTCTGAGCTAGAAGGATAAACTCTATTATTATTATTATTATTAACTCTCTTTTATTCAGCAGGTAAGCATTTCTATAGTAAACAAAAAGAAGATGTATATCAATGCTTTCTTCCCAGCATTTTTCAAGTATTTGTCTCATTATGAAAATCTTGTTTGTTGTCGATCTATTTGTTCTAAATCCTGCTTGGTAATCACCTACTTTATCTTCCAAATGTGGTTTCAGTATATTAAATAAAATATGTGACAGCACTTTGTAAGCTGTGTTCAACAAAGATATTGGTCTGTAGTTTTTGCAGCTCATCAATTCGCCTTTTTTATGGACTGGGACTATTGTACCTAAAAGCCATTCTTCTGGCAACTTGCTGCTATGGAATTTGCAACTTCTTCTATTGTAGGATCTGGCGTATCGTTTTCTGGGTCATCTGTACTCCGGTTGTCTGCTTCTCTCTGTGTTAGGTTTATGTTCACTTTTAAGAAGTCTCTAAAGTATTTCTCCCACACCTCGAGTATGTCCTCGATACTACTAGCTATAGTACCATCTTCTCTTCTTACTATGGTGCAGGTGGGTTTGTATCCTTAACAAATTGGCAATATCATTGCTAAATCTATAAGCGATGATAAACTAGGTGATATAAAAATTATTCGTGTAGAAAAGGAGAATCCTTTCAAATTTTTGTATAAGACGTCTTATGCAGACAGTGTCTATAAAACGATTGACCTAAAACAAACGCGACGTTCTCTGCATTGCAAAGATTCTATAATATTAAAGCAAGCATATCAAAACAGTTTAGCTATACCTGCAAAAAAAGCAGATCTCTTGGATTTATTAAATTCTAATCATATTCCGAGTTACTATTCCGAATTTTATAATTCTGTCTGTAAGTAAGTAATTAATAAATAGCCTGTTAATAAAAAATTTAACTACTAAACTATTGATTTGCAATGTATATATTTTACAAATATTTGAATTGTTATGTATTTACTTTTTAAGAATATTTGAATTGTTATGTATTTATTTTTTATGAATATTTGGATTGTTATGTATTTATTTTTTAAACACTGAATTATTAAGTATGTTTTTATAAAATGTGATTCAATAAAATGAATATTTCAACTATTATTGTATTATTCAGTATGACATAACTCTAAAAACGGTTTAGCATGCAACAATTTCAAAGTGGCACAACTCCAAAAAAGGGTGAAAATGTAACCCTGGTGAGGTTAAGGTATAGTGCAGTTTGTAGAGCACAAGTTTTAACACCATGTATAAAAAAATTATGAAAATCAATACCTAGTTCAGGGGTTCCCTAACTATGCGTCGAGACGTCCTGGGGCGTCGCAGCGCTATCCTGAGGGCGTCGCGAGACCGTATGCCCAGGTGGCCTACACGCCATGTAATGAATGATTGTCTTATCACCTCGATCCCCGCTCTTTCGATTCCCCACTCTTTCAATCCCGTATTTTAGTTGATCGTTCAGCCAGTCTTTAATGGATAAGTTTATTCAAACAAAACGAAAATGTGTTGAAGACTCAGGAGAGAGTAGTGAATAAAGTGTCGAAAAACGAAAAAAGTACAGAAAATATGACGACAAATATTTAGATTTTGGATTTACCTACGTAAGCAAAGGAAATGTGGAACTACCTCAATGTGTTGTTTATCATAAGGTGCTGGCGGCTGAAAGTATGCTTCCTAATAAATTGAAACGTCATTGGCCATTCATACACGAGGGAGCATGGCTCTGCAACCAAAAGCTTGGCTGCAAGTTTTCTGAAAATACACGGAGCAACAGCGATGGAAGCAGCTTTTGTGTTGCTACGTGATATTTGTTCGTATTAGTAAGATGTCAAATTTTTTATTAAAAACAAAATGGAGTTTTTTTCGCTATTATGAAATAATTTATTTGAAAAAATTCACTCACTCCCTTTGAATTCTCAATAATTAAAAGTTTTTTCTTATTATATACAAATTTTGATCAAATTTTACTGTTTGAAAGTTTTTTTTTCATCGCCAAAGCATTGATTTCTTATTGGTGTGAGTGCATGCTTTCCGTGTTCGCAGGCCAAAGGCAGGAGCACAAAAGTCTCCACAGGAGCACGAAACTCTCCACTTATTGCATCACCCCACGCCTCCCTTGCCCGAAAAAAGCTTTTGCTCCGGAACCATGCTCCCTCGTGTATGAATGGCCATTTAGAAACATCTGACAGTAATTTACAAGGAAAACCACCAGATTTTTTTGCAAGAAAATTGCGAGAACTAAAACATCAGTCGACATCCTTGTTTTCCGTAGCATCTATTCCTTCCAAAGCACTGCTTGCTTGCTTACAAGGTCGCTCACCGTATTGCCAAATGCAAAAAACCACACACGATTGCTGAAGATCTTATTTTACCTGCACCGATTGATATGGTATCAGTGATGATTGGAGAATCGACGGCTAAGGAAATAAAAAATTTTCGTCTTTCTAACAATATGACTAGTCTTGGCATTTACGACATAGCCGAAGACATTACTGAGCAAATTGTGAAAAATAAAATTGCAGCGTTTCGAAAGAAGTTGCTTTTGTGGAAAAGAAAAATAGAAGAGGGGCAAGGAAATACTGACTGTTTTCTTGTTTTAAAAGGTTTCCTTCAAGAAAAATCTGTTCAAGGTTTTAGGCCAAGTATGCAATTGATATTAATCCAACACTTATCGACATTAAGCACCCATTTTGATAAGTATTTTCCAGAAAATCTTGATCAATACGACTGGATTAGAGATCCATTCCAATCGAGCCCACTCCCATCTGCACTTTAAATAGTCGAGGAAGAGCAACTTTTAGAACTACCTTATGATACGAGCCTAAAATTACGATACGACAAAGATAACTTATTTCAATTTTGGAGCAATATATCCCAAGAATATCCTACTTTCAGCACTACAGCTTTGAAAATTCTTTTACCGTTTGCTACATGTCATATTTGTGTGAAACTGGCTTTTCTGCAGCTGCAGTAATCAAGTCAAAATACAGGTCACAAATCAATTTAGAAAAATAAATGAGAGCTCGATTTCAAAACTTCAACCCCGATTTGAGAAGTTATGCTCGGAAAAGCATCATCCTTCTCATTGATTATACTGTTACAATTTCTAATAAATGATAATAATTAAGATTCTATAATCTTTGGATTTCTCTATAATTAAATAATAAAGTAATCTTAAAGTCTGCTAGAGCTACACGCAGGTATTTTCTTTTAGAAAGGCGTCGAAAAAAAATTACAGCCTGTAAAGGGAGTCACAGTATAAAAAATATTGGGAACCCCTGACCTAGTTAATTAATATTGTTTCATGGCAATTGACTACCCAAAACTTTAACATCCGTTTTCTGACAATGCAATTTTTTGAGTTGGGTCTTTTTTCTCATGGGGGTGCGATATTGTTTTAAAGCCCCTATGACATTTCTTTTTTTCTGTATTTTTAATGCATAAAATCGAGTCATGTGAGAAAAAGATAACTAGATTTTTATGAGAATGAAACAGAAATAAATTAGTCAAATTTGAGGCCCGAAATACATTCGGCGCTGCGTACTTCACGCCACAAGCTTCGCAGCTTGAAATCAACGAGAATTCATTAATGCTGCCACATTGCCCGCTTCTTACTTCACGCTGCAATGAAGTATGAAGCCAGCTTCGATCAATTTTCAAAATTTGTAGTATACAGCGTAAGTGCTGTCAACTTTAGAAAAAGGAATTGTAAAAACGGCCGCCATATGCACTGAATAAAAGTAAAACAAGATCAAAAATGTTTTCATCAAAAGTATTCATTTTGATTAATTTGCACGGACAACAAAATATATACAATTTGAAATATTGTTTGGAAATAAAATGCTTCTTCGTCTCTGTACATTTAAATGTCAACAACAATTCCGTCAAGTTGCCGTTGGTTTTTGCAACTTCGGATGTAGCTGCAGTGACTTCTTTAGGCTGGATTACAATGCTGTCGCGGTTGTTGTCGCACCAACTGTCAAAAGTTAAAATGTATGAAATTCTCTAATCGTAAATACAATTTGCCGCTAAGGCGTCGCTGCCGCGTCGCGTAAAGTTCCCAACATTTCAACCTCGGTCGCGCGACACTAGCGTAAACTTTTTGAAGGTTAATATTTGTGTAAATTATTTTTTAATTTTATTAAACCCACTTTTTTTATATTTCATTAATTTTACTCTTTATTTTAATACAAAAACCACACCACACTTGAAATTTAGTTTTCTAAATGACAGATAACTTGATATTCGAGTAATTATAACTGCGAGCGAAAGCAACAACTGGAGTGTCAGCGTCTACGACAAGCGACAGCATTGTAATCCAGCCTTTTCTATCGGCTTCACTGACATATAATAATGGACTGCTCATCAGACATTATTCCCATATAAACTCATGGCACCAAAAAGCATAGAAAAGTATAGTCAGGCTCATCCATAAGCCCCTTTTTTCACCGAACTCAAATTTTGTTAAATTTCGTGTTAAGAGTTCAGTGCATTCACTGGCAGAAACGAAATCAGATAGTGCCAAACTTGAAAAAATAAAATTTGACAATAAAAAACTGCACACTTTTCCATTTTTTTTTTAAATAATTTTACACTTGACCTTGAATAAACCACAAAATACGATAACTTTTTATCTTTGCAGTAAAATAAGAACAGTAAATAAATTTCTAGAATGTTTTTGAGCGAAATTTAAAATAAAACCGTCACAACGGTTGCACGATATTAAAGTTGCCATACCTGATTTCATTTTTTCCTATGAACTAATGTCAGAATATTTACAAAAAATAGATGGGTATAGTGATTTTTTTATTTCTGTCTCGTTTCGCCATAAGACCCGGAATCACTGACATTTAGATGAAACAGGTGTAGAGAACTCGCATGGTTTAACATAAATATTTGTAATTAATGAAAAAATGCATTATAAAAGGGAAATAACATCAAAATTGCATTTGTTATTTTTTTTAGGAACAATTTTTTTTTGTTTCCATCTTCCAAAAAAGAATATAAACAATTTTAATTTACAAAAGTAACTGACGTGTTTACATGTCAGTGAAAAAAGGTTTACCAGCAATGGAACGAATTGGTGCCATGAAAATTTCCTGATGAGCAGTCCATTCTATATGTCAATGATCGGCTTCTGCTTCATGAAGCGTGCGGCATAAAGTATGCAGCGCCGAATGTTTTTTGGGCCTGACTTCTTCATGAATATTAAAGCGCATAATTTTTTTAAAAAATGATCATATTGCCTTTGTTTCTAATTCATTTATAAATTTATTGAATACTTACTTGTCAAATTGCTCACAAGAAACGTAGAATGTACTTGTAAACACAAAAAACTAAATTTCTCAAAATATATCAGCTGTTTAATGCAGAATTGTCAAAAAATAAGCTCCTAGAATCTTACAAATGTAAACATTTTACGTTTTTAATGTATTTTTTTTTGACAGGTTCGCAGTTTTGATGAACTTTTTATATTTTTGGTACACACTGTTTCTTAGAATATAGAACTACAGGAAAGACCCTCGCGTGTAAAATCCCTGTACGTGAGCGTAGTGAAATCCGGTATCAGACAACTGTCAAACTGGGCTATTTGCTTGTTAGTTGACTGTCACATTATAAATTGTTTTCCCGCCTTCGGTAGTGAATTTTCTTTGAAACGAGGTGTTTTTTATCAAATTTACTTACAGTTTTTTCAAAACTAAATTAAAAGAAGAAAGAAAGTTCAAAGAATTTGTTTTCAGTGCAATTAAAGTTGTTACAAGTGAATTTTAAGTGAAATAAGAACAATGAAGTGTGCAGTTTGTGGATGGTACGAATAATTCGCTAGTTCCGCGAGGAAAATCCTTTTTCAGGTAAGTGGGTAAACTCAAATTCCTAAACATATACAGGGTGTCCCACGAAAAGTAACAAAGCGGCCGGCTGTGGATAGGTTTTGGATAGACGAACAAAAAATCGTATGGGTGGGGGGGGGGGGGAAATCGTAACGGTTTAGCCGGTAGGGCGTTTTGAAGTTTTTTTGCTAGAGTTTTACATATCACCCTGTATTTTTGTAACCCTATGACCTATTTTCATAAATAAGGTATCAGTGTACGCAGAATACTCCCACCTATCTAAAGCTGTAAAAAAGAAGGTTCTACCGTACCAGATTCCAGAGCAATGAGTCATCAAAATTTTGGTTTTTTTTTTACTAAAATTTCAACTAAAACCACCATTTTCTCCAAAAAATACGTGATAAACCTAAACTTTTTTTTGCAAAATTAGAAAGCTTGGACAATTTCCTATGAATAATGTCTAGAGAATTTTTTTCCTACGACTTCTACTTTTGGAGTTAAAAGCAATTTTAATGCTAAAATTGGGTATTTTTTAGTACTTTTTCACCTAAGCTTTGCTAAAAAGTACCAAATAAGCACCAAATAAGGTCAATTTCAACATCAAACTTGCTAATAACTTGAAAAGTAAAGGCCGTAGCATAAAAATTGTCTGGACATTATTCATAGGAAATTGTCCAAGCTTTCTAATTTTGCAAAAAAAAGTTTAGGTTTATCACGTATTTTTTGGAGAAAATGGTGGTTTTAGTTGAAATTTTAGTAAAAAAAAACCAAAATTTTGACTTTGATGACTCATTGCTCTGGAACCTGGTACGGTAGAACCTTCTTTTTTACAGCTTTAGATAGGTGGGAGTATTCTGCGTACACTGATACCTTATTTATGAAAATAGGTCATAGGGTTACAAAAATACAGGGTGATATGTAAAACTCTAGCAAAAAAACTTCAAAACGCCCTAGCGGCTAAACCGTTACGATTCCCCCCCCCCCACCCATACGATTTTTTGTTCGTCTATCCAAAACCTATCCACAGCCGGCCGCTTTGTTACTTTTCGTGGGACACCCTGTATATGACATATTTCCATTAATCATTATGGAAATCAATGAGCTAAATACTCTAAATAATGTAAATTTTGTGTCCTTGGATTTTAAATAATGTAAATTTTGTGTGCTTGGATTTCTTTGTTTACATTAACTAATGCCACGCAAAATTCAAGGGGATCAGCTGATTAGAATGCGTAGTGACGGCGTGTAAAAAGTTTATTTGTAGGGGCAAGATTTTATTTTAGTTAACTGATTATTTCAACTCGCTCTTGCCCCTTCTCTATTCCATTCGCTTTATCCGCTTGTAATGGACAAACAACTACTAAAACGTGAGCACTCACACAAAAAGAATTTCACTACGCTAAAATTCGGCGAGGGCCCTTCCTGTAGTTCTATATTCTAAGCACTGCCCAGCGGGAAAAGTGGAAGCAGCTTCCTCTGGAATCAAATTGGAAGTGATTCCTTGTCGCGCTTCAGAAGCATTTTGGAATATTTTCCTGTGCATATACGAGCTACAAAAGTTATTTTCAACTTTGTTGGTAAATTTTCTCTTTTGAGCGAAACCTTTTTCTCTTCTCCCAAAGAAGCAAAAATGAAAGCTTTACTGCTTGTAAAGCTTAAATCTTCAAAATAGCTTCCCAGGACGCTAATTATAAGAAAATCGAACAATCTGCTTCTTGCTAATGACATGCAATGGCAAAAAAGATATGGATAGGGATACGGAAGGGAATCACTTCTAATATGCCCAAGGATAGCTTCTTCATGCATCAGTGAATGCTTCTATTTCCCGCTGGGTGTTTACTCACTTACACTAATAGCTTTTCTACATTGGAAAATATTGATACCTTTGTAACTTCATTTTTAATGCATTAAAAATACGAAAAAAAAGAAGTGTCTAGAAGAAGCTAGTAAAATAGTTACATAGTAGTAGTAAAAATAAAAATAAAATAAAACATAATAAAAAGGCAAAACTAGCCCTTTGCGCTCGGGAAGTGCCTCTCAGAGACCACAGTTTATTGAACTGAGAGGCACCTCTCGAGCGCAAAGGGTTAATCGGAACAGCAATAACGTCTTCGGTTATTTTTGATTTAAGTTTTTCTTTCATAAAATCTCCTAGCTTCTGTTTAAGACTTTGTGTCTTCATTTTTAATATTTTTATTTCCATGATATGGAATGATGGAAGTTTTGTTAGTGCGACTAACATGTTTTCAGCAGCACGTCTTTTCGAAATTTTCTTGTTACTCCCTTTACCTTCAGTCTATAATAAAATTTTGAATGTAAACGCAAAAACCAGTTAAGAATTTCAAATTTAAATATCCTTACCACTATATCACCTACTTGGCAAAAAGTTATAAAGTCAAGGTGATAAGCTACCCTTTTTTTTTTTACTTCATATGAAGCTGGTAAATCAAGTCGGCATCGAATTTTATTTAGTTCTTCTAACATTTTTTTAGCAGCTTCGTATTTCGCAGTTTTTCTGTCTTTACCTACTCCTTCAGTCTATAACATGTTTTGCATGTAAAAACATAATTCAGTTAACAATTTTAAAGAAATTATTCTTACCACTATATCACATACTTGGCAAAAAGCAATAAACTTAACACGACGTAGTCGTTCGCGTTTTAATTGGTATGAATCTCTTAACCCACGCTTCAAAGCAATATCATGGACCAAATTAACTGGGGATCGTATATAAGCTTCTAGATTCTCAACATTCCTTGTTTGAGATGCAGTGTCTCGTTCTATCGCAACAAACGATTTAAGTATTTCGAGTGCTCTTTAATTTAAAAAAAAACAATTTTTTGTATACTAATAAATAAGAAATCCTAAAAGTTACCTTGACGCGGCGTCAAGTTTGGCCAACAGAATGGTTTTGCCTATACCAGTAAATGTACTCTTGCCCACGGTCAAAGTAATTGTACAAGGTTTTTCTGCTAACGATGGAGGAGGCGCAGGAAATCCTTGCTATAAGAAAAAGTGTTAATAATATGATTATATAATTTATTTAAAAAAAGGCAGATAAGCCTACCGACGCAAACCGACCAAAGAGGCGCACACAGGCTAGTACTCCAAAAGGCGTTGAGAAATGAATATTTTTAAATAGAGTTAATGATATATAGCGATCATAGTAGTTCAAATAGAAAAGGATTGTTGTTATTTTGACCAGGGTCCAGTAAGGATGAGAGGACGGCGAATTGACCAAAGATGTCTGCAGTTTTAAGGCATTCTGTTAGTACATGTCGGACTGTGAGAGTTGGCTCGTTAGGACAGTAACTGCATGTGCAGGGAGCAGTTTTGGTAAAAAGATATCCTTATAAATATTATACAGGATTTTGAACAAGCAATGGAACATTTGCTTGTTATTGATATGTAGTTGGACCCAGCTTTTGATGTGGCTCATCTGCTGGCGGTGGTAGAACATTGGTTGTTTTAACATGCTTCTGAGCTGTGGTATCGCTTCGGTTCATTTAGTTTCATTGCAAACGCGTTTATTTTCACTTGTTAGTGTAACACTTTCAACATCTGGGCCATCATTCTTGAGTCGAATGGTTTTTGCTGGAGGATGCTGATATTTTGTCAGAAGTACTATAGGTCCTTTTTCTAGTTTTTGTTTAATAACACGAACACTCTAACCTCTGGCCAAAAACCTGTCCAGTCCATACACTAAATCAATCTGCATAAAATTCTCTATAAAAAATATCCTTTACACTTTTTCGCTAGGATCATTATTTAATAGTCCGGGGAAATTAGCAAAAAACGCACGAAAGGTGACAAAATTCCAAGGTGGCTGAAAATTGGTCCACAGCTAGCTTGCGACTTTTTAAGAAAACAATTTCGGAATCATAAAAAATAAAACATGGCCGCCGGAGATATCGCGTTTTTCCATTGTTCTCCTTGTATCTCGGTTTCTATAGGTCGTACAACCCCGTACGAGACTCCAAAATGTTGAAAATGAAATTCTCTACAACTTTAGTTCTTACAAACATGTTGACCCGATAACTCTTTTAAATTTATTCAAGGTCAAAGTTATCAAAAAATCACTTTTGGGCCAAAAAATTGCTCAAAAACTGCTTTTTTCGAAAATTTGTTTTGATCAGTCAATACCAAACAGAAACCGAGTTACAAGGAGAACATGGGGAAAACACGATATCTCCGGCGGCCATGTTTTATTTTTTGTGATTTTGAAATTGTTTTCCTAAAAAGTCCCAAGGAAGGTGGACCAATTTTCAGCCACTTTGGAATTTTGTCTCCTTAAAATGCTAATTTCCCCGGACTATAAGGAGATATGAAGACCTATTTAAAAACATCGGTTTTTATTGTTAAAAATGAAATATTTATTATTAAAAATTAAAGACTCTTTTCGTCGAAATGAAAAGGTACAAAAATGAAGCGCTTTTCTTGAAGAAAATTGTGGTTATTGTTTTGATTCTGTACGATGAAAAGTAATTGAGTAATCTTGGTTGTAAGTTCGCGTGTTAGTGCGAAGACCACCTTTCCCGAGCCATTTAAACTTTAAAATCTCAAAAAGTAAAGGTTCCAGATATTTCAACTTTGCAGGCCTTGTAGCCCTTGAAATTCCCTGCAAATTGAATTTTAGAGCGGTTAGATAACTTTAAAATCTAGGAAGTAATCGTTAAAAAACCAATCGCGTTTTCGTTGAAATTACATGTAAATGGTATTAATCTCAGTAACACTTCAAAGTTGGATGAAATTTTAGAAGCCGGTAGGTAGATACTGGCGGAGTTCCACCCGAACATTTAAAAAAATTGAGACGGGCCCAAGACTGTCAGCTACTCCGGAACAGATGCGGTCTGAATCTTTTGTAAAGGCTACCACTAAGAGCAGCGCTGTAAGACTAGCATCCCTTGTACCGACAGTTGATGCTCTGAATGAGCACATTAGGAAAGTTTATTTACAAACCCAGATCCGCCAATAACGGATCAGGAAGATAATTTTGGTAGTGATGATACTTCTGATGATTTATAGATTGTTTTTTAATAAAGCATGTTATTATAATGTACATATTTTTATTTTCCCGCTCTACTGAGTACATGATGTACTCAATTCTGTTTTATATTTTACGTATTAACATGGTAGCTAATTTAAAGCACAAGGGCAATTTGTAAGAAATTATATGTTGCAATAAAGCAGAGAATATTATACGCACCATCCTCCGACCGACCTGGGCGCAACATCATTCATAATCATCCAATAATTGACACTCAAAAATTCTCTGAAAACTTAAACAATTTTTTGGAGCATTTTGGTTTTGGTTTGCCCCCCCCCCCCTCCTGGAGCACCACTTCCTCAAAGTTGCGATAGCAAAAATATATGTTCCCCGCCTTAAAATTACTATTGGAGCACTCCGAAATCGCTGTGAATGCCTTAAAAATTTTTTGGAGTGATTTTGGCTTGGAGCCGCAATTCGTCCCCACCCTTTATAACAAAAATATGCCTTCCTCGTCTTGAAATTACAAAGCGTATAAACCAAGAGGGGACTTTGATTTATCATAAATGCAACATTAACAAATTTTAAACTGTTAAGAACTATTTTGTTGTGAATTTTGTCATAGGGGGTGGTTTCTAGGGGTGAAAACATTTAATTTAATCATAAATTACATTCCAGTATGTGCAAGAAAGTTTATTTTACATATTTAAACATGATTTAATCGAAATATTGCTTAAATATATTGTTTTTAAATTTTTTGTCAAAAGGGGTAGTTTTCACCCCCTTAAAACAAAAAGCACACATCAGGAACATATAACTTTTGAAGAGGAGGGTAAGATGAGCTTAATTAACAAATTTCATTAAAATCGGTGCTGTCCGAAAGAATTCGGAGGTAATACTCTATTTTTACCGCTATCCACTGGACTATAATGGCTCCTCTACATCTTGGCCAAAGGTTGTGGCAAAAATGGCCCAATGCGCAGTGGGGTCAGATAAAAATTACCGTTCAAAAATCGGTGGAACCGTCAATTTTCATCGGATCAACTTCGCTTTTTTTATACGCTTTATATTAGCTTTATATTAGTATGTCTGTTTGTATGTTTGTAGGTATGTATGTTTTAGCTTTATATTAGCTTTACCAGATGTATGTATGTATGTATGTTCTATGTAAACAAATCTTGCAACTTGATTTTGACCCACTTCTATATAACCGATCAACTTCAAATTTTGCACATATGCATAGTTCGCGTGACAATGCCATCTTACCATTTTGTAAGAAAATCAAGATGGCGGTTCAAGATGGCGGTCGATTTTTGCTATTGTGTTCCCCGACCCCCCGACATGGGTATCAAATGAAACGGCATGACAGGTAGAATACAATTAGCTGTATGGCGTCATTCCAAATTCAAAATGGCGGCAAACAAAATGGCGGACTACCTTTTTCTTTACAACCCACTCGATATGGGTATCAAATGAAAGGGTGTGACAATTAGAATACTATTATCTGTGTGGCGTCATTCCAAATTCAAAATGGCGGCCAACACAAAATGGCGGATTATCTTTTTCTTTACAACCCACTCGGTATGAGTATCAAATAAAAGGATGTGATAATAGAATACTTTTCGCTGTGGGGCGTCTTTCCAAATTTAAAATGGCGGCCACCACAAAATGGCGGTTTACCTACTCGGTATGAGTATCAAATGAAAGTGTATGACGAGTATAGTATAGTAAGCTTTGTGATGTCGTTTTAAATCTAATATGGCGGTCACTACAAAATGGCCGAACACATACATATAATAGACTAAAAAATAGAAAATAAAAAATATAGTTTAAAAAAACTAAAAAATACGCTTTTATTTTAAAATGAACTAAAAAGTAAAAAATAATTTTGAATGTAAAGTTTTTATTGCTCCAGCCAGTATAAGAAAACAACCTACCTTTCGAAATCTAAAAAAGCGTGGGGCGCTAGCTAAAAGTTCCGGTGTTAATAAAATAAGAATATAGAGAGCCCCACGCTTTTTTAGCCAACGTGTAGAGGATCCATAAGATCATATTCAAAACGGGGTCGGGTGCCACAGGGTGGTTCGTGGTAACTGGGTTAAGGATCCATTTAGACATTTGCACTGCTTGACGCGAATGCGGATATCAATTATAATGCGAGTGCGAATAATGCCTGTTCACACGGGTCCCTTTGCGGCGCGACAAAGCGAACGAAAAACCGAACATTTGTTTACACGTTTCGCTTTGTGTCCAGTCGTTTTAATGACAGGTGGAACAAACGGTACGGGAACAAAGTTTGTGATTTTGATAAAAGTGACATAAATTCATGGCTGCTCCTAAAGTTTTACAAAATAAATTTCTCACGAAAACAAAACTGAAGCCTGAAAATTGTCCTATCACACGACTGCTCCCACTTCGGGTGAAACGAAAATAAAATGGAACAGTAAGGTGATACAAAATGAAATTAAAACAGTCAGCTGGTCAGAAAAAGCGAACGTGAGTCGCTTTGTGCCTGTTCACACGGCTGGTCACCGCGACCTTTCAACACGAAATTTACAGGTGCGGGGAGCGTTCGGGTGGGAAGGAAGTGCGTCTCGATTTGAAAGCGACTCACGTTCGCTTTTCTGACCAGCTGACTGTTTCAATTTCATTTTGTATCATCTTACTGTTCCATTTTATTTTCGTTTCACCCGTATTGGGAGCAAACGTGCGATAGGACAATTTTCAGGCTTCAGTTTTGTTGCACAGATTTTTTACTAAAATTAATTATATTCTAAAATTAATTATATAATCACAGTTTATAAAAATTTATGTCACTTTTATGAAAATCACAAACTTTGTTCCCGTACCGTATGTTCCACCTGTCATAAAAACGACTGGACACAAAGCGAAACGTGTAAACAAATATTCGCTTTTTCGTTCGCTTTGTCGCGCCTCAAAGCGACCTGTGTGAACAGGCACTTTCAAATCGAGACGCACTTCCTTCCCACCCGAACGCTCCCGCCCCCATAAATTTCGTGTTGAAAGGTCGCGGCAATCACCCGTGTGAACAGGCACATACGAATATTCGCAACATTCCTGATTTAAAGGACCAAACCAGTATTTAACAACTAATATTTAAATAGATTTACCTGTAGATATACTCTAAGCGAGTTGTTAAATCCCATTTAATTTAATTTAATTTAATTTCTAAGAACTAGAATTAATTTATAAGTCATGCAAATTTTCATTTTCCCACATTAAATTTTTATTATCAAAATAAATTTTTCACACAGATCACATTACATCCACCAGCCCATGCACCTGTTTCTTGGCGCAAAACGCTGATTTAGCGTCTAGCCTTTTGCACCAAGAAAGCAAGGTCAAAGTGCAAGTTTTTCACTTTTATCAGCAACTAGTTGGGACCCGGCGCGCCTATGCTGCTCCTATAAACCAATAGTAGTAATCAGGTGATATGAATTTTAATATACAGTATAGTAGAGTCATTTGGTTCTAAAAAAAAGGTTACCTGGAAAGTTTTCCGGGAGTTTTGAAAATTTGTAATTTTATAGATTTCGATGTGCTCTTTCCGAATTTCAACTTTGCCACCTCGTATCTTTGCCGCTCGCGCCGCCATGTTGGAAAAATGGCGCCAAAAAGCAGTTTTTTGACAATATCTCCTTTCCGGCTCACTCTACGATAAAAACACTTATATACAAAATGAAACTAGAGAAAATTTCCTACAATTTATGTAATAACCTTTTTTTCGTAAAGTCAATAGTTTTGGCGTACGAGCGCCGCAAACCCTTATACATCTACGCCAACCCGTCACATTTAATTTTACCTGAAATCTACAGGGTGTACTACGAAAAGTTACAAAGAGGCAGGCTGTGGATAGGTTATGAATAGACGAACAAAAAATCGTATGGGTGGGAGGAGGAAGTCGTAACGGTTTAGCCGCTAGGGTGTTTTGCAGTTTTATTTTAGAGGTTTACATATCACCCTGTATTTTTGTAACCCTATGGCCTATTTTCATGAGTAAAGTATCAGTCTACGTAGAATACTCCCACCTATCTAAAACTGTAAAAGTCAAGGTTCTACTCTATCAACTTCCAGAGTAATGAGTCATCAAAGTTAAAATTTCGGTTTTTTAACCAAAATTTCAACTAAAACCACTCTTTTCTCCAAAAAATACGTATAGGTATCTGGAAAGTTTTCCGGGAGTTTTGAAAATGTGTAATTTTATAGATTTCGAGGTGCTCTTTCCGAATTTCAACTTTGCCACCTCGTATCTTTGCCGCTCGCGCCGCCATGTTGGAAAAATGGCGCCAAAAAGCAGTTTTTTGACAATATCTCCTTTCCGGCTCACTTTACGATAAAAACACTTATATACAAAATGAAACTAGAGAAAATTTCCTACAATTTATGTCGCCGCAAAGTGTAGTTCAACACGCGTTTTGGCCAAAAAACTCATTTCCACACCACCTTGAGGTAGAGTAAGCAGCGCGTTTTTAATCGTGGTATCCCCAGTAGGCCTAATCCACATGCAATTCGTTGTTCCAAAATTTAGCGCATTCTCCTTCGCTTCGCTGTTTTTGATGGACCAGGTGTTGCGAATTCATTGTGTTTACCTATCGAAACCGAAATTTTTTCCTCATCATCCGCGATCGGATTACCAGTTTCATCTTCGTTCTCAATTTTATCGAAAGTTTGCCCGAAAATAGTCTCCGTTTCTTCCTCTTCATCGCTATCTTGTAATGGAACTTGCGAGTTATCACAGGTACCACTACAATTCGTGCATATAACGGAGCACTTTAACCCAGCCTTTCTGCATCCACAGGCTTTCTGACATCTCTTCTTGCATTTGCAAGAAATAAGTTTTAACAAGCGTTCCGGAGCTGGGAGCTCGAGTGTGGTGACAGGAATTAGCCCGTTCTTATTTCTTTTCCATCCCCATTGCTCTGCATTTTGCGCATTCCCATACCACTGCTGAACCTGGTGATAGGTTCGGAACGAATGTTGTCGTGCTGCGGCTTCTGTTGGTGGTAGTGACGCAATATTAAATTTACTTTTATATGCTGATGTTGTGAAGCATGCATATCTATAGTTGTTTAAAGACATACTTTTCTTACTTTTAACATTACTGTAACTATATAATTCTAGAAGGAAGCGTTCTCCAGCTTTAGCAATGATCTCTGGATCAGAATTTGGATTTTTGAATACCTGGATAACCTCGTTTAAAGCTGGATTTTTTCTGAGTACATTAATGAATTTCATTTTTCCTTGATTAAATAATGCTGATGTTGTATCACAGCCACTGAAGGCATGCAAGAATAAAATATTATCTGCGGCGGTTTTAACTATGATACTTTTTGTTGAATATATTTGTTGCGAAATTTTTCCTTTTCCTGGTTTGAGCATATATATGTTTGAACGCGTAGATAGAGCCGTCAAAAGAATAAGAAGATCTACATCTTCGCCGGCAACTATTACGAAGTCAAATGCCGATGAAACGTTTATTGCGGTATTGATTATTAGCGTATCCGCATCTTCCGTGGCTTGTTTGACCATGAAGTTCTCAGCTTCAAATTTATGTTTCAACATTCCAATGAGGCGGTTCTTGTTTGCATCATTGCCCAGGAATTTATTTTGTGACACAGTTGGGATCATTGTCTCGTCAAAAAGTATGTCTACTGAAGCAGTTTTTCGTGATCGTCGGGATCGCTCAACATATTTGATACTACGATTTGCTACATCTTCCGGATATCCGTCAAATACGATAATGGCATTGGATGTATAGTTCGAACGAACGTAGGTAACGTATTTATTGCAAATGGATGAAAACGATTCACCGCGATGCCAAATGACTCGGTGTAATAAGTATCCTCCGTCGATGACATACATCGTATTTCCAAAATTTAAATCTCCAGAATGTTGCTCAAATGCCTTATACATAGAAGATTTAATACATTTGCGCATCCCTTCGTCATTGAAAAGGGATAAGGGAAATGGAGCAAGTTCGTACGTAAGAAAATTTTCAATTTCCTTTTCAGATTCTTTTGCAATGCACATTCTTTGGAAAATTAATAAAGGATTAATCGGGACAATGTCGTCTTCTATCCGGATGCCTGAATTCAAAACACCAAGTGATTTTATACGGTCATTCCGTTTGAATTTTACGGTATAGAAATCACTGCCAATGATTTTAGAAATGCCAGCACTACCAATTTCTTGAGACATGTGACAGTTTATCTTTTCATCTCCGATAACTCCAGTGCTTATTGACATGATTTCCTTTAATTCTGGAAAAGGTGGATGGTTGCACAACCAATTCATCAGTTTTTTTACGTCGTCATTGTCACGATTAACCCGCGAACTTCTCATTTCGACATGCTGTTCGGAACTGGAAAAAGCTACATTGCAAAACTTCTCAACTTCGTCGCAAATATTGTGAAGGAATACCATTCCTAAAGTCCACTTGGAAAGGACACTTTCCTTGACTCCTCGGCCATGAGTAAGGCCGCCAAGACATTTCATCGTCCTCATTAACGATTGCTCAATTGTCATATCTGACCACGTACCACACCAAAATTTGTCGGAACGTCTAATTGTAAAGTATCCTTTTGTTGTGAAAAGTTCGTATTCTTCAGAGGTCATTCTTTCCTTCAAAACAAGCATATCTTGCAAATATAAATGGCAGGATTTTGCATATAAGAAGTGGCCACTGGCATGAAAATAAGGCATCATTTTCTGGACAGTGTCAAGATGTAAATTCCAGTTGCCCATTCTTTCTGCCTCGATGAATTGTTTTACAAGTGTAACCATCCGGAAATATTGCACCCATGATTTCGCTGTAGCGCCACGTTGTTCAAATTTAACCAGTTCATTCTCAAACTGAGCAAGTTTTTTGCAGCATTCTTCCTGGTCCGCCACGAGTACCACTGACCTATCGAAATTGTATAAAATTCTTGCTAATTTTGCACTGAGATCGGGTGTGAAATCAATTGATTGTAGAACAATTTTAGCAATTGAAAGATGAGTCAGCATATGCGCTCTTACCGCACGTGAATATGCGTGCCCTCCCATAATTTTTTCAATTGAATTCAATGCGTAAATAGTGTTAAAGAGCTCTTCTAATCCGCTTCCAGTCATTATGTATCCGATAGATCCCATGAACGACATTAACAAATGGAATCCTCCGAGTCTTACGACAAGATTACTCAATCGTATCGACGAAATGATTTCCCGCGCTTTGAAATACAGGGGCTGGTCAAATGTAACGAAACAAGTACGCTGGTGTAATGACTCACATTTTTCAGAAGCAGATAAGAGAGCAGTCAAAATTGTGTCGTAATCAGTCGGTGGAGCATTAATGAAGGGCAAGCATCCTACAAATGATTTTGCGAAGGGGAGTTCCGCTGTCACTTGTTCCATGAATCCACTCCATCCAGGTATGTTAGGCAGGTCAACCCATTTTCCATATAGCCACAACAAGTCTGAAACGGATGGCATAATCACTTCCGAAACCGCACGAATGCTACCGAGGTTTTGAATCTTTATTGTTTTCAAGCCCGTATCGTTTCTCTTCGTAAATGTTTTTAATGCAATGGTACCAAAACTACCTACGACTTTTGCAGACGGCATTTGCTTTAATCGTTGAATACTTTGATCGGGAGCGATAGCATTTATAGGTGTTATACAATGGATACCGCCCATGGCATGAAAAGTGTTGTGACCATCTAATGTCTGCGTGTTGAAATCAGCGTTGTCGAAAACAAATTGCGAAAATGACTTATCATCGATATCCAACGGTGAGCGCATTATAGCTGAAACTTCAAACAGCATTGCTTCGGTGTACGAAGAGCAAAATCCGAGAGATGATAATCTATATCTATTAATCGCCGAGATCCATACTTTTGAAACAGAAATGCAGCTACTCCGACCTGTAATGATGATATGAAAGATTTCGGCCTTGCTGCGGCAATTATAGAATGTGCGACAGCAATGCTTTGTTTCTTCCATTTCTCAAGAGACGCACGTTTATTTTTTAAAATCACATTATCAAGGAAAATGCGCAAAGTTTCAGGTATATCTAACTCAACATCTTGAAAAAAATTATCTGATGGAGGATAATGCTTTGTCTCGTAGACCCTAGAGCGAATATCCTCTATAACGATTGCTGCTGCTGTCTTTACAATACGCCGACGTTCTTCTGTCTTGTCATCGCTTTTTTGGCTGTACCAGGCTTCCGTTAATAACTTAAACCCTGTATTTCGAAAACAAACCACAGGAGCCTTATTGGCATTGACGGCAATTAAAATATCATCACCATATTTTTCGAGGAGTTTTGCTTTCACCGTTTTTATGTGTGGACGGTAATCACCTTCAATCTTGGTCATCAGTTCGTCCAGAGAAAACTGACATTCTTCGGAATTCTGCTCGAGATAAGAATAAATGTACTGCATCGCAGTATCGATATCGTTTGCATACGGACCTCTTTTTTTATTTCTTTCGGTGGTGCTTGGTATAATTTTTTCATGCACGAATTGTGATACTGTGCATCGGCTGCGACCAAATTATTAACATGCTCGAGACGCTCAAAAATCGCTCGACCCCAATCATCATTACGAGCTCGAGCAAGTTCTGAAATACTATATTTCATCGATAGTTTACGTACCTTATACACAACATTACGATTGCACAAGCGCGTCTGTTTTTGTTTCGTTATAAACTCTGCTGTTATCTCAGCAGCGCACAACAAACAATGATTTCTAAATGCGAATTTTGGGCGCATAGATCGCAATTGTGGTTGAGAAATCGTAACATCGCTTCCTCTAAGCAAAGATGCAGTGATTATCTTCTTATTACTGTACAGTTTTCGACATACGTCGTGAACCACTATCGACCTCAGTCCCACCAAAAGTTTATACTTGTTGTCGTTTCTTTGAACACTTGACTTACGCAAGGTCTCTAATCCTTTTCCCTTCACTTCTATCACTACACTTTCTTGTAATTGATTTCCACAAATGAAGCAGTTCACTTCATTAGAAGCCATGGCTCTATAAATGCAAACTCAAATTAAATATTATTTTATTGAAGGGGACTCGGCACAAAGGCGACGCATTCCTAGTTTTTAGATTTAAGTTAATTTTATAATTCAGAAAGGCTGGGTTAAAGTGCTCCGTTATATACACGAATTGTAGTGGTACCTGTGATAACTCGCAAGTTCCATTACAAGATAGCGATGAAGAGGAAGAAACGGAGACTATTTTCAGGCAAACTTTCGATAAAATTGTGAACGAAGATGAAACTGGTAATCCGATCGCGGAAGATGTGGAAAAAATTTCGGTTTCGATAGGTAAACACAATGAACTCGCAACACCTGGTCCATCAAAAACAGCGAAGCGAAGGAGAATGCGCTAAATTTTGGAACAACGAATTGCATGTGGATTAGGCCTACTGGGGATACCACGATAAAAAAACGCGCTGCTTACTCTACCTCAAGGTGGTGTGGAAATGAGTTTTTTGGTCAAAACGCGTGTTGAACTACATTTTGCGGCGACATAAATTGTAGGAAATTTTCTCTAGTTTCATTTTGTATATAAGTGTTTTTATCGTAAAGTGAGCCGGAAAGGAGATATTGTCAAAAAACTGCTTTTTGGCGCCATTTTTCCAACATGGCGGCGCGAGCGGCAAAGATACGAGGTGGCAAAGTTGAAATTCGGAAAGAGCACCTCGAAATCTATAAAATTACACATTTTCAAAACTCCCGGAAAACTTTCCAGATACCTATACGTATTTTTTGGAGAAAAGAGTGGTTTTAGTTGAAATTTTGGTTAAAAAACCGAAATTTTAACTTTGATGACTCATTACTCTGGAAGTTGATAGAGTAGAACCTTGACTTTTACAGTTTTAGATAGGTGGGAGTATTCTACGTAGACTGATACTTTACTCATGAAAATAGGCCATAGGGTTACAAAAATACAGGGTGATATGTAAACCTCTAAAAAAAAACTGCAAAACACCCTAGCGGCTAAACCGTTACGACTTCCTCCTCCCACCCATACGATTTTTTGTTCGTCTATCCATATCCTATCCACAGCCTGCCTCTTTGTAACTTTTCGTAGTACACCCTGTAGATTTCAGGTAAAATTAAATGTGACGGGTTGGCGTAGATGTATAAGGGTTTGCGGCGCTCGTACGCCAAAACTATTGACTTTACGAAAAAAAGGTTATTACATAAATTGTAGGAAATTTTCTCTAGTTTCATTTTGTATATAAGTGTTTTTATCGTAAAGTGAGCCGGAAAGGAGATATTGTCAAAAAACTGCTTTTTGGCGCCATTTTTCCAACATGGCGGCGCGAGCGGCAAAGATACGAGGTGGCAAAGTTGAAATTCGGAAAGAGCACATCGAAATCTATAAAATTACAAATTTTCAAAACTCCCGGAAAACTTTCCAGGTAAAACTACCAAATGACACTGTACTAGTAGGAGAGTTTCAAAAAGGCAATTTTTTGGTATTTTTGATTCCAAATAATAAAATGTGAAACTATTAGGGTTCTGACATTTTGAGCGAGACAATAAAAACCATCCATTGACATGTCATTTTTCGAGATATGAATTTTCATTCACAGATGAAATGTCTCAAAGAACGGTTTATTTTCTGTATTTTGGATAGCTGGGACCTGGTGCGCCTCGCTGCACCCAACATTTAAACATTTAAAATCAATCCAAACCTACGACCAAAATTGCCTGTGTATTCTGTTAAACCATGAGCGTACCTAGATGCCAGCCTCTTCCCGATACATAAATCATCCGATTATACATAAATCATCCTACATTTCCGTTTCTCTTGAACCGATTGCTTCAGGATACACTATATTCAATATTTTTCCATTTTGTCGCTAGAATGTCGATTTTCCGATTTTTCAACTCTTGAACAACCTACATATCTACAGCTAACCGGGAAATGATACTTATTTGGCAAAATTCTTCCGCTATATTGGCCCCACAATTTCGAATAAATTTGATCATAAATTCGTTATTTACTACCATAAAAACTCCCATATACCGATTTTAATTGGAATCGTACTACAATTCGCAAACTCATCGACCATATTGGTGCGGCCATTTTAAATTTCAATTTTGATCATAAAGTCGTTATTTGCTACCTTAAAAAACCTCAGATTTCATTGGAATCGGAACACAATTTGCAAATTCGTCGGCCATTTTGAATTTATAAGTTTTGACCACAAATTCGTTATTTGTAAAAACCCTACATACCCACTTTCTTTGGAATCGGAATAAAATTGGCAAATTCAGCCATATTTCTGCGGCAATTTTGAATTTCGGTCATATTTCGGCGGCCATTTTTAATTTCGAAAATCGGGCTTCGAGGACCATCATGCAAAAATTCAAAGCTCTGCGATGATTTTCATCGAAGCTCTCCATGACAGCGCCATCTAGGAGTGACTTTAGAAAGTAATAAAATAGCATATGTTTTAAGTTTTAATGTAAATATCACATGGTTAAAATTTCATTAAGATCGGTTGCACGGTGTAGGAGCCTATAGCGAACATACATACATCCATGGGTGGATGCGAAACTTGTCGAGCTTACTGCAGTCACCAAATTATTGTACACACTATGATTATCTATGTATGTGTATTTTCGCCAAACAAAATTTCCCACCCCACCAAACGTCAATGCAAGTGTGTTCGTAAAATCAACGCGAGAAATAGAATCCAAAACGTTGGTTTCCCCTCGAAGCACCACTTCACCCTTTGCCCTAAAACTCGTTCAACGACTGCAGTAAGCTCGACACGTGCCGCATGCCCCATACATACATACACACATCCATTTTTATATATATATAGATATAGATGTATACTAAAGTTACAAAGTGGCCGGCTGTGGATAGAATTTAGATAGATGAATGGAACATTTGCAACAACTTTCCGTAACCACTAACGAAAAACCAATTATTCCTATAGAAGTTCGAGACATTAGATTTAGGGTTTGCAATCCCGTGTTATATTTTCAATCCCGGGATTTCGGGATTACATTATCCAAATCCCGGGATCCCGGGATTTGTACCGGGATTAGGATTGGAATATTTATGAAAAATGCTTACACATTATCATAGTTGAAATTACATAATAAAACTGGAAACATAATTAAAAGATTGATTTATTTTGATTATTTATTGAAACAAAACAAAACAAAACCCAATTTATCAAAAGAAAGAAATAAAAAATAGTACATAATGAAATTAAAAATATTTCTTCAAATCTTTTGTTTCTGTAAATAAGATTTTAGAAAACATAGCTCGTCCAGCGTTTCATCGCTCAAACCGTTACTTATTTTTGTTACAAATTGTCCTGGCGAAGCAAATGCTCGTTCAGAGAGTATATTCGTTCCAGGTAATCAGTACGTCTCGCTCCATTTTCAAAAAAAGACATTTCTTTTTGAATTTTTGGCGACAATGTCTCAAATTCTAATAAGCTGCATTGGTGCTAATTCCTTTTAATAACTTTATCTAGTTCTTCTGCTACACTTAGGTCTGTTAACACGTCAATTTTAATTGTAAACTGAATACACAGACTTAACTATCTGTAATACAGATGTTCCGCTTCATACAAAATTTTGTCACCAGCAAATTGCTGGGTAGGATTTACTTCATATCCTAAAGCTTCGCCTTAGGATACACATTCCACAAAGCTCTCCGCGCATTTCCCCAAGTTCTCTGTTGATAGACTAAGGAAGAGAGGAAGGGCATGGTGGCTACGGAGCTTCATTCCACACGGACGAAATGTATTTTTTCGTCTGCTCCACCCCTCACTCTCTTTGCCCAACCAGCCAGGCAGCAGACGACACAATTTTTTGTGAATAGCCAGTGCTCACGCGCAGGATGGATTTTTTTGTTAATTGCCATTGGGGCAGGTCATGATAGTGTTTTTTTCTTGTTTTCAGGCATATGTAGATATATTTCTCCGATGAAATGGAATATTCTTTTTAGGAAACTTTTCAACTTTCGCATTTCTCGCCTTTTGAATGTTGTTCCCGGCCTAAGATTTCAGGTGTGCGGGACATAATCTATGGATTTGAATTGTATTTGATTAGCCAAGGGCTCAGGCGCAGTGCGCCGCAGGTTGGGTTGTTTTTAATTTCCAATTATTCGGCTGGCGAAATACATATGTTGAAAACGTGAATTGTGGCAGGTCATGTTTTGTTTTTTTTTTCTTGTTTTAAGGCATTAGTATATTTCTAAGATGAAATTGAATATCCCTTTTAGACAACTTTTCATGTTCAAGGCTATTTCGCTACATTTCGCATTTCCCGGCCTTTGATAGTTGTTCCCGGCCTAAGATTTCAGGTGCGTGGGACATAAGCGATGTTATTGGGTGAACTTAATTTGTGCTCCGGTCGGTGGAAGTCGATCGCTGGGTTTTCAGATGATACATGTTCGCATTTTGTTCCATAAACAAGGATAAGAATTCGGTATGACAAAGTCTTACAACTTTTTAATATCATGCAAAATTCTCGGTCTTGCCGTCTCACTCTTCCACTTGATAATGCCAAATGTATGTAAGTCTATTTCTATTTGAATGCTTCACTTGCCAAATCGATTAACCACTTTTGAGTTTTATTAAATCTTAATGTCAAAACAATTTATTGACTCGTAACTTTACATATTCAAAACAAACTGCTCTGATAATAAGAAGTATTAACACTTCTAAATGACTATTATCAGAGCAATTTGTTTTGAATATGTACAGTTAAGAGTCAATAAATTATTTTGACATCAAGATTTAACAAAATTCAAAAGTGGAGTTAATCGATGTGGTAGTTGAGGCGTTCATTTCGATCTCTTCATAGGTTGTCCTTGTGGCCATCTCCTCTCTGGCGTTTGCAGGAACTTAATTTTTGGTGGCGCTTCTTCAGGCATTCTCATTCCACGTTCATCCAGCGTAGGCGTGGGTCTTTGTATATTTGGTACAACTAGTCGTTTTATCTTCTTCTCCAGACACCCTCTTCATTTAATGCGCCTGCGATCCTGCCAGAGTTATTCTCTCGTAACTTCTGAGCACCTGCTCGTCTTACCTAGTAAGCGTCCATGCTTCCGCATTAGTACTGGTTTTATCACGGTTTTGTATAACTTAAATGTTATTACTTCCTGCTTATCCTTTTTGACATAAAGTATTTCAACATACCTGTCGTAATGAAAATATGTGATTAGTAGCGGACTTTTCCTTCCCGAATCCGCACTGGTAATTTCTAATTATTCTTTCATACTGGTACTGTGAATAGGGTATATGAGAATATTTTATATGCCACATGTAGAAAAATAATTCCTCTGTAGTTTGAAAAGTCAAGTTGGTCTTGTTTGTACAGAGGACAGATTATTCTTATGCTCCATTCGCTAGGTAGTTCTTTACGCTTCTATCATATTGTATCATCTTGTGCATACATATTTTTAATGTATTAATATATTTTTTAAATATTTCTGCTTCTATATTTTTTATACCTACTGACTTGTTATTTTTAAGTTTATTTATAGCTTCTTCTTCTTCTTCCTGTATGCGCTAGATGAGTTAAATTTTTTTCGAGTGGGCTGAAGCGGACTAAATATTCACTTTAATTTATTTTCAATATATTGAGGTGATTTCCGTCGAGGATATTCTAATTAATCTATTGATGTGTCCGGTTTCGAACTTTTTCTTTGCTGCTCTTTCTCATTCGAGACGTCCAAGTGCAGTGCTTTCTTAGCATTACTGTTAAGAGCAAATTCATTATAGTAACCCGGTTGCTATAACACGGATGTTCCTCGTCGAACCACGATTGTTGTGGGCTTTCTCTGATACATCTGATGCTCTCGGCCGCCATTGTCTTCCTTATGTTTAGGATCTCCATATTTTTGTTGAAAATTGTTTCAAAAACTTTTATTTGTATTCTGCAGACATCAAAAAATATATCCGATGGAGCACATAAACTTCCAAAGTCCTGTCCGTTAATATAGTTTTTGAAGTGGATAAACAGTTCTGAAGGACATGTCAAAATTTCTTCTGGTTTAATGATAATGATCCTACACATTTCACATTTAACTCGATATGCCAAATATCCCACGAAGTACCATGTAGACATTAATTCAATTGGCACATGCTCTGAGGTGAAACAATTGAAATCATCGCTAAAAAAAGTAGGTAACTGTTGAAATAAATTATTGAATTATGCAATGTTTTTGAACTTATTTATTTTTTCTTGATGATACAAAATAATAATTAAAGCATTATTAAACGATATTTATGACTAAATGAACTGAATGTGTAACTTTTCAATCTAGATTTAGGAACACAGTTAAACGTATTGAACTTCTTTTGCGTAACGATACCAAAATTCACTCTTCCTTTCCTTCCTTTTAATCTTCCTTTTCATACTTTATCGTTTCAAATTTCAGTAACAATTTCTTTCTAAAAAACAAATTATAAAATTAATTAGTCTTAGAGCAAGCAGTGTCAAACTTTGACAGACGAGATTATGGATAGTATCTGGCATGAAATCTCAGCCCAGTTTTTGCATACAAAAATCTTGACAAGTTTTGGATAGAAAAAACTTGACAAGTTTTTAGATAGGAAAAACTTGACAAGTTTTTGGATAGAAAAAACTTTAACAATTTGACTGGCCAAAACCTAGCTAGGTTCTGACCAGTCATAAATTTGAATAGTGTACACTGGCTAGGAACTGGCAGTTACTGGTCAGATTTTACTGGGCTAGTTGAACTGGCCGAAGTCTGGCTAGTGCCACTTTCGGACTGGGAAAAATCTGGTCAGATTTTTACTTGGGATCAACTTCAAGTGTATAGTCCTCATCTTGCAGGCAGCTTGATTTTGAGCTGAAATGCAACAATTTCAATGACAGTATTTTTGCCACTATTATATTGAATTCGTGGACTGACGGATTTCTGCAATTTCCACCCTTAGCTCTAACAATCGAGAAGGCATTTTCTAGAGGATCCTGATTAAAGCGAGACGTGTGAATAAAAAAATATCTCCTCTTTCTTCAAACAGATTTTGACACAAGAAAAGAATGCCGTTAATTGTTTGGATCATTCCATTCTGAAAATATATCTTGTGTCCCTTAAATTTTATTATCTTTATATATTCTTTCATTTCCACCAGTGTTTTCCAAACACTGTTACCTTTTTTTAACCCACGTTTAAAAGGTTTGGGGTCATCAATATTTTTGCTATTTAGGCAGTCAAAGAGAATGTTAATTTTTTCAACAAACTTTGCAGTGGAGAGGGCAGTGTCTTTATCAACCTTTCTAAAGCAGCTGGCTTCTGCTCATCTTTTAATCGCAGCTGATGTGGTATGGCTAAAAACTTCTGCCGCCAAATCAACTTTCATTTTGTCGAAAGGAGTGGGATAAATATGCTATGGTTAAATTTGTTATCTATGTAACTTTGCCATTTTCTATTTCAAATAACTCTCTTATGACATCGAATGTTGCAGCTCCATCTGGAGTCTCAAATTTTCCTTTAAACAGCGCATTTCTAAAGGACTTGATTAGATGAGGAACATCATACAAAAGGTAAATTATTTTTGTTCCCGACTGATGAAAGATTCTCACCACTCCCTCGTAAAATAAAAAAAACAAAAAAAGAAACTTTGAGCATTAATTAAATATGAAATTAATAACTTCAGTTATTTTCCTTATAAAAAAAACCATTTTTTCATTATACCCCGGATAACTCGAGTATACTCGTGTTTGTCAGGGTGTTAAGCATTGCCAAGACAAGTATGCTCATTGTATTTTCAATGTTTTCGCGATTTGAATTATAAAAAAATATGTTTTCTTAAAAACACCTTCGCCCACCTTAAATTACCTATTATTAAACTATAAAATAGCCCTAAAGGAAGGATTGTTTTTGACACCCCAGTTCTAAATATGTACATATGTACCAAAATTAATATTGACACTTAGACTTAGTGAATGCCTTTTTCCCTATGTATTTTGCATGATATTAAAAAGTTGTAAGACTTTGTCATACCGAAACTGTAATTGAATTCTTATCCTTGTTTATGGAACAAATGCGAACATGTATCATCTGAAAACCCAGCGATCGACTTCCACCGACCGGAGCACAAATTAAGTTCACCCAATAACATCGCTTATGTCCCACGCACCTGAAATCTTAGGCCGGGAACAACTATCAAAGGCCGGGAAATGCGAAATGTAGCGAAATAGCCTTGAACATGAAAAGTTGTCTAAAAGGAATATTCAATTTCATCTTAGAAATATACTAATGCCTTAAAACAAGAAAAAAAAAACAAAACATGACCTGCCACAATTCACGTTTTCAACATATTTCGCCAGCCGAATAATTGGAAATTAAAAACAACCCAACCTGCGGCGCACTGCGCCTGAGCCCTTGGCTAATCAAATACAATTCAAATCCATAGATTATGTCCCGCACACCTGAAATCTTAGGCCGGGAACAACATTCAAAAGGCGAGAAATGCGAAAGTTGAAAAGTTTCCTAAAAAGAATATTCCATTTCATCGGAGAAATATATCTACATATGCCTGAAAACAAGAAAAAAACACTATCATGACCTGCCCCAATGGCAATTAACAAAAAAATCCATCCTGCGCGTGAGCACTGGCTATTCACAAAAAATTGTGTCGTCTGCTGCCTGGCTGGTTGGGCAAAGAGAGTGAGGGGTGGAGCAGACGAAAAAATACATTTCGTCCGTGTGGAATGAAGCTCCGTAGCCACCATGCCCTTCCTCTCTTCCTTAGTCTATCAACAGAGAACTTGGGGAAATGCGCGGAGAGCTTTGTGGAATGTGTATCCTAAGGCGAAGCTTTAGGATATGAAGTAAATCCTACCCAGCAATTTGCTGGTGCCAAAATTTTGTATGAAGCGGAACATCTGTATTACAGATAGTTAAGTCTGTGCTGAATATTAAATGCAAAATATTAAAATGCGTCTAGAGGTCTAGTACTCAGAGTTCATTCCAATATTCCAATTTATTACTCTCTTTTGAGCGAGCTTTTACGTTCAACCTCAGTTCGATGCGAGTTCATTATGTTTCCTGAGTTCATTATGTGAAAATGTATGGGAACTGAGGTCTGAACTGAAGAAGTTCAGTATACCAATTTGCTCGAACTTCTGAAGTTCCGGCCGGTGGAGCCGGGGCAGTTCCTTATCTAATACCGCGGCTTCACCGGCCACAGTTTAATCTAGTTCAATTCAATCCGCATAAGTGGCTTCACCGGCTAAACTCGAGTTCAGTGCTTGAAATTGTTGTTGGTTTTTCGCCAGAAGTCAGAAATGCAAAAGTTCCCTGGAATGGCATTCACTATTCCAGTTGATTACTCTCTTTTGAGCGAGCTTTTATTTTCAAGCTTGATTTCATGTTCTGTTGGGCGAAATCAGACTTTATTTTTCCTGACTTCAAAATGTGAAAATGTATGGGAAATCGAACTTGTGCAATTCGACCGGTGAAGCCGGGGTATAATATGAATACCTCAGTTGCCAAATCGATTAACTCCACTTTTGAATTTTATTAAATCTTAATGTCAAAATAATTTATTGGCTCTTAACTGTACATATTCAAAACAAATTGCTCTGATAATAAGAAGTATTAACACTTCTAAATGACTATTAACAGAGCAATTTGTTTTGAATATGTACAGTTAAGAGCCAATAAATTATTTTGACATTAAGATTTAATAAAATTCAAAAGTAGAGTTGATCGATTTGGCAACTGAGGCATTCATATATTGATCAACACGAAGAAAATTTGATGGACTTGCATTAGTATTGACCTTTTGTTATTACGTACATATTTCCTAAAAAAAATTTTCTGATAAATAATTTCTTAGAAAATTTTTATGAGAAAAAAATTTCAAAATATAATTCGGACAAAAATAAAATCCCGGGATTAGTTATTTAATAATCCCGGGATTTCAGGATTTGCAGAAACACCGGGATCCCGGGATTTTGTGATCCCGGGATCCCGGGGCTGCAAACCCTAATTAGATTCAATATTCTCCTACTAAATGATATATTTGCCGTTAAATCTGTAAGGGTGTGTGAAATTATGAAATTGTTTCTGATACAACAGAGAATGAAAGACAATTGCCCTGTAATTACCTTGAAAGTAGGCATGAAATTGCGTCGCGCCAAACGACGTCATTTGGAAACAGCTGTTTTATTTTTGGATGTTGGCTAGGAAATGTGTAGAATCACTTCCCGTTCCAGAAACTAATCCCGCTCTGGTGGCTGGACCAATTGTGGCAATTTCACTTTTCCACCCGCACAACACAATCCAGAAGATTCACCGCTGTATATTTACGCCTTACTACGCAAACAAACGACCGACATTTCTCCAATCATTACTGATATGTCCCCACCGTAATTGATTTCCGAATCGTAATGGAATGCCGCTCGTTCCAGGTTCACAGGAGCACCCAGTCGGCGCAATCGGTCATGTTCATTTTGTCGTGCTCGCTGGCTATTCGCTTGTCGTTCATTTTCAGTAGCTCTCGAACGTAATTCGGACATGCCAATACGACTATTTGCATTATCCGTCGCTCGCTGGTCACCAGTAGGGTTTGCACGTGAAGTAGCTCGCCGCGAATTTGACTGACTTCGACGACCTATGCAAGCTCGTGTTTTTCTCGGCATTGTAATGAACAATGTAAAAATGACACGGAATTGTTTTCACAGCCACTCAAATCTGTCGAACTTTCCAATATCGAAATCTTCTAACTAAGTCCTTTGTGGCTATGTCTAAGGCCGGCCGTATTCCAAAGCTTCATATGCAGTTTTCCGTCACTTATTGCTTGGAGATTTATTTTGCAAAGCGGCAGCTTTGGAATACGGCCGGCCTCAGCCTGAAAAATCAATTTACCTTAATAGAATGGATGAGCAAAATGAATGTTCGCAAAATGCAAATAAATTCGCTTTAACCAAATCTATTACCAAAATCCACTACCTTTTTTAAAAAAAACGATGTTTAATGCAATAACAATTAATAATAATTGAATCAGTCCTTTCAAAAACCTCATAAATCACTTTTTTTTTAAACATTTTTTTCCCTCCAAGCGCTTCCTTAAAGGTAGATGCGTATTCCGGGTAATAACCACATAAGTCAACACATTCTTCATCGTCAAATAATACCGCGTAATCGTTTGCACCTTCTATTCGACATTATATGAGTTTTCATTATGATACAGATAAAAAAGGTATTATCAGAGTCAAGGTACTGTCATACTTAAGTTAAAATCATAGCTCATCATATTTATGGCCAACCGCCAACTACAAATGTTGAAGCTAATCCAGATGAGAAAATTCAAAGGAACGACTGAAAAATCTAAAATCATTTGGGAATTTTCACTGCAGATTAGTTTCAATAGCTTCATGGCCTACCTATTGTTTGACAGCTGCGTAAATGTGAAATTGTCATTAAATTGGGGTTTTTGAGAAATTACCGATTTAATTTAATGACAATTTCACATTTACGCAGCTGTCAAACAATATATAGGTAAGCCATGAAGCTATTGAAACTAATGTGAGGTGAAAAATCCCAAAATTACCAATTTTTTTGGTTTTGCAGCTGTTCCTTTTGGTTTTTTGAAATGGTTTTTTTTCTAAAACCACCCCTGTATTGAGGCGAACAAAACAAAAAATAAAATATTGAAATCGGTCGAGCCATTTTCGAGTTTTTGCGGGACTAACGCACGGCATTCATTTTTATATATATAGATTTAAGTTAGTTTTTTAAGTTAAGTTTTGTTGACATGGTTCCAATTAGGTTTAAATAAATTCAGTCTAAATTCAGACATCATTCACATCAGTCATTTATTTTTCCTTGTGAATAATTTTTGTACTTTTCAGAATCGTTGCACAGGTAATGAACCTGGGCAACATACAACCCTAAAACCATATTTCAGCTTATTGTTCAGGTACTGTACCTGAATAATATTCAAACAATATTAACACTATAGACACAATCTATATTATTGCACATATATCGGATCTGGGCAATAGGATAGATATTTCGCCAAGTAAAGGAATTTGGCGCAAACATTTTGGTGACCCCGATCGCCTAAGATCACGTAGCAGAAACTTTGCAAGAGGAAAAAGTTTTTCCTAGCATCATGGAAGATCTGACTGCTAAACAAAGCGCTATAGGAACCGAGATCGACAAATTGTATATCAATTTTAATAAGGATTCGTCTATCAGGAAGACCACAGAACATATAGAGACTCGACTCCATCGCTTAGAGGAGCTGTGGGCTAAATTTGAATCTAACCATCGGCAACTTATGCCGCTGGCCTCCACCGACGCCGACCATCCCTATTTCGAAAACCAATTTTTCGAAGAGATCGCCAAGGTCTATCAGAAACTGAAGGCCACATTACTTCAGTTACACCAGGAAATGCAAACAAGCACCAAAGATGGACAACCGGCCCCAGCACATCTCAACAAATAGCTGAAACAATTAAAACAGGGCCGCCACCCATGATTTCCAACTTTCGCCCAAGGAAGAGGAAGATATTTTATTGAAACTTGTGAAGCGACAGAGGGCTTTATTCAAGACCATCACTCACATCCCACAAGAGGTGGAGAAAAAACTGGAAGACACCTCAAGGGCCTTTTACCAGGTCAAGTTAGATTTGGTGCGTCAATACGAGAAAGAATGCAGACAGAATAACCAACTCATATGGGAAGTTGCAGACGTTGAAATTCCACATGGGTATGAGCTGAGTTATTACCACACCATACTAGACTGGATACAGGATACAGTCATAACTTTGCAAGGAGGATTGGATGAACATGGGTCCGAATCTCACCATAAACCGACTTCCACCCAATTTAAACTACCAAAAATAGTTCTGCCAACCTTTGATGGGAGCTATTTACGGTGGATCCAGTTTCGAGAACTGTATGGGCAGCTAATCCATACACAGCCGCTCAGTAATGCACAGAAAATGTTTTATTTAATTACCAATCTCACTGGAGAAGCGCGCTCATTAATCCAACATGTTCCAGTCTCAGGAGAAAACTACATGTCGGCTTGGGACATCTTATGCAGTCGATACGACAACAAGCGTCTGTTGGTTACAGCGCTTCTAAACATATTTCTGGCGCTTCCATCGATTTCATTTGAATCCAGTGCAGCGTTAAAAAATCTACATGATAGCACCAAGGAATGGGTACATGGCCTCAAGAATCTGGGTCTACCAGTGGATTCCTGGGATCCTATGCTGGTCCACATATTGCCGAAGAAGTTCGACAAAACCACCAAGGCATTGTATGAGCAATCCCTCACCCATCCGAAGGAATTGAACTCATTGAAAGGAGTTCTGGAGTTCCTAGAAGCACGATTCCAGTCCTTAGAAGTGCTAAGGGGAAAAACCAGTCTTTCCACCAAGGAGAGAACATACAGGACAACCACATTAGCAGCAGTAGCAGGATCTGGAAGTCAGTGCAGGCTTTGCAAACAAATCCACCACATCTATGCTTGCCCCACGTTTCTAAAGAAGAACCCAGGTGAACGCTGTGCCTGGGTAAAGAAAAATAACTTATGTCTAAATTGCATGCGGGAAGGGCACGCGGCCAGCAGCTGCAGCTTAAGATCATGTACCAAATGCAGCGAAAAGCACAATACATTGCTACATCCTGACGGTTCGAAGTCAACCACAAGACCGAAACCACAAGCAACCCCAGTCACCGCAAAACAACAATCATACTTATCAAAGGTCCCGAACTTCCCATCGGAATCAACCACCTTAGCAGTACAAACATTGAGACAACGAGAAGGTTACGTCATTTTGGCCACTGCCAATCTAATAGTAAAAGGCAGGAATGGCGCCGAAGTCAGCTGCAGAGCAGTTTTAGATTCTTTAGACTTAGCTTCGTCAGCGAAAAGTTTGTAAAGAAGCTGCAATTAGACGAGCTGTCGAGGCCAGTCAGCATTCTAGGGATATTACCTGGAGTAGGCAAGTCCGAACGTAGTGTCTCCTGTGTCATTAAATCCAGAATAAATGGGTTCTCAGCAGTAGTGGAGGCAAACATATTGCCGCAAATAACATCATTGCAACCAGCTATACCACTTAATTCAACCAATTGGCCGATTCCGAAGAACATCAAACTTGCAGATCCAGAATTTTTCAAACCAAAACAAATTGACCTGCTCTTAGGAGCGGAGATATGCTATCACCTCTTGACAGTCGGTCAAATCACTATAAGCAAGGAGTTGCCCATACTGCAGAATACTGTTTTTGGCTGGATTGTTGCCGGAAAACTTCACAACATGAACTCATCAGGTGATCTTGTCTGCGGCATCTGTACCGAGGATGAGGACAAGCTCAAGGAACAAGTGAAAAAATTCTGGAGTTTAGAGGACACTCAGCCCACTACTAGCGTCATACCCCTAAGCGCAACAGAGCGACGATGCGAATCATACTTTAACCAAACTACCAAAAGAAATGACATGGGACGCTTCGTGATCAGTTTGCCATTCTCAGAGCATCCTTCCGCGTTAGGAGAATCAAAGGAAATGGCGCTCGCCAGGTTACGCGCCATAGAACGAAAATTTCGAAGCCAACCCGAACTTAAAAATCAGTATGTCGAATTCATGAGAGAATATCGGGATCATGGACACATGGAAGAAGTCATCATGCCAGAAGGACAACCACATTATTTTTGCCCCACCATTGCGTTTTGAAACCGGAAAGCACCACTACAAAATTACGAGTGGTCTTTGATGCCTCTGCACGGACATCGTTTGGGAAATCGTTGAATCAAGTGTTACATACTGGACCCAAAATTCAAAATGAGCTCTTCTCTGTTCTACTACGTTTTCGACTACCGCGGTTCGTTTTCACTGCCGATATTGAAAAAATGTATCGACAGATACTAGTTGAACCTACTGACAGGAAATACCAACTCATCTTGTGGCGAGAGAACGAGAATGAGCGTGTCCGATGCTACCAACTCGCAACGGTCACATATGGAGTAACAACTGCACCATACCTAGCCATTAACATGGCAGAGAGCAATCTCCACTTGAGACAGAAAGCCTTAATGAAGACTTTTACGTAGACGACGCAATGGTAGGAGCAGATAGCCTAGCTGAAGCATTGGAAAAACAGAAGCAATTGGACAAACTATTGCGGTCGGCAGGCTTCAAACTACGAAAGTGGTGCGCCAATCATCCCCAATTACTGGCCGGTTTCCCAGCCGAAGACAGAGTTTCTCATCTTGAGTTTCACGACGATAATGAGTGTCAAGTCAAAACCCTCGGCATGACATGGTTACCCAAGACAGACGAGTTCCAGATCACGACTAGGCAATCCACGGATGATAAGGCTGTCACTAAAAGGCGAGTCCTCTCAGACATCGCCCACTTGTTCGACCCGCTGGGATTGATGAGTCCTGTCGTGGTTAGTGCAAAAATATTCATGCAAACTCTGTGGTCATTAAAACTTGACTGGGACGCAGCAGTTCCGATGAATCTTCATACACAATGGAATCACTTCCGAACAAATCTACAGGAATTAGATAGGATTAGAGTTCCAAGACACGTGTTGTCCAAATCAAACACAGTGAACAAGCAACTTCACGCATTCGCGGACGCTTCCGAGAAGGCCTACGGCAGTGCAATTTATCTTCGATCCACTCTTCGAGATGGAACTATCATAGTGCGACTGCTGTGCGCAAAGTCCCGAGTAGCGCCGACCAAAACCATCACCTTACCACGCCTGGAATTATGTGCTGCAAAGACGGCTGCTCAGCTCCTTCATCGAGTTCGTCAGGACCTAAATTGGCAAGACCCATGCTACTGTTGGACTGATTCACAGATTGTATTGGCATGGATAAACGCTCAATCTGCCAATTACCACACGTTCGTCGCTAACCGCATCGCAACCATTCATGAGCTGACCACGGCCCAACAATGGCGACACGTTCCATCAAAGGACAATCCGGCTGATCTAGTTTCTCGAGGTGTATCGCCTGAACGATTACAAGAATGTAATTTATGGTTCTATGGACCCATTTTCTTACACGCTCCTGAATCAGCATGGCCAACAAGATCCGCAGTCGAAGAAACAGGTTTGGAGAAGAAATCCACCAAAAGTAGTTCGTTGACAGCTACAGTCACCACAGACATAACCAGTACATTTCATCATCGTAATTCATTTCTCCACATGCAACGCACCATTGCTTATGCACTTAGATTCATAAAGAATTGTCGAGCCCAAGTGACGACAGGACGCCTCAATGGTCCTTTAACAGTGGAAGAATTAGAGGAAACATTAATCATAATTATACGAGATGCACAGCACCAAGGGTTCCCAGAAGGGTTAGTGCAACTTCAAAAATCAGGATATGTGAGCACCAGCAGCTCACTCGTAAGCCTCAACCCATTTCTTGATACCAAAGGACTAATTAGAGTCGGAGGACGACTAGAAGAAGCTAGCATCTCGTACGACGCCAAACACCCGATGCTGTTACCCTATCCACACGAGGTTACCAAGTTAATTATCAACCACCTGCACCACCTCAATCGTCATGCAGGACCTCAAGCACTACTTGCCATCGCTCGACAACGCTTTTGGCCAATTAAGGGAAAAACAATTACACGATCTGTCGTTAAGAACTGCGTTAAGTGCTGCCGAACAAAGCCTCAACTACTCTCTCAGCTTATGGGCAATCTACCGCCTGACAGAATTCAACCAGCACGACCATTCCTACATTCAGGTGTCGACTTTTGTGGTCCCTTCCGCATCCACTACAAGACTCGATGAAAAGACCCTACTAAGGCATATGTCGCTATCTTTTGTTGCTTTGCAACTAAAGCCGTGCATATCGAAGTTGTGAGCGACCTCACCACAGAGGCGTTTATTGGAGCTCTCAAAAGATTTACCAGCAGGAGAGGCAATTGTAAGAAACTTAATTGCGATAACGCTACAAATTTTGTTGGCGCCAAGAACCAGATGAAAGAATTGGAAGAGTGTATCTACACGAAAAGGGCCGAAGATAGCATCTCAAAGTTTTGTGCAACCAAAGGCACTGATTTTAAGTTTATTCCACCGAGATCGCCTCATTTCGGCGGATTATGGGAGGCGGCAGTCAAATCTGCGAAACAGCTTTTTTATAAAAGCGTGTCAGCAGCCTCTCTTACATATGAAGAGCTAGAGACAATCATGGTCGAAATAGAGGCGATTCTAAACTCTAGACCTCTAACACCATTTTCGAATGACCCACTGGACCTTACGGCCCGCACACCTGGCCATTTCTTGATTGGCGAACCTTTAACCAATAATGTCGATCCGCATGCAGAACCAATGAAAGGAAAACCTGCTTTACAGATGGAAGCTGGGTAGCTCATTTGAAAAATGAATTCTGGCAACGTTGGACGAAAGAATACTTGTGCGAATTACAACATAGGTACAAATGGAGTAAATGTAGTGAAAACGTTCAACCCGGAACAATAGTGATCTTGAAGGAAGACAATATACCAGTACTGTCATGGCCGTTAGGACGCATAATTAGAACCATCAAGGGTCGAGATAATCTCGTCCGAGTGGCCAATGTCAAGACCACCAATGGGATCCTGCGTCGACCAATCCATAAAATGGCACCGCTACCTGTAAAGGCTCAAGAAGCGCCTTCGGACAATACCACAACTCACGAAGAGGATGTATTTCCACCAGAGGAATCGTCAGCAATACAACCTGTAACTCGAACAGAAGAGCCAGGGTCATCTAGTAATAAACGTCGTCGCACAGTAACCTCTCAGCCTATTCTTAATGACTTGCTTGTTCCTACCATTATTTGGAACAGCAGAGATCATCATGAAACCCTTCAATAATCAACCAGGATTATACTTTGAGGATTTGGGATCCACATACCTAGCGGTAGATGACTGGGACTTAGTAGTATTCTTCGATCTCACTACCTATCGCCAAGAGCTCAACCTAATAACAAAAGGAGTGGAGCGACTAAGACAACTGTGTGAGACCATGACATGCTGTCAATCATGCAACAACACAGTAGCACATTTTGCAGCAGCAACCATCGAAATCCATAACTCCAACGATCTTCTAACTCCACACTTTTCTAGAAGGAAGAAGAAAGCACCACTCAATTTTTTTGGAAACATGGCAAGTGCGTTATTCGGAGTGTTGGACTCAGAATACGCTGAGAAGATGTCACAAACCATTAAAAACTTGGAAAGCAACCAAGAGCACTTACTTGCGCTCCTTAAAAATCAAACCTCGATTGTCGACTCCACGGTTAATATTTTTAATTCATCTAATGCGATAACACAACGTCAGATCTACGAATTCGAGAAGTATGCCAACCAAACCAACTCTGTCATCGATTCCATACACCAAGATATGCGAGAGCAGCGACAATCGAGTTCTTCAACGCCTTATCGATACAGCTTCTTCTCATCAGCACCAAGTACCAACGGATACAATCCGCATTGCTAAATATCATCATAGACACACATCAGGGGAGAATTAATCCAATGATCCTGACCCCTACACAACTTCAGGCCCAGATCAATGTCATAAAAGGAAATACACCACCAACGCTCAGAGTACATGCTGCCAACAACAATCTACTGGAATTGTACAACCTAATCAATATCGAATGGAGATTGACCGCCACAGAACTGATCTTCAGGTTGAAGGTCCCATTAGTATCGACCGAGAATTATCAGCTTCTACATGTCATTCCGATCCCCATGCGTATTATTAATACATACTACACCATCGAACCGCTCTCACAATTTTTCATGGTAAACCTACACCGTGATACCTACGCACCACTTTCACAACAGGAATTTGCAGGGTGCTCTACCACTCAATCTGCTCATATTTGCAGACCACGGCATGCTTTGTACAAAAGGAGCAACCAGCCTGGAGCGTGCGAACTGCACATTCTCATACATCAGCCAATCCTGAAATTATGCAAGGTCGCCATCTCTCCCGATGGATTTACGTGATGAACCAAGATACAATTGTCACCGTCCTCTGTGGCAGCAGTATCTCGCAACGAACATTAGGTGGCTCTGGACTCCTCACTATTTGTAATGGCTGCATTTTGAAGGACGATTCTACCAGCATCCGAGGACGCAATCTGTACTCAACCACGCCCAACACCGCCCTCATCCCATCAAGGAATTTTACCGATCTATTAGCACCAATTACGCATTTAAACCTGTCGTATCCACCAATGCTACATCCAGCGATCTCCGACGACTTATCCAACCTGAAGGGACAAATTCGTGACTTGCAGCAGAAGGAATCAACCCCTTTATTGAATGCACCAACCATCACACACCATCATATTGTGAGCTATGGTACAAGCATCGCGGTCATTGCCATGATCGGGTATCTATTGTGAAAGGGCTACCAGAAATGGAAAACAACTCGACGACCAACACCAGCACCGCGATGCAGAAGTAGAGAATTTCGACTTTCTTCTTCAGCTTACTTAAACAGCGAGGTTGTTCAAAGTGGGGGAGAATGTTAAATCCCATTTAATTTAATTTAATTTAATTTCTAAGAACTAGAATTAATTTATAAGTCATGCAAATTTTCAGTTTTCCCACATTAAATTTTTATTATCAAAATAAATTTTTCACACAGATCACATTACATCCACCAGCCCATGCACCTGTTTCTTGGCGTAAAACGCTGATTTAGCGTCTAGCCTTTTGCACCAAGAAAGCAAGGTCAAGGTGCGTGCACTCAATTCATTTTTCATATTTATCAGCAATTTAAGTTAGTTTTTTAAGTTAAGTTTTGTTGACATGGTTCCAATTAGGTTTAAATAAATTCAGTCTAAATTCAGACATCATCCACATCAGTCATTTATTTTTCCTTGTGAATAATTTTTGTACTTTTCAGAATCGTTGCACAGGTAATGAACCTGGGCAACATACAACCCTAAAACCATATTTCAGCTTATTGTTCAGGTACTGTACCTGAATAATATTCAAACAATATTAACACTATTGACACAATCTATATTATTGCACAGATATCGGATCTGGGCAATAGGATAGATATTTCGCCAAGTAAAGGAATTTGGCGCAAACACGAGTGTTGCTTTGATGCTCCTCTGGTGGGAGGAAGAGTGGCATGTGTGATTTGGGCTTCGTTGATGCTGATGTTTGTTCAGGTTGTCTTGATGGGCAGACGCTCGGTATAGGGCCAGAAAAGCTTCTCGCCAGCCTGTTCAATATCCTCAGGTGATGTTGAGGGATCTGTGAATATTGCTGAGATTTCAAGGGTGAGGCTAAGAGTTGCTGTGAAGAGTTAAGCAATTTGCACTTAGCTCTTTCCACGTATGGCCTATAATCTAGGGAAATTAGACAAAAAAAGGCCCAACTTCGGAAAAATTCCGGGAAAGTTGAATTTTGGGGGGAATCACTCACATGATTTTTCTCGATTGGCTGTCACCTCAATTTCGGAGAGGTATTCCTAGAAACGAAACACAGTTAACTCACTTCATTCCACTCTGGGAATGTCCCATGCAACTGGCGCTTGGCAATTTTGAATGAGAGATGTCTCTGAGTCGACTTGGGGAATACCATTCCTTGAGTGTCACATGACTCTCAGAATAAGGCCCTTGGTTTGGACATTGATATTATTGCTCTGAGGGTCTGATTATGTTGGAGCTGCGATAAACGAGTAGAGGGCTGCGACAAAAGCTGTGAATAGTGCTTTGCAGATGGGGTGTTTACGTTGGAGCTGAGAATAAAGCAGTTTTAACCATAATCTCACAAAAGCGCAAACAGAACGTTGAAAATATGAGTGATTCCAACATTATTTTTCCATTGTGGTACAAGGATTTGTTGATGCAAATTATAAGTTTATCAACGATGAGGTGGGCAGATACGGAAAACAGAGCGATGGCGGAACATTGAAAACTTCAAGTCTGCTTTTTAAATTGATGAACTCCGAATTGCTGATGACCGTGCTCTGCCGAATTCTAATGTGTATTACATTCGAATGTTATGTTAGGTGACGAAGCTTATGCACTTCTACCGAATTTGTTAACACCTTACAAAAGAAACAATTTAGATGCTGACAAAGTATACTTTACTTGTAGATTAGAGCAAGAAGAACGGTAGAATGCGCTTTTGGTAATATGTATTCTAAATGGAGAATCTTGGGCACAGCAATACAAAAAACAGTAGATGCAGCTGATCAAAATTTAAAGCTTATTTGATAATATTATAATCGACGGAGAAGGTATGGAGCATAACCTAAACGAAATAACAACCTTACTATCCAGAGCCATACCAAATCATGTTTCTAGTGGGAGACCAAATGAGTCAGCGAAAAATATTCGAAATCTATTTAAAATGTATCTGCAAAAATCCATTATAAAATTTGTACATAATTTTTCCTACAAAAAAATAAAATGGAAATTGTAAAAAAAAAATTTTAATTAATCGTAATAATCATAAAAATATAAAGCATTCAACATCCATCTTGATAATCTTGATACTAACGATACTAGCGGAGAAAATTAACCCAAGCTTTATCGCCGCTCTTGTCGTTGGTCGCGACTAATGCTGTAAACACATTTGGAACCACGACCACGGCGGCGGCGACGGCAGCAGCGATTTCCGGGCTGAAACGTTGTGTGAACATAATTGGAGCAACGACGAGTTAATTTTTGTTTTTTATTGTTATCTGTGAAGAAATATTTTTTGATATAATCATGGAGAAATATGAAAAAAATAAGCAATATAAAAAATATTGCATCAATTATATCACAATGTCTTTGTTTTAGGGTGGGTAATGTTTTTTTTCTGAATGTACAACATGTCCAGAATATTGTGTCAAAATTTCAAGTAAATCGGAGCAAAAATAACGAAGATACAGCGTTTCAAGCGACCGGCCCTCATGCTTGGATGTTCGAGTACAAAAAACCCCGGGGGTATGGTTTTAAAACTGTTTTTTTTGCATTTTTTTTTTAAATGTACAACATATCGAGAATATTGCGTCAAAATTTCAAGTAAATCGGAGCTAAACTAACGAAGATACAGCGTTTCAAGCGACCGGCTCCCATGCTTGGATGTTCGACTACAAAAAACTTTAATTCGATTTTCTCGCAAGCGTCATTTTTGAAGTCCGTGAACATCAGAACTGAAAATCTGATTGACCGATACTTTTGAATTTTTAAACACTAATTCTACAGATAAATCAACAGGTAATCAGGAAGAGTTTTTTTACTATTTTTTCCATTTTTTAATATAGCCCAGTTGTCAGAGACTTTGACCTCGCACAAAATGTGATCTCGCTGAAAATTGGGAATTAGGTACTTTTTTGGGTGTAGAAAACGATAAAAAAATCTTTGCTGCTCTAAAGTGTATGCTAAGTTCACAATTTCGAAAACAAATTCGAAAATTGTTGGTTGTTTTAAAAAAAAAATGGCGTCGAATGAATGCTGTAAGAAAAAATGAATATTTTACAACATAAATTTTATTAAACAGAGACAATGTTTACCTTTTTAATTATTTTTACATCAAAAGTAATTGTCTAGTGATGATAAATGTACAAGGATTTTTTTTTGTACGCTTCTATTAATATATACATATCTTCAATTTTATAAACATGAGTGAGAATTTTACAAATTATAATTTCCGTTCAAGTTTTCTATGAGAAAAAAAACAAAAAATTAAAAAGTAATGACTTTCTTACAAAGCTTAGAGTGTCCTCTTTAAAATGCTTTTTTTATTTTTATTTTTGCGTCCTTTTTAGGCAAGGATACTTTAGTTTTTCCTCGAACGGCTCTCTAGAAAATTTGAATTCAGCTTTTTGGCGCGTTCGATTTTTCGAATTTGCTTCTTATTTTTTAGGCATGTGCGAGCTCCGTTCGAGCCGGGCCGAGTCGAGCTGACACGATCTCGAGCCGAGTACGAGCCGGGCCCGAGCCAGCTCGGAATCTCGAGCTTGGCTGGCTCGAGCTCGGCTCGAGCTTGAAAGCTCTTTTAATAAAGTTTTATTCAACAATAACGTATGTAATACGAAACAAATAATTGAACAAAAAATTCTGAGGCGAACAAAAAAAATTTGATTGATTAAACGACAAATAACGATAAAGAAAAATTAAGATGAAGTAAATTTTGAACGTAGAATGGAGTTGTTGATTGATGTAACGCTATTACCAACAATATGATTTAGCTTTTTTAATAAAATCTTATTGCTTTTATAATAAAATAATGAATTCAATATATATAACAATGTTTTTTAAAATATTGGATTAAGATTAATTAACAATGTTATATACAATTCGAAAGGCACAGTCCCAAAACATTTATTCTCATACTGTTCAAATTGTGAACATCACGAAAGGTGATGTCCACGAAAAGGTTGTTGGAAATAGGGTAGCTAATTAAAAAAAGTATGACTAAAAAAAGAATAACTTTTTTTGCGACTGAGCCTTTCGTTACAATGTTGTAACACTTTATATACATATGATATAGAATTGAATTGAATTGAATTGAAAATGATTATTTGAAAAATTAAACTCAGAACAGGTTGGACTAAGGTATTTAACTTCTTCTAATCCTCGCGAATACATTACGACTAGAAATCTTACGGAGTTTTATACACGGGATAAGTTTTCATGTAAAGAAAATGTTTTTATTGTAAACTTGCCTTTTTCTCATACTTGGTCTTTGTCATGTTGGCATCTGTTATTGTATGCTGTTTATTGACATGATTCTTGCAAAGTTAGGTTAGGTTTGCAATATGCATTAATTGGTATGGCATAGTAGGTCTTGGATTGGTAAGGTCACGAAACTCTAATTTTTCAATTGTTTTATTTCGTTTTTATGACATTTAAAATTTATTTTTAGATGCCTGTATTATTAATCGACGGGCAGTCTCAAGCAGACAAGCCAGCCCAGGCCGCCGAGCAAGCTTGAGCCGACGGGCAGAATCGAGCTGACAAGCAGGTTCGAGCCCCCGAGCAGGCTCGAGTTGACGAGCAGGCTCGAGCCCACGAGCAGGCTCAAGTTGACGAGCAGGCTCGGGCCCGGCTTGAGCTTGGCTTGAGCTCGGCTCGGCTCGACTCGACAGACGAGTGCTCGAACTTTCGAGTACTCGGACATGCCTATTATTTTTTAAAATTTTTTATAATAATAAAACAATTTTTTTTAAAATAAGTTATAATATAGATTTTAGTAAAATTTTCCGCTCTTTCACGTGGCGCTATTAGTTTTTCGATTTTTTTTTATTTTTCGATATATAAAGCAAAACCCAAATTTTCGAATTTGTTTTCGAAATTGTGAACTTAGCATACACTTTAGAGCAGCAAAGATTTTTTTATCGTTTTCTACACCCAAAAAAGTTCCAATTTTCAGCGAGATCACATTTTGTGCGAGCTTTTGGTCTAAATTTGGCTCTGACGACTGGGCTAATTAATAACAAATTAACCCAAAATTTTGTAGCGAAAATCGCGTTTTTCACTTTCAAATGCTGCCAAAAATAAAAAAAATCGAGAAAAAATAAAAAAAACTCTTCCTGATTACCTCGGGAAATATATCATCTTTTAAACGCATTTTGTTTTTTTTTTGTTTCAAATGATCCGGTAACGCGTAATCGTGTTCACCGCAAAACAACTTTTTTTCGAGGCGCCTCCGGAGATTCGCTGTCACGGACTTATTTCTTAATATTTTTAATCGAAATTTTATCCAAAGATACGTCAGATGTTATACTATAACGTGTATACCTATGAAATAAATAAACCAACATTATTCATATCTCCAAACAAAAATCATGAAAATATGCCTTTTTTCGCCTTTAAAACCTTACCCCTCCCCCCCCTTAATCAAACCTGAAAATAAAAAATACACGCAAATTATGAAAACATAACCTCAATAGTAAAACATCTTTGTCAGGCGCTAGCTTCTAGAAATTAGATTGATTGAGCCCGAAAACCTGGTCAAAAGTCTTTTTAGCATCTAAAAGTGGTTTTTTTATATGAAATTTCGTACTTGGGGGTTTTTAAGGGCGCTGATTAAAGATCCTCTATAAAATTTCCAAAAAAAAAATGGCGGATAAAAAATGGCGGGCGGTTTTGTTTAGTGATCAGCCAAATTTCATGAAACTCATTATAGTGGGGCTTTCGAGGGCGATGATTAAGAATCCGCTATCAATTTTTCAAAAAACAAAATGGCGGATCCAAAATGGCGGACGAGTTTGCTTAAAAATCAGCCAAATTTCATGAAACTCGTTATATGAGGGTTTTCGAAGGCGCTGATCCTCAATAATACTAAATTTATCTTTTAAATTGTTCTTTACGAGAAAAAAATCTCTTCTTTGTAAAAAGATGTCTGGCTTCAGAATTCCTGAAAAATAAAATTACTTATTATGAATATGAAGAAAAATTGTATTGTATATTTTTCAGCTAGGTGCAGCTAGTTTCTTTTTTATTTTAAGCAGAAATGTATGCTGGACAATATGCGACCAGTTTCCAGGTGGTACCTTGCGGAACTTTCGACTTATCACCTATTTTATCAGAGTTATCTGAAGCGCGCCCACATAAATTTTTTGCAGCTTACCTTGTTAACAGCTAACGTAATTTGCAATAAAGGTTTCGTTTAGTGACGTTATAAAATTATACTCACTTTCAAGAGAAAAGTCCATATCTTACTGTTACAATCTTAGAATATAGAACTACAGGAAAGGCCCTCGCGTATAAAATCCATGTATGCGAGCGTAGTGAAATCTGGGGTCAGTCGACTGTCAAATTGGTATAATTGCGGGTCAGTTGAATGTCAAATTTTCCCGCGGCACTTTCTTTAAAACGAGTTTTTCTATAAAATTTATTTACAGTTTTTTAAAAAACTAATATCAAAAAAGAAAGAAAGTTTTAAGAATTTGTTTTTAGTATAATTGAAGTTGTTACGAGTGAATTTTCAGTGAAAAAAAGAACAATGAAGTGTGCAGTTTGAATTTCACTACGCTAAAATTCTGCGAGGGCCCTTCCTGTAGTTCTATATTCTAAGGTTACAATGCACTAGAAAACAAAAATTCCACAGCCCTTTGAATGTGGAGTACTTTTTTTTACTTAGCGGAGACGAAATTTCAGTCGCGAGACGTCCACTTTCAGAATTAAATATAACGGATTCCTGGGAAATATATTTACTTTTAATAGTTCCAAATGATGCTAAGGGCTTAGCTACAAATATTTGGGGGGTCAAAAGTCCCTAAAAAAATACTTCATTTTGGGACTTTTGACCAGGTTTTTGGGAATCTGAACCACTGTGCGACGATGTACAGAACAACATGTGGTGTCCTGGGACTGGGACCTCTCCTGTGGATCACAATGTATAATGATGTGTTGAGGCTTTGCCTCGATGAGATAGAATTATGCGCGAACGAAGCTGTCTGAGATATTAAAGCGTGACTTGAAAGCGCTGGTCTGCCTTTTGCTGAACACAAAACTGTACCTGTGCTCATCAGCATCCTGGGAAAACAAGTGTCCGTAAGAATCAAGGTATGGGAACAGATCATTCACTCACAGCCCGCCTTAAGGTACTTGGGAGTGATGATCGACCAGAGGCTTGATTTTAAAACACACTTGGAGGGCATGGCGGATAAAGCAACCGCTATTTGTGTAGCATTTTCAAGAGTGCTGCCCAACGTGGGGGTCCAAACCAATCCGCCGCCTGCTGATGGCGAGGGTGGTTAGTTCAGTCCAGCTTTACTCAGTGCCAGTGTGGGCAGCAGCGTTGAACAAGAGGACTAACAGCAGAGAATGGAGGGCCGCATACGGACTTAAGTTGGAAACAGATACGTGCATGCGCACAGTGCCTGCGGTGCATGCCGCGAATTTCCGCTGACAGACAGTTGGGTGCCTAGGTTCTGTCTAGCCTTTTATAAATAACCAAAAAATCTAAGCGACGAGTGCCTGTGTCTGTTGTGTCCGCTTGTGTTTGGGTATTTGAGACTATGGCAAATGCGGCAATGCGGAGAAGTAGGAAGAATATCAACTTTTGCGTTGCGTGCGTTCCATTTACGTAACTATATGTCAGTTTGCATTTGAATGCACGCACTTCTATTATATCAATCACTGCACGCACCAACGTACGCATCTATCTGTCTCCAGCTTAAGCGTCCTTCGCGCGTGCTGCGCATTCAAGACCATATCCAAAGATGCGGCGTGCGTGATAGCAGGAATTATTCCCATAAAGATACTGGTGAGAGAAGGCATGCGTATCTATGATCCAGAAAATACAAGAGGGGAGACAAATTCAGTGCCGCGGCAGACGACGCACTGTGAGCCTGTAACGTAATGACAACGCAAGTGAGACGAGTCTGGTAAAAGTCGGTGGACCCTCAGACTTAACCCAAAACGTGGATAGATGGGTTACGAGGGATAGTGTGGGGAAGTAAGTTACGACCTCATACCTCAAGCAGTTCTTGAGTGCAAATGGAGGATATAGAAAATACCTCCATCGTTTCGAGCACGATGGCTCAGCGCTATGACTGGTATGACTAGGTATCCAGGATAATGCAGAGCACGTCGTCTTTTATTGTGTGAGATTCGGCAAATATGTGGCGGAACTAGAGGCATTCTTCATGTCACACAGGTATTTGTATGGGAAAATCCCTGGTGGGTACTGCTACCCACCATACCCACATTATCCGCCGGCTATGAAAAGGAGTAGACGATTCATGAGAAACATAAAATTTAGAAGTCTGTAAATCAAAATATTTCAAAAACGTTTACTCTTACAAGAAAATGTTATAAAATATTTTTGTAGGAAATTACCTAAGCTACAAATTTTATTCACATAATTTTTCTGTAAAAGCGAGCATTACCGACTGTTCAATTACAGTGAGGGCGACAGCGTGCGTCGACGGCATAAGGGTCGGTAAGGAACGGCAGTAGCAGCTTTTAACGACGGCAGAATTATAATAGGCCGTCGCGGCAGTCAGCTAGAAAAACAATTTTAAAAAATATTTGACATTTCATCGATAGCGAGGACTATATGAGTATGATTTTTGTAGTTTCCCAAAGTGATTTTTTTCCGTTTTAATGTTGCCCAATGTGTTTTTTGCATCCTAAATGTTTCCCAATGTTACTGCGTTTCGATTTAATTGTTTCCGATACTGAGCCAACGCTTTAAACTATTCTTATAAGAATACACGGTATCGATAGAGTTGTCAACGTTAACGCACGCCGCCGCTCTCACTGTAATTGAACAGCGCGTAAAATCGTGTCCGAGTCTCAAATCTATGGGGACACGTGACATTTTCCTTAGAGCAATAACATTAATGTCCGTCCATACCAAAATTCAGCTTTCCCGGAATTTTTCCGAAGTAAAATGTCTAATTTACCTGGACTACTAGGTGGTGTCGCATCCGGAGAAGCTATGTAGAAGGAGGATGTTTTGGCGAATGGAAGCTGTTGAAGATGTCGCACCGAAAATAATTGAGTCTCTTCTTTCCCACGGCTTAGCTTTATGAAGTACATGTCGATAGATGGTGTTGCATTAACGATACAGCACAAACAGCGAACAAGGTGTGAGAGGGCGATGAAATGGTCACACAACTTCAGTAAACACTCCCAATGAATTTTCCGTAGAATATTTTGACAGTTTTTGGTAGGGGAACAAAATACAAAAGAGAATTTCAAAAAACATTAACAAGCCAGCAAAAAAATTTGACTAGTTTGTTGACACTGTGCGCCCGTGTAAAGATCCATGCGGATCATTGAAACCAATCATCGTCAATTGCTTTCCTTGTATTCTGAAGAGCACAATACACTCAATTATTTTGCTAAGGATGTTTATAGAAGCATGGAGGAGCGTTATTGCCAATCTATGGGCTTTATAGCAGACCATCTGTCAACACTCAGACCTCCACCAGTTCCATCAACCTCACATCAAGAACCCAGCGCAGACGTTAGTTATGTGCAACATCCGCCAAGACCCGATCCGAGTGATCTACGACTCCCGAGAATAAACATCCCAAGGTTCACAGGAGATTACATTTTGCGGCCGGCTTTTCGAAGCCATTGTCGACAAAAACAAACACATAAGTAATGTCCAAAAGCTACATTACTTAACATGCATCAGTGCGGAAGCCGAGCAACTTATACGACATCTTCAGCTCACTGATGCAAATTATACAGCAGCATGGAGTATCCTCAAGCGGCGCTATCAGAATAACAGAATACTAGTGAATACTCAGCTCACTGTATTGACAGCAGTGCCCATGCAGCATCAAGAAACAGCCTCAGTCCTACGAAAAATGTTGGATAAACTCAACGAGGTATTGGAGGCACTCAAAGGGTTGCACATCAACACAGAAACTTGGGATCCAATACTGATCCACGTGCTATCTCAAAAATTATGCGAGGAGACAGTCACCCACTGGGAAGATACACTGAGCTCCCACGATGCCAACTACTCGCCAACCATAAAAGAATTCAAGGAATTCTTAGAGAAGAGATTCCGCACTCTCGAAGCCATAGGGGGAACCAAGCCAACTACACACAAGCAGCACATAGGCAAATCAGAACCAGTAAGAATCCATCTCACAAGGACGAGTAAATGCAGCCTGTGCCAAAAGGATCACAACCTTCGAACGTGTCCTCAATTCACTAAAATGAGTGTCAACGACCGAATCGCTCACATCAGGTCACAAGGGAGGTGTCTCAATTGTTTAGGCACTTCACACTCCATTAGAAACTGCCCAAGGAAGGGCACATGTTTTAAATGCCACAGACGGAATAACACTTTATTACATTTGGAGGAGCTCAGGTATATCAAGAACGCTCCAGAGTAACCAAGAAACGGGAGCACTCTAGCCAAGGTCAACTTAGGAACGATCAACGAAGCTGACAGCAGCAAGACTCAAACTAACCCCGAAATAGTTTCACTCCAATGCAAGGGGGGCCAGGAATGCAAACAGGTCACTAAATCCGTCCTGCTAGCTACAGCACTCATTCAAGTCCACTCCAGTAAGACAGGGAATAGAACACTTAGAGCGATCATAGACCAGGGTTCACAGGTTTCACTCATCACTGAAAGGAGCGCTCAGCTTCTACAACTCGACAAAACAAACGCCTTCGCGACCTTCTTCGGAGTAGGAGACCAACACTTGCCAAGCAAACATGCAGTCAACTTTAGACCCAGCTCTCGCTACTCGAACGATCACTACATAGATGTGAATGCGTTAGTAGTGAAGCAAATATCAGAAAACATTCCCACTCACCAAATGTCACCACGAGATTGGTCACACATCAAGGGTCTCCAATTAGCAGACCCTCAATACTTTGAATCGTATTACGTATTATCGTTAGACGTATTATTAGGAGCCGATGTCTACCCCGAACTAATTGAAGGAAAAATAAAAGGTTCCCCAGGTACACCACTTGCGGAACGCACCATCCTGGGATGTATATTGTCAGGACCGGTGAAAAACACCTGTCATAGTTTCAAGGTTGCAATTAGCCAACACTGTGACATAAAACAATTGTTAAAACAATTCTGGGAGTTAGAGGAATTGACCGAAGAAAAACACCTAACTGAAGCCGAAACTCAATGCGAAGCACACTTTAAGGCGACACACCGATGTCGAGAAGATGGTCGATATGAGGTGCAACTGCCGTTCAAATCACATCCAGAGCCACCAGCGCTCGGCGACTCGAAAGGAATCGCACTAAGAAGATTTTTTAGCTTAGAGCGAAAGCTAGATGCACATAGCGAATTGAAGCAGGAATACGAAAAATTTATGGCTGAATATCTGGAAGTAGGACACATGGAACTAGTGATAGCTGAAAAACACGATACACACACTGGCGGTAAACCGTACTACTTACCGCATCATGCAGTGATAAAAGAACAAAGCTCCACCACAAAGGTAAGAGTGGTATTCGATGCTTCCGCAAAAACCACTAACAAATCATCACTGAACGACCACCTACTAACGGGGCCTACCACCCAGGCAGACCTAGCATCCACCCTGCTAAAGTGGAGAACACATGCTATCGCATTCACTGCTGACGTTGAGAAAATGTACAGGCAGATAAGAGTCGCCCAAAAGGACACTGATTACCAGCGCATTCTCTGGAGGAGCGAGACAACGAAACCATTACAAGAGTACCGTTTGCTTACCGTTACATACGGAACAGCGTCAGCACCATTCTTAGCGGTACGTACCCTTCAACAGATAGCATTCAACGCAGCGTCTCAGTCCGAAAGAGCTGCAAGGGTAATTTTAGAAGATTTTTATGTTGATTTTCTAATGTCAGGAGCGGATTCAATCCCCGAAGCCCTTTATCTAATAGAAGAGATTCGAAAAATACTCAGAGAAGCCGGTCTACACTTACGAAAATGGACCAGCAATCACAACCAAGCGCTGCGTGATATAGCTAATCAAGACAGGGAATTGAAAGGGCCTCCCGAAGTCAACATCAACACTACTATCAAAACATTAGGGATTCATTGGACCCCATCACGGACACATTTCATTTTAAAATCAAGAACAATTCAAGAAAGGTGGAGACTAAGCGAGAATTATTATCAGAGATATCACTACTATTCGATCCCTTAGGATGGTTAAGTCCGATAGTAATTTCAGCTAAAATATTAATGCAACAAGTATGGCTGGAGAAGGGCGAATGGAATGACCAACTATCTCAAAGGCTTAGCGAAACATGGCATACCTTCAGGAACCAGCTTCACATGATCGAGGAACTTACAATTCCACGCTGGTTACAAATACATAAGGATGGAGAATATGATTTACATGGATTTTGTGACGCGTCAAATCTAGCCTATGCAGCTGTACTATATGTGGTCGTTAAAAGTAACGATAAAACAAAAGTATCACTACTAACAGCTAAAACCTGCGCGACTGAAGCAGATAAGCCTCCCAAGATTGGAGTTATGTGCCGCGTCGCTACTAGCAAAATTGGTACAAAAGACACAACTGATACTTCCAAGCAAACCATCCCAAATTCATCTTTGGAGTGATTCCACTATAGTATTATCATGGATTCGAGGACATCCATCAAGATGGAAGACCTTTGTCGCAAATCGAGTTAATGACATCCTTCAAAGATGCAGTAGCTGTATTTGGAGACATGTACCTACAAAGGACAATCCAGCTGATTCCGCAAGCAGAGGAGTCTCGGCTCAATCGCTCATAAACCATACTTTGTGGTTGAATGGTCCCACTTGGCTTATCAAATCCAAGGAACACTGGCCATCACAGGAACAAATCAAGGAAACACAGCTGGAAGCGAAAAGGGCAGTTACTTTAGTCACCACTTTGGAAAATGAATTCTTTACCAGACTACTGGAGCACTACTCCTCCTGGAGAAAATTAATCAGAGTCACAGCATACTGCAACCGCTTCATGAACAACTGCAAGGCAGACACAAAGGACAAAACACTAGGTCATTTGAGAATTAAGGAATTGCAAAAGGCCAAGAACAGTATCATCCAAATACTACAAAAAAGGCACTTTATGGAAGAAATTACAACATTACAGAGTCGAAAACAATTATCTCCTAAAAGCTTCATTCGCAACTTAAATCCATTTCTTGACACTGACGGAATCCTAAGAGTAGGAGGCCGATTACGACATTCCCACTTGACCTATAACGAGCGATTTCCAATGATAATTCCAGCTAGAAGCACAGTAACCAACCTATTAATTGATGATGCTCATAAAATCACGATACACGGAGGAGCACAATTAGTGACAGCAATGTTAAGAAAATAATTCTGGATAGTAACTGCCAGAAACCTCATAAGACAAAGAATACATGCTTGTCTCCGATGCTGGAAACAGAAGGCAGCTACAAGCCAGCAACTGATGGGTGACCTACCAGAATATCGTATACAGCCAAGTCATCCATTTACACACACAGGAGTCGACTTTTGCGGTCCCTTGACAATAAGAGAGTTGAAATGTAGAGGAAGAGTGCGAACTTCTAAGGGATATATTTGCATCTTTGTCTGCATGGCTATCAAAGCAGTGCATCTGGAAGCAGTGAGTGACATGACGTCAGACGCATTTATTGCCGCCTTTCGTCGATTCACATCTAGACGCGGCAGGATCAGCTACTTGTACAGTGACTGTGGTACAAACTTCATAGGAGCCAACAGACGGATGGCACAAATCAACATGCAAAAGGAATGGGGAATATCAGAAGAGGTCTTTGCATCCCTCGAGGAAGCCAGCACTGAATGGCACTTCATCCCGCCAGGCTCCCCACATTTTGGTGGCATCTGGGAAAGCGGATAGTCACACCAGACTGCGGCACAAAGAAGAAATAACCTCAACCAACACATTAGCTAATCATAATCCTTAAAGACCACTTAAGCAAATTAGATAAGATAGAAAATAAGAAACTCATCACGGGATTAGCCAGAACAATTAAAATTAACATCAACACCAGGACGTAGATGTGTTAAATTTATTAACTCCCGGCACTATACACAGCGCAATGAAGGTCATCAAGGAACGATTGTAGACATTTCTCATCGGCGCAGGACAAATATACTTGGCCATATTAGGCGCTTACGCAGTCTTCACCGTCATCAAACAGATATGCAATATGATGATCAACGCTCAAACCATTCACGAGCAGTACGGTTGGAATTGGCGACTCGTAGCGGCATCCTGGAGCACACTCACAAATCATCGCACAAGAGGAAATTGGCAAGCAAGTCCACAAAGTGAAACACCACAGAATCAGGTAGATCTCACCACCATTGCAGTTCAAGGGTCAGAAGACAAGAAGGCAGACGAGAATTTGTACGCAAGCATTCAACATCTCGACTTACCCATCCACTTCCCTTTCCCCCTCAAGCCAATAAAAGATAAACCACCACCTTCGACAGCTCCAGCATTAAGGCGAGTCGAGGCGCCTCAAAACCTCTAAAAACCACACAAGGATCTACGTCTAGCACGGAGGAAATGCCCACTAGACAAACACAACACACTAATCAAATTCTTCTATTCTAGCCACACAACTCAATCTTGAAATCAGAGATTTCAACGGGGGCAGAATGGAGCGGTTGCCAAATTTTCCCGATTGATCTAATTTCAAAATAAATTGGGCGATCGCTTCATATTCATAACAATTTTAATTTCATAACAACCAGGAAAAGAAAATACTTGCTTCATCGAGAACGCATGCTAAGCGACACCAAACTGTGACCTGGAAGCATTACAACCGAATAATTAACCATTATCGTGCTGACCGCACCAAAACCGCCGGAATAAAAACAACAGAGCACCAGCGGCGAGCAGAGTCAGAATCACGGAAAGCTCATCGAGGTGTCGCGATCGCCAATTAACGTAATTTGTATTGTATTGTTCGTAATTTGTTTTTCTTTGATTAAAATTTCAAGTTGTAAAATTGTGTGTTTTATTATTCAAATTTCATAGTGTTATGGTTTTTTATTCTTTGGTATCCAGTTCACTTTTAAACGAAAAGAAAACTAATGAAAGGCAACTACATATATAAATTTAGTCGCCTTCCATGGCCCACGACAAGTTCCCGCCCGGGAGAAAGTAATGGGAATTTCGATTTTCGATTTTTTTTTTATGATTCTCTTTTAAAGGTAATACGCGACAATATACACATAACCTGTTTGTATATACATACACTAAGTCATATTACATAAATAAAATATTTTATTGTCCTATTTTTCCCCATACCGTATCAACAGTATTGGCCACTACTAAAGCACCCCCTTCAATATTTCATATATTTTCCCGATATTAGTGGCTTTTTAGCGGGTCTTCGACTTAATAATCCAGCTTCTACGGGTCTTCGTCGGATTGTTCTCTGGCTTATTCCAAAGTAGAAATCTTTAGGAAGTTGCGCTGAGGATATATCAGGATTTAAAGATGGTCCCTTTTAGCAAAGAGTCCTCCCTATTACATGTTTTTTTCAGTCTTCCGCCAGAATGAAAAGGTGAAACCCGGCCCGTTGCCTCGTACTTTTTTATCATTCACGATATTACTGAATTAGAGCATTTAGATCCTAAAATTTAGGCAGTCGCTATGGCCATTGAATAGAGGGGGTGCTTTAGTTTTGTCCACTGGTACAATAATGTATCATTTCATTGTGTAGTTTGAATTGTAAGACTCGAGTATTTATGTTATAATTTTTGAGTTTTTTTCTATTTTAGATATGTAAATAAATATTTAGATATAAATTTTGTAATATTAGTCCAGTCAAATTAGGGTTTCACCTCGGAATGAGAGGTAATAAGCTGAAAATTTGTATGAACCTTTGTTTTGGCATTCTAAATTATGTGTCAAAAGTCTCATAAAATCTTGTGTCCGCGTCTTGAGATATTAGAGGTCAAAGGTCACCAATATCAGTTTTTCGGAAATATCTCGTAAATTATCGGCTTTACGTAAATTTTCGTTAAGTAAAGTTTGTTCATTAGATAAATCTGCATAAAAGTGTCCTATACCGAATTTACGTAGAACCAATAGTTTTCGAGATAAAGCGCTGAGAAGTCCATTGAACCTGAGTTGAATGATTATAACGCCGACCACATTTCTTTATTTTCCTCTGAGATGAGTGCTGATGAAGATGACAATATGCAAGAAGTGGAAATAGAAGAGATAGAGAGATAATCAAGAAATTTTATCATAACTTGTAACCCATGGATTAGGCCTACTAGAACACCATGTAAAAAACGTCCCTTGCATTCTACCTCAGAGGTGGTGTGGAACGAATGCAGCACGATACCAAGACTTCTCAGCCCTTTATCTCGAAAACTATTGGTTCTACGTAAATTCGGTATAGGAAACTTTTATGCAGATTTATCTAATGAACAAACTTTACTTAACCAAAATTTACGTAAAGCCGATAATTTACGAGATATTTCCGAAAAACTGATTTTGGTGACCTTTGACCTCTAATATCTCAAGATGCGGACACGAGATTTTATGAGACTTTTGACACATAATTTAGAATGCCAAAACAAAGGTTCATACAAATTTTCAGCTTATTATTAAGTTTTGATCAAAATAATGAAAAATTTATGAAATATTGAAGGGGTACTTTAGTATTGGCCAATACTGTACATTACTATAGAAAACTGTTTTTTGACAAAATGGCAATTAGTTGCGTAATTAGGTAGGCCCCTAAGTAGAGACATCTGTCTACTATATACTGTGGGCAAAATCTTGTCCCACATATTATTATCAAGGATTAGAGAGGCAGTAGTTCGAACGCTTAAAAGACAGCAGGCTGGATTCAGAAAAGGCCGCTCCTGCATAGACCATATTAGCACCTTGAGAATCATAGTGGGGCAGTCTACTAAATTCCGATCCCCCTTTACCTTGATTTTGTAGACTATGAGAAAGCGTTCGACTCGGTTAATAGGAGCTTTATATGGCGAGCTCTACGGCAACGTGGACTGCCGAATAAAATAATAGAATTGATAAAAGCTCTATACAACAATTCCAAATGCAGAATTCTTCACAATGGAAAATTATCCGACAACTTTGAAGTGAGCTCAGGAGTACGACAATGATGTCTACGTTCGCCATTACTATTTCTTATAGTAATAAACGACATCCTTGTCAGCGCTCTAGATAGTAGAACAGGTGGCATACAATGTTGTTAGACCGCCTTAAGGATCTCGACTACGCAGATGATATCTGTTTGCTGGCCCACAGACACCAGGACCTCAAAAACATGTTAAACAATTTGGCAGCAGAAAGTAGCTCGGCAGGCTTAAGGTTAAATCCGACTGAAACCAATTAGGATAAATGCAAACACCATTGAGCGCACAGATAAATTCTGTTACCTCGGTAGTATTATTACCGAAAACGGCGCACGGTGGGACAAAAAGCTCATTTTTTGCACAATCGATAATCCCCAAGCCTGGAGTTAATGAAACTTAAAAATAGCCTTTAATTCTATCGAGCCCGAATTTTGAAATTTGAAAATTAAAGATGGCTAATCCAATATGGCGGACATAAATTTTGTAAGTAAAATAAAATTTTACCAAAAGATTCGTCATATCCTAAAAATCCGCTGACAAGATAGAATTCCAAATGAAGAGCTATGGCGCCGCCATAGAAAGAGTAGACGACAAAATCAGGCGAAGAAAATCGAATTGGATTGGCCACACCTTGCGACGCGGAAACGACAATCTAGCCAAACAGGCCCTTCATTGGAATCCACAAGGATCCCGTCGAGTCGGAAGACCTACAACAACATGGAGGAGAACCCTATTATCAGAGACCGCAACAACTGGCAGATCCCGGTCAAAGACTCTTCTCCTATATCAGTTTTTTACCCCAACCACAGCAGGCAGGAGAATTTTCTGGTACCATAGGAAAGTCATTAGCTGGGGCTTACTCGTTTTGTCCAATCTTCTGACTGGGACTTATGTTTCCGAAACAAAAACGACAACTTTGCCCCTCGCCGTGCCACCAGGATCAGTCCTCAATCTACCAAATTTTTTCAGCCCAGTCCGAAAAGGTGGTTTAATCGGGAATGCATGAACACAATAAACAAGCCGCCTTTAGAGCATACAAGCGTTGCCTGAGAGTAACGAGGGTACATCAAACTTAACAATTTCTGTAAACTCAACAATTAATTTTAAAAAAAATAGCGTTTTTTTCCGGAATTTCATTGGCGAACCTAACCTAAAAAATTCGCGAAAGTTAAAAAACCGTTTTTTTGCGAATAACAAAAAAACTTGAGCTCGGTTCGAAAAAATCAAGTTATAAAGTTGTAGGTATTCAAATTATCTTTCGATTGATATATATTAAGTTATAGGTTAGGGCTCAAAACAGAGAGAAAATTGGAAAAAAACTGTTAAAAATCACGTTTTTTTAATTTGTTAATAACTTTTGTTTAGCGCAACTTAGATACTTGTTATTTGGCAAAAATATTGCTTCTTCCTAGCTGAAAATACAGTTTTATTTTTGTTGCGAAATATTGAGCACTTTCACTTTTTGCGCCTTTTTTCAGATTCTGTTGAAAATCAAAGCGTCCAAAGAAAAGCCGTTGAAAAACTGCAACTACTACTTTGATCTCATTCAAGTTTTCATACAAATGCATAATTTTAGCTCAAAATCTAAAAAAAGGTGCAAAACGGCCGCTAGCGGCGAAACTATGCAGAATTCGAGAAAACAGTGAAGACAAAATTTGTAGGAAATTTTATGCTTTACAACTTTGCTCTTTTGATATTTTCACCAAAATGCATAGTTTCTCCTCAAAATAGAGAAAAAGGCGGAAAATGGCGAAAAAACGCCTATTAAACATAGCCTTGAACATATTTTAAGGGGTTATAAAGTCTACCGATTTTCTACCCGGGGAAACCCACTTTTTAGGGGGTTTTAGGGTCAAAATATCAGATTTTTGCAAATATACCTTAAACTCTAAACATAAAATAGTGTTTACAAAGTTTGTAGATTATGCGATTATCTACAAAAAAAGATATTTTACATTTTCCCGTACAAATTGCCATTCATAAGATCGTCGTTTTAAAGATTTAAAATACTCATATGCACTCATTCAAGACTTGTATAGGTCATTAGACGTTCAATAAATCCTTTATTGTACTACGTAACTAATATTTTCAGGGGTGATTCCTGGAGAATTGCTGATTGCAATATTATTGATGTTTTTTGAACGTGTGGCTCTATTTCTTTTAATACCGTAATAAAGCTTCTTTGTTCAGACGATAATAATTTATAAATCTACAAAAACAAGAACAATTTGAAGAATACTTTACTTTCAACAGATTTCCAAAAAAAAACTTTAATCTGAGTCGGAACAGATCAAGGATCTGATTTATACCTTAATATTTTCCTTAATATTTTTTCTTCCTTCGAAGAATTTCCTCCTTCGCGATTATTTATTAAATATAATATTAATGGATCCATTTCATTAACTATTAACACAAATGTTTTATTCTTTGTTTTAGGTTGTTTTAGAAGTGAATTGAATTCACTTTCGAAACTAGCGAAAACGTACGAAATGTGGAACACCAATTTTAAATAATTACGTTTTTGAATTCACTTGCATTTATAGAAGTAATCCGTTTCAACTAAAATTTCTTTAGCTTATTTCTAAGTGATTCAGGGTTTCTAGCATTTAATATAAGTAAGTTTTGGTTCGTTAGGTAATTTATTAGTAAATATCTTTAATACCATGTTCTCATTATATTTACTATGGTACCATCATTTATTTTAATATTAAGCTCACTTAGGAGTTCTAAAATATTTTCATAAAATTGTGCGATTGGGTCTTCAAATTCTAGAGTTTTAATTTTAAAAAGTATGTTTTCGATGCTATCTTGAATACAAAAATGTTCTTCTAAAATAGTTTTTATTTCTGTCCAAACTGTGGAATTACCGTTATTAATAGAACAATGTTTGCTCTAGCAGTAATTTTTTCTCTAATATTTATATTTACTAAATTTTTAACATTAAGGTCTAAAGTTTAGACTCTAAACTCGTTGCAAACAGCAAGATTTGGTCCACGTGTTTTATAAATATATGAAGTTCGTCTGGTCTTCCTGAGAACAAAGGAAGGCTTTTAAGGAGATGAAAAATGTTGATTGGTGTTATCATCGTGTTATACGCCGGTTGTTCTCAGTAGAGAGGTTCGACAAACTAGATATAAGATCTTCGATCTCGTGGTATATTAACGCTCGCTGATTTAAAAACGCTGATCACCTTTTCAGATTAAAACTTTTTTTGAATTATCAGATAAAACTTATTTGAATTTTCAGAATAACTTTTTTTGAATTTTTAGATAAAACTTTTTTAGTTTTGCCAGTACAGCATTAAGCACAAAGTTAATTCAATTTGTTCTTCGTTCGAAGACACTAATTTTCGGAGCAGAATCCTACCGACTGCGCCAATTAATTCATTTTATTTATTGAAAAGAAATATTCTTTATTTTCAATCAAATAATTTTAACTTTGAAGAATGCTCTTTATACTTAGAGTCTCTTTATAAGACTGCCCAATAAATAAAAACTGATAAAGCTAAGGCTAAAGGCGGGAGTACAATGATTCCGCTCCGAACCGCACCGTAAGCGTACCGTCCCGTGGAGTTGGATAACTGGCTACAATACAACCTTTTCATTCCGTTTTTGACAACTATCAAGTTTAAAAGAAATGAGTGCAGAAATAAATAAAATGTTGTGTCCAAATAGAATTAATTTGTTTTATCAAAAATTTCCGGATATTTTTTTACTAATTCAATTAATTTTTCGTCGTTCACATTTATGTTTTAAATTACCGACCACCAAATGAGGTTATGTCTTCCGACCTTTTCGTAAAAAGATGGAATTTGCTCATCTTTTCCATTCCGCACCGTTCCGAACCGTCCATTGTAGTCACCCTTCCATTTCCACGAACATTTCCAATGAAAATTCCTACAATCCGACTTTTGACATTTATACGAAACGGTACGGAGCGGAATCATTGTACTCCAGCCTTAAAAAGAGAAATAATACCGATAATAATTTGGGCGGTCGTGAGAGGCAGAGTTGCAGGTGCAATATTTCAGAGTTGCATTTCTTAGAAGTAAATGCAACGTGATTTTTTCGCAGTTTAAGGTTTCAGCGAGACACGATCTTATCTTTAGGTTTTTGATGTTTCAGTTTAATTGTGGTAACGGAAATCCTTTAAATTGTGGGAACGGAAATTGTTGGAATTTGCATATGCAAGTCTCTGCACCCCCAAAAATCATCAAAAATCAAAATTATCCCCAAAAATCATTCATTTGGGAGTACAGGGAAGCTGCGGATAAAAAATGTTTCTAACAAGTTTGACATTTCTCTTCGGAGAATCAGAATCCTTGAAAAAAATAGGGGTACCATTATTCACCCTCACTCCTGCGAGGGGGTGAGGTAATTTCTTATTGTAACCGCTGATAGCCAATATCATAACGAACAGCCTCAATTTTTTCGTTTTTTTGGACCTACACATACCAAGATATACTCATTTATATTTAGAAAGAACGACCAAAATGGTCGATTTGTCACAAAATGACCGATAACTTGCGTAGCCGCGGTTGCTAGAGGTTGAAAATGTCAATTTCGTATTGTATTCGATGTAACTAACAATGTTTAAGGCTGAAACAATTCCTTATGTTTTGCTTGTCTGATTCCACTATAGCCACTGTTCCACTAGGGCTAACTACAATGGTCTTAAGACGTCTTAAGACTACTTAAGATTTTGTACGCTACTATGGGGCTAGAACAAGCAACCACAATGGCCTTAAGACAATCTTTCGTTCTCTTTCGCAAACTTTCGTTAAGTCTTAGGGCTACGCTCAGAACCGTATAATCTTAAAGAATCTTTAAGAAAGTGGCGTTTGCAATTGATATTTAATTTGGCGTTTTACAAAAATTAAAGTATCAGTGGATATACATATAAGAAGAAAGATTATTTGAAATAAGGTGTTCTGTGGAAAAGATATTTAATAATGGAATATTTGGATTTATTAAAGGATTTAACAAGATTAACTAAATTAGTGAACGAAGTGATGCGAAAAAAAAGAAATCGCGGTCGTGTAGTGTACGAAAATTATATACAGACCGTTCTAAAAACGGTTATTATAAAACCACTTTTTTAAAAATGAAAGGGACCGATCCTGGACAATTTTACATCCAGTATAGCTTTATTAAACTAGACGTCTTTATTTACTCCAGACTCGATTTGTATTGATTACCTTTTACAAATGTCAAAACGTCTTAAGGCTATTATACCTGAGCTTAAGATTCGTTAAGATTTGACAAAAAATTAGGAATCTTGCAATTTAGTGTAATAATTAATCCAATTTTAGAAAATAAAATAAAAATAATGTTTAAGAACAGAATTTCACAACTGAGTGTAATAATAAATCCGGTTTTAAAAAATAAAAATGTTCAGTAAGTAAGATATTGTTTTTATTATAACTGCTCCCTAGTTATTTTTCAGGTTTCGCTCCTATGAGAATCCATGCTTGCTTGCAGAGTGAAAGATCCCCCACAGCAGCCCATTAGTACACAGAGGTAAATTACCACGTGACAGCTTTGCAGTCATGCGCCGCAGGTGGACGTGGCACCAGTTCTGGTGCACTTTCCAAAATCGTTTTTCTTCATCTCCACTACTTCCCACTTTCGCCTTAAGCCAAGCCGAACACTTTCGCCTCAAGCCAACTCCCCCGCAGACCCATTCCCAATTTCGTTTTTTTTTTTGCAGTCTTGTAGACCCGTTTTCACTCCAGCAATAATAACCAGTTTCTAAGAGACAGGATAAGAAAATAACCGTAAGAACAGGTGTGCGTGCCGCCGTCGCCGTTGCCCAGCTCTGGTCTAGATCTCAAGGTCACCGCCGAGTCCCAAACCACCGAACACTTTCACCACCCATTCCCACTTTCCTTTTCCGCCGAGGCTCCAGCCGGGCACCCCGCCGAGGCCGCCGCCGGAGCCGCCGACCCCCGCTGAGCCCCAAGCCACCGGCCCTGACCGGTTTGACCCACATTCCAACGGGCGGGGCCCTGACCTACATTCACAAAACCGGTTTTGGTTCTCAGTCTAAACCGACGCCCTACCTACTCCAGTTTTAAGAGAATTTGACGAGAAATCTTAAGACGTCTTAAGACCATTGTAGTTAGCCCTACTGAAATAAGCGTCCTCCTGCCTGGTAATATTTTCTCACTCCCACAACCTACAGACCTACTTTTCGTAGTCTAAGGCGGCCTTTACACGTTCATGCAAACGGCATTCAGTTCTATCAGTCATGATTAATGGAAATCAAAATATATAGAGGATTACGTCAGTCAACCCCTTAGACGTCAGGTTTTCCGTCAGTCATAGGCAAAACTGACATCAAAACCTATCGTCTAATGAATGCCTAAGGCTACGGTTACTATGGGTGCCTTCCATTTAGATACAGAAAGACAATTGTGTCCCGACACAGCATGTCGCTCTGTGTCGTTCTGTGTAAGCCCAAATGGAACACATAAGTTCATGAAAAATCCGCCACGGCGCACTTTCCTCGTTTTTATTTTCGTTTGACAAGTAAATCGTAAATTTTATGTTGATCATTTCTTTAAATTAATTACCCGACATCTTATAAATGCTGGGATCTTAACAATGAAACAATATTGTTGTAGATTATAAATTTACTTACGATCACATTTTAATTGGGGGGGTTGGTAGCATTGCCTTATGCCCCAGTTACACGAATGACATACTTGTCATTTTTTCTGTCATAATTTGTCATTATCATCATACACGGTCATAATTTGTGTCATTATTTCTGTCATAAAAAATAAACAACAACAATGCCATTAATTATGACCAGAGATTATGACAATTGTCATTTTTTGTCATTCGTGTAACTGGGGCATTAGTTGTGCCCGGCTGTGTCGTTGATGGAACACTTCTGTGTCGGACACAGTGTAACACTGTGTCTCTCTGTGTCTAAATGGAAGGCACCCTATGCATGCGAATTCTGACGAAAATGTGTTCGGACGTGTTCTGACGTATTCGTTTGAAAAAACAACCGCCTGTTTTTCAATGATAGTGTTTATAACGACAGCGACCAAGACGTCAGAACATACACGAATTCGTCAGAACAATTTGAGCGTTCAAAAAAGTTTGATTTTTTCGTGCGACTTCCGTCTGCTTTGAGTGATTTTGGGTTGAATTTCGAGTGATTTAGTGGAATCACCATGGATATTGATAAATGAATAAGTCTTGTGTTCGAGAACAGGTGTTTCTGGGATATGAGAGACAAAAATTACCACAACCAAGATATTTCTCGGCAAAGGTGGGAGAAAGTTGCTAACTCAACACTATCCCCTTCAGTATGTATTCAAATGTTGCTGGTCTCATCCTGAAACTTTTCTGGTTGGTCCCACAATTCTTTAAATAACATTTCAAACTCGCCTTTGTCGTCTCTACTAGAAAATAACTGGTTGACAAGCTCTGTTTTTCCACCATTTAACAACAATAACTTTAGTAATGAACTTTCAATAAAATAACATTCATCAGATTTGTCCATCTTTGCTGGGCAGCATAAACGTACTGACTATCAGAATATCAGAAAACGCGCACAGTGTAACCACCTTGTGCTGACGAGGATTTCGGACGTACTCGTCCGAACACATTTTCGTCAGAATTCGCATGCATAGTAACCGTAGCCTAAGGCGCCCATTACACGATAGGTTTTGCTGTCAGTTTTGCCTATGGCTGACGGAAAACCTACCGTCTAAGGTGATCACTGACGTAATTCTCCGTATATTTTGATTTCCATTAACCATGACTGATGAGGTTGATTGCCGCTTGCATGAACGTGTAATGGCCGCCTAAGTTCGTTTACAATAACTAAAACAACTCAACTGTGAAACAATATTACCCAACTCATACAACATCGCCAAGATAAGCCCAAGATAAATAGAAACTAAGGTATGGGACAACGAACAGATCAACCCTAACTTTAAATTTTTGTTACGTCACAATGTTCAGTTGACTTGTATTAAATTAATGAAGAGTTCAAAGTTAAAGAGTTTTCAGTTCAATTTTATTATGATATCATAAATAAACTAAAAATGGTGAACTGTGCAGTGAATGGTTGTAAAACCTACTGTTTTTTAAATCTAGAATGCATTTTAGGATTAGAGTTTTAAATCAAAGTAAAAGTAAAGACAAGAAAATTATATCAAAAATTAAATAAAACCATAACATAATATATAGCATTATTTTTATTCACTTTCGAACCTGTTTTAAGTTAAATTTTTAAGTTCAGGGAATTTGTTTATAAATAGAACAACTCAACTGTGGCAAGCGCGCACAGCTGTGTTCACACCTCTACGTAAAGTCACAATAGAACTCCTAGACGATCAGAAAGATTGACTGAACAGTCCGTAGATCACAGTTCAATGATCTAGCCAGTTCCGGTAATTCCGCTTTTGTTTTCTGGTCCTCGATCTTTTCAGTGGGGATTTTATGATAAACTGTCATGTTTTTTTTGTTCAGTATTGTTTGTAGTTTCATCGTGGAAAGGCATAGCCCGGCACAGCGTTTATAAATTATTCAGAATAAGAAGAAAACCCACTGTTTTCGACAAAAAATTTCTCGCGCCAGGATAAAGGATTCTTTGCTGCCTCAAATTGAAGCCCGTGATCTCGACTACATTTGGTTCCAACAAGACACGGCACGGCACGACACAAGGTTTTAATCAGAACAGCGATCTCACGAATTGGTTGCAAAGTCGATATATCTGCAAAATTAACTAAGATATGACGAGGTAAAGTGTAAATTCCGTTAATAGGAATGCACAGTGCGTAGGAAAAAAGGCATTTTTATGGTTTTTATATGTATATGTTGGCATTGTCCAAACTTCGGCCAAAATGAACTGCAGATGCATTTTTGGATCAATGTCAATTTTCAGTTGATAGGCTAAAGGAGGTAGCTCAATCCTGCAAAGTTCACTGTGATCCCACCCTTGGCCTATTAATTGACAATTGAGAGTAGGAATTGAGTCAATGCATTAAGTTGTTTATCATCACTGTTCACCACTGTTTATCATCATTGTCGAGTTTAAACGTAAGGTGCATCGTCATGCCTTTGAGTAACGTCTTTAACTTATCTTATCTTCTATCCTCCTGACTAAGCTTACTACTAGACATTGCACCATAATCTGAACGATATGAAGTGTTACTAGAACTAAGGGTGATTGATTTCTAAGCTTATTTTTTCACATAAAAAATATAAATGAATCTTTCGAACAAATTTATGTCATCCAAGTGTGGCAAGAAGTTTAAATAAATAATATTTTGTATCAATTTTAATTTTTAATAGTTCAACAAGACATCATAAATATAAAATAGGCTGTTTCGCATTTTTTTATACTTTATCCTTTACATATTTGTAAATATATGATTCAACAATACATAAATGTATAATTTTGGGTAAATCTATGTTATTTATTTATAATTTTTTACATTTATTGTTTTATTGTAAAAATTCAGGACAATTGTTAAATATTTCTTCGTTCTTTTAAAAATATATTTTACTTTAAAAAAATTTTTTATAATAAGTGTAAAGGTCAGTGGTTTTCAGTATTTTTTGTTGTTTTAGCGTTTAAGTTCTTGTTTTTTAATATCAACAATATTTTGGTAGCAATTTATGTATTTTTTGTTTGCTTTCCTCGCATATTTATTCTATCTAGGATTAATATTATTTTATAAAAATTCAAAGAAAATAATACATTATGTTCAGAATTTCTTTTAATTTTTTTTACAAGTAGAGTGGTACTGCTTAGGCGAAATTTATGATTAAGGCGGGATTTGTCTTAGCATTATTAAGTATAAGAAATTTATTATTAAAAACGAAGGCATGCAAATGTTTTAGTATTTTATTTTGTATAATTTTTTTTTTTGGTATTGTTGCGACGGAAATCTATGTTTTTATTATTTCCGACTAATTTAAGGCCAATGAATTTAGTTATTCATCATATGTTAGCATAGATGTTTGAGTCATTATTTCTAGATTTTTTTTACAATTTTCACAAAATAAGAGACAAAACAATTAGGTATTTACAATTTTAATAACATTTATTTTTTAATTATATTGTATTATTGTTCTTTAAATTTAATTTTCGTTTCAGTTTAATACTCAAATGAATCCAAATTTTCTCTACACTTTTGCATTACTAATTTTCGATATGTTTACAAACCGTTATCACAACCATGCTAACCATTTGAAAAGTAAATGTTTGACTAAAATACAAATTCGTATTATGAACTTAAATTATGAATGATCTTAATAAATAGATACACAGAGAAGTTTGAAAACTGCTAAAAACAAAAAAAATCGGAAGACCCGGATAATAGAAGAAATTCTTAACTTACATGAATTAATTAACATTTTTTAAGTAAAAATATTCTAATCTAAAGGAACTTTTTATATATTAAAAAAGAAAGAAAATATCAAAACAAAACAATAGAATAATGTCATACGAATATAAATAGTTCCTTAAGGTAGCTTAGGAGAGCAACGTTTTTTCTTTTGTTTATGCATGAATATTATGAGCGAAATTAAATGCATAAAAACCAATGATTAATGAGCAGCACCACTCAGGTAAATTAGTTTTTAGGGTAAATATTTATAAATACATACAAAAAAGGTTTGTTTTTTTATTATTATTTATAATAAGCAATTTCATAAGAGTATAGAATCTTACACTTCATCAGGTGCAAGATTTGTATGTACCCCTGCACTCGTTGAATTTTCTGTTTCCTTTTCCCTGCTTGATAATTGATGACTTTGTGCTGTTGAGTCTACAACTCCCGCGGCTGCTTCAACTTCGTCTTGCGCTTTGATTGCAGCTTCTAAGGCACGAATGCGGTTTTCATGTTTTACTATAATAGCCTTGAGCTTTCTAATCTCGTCAGTGATGTCTTTGAGATCTCGGTCCTATTTGTATAAACATTCTATTAAGAATTCAATTTATTACGTAAAAATCTACTTACACTAACACCACCTGAGCTTGGTACATTGTTGTTAGCGTTAATGCTTAACGATGATGTCGTCTTTGGTCCTTTTGGTGGGATTTTATCTAAAATATTCGATTTCTTCGCAACTGATAATGATTTACTGGCTGATTGTGAGACGTAACCTCCCTGTACAATAGCAACACGATCCTATTTAGACTTTTTAGCAATCTGTTCTTTAAAAACACAACTAAACCTAAGTAACGTGCGGTTAATCACAAAACGCGCACACTAGTATCTTGTTTGGTATGAGTTTTATTAATTATAAATTGGTGGTTTAAATGGACAGTAAGGGTTATGTTGATTTGTTAAATGAAAAAAGTTTTACAAGCATGTGTAACAATCATTGTGATTGATTTACTGCAAGATGGTTCACGCTTTAGTCCAAATGTAATTTTTTGTGTAATTAAATTTCGGTATTTTCCCAAATGAAGCTTTATACCATGTTCGCATTGAGCCGAAATTACCTAGAACCGTTCGCACTGAACTGAAATGATTTCGTTTGGCTGTTTTTTTCTGGTACCACACAATTTGGGCGAAGATATGCACCTCTGAACTGGAGTCTTGCACATTAAAAATTTGAAAATAATAACAGTGTATTACAGAAAAGGAAATACACCTGTTTTTATTTTTAGTACATCCTTTTTTAAATATAAACAAGTTTACTTCTAAGTTTGTGAAATTTTTATATAAGTTTGGCCACATCGAACACGACGAATAAAGTGGACAACTTTATTGTAGAAGCTTCCGTCCGATATTCCGTCAAATTGTGAAGGAATAATAACTACACTGGAAAAGTAAAAAAGCAAAGGTCAGTGTCGAAAGGTGGTAATCAAACCTACAATTTCTAACTATAATTTATCACGATACTCTGGAACCATAATTTAACAAGAATATCCAGGAGAAAACTAAGAAATGATCTCCAGGAATTTTTAGAAATAATATGCCAGAGTTTATTTAAATATTTAAATAACACAAAACATTGGAATAGGTGAAATGTATTAAAAATTATTACATCTTGAAAAGAATGAGAATAAGTGAGATATTCAATGTATAAAGAAATTTATTTATAAAAAGGATAATATGCAACGAAATGCAAGTGTTTGATGAAAATGCATAAGTAGTTTGTCTAACAAGAATCTTATTCTCCCACTTTGGTATGATCCGATTGAAACTGAAGAATGTATGGTGAACGTTTTTTGAAATTCGACTGGTGCTACATTATGAGCTACTACCGCCTGGTAAAACTATTGAAATGGTTTGATACGATAGATTGAAATAGGAATATAAAAAAGGCCAAATTTCCAACAGGAAACCTATTGCTTTCAATATTAACCATGCCCGACTATACAAATCTTTGATTATGATTACTCATAATATCTTTGATTACATTTCGTCGTTGCGACCTTAAGATCTCCTATGTGCGAAATGTAAAACTTTAGGAAAACTGAAAAAACCTGTTTTGTGGAAAAATTACTTAAACAACTAGTTTTGCTTTAAGTTGTATACTAACAATGGAATTTAATGTTATGAACAAAACCTTTGAGGGGGACATAAGATATTTTTTGCTTTTTCATTCATGTGGAAGTAATTATCACTTTCACATAAGAGATTTCAAATTGCCAACTTTTTAGGACTACATAGGAGTATTTTTTAGAACTGCAAAATGGGTTGAAGTATCAACATGGGAGTTTTTGCCATGAAGTTTACATTCAATAAAAAAGTTAATTTCGATAAAAGTGTCACATAGGAGATCTTAAGGTCGCAACGACGATTTGTCGTTTCTATCTCCAGGTGATTTGAATTTTTTCCGCATCCGCATCATTTTTCATTTTATGTGAGACTAGGGCCTTCAGGCAAGCTTCTTTGTGCTATAGAGAGTTCTACTTAGAGTCCACTGTTAACACCAACACCCCACCGGCGTTCATCTAATACCACCATGACAGAGCGCTGACTATGACTATCTACAAATCTACCTGTTCTCGAAACTGAACACTTTGTTCGACGCAAATTTGAATTAAATAAAGCCAATATACTAAAAGTTATCGATTATTTTGAAAGCTCAAAAACATTAATTTCCTCAGAGGAATCGCGAAAGAGTAAAGGCGTGGATTGAACTTCGAAGACAACGATATAAAACCATATTATTTGTCAAATCTCTCCCTTGACAATATTAATTTCGAGAATTATCATTGGAAACAATAAGTGGATGTGTTTTTTTTAATCAAGTTCTCAATGTAAATGTCCACATTATATTAGTTTATTTGAAATTGAATGTGAATTTTTTACATAAAAAGGCCAGTCTCTGAACGAAGACCGTGCATTTTGCCAGGTAATCGTTTGGCATTATGGTAATGCGCGAAGATTCATAACATCTATAAAATAACAAAGCAAATTAATTTCCTTAAAATTGATATTAAATAAACTTGTTATAAAATACTTTTTATATATAGGTTTTTAAGTTCAAATTCGATTTTTTAAACACCAAATTAAATTTTTTTCAAACCAAATTCAATTTTATCAAGTTCAAATTCAAATTTTTAAAATGAAATTCAATTTTTTAGAAGTCAAATTAAATTTTGTAAAGTTCAAACTCAATTTATTAAAGCCCAAAATCAATTTTTTGAAGTTCAAACTCAACTTTTTCCAACTCAAATCCATTTTTTTTAATCTCAAATTAAATATATTAAAACTCATGTAATAAACAACATAGTTAAAGAAATTAACAAAAATAATAAATACAAAAAGCACTTAATGAAGTGGTTCTCCTGATAAAGCTATTGAAAAAGTCATATCGACATAATAATTATTACAATCTCCCGGGGTAACACATTCCACAGATTGTTCAATTATATTTAGCAAAATCAAATTATTCTCTGGATCTGCCAACAAATTATGCGTACACAATTTAGTTTTTGAGAAAACGTTTTCGATTGGGTTTAACATAGGAGAGTATGGTGGAAGAAAATTTATAAAGTATGTCCGATTCAGCAATTTCAGCACCATTTGCGTTTTGTGTATTTTTGCGTTGTCTAAAACCAACCATGCTCTCGTGATGTAAGACTCAGATAATTTAAGAAAAGATGTAAAAATATTTGTATTAACTGTTGAGTTTGCAACTACTCCTTTATAAAAAAAACCCCGTGTATATTCATGGCGGCAATCAGACAAACGTTTCGTCCTACTATGTTAAACCTTATATGTTGCTTATTACATGAGTTTATTTAATTTAAAATTTAAAAATTGATTTTGGGCTTAAAAAAATTGAATTTGAGCTTTACAAAATTTAATTTGACTTCTAAAAAATTGAATTTTATTTTAAAAATTTGAATTTGAACTTGATAAAATTGAATTTGGTTTGAAAAGAATTTAATTTGGTGTTTAAAAAATCGAATTTGAACTTAAAAACCTATATATTAGTTCAGAAGACACTCTGTGTCCTACTATCAGTTATGTCATTCAAGTTATGGTACAATGCCTACTAGTAAGCTTTTCCGAAAAAGTAAGAAGGAAATTAAGAGGTTAATTAAAGTCGTGGGAAGCACGAGAATATAGCTATAAATGTGTAATTAAACTCTTGGACGTTGTAACAGTTCGGAAATGCTAACTGTGATCGGGTTTCGTCCAGTCGTGTTGTTCTATTAGTAAACGAATTTCTGTCGCGTAAAGGGCTGCAGTCGGAAGAGATGCACCATCGATCAATTTTCTTTTAAATGCAAAGTGCCTTCCGTTTGTTTGAAATGTTAACATTACAAAATAAACCTAGATTATATCCACTATAATTACCTTTGATTCTTTTAGAAGGAGTATTTAGTTTGGAATCTTTTATTAAGTGAAAGAGTTTAGATATTTCTTCAAGCGTGAAGGCAGTGTGTTGAAGATGAATAATTCTGTTCATATATATCTGCATGTGTGAGTATGACTTTGAAGATTTTAATATATTTTTAACGAAACCTTTAGCTTCTTTAATAGTACGAATCTAGTTTACTAAAGCAAAGTTATTATATAAAACCATATAAAGACATATACGTAAATTATTAGGTAGAAAAATGTACGTGACACTCTAGGTATTATTACAAGGCAGATCACAAATGTTGATTGATTAAAAAAGTGGAATAATTCTTACAAAGTCCAATACTGTTTAAATTGAGCAACACATTTTTATACACATCAACGTGAACCTTTTAAAAATTGCTCATTTTCTATAAACATTATAACTAAACAAAATATCATATCTGTTTTAGTCTTTTTTAGATTAAAAAATGAGTATTCTGTCAAATGAAGATTAATTAAAACTTATTTATGAAAATGGGACTGTTAAAGCAGATTTTTATTATTCTCAAATTCGTTTTGCCAATCATTTACTTTGGTATATAAGTACGGGAGAATAAAAAAACCACAATATCTTTCATACGGTACAAATATTGGGAAAAATTTTAAATTGCCAAAAATTAAAATACCTACTAGCAATTCAAAATCAATTTGTATCGTAGAAATTCTTAAATATATTAGCAATTACTGACTATTATTAGTTACTTACTTTGAGCGACACTAATATTGGTTCAGCATCATTTCCCGCTATCCACTCCTCAGCAGAATGTGCCGGTTCATCTGATATAGTATCGGGATATAAATCTTCCTGAAAGAGATCTGATTTCCTGGGTACTGTCATGGATATCACTTGACATAAGCCATTATTATTAAGGCGATAAAATTTAGATATTTCGCAGGTGGTTACATCACATCCTCTTTTTGGCATCATTCCAATGCCACGTTGGGGATCCGGCGTTTGAAATGTGTTAATATAATGTACAAATGGTGGCTCTGGTGTAATCTGTCAAAAAGAATTATTTTTTTTATATTGCCGTTATACAATATTAATTTATAACACAAAACATCGTGAAGTAAACGCACACAAAGGAAATGACATGTGTTTTTTTTTGTAAACAAAAGAAGAGTGAAAGCAAAAACACAAAGTGGATTTGAGAGAAGAAGGTAAAAGTACCTTTAAAATTAAGATTTGCTTCGCTTTTTGGGTAACATCTAGAGGGATTAAGGGATATGATTAGGTGATTTCAAACACTTCAAAGGCGTATAATGAAACTTACCTCAAAATATCTTATAACAGAATCACCTTTTCCACAAAGGTATACTAAATTTGTATCAGGATCGTAGAGTGGAAATATAACGCCGTTCGACGTATCGAGTGAAACCATATCTATTGGTTCATTAAGAGCGTCAGGAGCCCGTAATGAGTATTGCCGCTCTGATGACCTGTTAAATCCTGTAGTGAATATAAGTCCATGCCTTAAGAAAATTGCTCGTGTAGCTTTAGATCCTTCATGGCATAGGGCTTCACTATCTACTTCTCCTGTTCTTGGATCAATAATACGAATTTTTTTATCCTTACACGTTGTTACTAATTTGGAACCATCCCAATTAAAGCAAGCACTATATACTATATCTGGATGACTATCAATATGAACTAATATTTCTCCTGTTCCGACATTCCAAATTACAACCTGTGAAAATATTACAACACATTTAAATATAACATATATCTTTAGGTTTGATCAGTATTTTTACCTGATTGTCGGATCCTGCCGTCAATAGGACATTTAATGCGGACGGATGCCATAGGACTAATCCAACACGTCTTTGATGAAATACTAAATCGACTACTGGTTCAGTTAATGTTCGAGAAAGACCACCATCTGGAATTTGCCAAACTTTAACAACACAGTCTTCTGATCCAGACGCAATGACATTATCATTGTGTGGGCACCATGCTATATCAAGCACTGGACCTTTATGTCCACCAACTAGCGGATGATCGGCAGCTATACGCCCTACCTATAATATAATAAATTAGACATTTTACATTAAAAATAAATTCATAATTATAAAAATATGAATGGTGATTTTTGCTACAGAGAAAGAATACTATTCGTGCAATAAATTCTGCTATTCATCCAGAATTTTTTTATTCTGTTACAGACCAAATATATAGGCTGTGTTCCAAAATATAACCCAGTATACAGGGCAGTGCTAATGACGTCATTAATTGATGCTACATTTTACTTGTGTGAACCGGTGTGACGTACTGCTAATCACAAAAATATAAGAGATTGGAGGCTGAAACAGTTTCAAGTTGAAACACTTTCATGTATGCTGCTGTTAATCATAACGTAAGCGTTTGAATTTACCCTTTTGCACTGGGCAGTATTCTGGTTGGTATTACGGAACACGGCCATAGGATGTCCCGTAACCAGTGACAACCTTTGACCTACTGGTGATACTGCCCATTTACTATCAGAATCCTTGCCTTATATGAAACAGATTTGCAGTTATAGGACGCTGTTTAGAACTATAAAAAATTACTTGTAAAATGGGTTTCTTATTCGAATTAGGGTTCCAAGCCAAAATCGTTCCAAAATTTTTTTAAGGTATTCACAGCAATGTTTGAGCGGTCCTGTAGTAATGTTAAGGCAGTGGGTATCTATTTTGGTTATCACAACTTTGGTAGGAGGGGGCTCCAAACCAAAATGCTCCAAAAAATTGATTAGGTTTTCAGGGTCATTTTTGAGTGTCAATTATTGGATGATTATGAATTATATTGCGCCCAGGTCGCTCGGTGGACGGTGCGTATAATATTCTTTGCTTTATTGCAACATATAATTTCTTACAAATTTCCCTTGTGCTTTAAATTAGCTAAGATGTTAATACGTAAAATAAAAAACAGAATTGAGTACATCATGTACTCAGTATAGGGGGAAATCAAATTATGTACATTATAATTAAAAATAAATCTATAAATCATCAGAAGTATCATCACTACCAAAATCATCTTCCTGATCCGTTATTGGCGGACAGCTGTTACCGGAGCATATGCCGCATGTAACGTTACAAAAAAGCCCAACTTTTCGACAGCTACAAGCTGCGCCGCATCCTTTTTTACAATTACAAAAGATCATTTTTAGAAGGTCCTCTGGTGCAAGTATATTCAACATTTTCTTTGGTTGCAATCCATTGTCATTGTTAATCCAACCCCAATCAGTTGGTCGAATATTTTCGTTTCCAAGCCACATCTGGGTTTGTAAATAAACTCTCTTAATGTGCTTATTCAGAGCATCAACTGTCGGTACAAGGGATGGTAGGCTAGTCTTACAGCGCTGCTCTTAGTGATAGCCTTTACAAAAGATTTATACCGCATCTGTACCAGAAAAGCTGACAAGTCTTGGACCCGTCTCAGTTTTTTTAAATGTTCGGGTGGAGCTCCGACAGTATATACCTACCTTCACCGATCGAGTAACCGAATGAAATTTTTTTTCATGATAAATAATATGCTAACAAAAGTAACGGTGATGGGTTGCCTAACGAAATATATTCAAGGCTATATTTAATATGCGTTTTTTCGCCATTTTCCGCCTTTTTCTCTATTTTGAGGAGAAACTATGCATTTTGGTGAAAATATCAAAAGAGCAAAGTTGTAGAGCATAAAATTTCCTACAAATTTTGTCTTCACTGTTTTTTAGAATTCCGCATAGTTTCGCCGCTAGCGGCCGTTTTGCACCTTTTTTTGATTGTGAGCTAAAATTATGCATTTGTATGAAAAATTAAATGAGATCAAAGTAGTAGTTGCAGTTTTTCAACGGCTTTTCTTTGGACGCTTTGATTTATCAACAGAATCTGACAAAAGGCGCAAAACTGCCGCTAGCGGCGAACTATGCGGAATTCGAAAAAACAGTGAAGACAAAATTTGTAAGAAATTTTATGCTTTACAACTTTGCTCTTTTGATATTTTCACCAAAAAGGAATCGTCTCTCCTAAATATAGAGAAAAAGGTGGAAAATGGCGAAAAACACCTATTAAATATAGCCTTGAACATATTTCGTTAGGCAACCCATCCCCGTTACTTTTGTTAGCACATTATTTATCATGAAAAAAAATTTCATTCGGTTACTCGATCGGTGAAGGTCGTTGTTCTACGGATCCTGTACTAATACAATTTACATGCAATTTCAACGAAAACGCGATTAGTTTTTTAACGATTATTTCTTCAATTCTAAAGATTTAATCGCTACAAAATTCAATTTGCAGGGAATTTCAAGGGCTACAAAGCCTGCAAAGTTGAACTGTCTTGAACCCTTACTTTTTGAGATTTCAAAGTTTACATGGCTCGGGAAAGGTAGTCTTCGCGCTCATATGGGAACTTACAACCAAGATTTCTCAATTACTTTTCATCGTACAGAATCAAAAATATAACTAAAATTTTCTTCAAGAAAAGCCCTGTACCTATTCATTTTTTTCGTATTCACTTAGTTTTTTAGTTATTGCGGAAAAAAGGAATTTTTTTCAAAAATTTCAAAAGTTATTTGTACAAGGACTTCGTTTACTTTCAATTCTTGTCGTGAAGCCATTGATTTCATTGTTGCTTTTTTTGCCGAAAAATGGAGACAACCATAATATTTTCATCATAACTTCGTCAGTTTTGATGCTAATGCATTGTAACAAATCTCATTTTAAAGGTCTTTTCAAGAACTTGAAATATGGTTTTATAAGTATTTCTCCAAAAATTCGTCGTTTTGCCTGTATTTAACGCCGAATGGCGCGAGTTAATTTTCTCGGCGAGCAAACGGGCATCTTTAATGACTCATAACTCGAGTTGTGTTTCATCTACAGAAATAAATAAAACACCAATCGATTTGTTATTCTAAAAGCTTCATTTTTGCTACATTGTTTTTTTGATAAAACGTAAGGTTTTTAAGTTATTCGTGAAAAAGCGCTCTAAAACATGCATTTTTTAGATGAAAAATCAACAATTTCAATCGCGAATAACTCGGAAAATATTGATTTAAAGAAAAACATTCATATAACATTTTTTGCTTTCAATTCATTCCTCTATCGATTTCTGCATTTATTTTGAGTGTGCCAATTTCGGGAAAAGGCTCACATCAAGACAATATAACTTTTGATCCTTGAGCTTCTACATACTTAAGGCCCGTCCTCACTACGCGGAATTAGATTACACGCGCTTTTGGCGGAAAGGCCTTTTAATTTTTTGAATCGTTAGTTTTGGATCCGAAAATAAGAACTAATCTGAAAGAAAATAATTATTTAATGAATATTGATTAATCTACATTGATAAAAAAATCAATTTTCAATTAAAAATCCCTTATTGTGTGGAAGTACAATGTACCTTTATAAGCACGGCCTTTTGTCTTCGCAGTTTGGCCGTACTGCCTTTGCCATTAAAAACTCTATAAAGGCCCGTCCTCACTACGCGGACTTAGATCCCGCGCGCTTTTGGCCGCACGACCACACAAAAGCGCGCGTGATGTTTTAATTTTCTGAAACATGAGTGAGAAAACAATCAATTCTCATTTGAAACGCCGTACGCGCTTTTGAAAAGCTTATATTGTGTGGACGTACAATGTACCTTTTTAAGCACAGCCTTTTGTCCGCGCTGTTTTGCCGCACGGCCTTTACCATTGACAAAGTCGTAAAAAAGTCATAAAACTCTACTCTACTCGTAAAAAAGGCATAAAACTCTACAAAAGCGCGTACGACCCAAGTCCGCGTAGTGTGGATCCCCATAACCAAGAGGTAACCCCTCAAAATTGGCCAGTTAACTTTAACCCCCCGATAAGTCTTAACCCAAGGATAGCAAAATTGAAGAAAATCAATATCTATAGATATACTATGGATCAAGTTAGCAGAGGTATAACCTATTGTGAAGAAATCGGGCATTAGTCTGGTCAATTTTATGTATTCATATTTATTTCGTCATAATTTCTTCAAGCACTTTCTTCGTTCTAATGCGCCATTCGTTTCGGGTAAAGGCTGAACTACAATGTGGCACTGGCGCGTGGTGCTGGCGCTGCAGCGCAAACTGTCAAAAGTAAAAAACGTAGCCCACCCGAAGTGCAGCTACAATGTGCAGCTGGCGCTGGCGCGTGGTAGCTCACTTTTGCCAACTTTCTACTTTTGGTGCGCGCCAGTACACCAGCCAGTTGGGAATTTTGATAAATGATGGCGCTGAAGTCAAAAGTACGCCAAAAAACTTTCGTATTTAATCAATTTTTGGATTTTCCTGTAAAAAAATAATTGCAATGAATTTTTTTTGCATTGCCCCATTTCCACTAACTTAGCCTCAAACAGAACCAATCCGCTTCATCCGTTTTTAAAGTTTTGACATGACTTAGCGCCACGCATTGTATTTGCACTCAGGTACATGGTGCCGGTGCGCACCAGAGAACGAGTCAGCACCAAGAAGAGTGCCAGCACCACGCGGCAGCGCCACATTGTAGTTCCCACTTAAGCCTTAAGGCACAAACAGATTGGCGCGGCGGCGGAATCCTCTCGCCAGAGAGTTTCCCATACATTTAATTTCGCCGCGCCTCTGTTTGTGCCTTTACAGGTCCAAATATATTTTTCTTAGAATTTGCCTTTCGAAAATATTGAGCTGATATTTTGTTTGTTTGCCATATCCCAGCCTCAGACCCGTAGAATAGAATTAGACGGGATAGGGAATAGTGTGAATATAATGAGATTTTACCGGACCGAGATGTCCGAGATATCTCCCGAAAAGATTTGAATTTCAATAACAACGTTCAGTAGGAAACAAAAGTATTTTGAAAGGGCCGAAAATTTAACTACACTAGATTACAATTGAGCGCACTAAGTAGTGCATATAGTTTTATTAAGATTACGTTAAAACCTATAAATAAATTATTAGGCAAGCAAATGTTCTTTACTTTGTGAGAAAGACTTTTTCCTCAAGTAGTAATCTGCATCGCCACATTTGGTGGTGTATATGGCAATTTTGAAAATAACATACATGATAAATTCCTAAATTGATACGATTATTGAAAAATTCTTTGATACTAATAGTTTAATACTAAATCAATTGTTATAAGTAAAAGATATTCAACAAGCCTGCCTACTCATACCACCGATGATTTAGCAAATACAATTCCATTGTAAAATGGGCGTCGTGGTCGCAATATTGGATATTATTTAGTAGCTATTTAAAAACTATAAAAGTTTAACAACTTCTACTCAATGCCCTTTTTTACATTAAAAGTCTAATGTCTATAATTAGAATAAATTAATAATTCATTAGCATTTTAAATATACGGAAAAGAATATGTTTTAAACTATTATGATACATGCCTATGTTTCATAATAGTTTAAAACATGCACATAGTTTAAAACAATGCAAGAATAATAACTAATAATAGATTCAAATGATTCCGTGTTATTTAATTCCATTTTATTTAATTTTATTGTTACGATGTTCTACAATTACTCTGAATCAAATCTTAATTACACCTGCTTCTGTCTTTCCATGGAATAATTCTATATATTTTTCTGATATTAAACACTTTAAAACTTGGCATCAGTTGCATTTAAATCGATGAAGGTAATCGCATTTATGACACAATCATTAGCTTAGATCATATAATTATTTCTATTAAGAAATCAATCAAACCGACATTTTACAGGCATAAAAAATACTTGTAGAAGATAAAAAATGATAAAATATAAAAGTAAAAACGAATTGCGAAAAATTATTTGGGTCTGTTACACAGAATTTTCGGTGGCTAAAGAAGAAATGGGATGGATTAATCAAGAGTCAACGCAGTTCTAGTTGGCTGATTTCTGTCTCTATTTTTAGGTACCGGACACGAGTAAAAGTTTTAAATTTAGACTTTAAATTCTCATTTGATCTATTGAGTTTGTCTCGTGTTTTTTCTAAATGGCGTGTTTAATATTAAAAATTTACAATAGGATAAATATATTATAATAAGTATATCACCGTATTTTCTCTTTTCTTTTCTTTGAAAGTTAAGGCCAAATCGAGGAGATGTTGAAAGATCACAGTGGCAAAATTATCTGATTTTTTTTATATATCTAAGTCAAGGTTGCCAGTTTACCTCAATTTCATTGGAATTTTATTTCGTCAGAAATTTGTTTAGAAAGTGACTAGACATTAAATTTTATATTAAAAAAACATATAGCGTTAATTTTTTCCTTGTGGCAAATAAGAAATGTAAAAAGTTTGAATGGAAAATATAATTGGTAAAAGGTCTAGACTTATCTAAAAATAGCTTTCAATTCATCATTTGCTATTTGTTACCGAAGAATTAGAAACTTACTCTGAAATATTCGCTAATGCATTAGCATTTTTGGAACATATTCACTATATTCATGTAGAAAGTTGATCTATTTCAAGCCTTACTCTTCACATGCTATTCAAAGTCGTCATTGCTACATTTTTTGACATGTTCTAAATATGACAGTTTAGGTTTATAATAAACTTAAAATTTTTTTGACATAGTTTAACATAGATTTTATTCTTTAAGTTAGTTGTCTTCTTCTGCCTCATCCGCAAGGTCGATATACATGTAGGTTTTGTCACAGCTTATGTTTTATTGTTCCATGTTTGATCTAAGTTTCAATAAAATTATTATGTATACTACTTTACTTATTTCTTTCCAGTTCTCTCTTTTTATACCACACAATATTATTATTTATGTCCGGAAGATTACAATATTTTGATCCTTTTAAATTCCTGGACAAAACTCGTTGGCCTCCTCATTCATATCGATCAAGAAGTATGAAGTACATATAGCTATATAGCTGGTGATTTCTTTTCAACGGGGTATTTAATCTTGAGTGCTTTACTTGAAATCTTTTCCTTGATTGTTTCCAAGACTTACTTAAATAATGGGCCCCAAATTTTTATTCTGTTTGAGTTCCTCGTTAAACTAAAATGGGTCTGATAGATATTGTGGTTTCTCACACAAGCGATTCTTCCGAGAAACTATTATTTTATTTGAGCGAGCATGCAGTCGGTCCAGTAGATCCACTCGCTCAATATGGGTGATAAATCAATATCTCTGATAAGTTATCAGTGATGACATTGATCACCTTACTCGCAACTTTCGATTTCTTCTTATTTCGCAATTTGTTTTCATATTTGTTTTCTTCTTTTAGACAAAAAAACATATGAAGTTGATTGAATTAAAAAATCGAATTCCGTTCAGTGAGATCAAAGAAGCTTGGAATCAATTCAACGGTGTTAAGGTCATTTCGTTCCGTTGCAATGTTTAGTAAGGTTAATATATGGCATAAATAAGCGGAGAAATTTTTGAATATTAAATTTCTGCTTGTAATACGGTATCAAACTTTTTTAAACTTTATAAACTACTGTCTACTGACGGCTAGTCTAATCCAATGAACAGGAGCAAGAATCGTATCAAATTATATGGTCTTGTATCTATAAAACTCTGCACCATTTTCAATTCGGCTTCAGTGGGTTTTCTAGAACTAAAGAATCACCCTTTTATTAACATTTTTTATTAACCTTCAACCTATCAGTATTCTTCCATTTCTGGCAAAGGTCCTTGAAAACCTGGTAGGTACTCAAATAATTTCTTATTTTGAACGTCTCAAACTTATTAATATATGGCACTTTCGTGAACATCACAGCTGCAAAACTGCGCTTCTTAAAATCATGACCGATATTTGCAACTCTCTTGATAAACATGACATCTGCTGTGTATTGCTGCTTGACTTCTCAAAAGCGTCAATAACGCTTAGCTTCTGCGAAAACTGGGTGGTAGCACGTAAGTTGTTTCAATCGACCTCTTCATACAAAAATTCAGAATTTTTCTATGAAGAGGTCGATTGAAACAACTTACGTGCTACCGCCCCTGGGCATCACAAGCACATTTTTATCTTCAACTAACCGCTCTCAAATGTGTGGAGCTTGCTGCTGACTTGCGTCTTGTAACCTACTCTTCTTCTTTTACTTTCACGGCTCTACAACCGGGATCCGGTCCTGGCCTCTCGCAACTTCTCTCTCCACCGGTCGCGATTCTGAGCCGATTTCATCCAGTTTGGCGTCCCTAAGCTCTGGACGTCCTGGTCTACGCCATCCTTCCAGCGGAGGTTGTTGTCTCCTTTGCTGTCACACCCCATAGATCTTAGCGTATCCTACTAATCGACATTAAATTTGCTGTAGCTAAATCCTTCCCAGTGCATCTTTTTCTCTCACTCTGGTACTGTTCGTCCTGACTTCTCTGCTATCTCGTTAAACTCGTTTCCTCTTGTTTGCGTTGATAAAGCAAGAAATCTTGGGGTGGTAGTGAATAGCAGCATGAGCTGCTGCGATCACATTACTTCCACTGTTGGTAAAACCGGGCTGTGCATATGGATTTGCTCAAAGCCTTACTACTACCTTTTCTAATGCATGGCTTCTCCATCTTTCCCTCTCTCGATTCTTCTTGCGCCCATAAGCGTGAAGTAGCCTGTAACGATTGTGTACGTTTTGCTTATAAGTGACGCCATTTTAACCACATTTCACCGTATCGAACTCCGTTTTGGGTTGCTCTCTAAAGGTACCTTTACATTATGTGATTTGTCATATGACTTTACTGTCAAAATTAGAACTTGATAGTCCGCCTGACTTCGTATTGTGTTCACACTTAATTTTGACAAGTCAAAACAGAAATATTCAATGCAAATTTTGACAGATATCGTATGACATATCAAAAAGAAATGTCATTTGACATTTTATGTTTAGGTTTGACTTCATTGACAGTATAGTCAAATGACAAATCATATAATGTAAAGGTACCTTAAGCCACTATCGTGAGTATAGGCTTTTGTGACTGTTTCACGATATCCTACAAACATGCATACCTCTTTTAGTTTGCGCAGCTCCCACAAACTCTCAGAAATGAAATTTTTATTTTGGTTATATTTGTTTTTTTTTAATAAACAAAATTGAAATTCTTTTAATATTTTTTTTATTAACAAAATTTAATTAACAAAAAATTGATGACAACCGTCAAAAAATTATAAGGTTAGGAAGTAGCTGTCAAAATAGCTACAACGTTTGTAAAGGCGTATTTCCAAATACGCCTTTATTTTTCTTAACCTAAAATAGTTCAAATTCTACGAGAAATCATTCGGACAACAATTAAAATATTCGAAATAACTGATATTCGGAAATCGCGTAGCGATATATCGTTTTCGCGTGTGGATATATAAATTTCCGGGTTTTCGCGTTTCGCGTTTTTCAGTGGATTTAGACACTTCCTTTAATTAATGCACCAACTTAGGATGTTTATGCTTTTGCCAATAAATAAATAATAATAATAATAATAACCCTGACTATATTTTGCAAACCCTACAACGCCCCGACATAAAAGCATAAAATTATTATCAGTACAAATTTTCTTTGTTTATAAATTTTGCCAATGTTTTGGAGGTGTTGTATAATTGACTAGGTGGAACCCAGGATTCTTGAATAATTCTGTATATTCTGATTTATTTTTAGGGGCGACTCCGAGCTTCCAAGTTATAAAACTAAACTCGTCGTCAACTGTGTTAAAATCACTAGTACAACCACAATCTCTACCCTATACCCTCACCATTGGTAATAGAATTTTTCCTCGTTGTACCTGACGCATTAAATTTTGCATGAGAATGAAAAAAAAACACAGTTTTATATTTGATTCTTAAAAATTATTAAAATACTAAAATACTATCGGAGCTATCAAAATACTAAGCCGAGCTAACTCTTTGCAATAATCACCTAACTTGACACTAGGTGCTCTAGAATAAATGCAAAACATACAACTAATGAGATCTTTAAAAAATGAATTACTTGTGAATACTTTTTAGATATGATTATATGTGTATTCTTTTCTAATTAGTAAACATTTTCACAAACATCTATTCTCTATAATGTCTATACGAGTACATACATGAATTTTTTTTCTAGTAACTTAAACCACTCTTAATTGATTAAGATATTAGATCGAAGCAAAGCCGGGAAGAATAGATGCACAGTGGTCAACTCTGGTTCCAGTTATGTTATTTGGCAGTTGGATTATTTAACATTTGCTCTTAAGATTTGAAGATTTATATTAGGATCTAAATGTCATTAACTATGACTTATGTACGTGAAATCTTTGTTAGATGATTTCGTCGATCCAAATGCAAACTATCGAATGAGAAAATCCCTAGTTTTCAGGAATGCCAAAAACAATTCGATACATTGAAATTTTACGTTTTTTTGAAGAAGTTTATTTTTGATACATTGCAACCGCACTTTGAAAAGATCGGAGAAGCGATACGGCTTCGATATTTTGCCACCACAAATGCGTCTAGAGTGCAAATGCAATAAAGCAAAAAAAGGCATTTCCCATTTTCGATAGTTTGCATTTGGATCGACGATTTCCTGAGAGCTTGCAGTGAAGCAAACCTTTTCGAATTGCAGTAGTTTAGAGCAATAAGATTACAAAAGATACTAAAGTTTCTTGTAAGAAATGATAAGTGAAATTTACTAAAAAAAATCATTTTACTTTACAAATGAAAAACTTTTCTTACATAAGATTTACACAAAATTTAACGAAAGTAACAAATAAAAACGACCGGACAATAAAGAGTGCATGAACGGAAGAATCGGCCAATAAAGGGTGCATGAACCACTCGTTGTGAATTTAAAAAAAATATTTTTTTAAAAAATGCAGTGAGAGTGATTTAATGTAAAAGCCGACGTGTGGGCACTGATTTGTTTATCAGACACTTCTGTTCTATTTAATCAAAGATATCGCAACAACATGAGATTAATTAAGTGAAATTAATTTCGTAGTGGAAATAAAGAAATTAAGCATAAGCCTTGAGAAATGTTTTGCTTCTTAAAAATGCAATCAAGTAGTTAATATACAGAACTTTGTGTTGATTACCTAAGCAAATATTAATATGCGGTGACTATTTTGATTCTAAACTGGTAAAATGTCACTACTGTCAATACTCCAAGATTAACACTTGCTTGCTGGTAACAGCCTAGTTTTTAATTTCTGGTTTAATAAAATCAAATTTAAACTAAATTTCTTTATGTTGGAACAAAGATCAACAAGATTAGCATAGTGTAATACAATTAAAGAAATGACAAAATATGTTTATAAATTCAATTGAGATTTTTTTGTACACTACTTGCCAAAAAAATCGAAAACGTAAGCATGTAATTTTACATACGAGTAATAAAATTCGAACATGCCAAAAAGAAGTAGCCGCAAACAAGAAAAAAAAATAATAAAAAAAACATAAAGAAACTGAAGAAATAAATTTAAAACACATATACACCTTGCTGGTCATCCTACATTTAAGCGTGTTGGAAAACATTTCATTTAAATTTGAGATAAAGTAAATCTCAGCGCGCACTAACATTATCTCAATTTTTTTGGCAAATTGCCATCTCACTTATATTCAAGTTATGGAAGTATAAAAATAGGTCGAACTTAGCATTCTTGAAACGGGGCAAGTAAATATAGCCCATTTAGAATTTGTATCCTATTTTGGATTCTAGTAAATTGAAAATCCTTTTGTTTCTCTAAAATCTGTGCCGTCTTCAAAATAAAATGACCATGAGAAGAAGCATCTTTTTTTGATCTGATTTTCAAAATATTTTTAGTTGGAATTTGTTTAATGATGTTATTTTGGAGCGTAAATGGAAAATTTTTCAATGTCATTGTTGATTTTAAGTGTAAACAAAAAAATGGGAAATTTTGACTGATAAATGTGGTAATTTAAGCAATATATTTTCAATTAATCTCAAAATGTTTAATATGTATACCTTATTATGAGGAAGTACAATGAAAGCTCCACCTCCTGCTGATTCAACGATGATAGCTAAAAATTTCGGATTTACAGCACAAAATGTTGAATCCCAACTGCTTTTTGATACTCGAATATTATCATAGCACTGCTCTCGTTTTAAGGCTTGTCCGTATACATGGCGAAATTTAGAACTCCGAACAACACGAAATGACATTTTCTAGAAATTCTGCAAAATAAATTGTAAATTATTTATTGTTATAAAATTTATTCCTTATAATTTCAATAATATAATAAAATTCATATGTTTACACTTTTCATTCAAAATAAATCCATTCAATATCAATATCATGAGAATAAGTCATATAAAAAAAGAAAAACGCCAAAGTGAATAAAGACTACAAAATTTAAGAATCTAAAAACAAATAAATCTATTTGAGAAAGTTGCAATAATTAAAAGCAATATTATTGCATTTTGTTTAATTTAGATTGTGATCAATGCGGTCTTTGTAGTTTTACTAAAATACTACACATATTGTATTCGCTAAGCATTCAAGTCCACTAGGTTTTAGTAATCGTCTCCTGCATTAATGGCATTATACAGGGTGTATTGCATAAAGTTACACAACGGTCGGCTATGGATAGGTTTTGAATAGACGGACAAAAAATCGTATGGGAGGGGGGAAATCATAACGGTTTAGCCGCTAGTGCGTTTTGAAGTTTTTTTAGAGTTTTACATATCACCCTGTATTTTTGTAACCCTATGGCCTATTTTCATGAATAAGGTATCAGTGTACGCAGAATACTACCACCTATCTAAAACTGTATAAATCAAGGTTCCACCCTATCACATTACTCTGGAATTGAGATCAAATTTTGGTTTTTTTGTAACTAAAATTGCAACTAACAAAGCTGTTAAAAAAAATAAAATACCTTATTAATTGATTTTTTGTGCAAAATTGGAAAACTTGGACAATTTCCTGGAATGAAATTTCATATATTGCTGGAGAAGCTGAAGGAAAATAAATCGGAAGTGATGTACGTTTGGATTTGATCAGGACAGTACTTGCATTTCAATAAAAATATAAGTGCTGATTTCTTATCGTTACAAAAAAATTCGATAAGATAGATACGTTGGTTCTGAGTGGCCACAGAGAGCCATTAAATTAGCTGGATTAGAATAAGATAATATACAGTGTTGGTCAAAACTAAAGCACCCCTTTAAGGCTGTCGTAATAACCTGGAAAAGTAATGATTTTGCCATTTTTCTGTTTATTCGTTTATTTACAATTTCCCACAGATTCTCAATTGGAGATCTGGAGATTGTGAGGGCTAGTCTAAAACCTCCGCTTTGTTGGTTTTGAGACCATTTCTGCGCAGCCCTAAAGTGTGTTTCGGATCATTGTCCTGTTGCAACTTCCAACTAAGAGGCATTTCCTCGCCTGCAAAAGGAAGCATCAATCTTTCCAAGATGTCCACATACGGGTCATTCTACATCAAATCAACCAATTAAAAAATTATCACCTAACTTTTAATATTTGTTCTTCAAATGAAAACTAAGAAAAAACTAAATTTTCAGATTTTTTGGACTTTTGTTATTAATTTTTAAAAAATCGAAAATCGCAAATTTTTGGATTCTTTAAATTTCTCTAGTTCAAAAACTATTTGACATAGAAAGCTGAAAGTTACACCAATTTGTTCTGCTTTAATAAAACTTTAATTTGATATACAACATAATCTTAAGTTGTAGTAAGAATAAAACTTTGTCCGGCATTTTGAAAAAAAAAATTTATTATATTTCAAAAGCATATTTTTTTATTTTTTTTTAAAAAACCAATATTTTATGCATAGCTACACTTTTAAGGTACATACATACATAATATGCTATTTTTTAGGGAGGACATTGCGATCATATTGAAATAAAATATTTTTTACATTGTGATTTCGTTCAGTCTGAAAATGCTTGGCAAATACGGCCTATTTCTTGGGAACAATTAAGATATCTCAATATAATATCAATAAGGTATCTCTCCTAATGTATTTTTTTGTAAATGTGGAAATGTTTTTTCTCCAGCCAGACAAAATATACAAGTCTAGACTAATACATTTCACTAGACTAATACATTTCAAACAGTTTAACCCTTTTCATATTTCTTTCCACCAACTTGATAATAGTAAAAATTATACCACGAAAAAATATGGAAAACCTAATTTTATTGTTCTAGTTTTTTGTTTTATTAAGCTCTGTCCTTTTTCATGCAGGTAAGGATACGTTATTACTTTTAATCTTTTCAGTCACTTACCTGCAAGCAGTTGCAAGAGCAAGTGAGTGAATGCAAGGGAAGTTGCTTGTTGAAATCATCATTTTGTATTATAAATTTATATATATTATTTAAAATAAGAAAATTTTTCGCAATCTTTGCCTTCACAAAGCTGATTTTGGAATTGAAACAGAATGGAAGTTTTTCGCGACATCCCATAGAAAAAGTGCTTGTGATGGACTCGGCGGTACTGTTAAACTGCTTGCCGCTAAATCCAGTATAAAAAGAAAGACCTTACAATAAGCAGATATTAACACCTCAGCAGTTGTATGAATTTGCGGTTGATAACATATCTGGAATATACTGCTCGACAAGAGAATATGAACTTTCATTCCTACAGTCCACCTCAGAAACTCAGATCAATGTTAAATATTATCAATGTAGTCCAGAACAGTGCACTAAAATTGTTACATTATTTGATTTCATACCACTAATAGTCCAGTGGATAGGGGTTTTTGGCTCCAAATTCTTTCGGACAGCACCGATTGACGTGAAATTTGGTCAGTAAGTTAGAAGAAGCTCAAGGAACAAAAGTTATATTGTGTTGATGCGTGCTTTTTGCCGGGGGGAATGCCACCCCTTCTAGGGGGTTGTTATTGGCACAGACAAAATAACTGCAGAAATCGATAGAGGGATGGATTGAAAACAAAAAATTCTTGATTTTGTATCTAAAAAATGGATGTTTTAGAGCGGTTTTTCACGAAACCTTACGTTTTTTCAAAAAAAATAATTTAAGCAAAAATGAAGCTTTTAGAATAACGAATCGATTGGTGTTTTATTTATTTCTGTAGATGAAACACAACTCGAGTTATGAGTCGTTAAAGATGACCGTTTGCTCGCCGAAAATCGAACTCGCACCATTCGACGTTAAATAAAGTCAAAGCGGCGAATTTTCGGAGAAATACTTATTAGACCATATTTAAAGTACTTGAAAAGACCTTTAAAATGAGCTTTGCTACAACTCATTAGCATCAAAACTTACGAAGTTATGATGAAAATAATATGCTTGTCTCCATTTTTCGTCAAAAAAACAACAATGAAACCAATGGCTACACGGCAGGAATTGGAAGTAAACAAAACCCTTGTACAATTAACTTTGTTTAGGTATTAACAATATGTTCTAAAAGTTTGAACGGTTTAGAATGCCTATATTGGAAAAAAAGTTAGATTTACGTAGTAATAAATTTTGCAATTTTTGAAAAAAAAATCCTTTTTTCCGCAATAACTAAAAAATAAGTGAGATACGAAAAAAATGAAAAGGTGAAAAAATGAAGGGCTTTTCTTGAAGAAAATTTTGGTTATTGTTTTGATTCTGTACGATGAAAAGTAATTGAGTAATCTTGGTTGTAAGCTCGCATGTTAGGGCGAAGACCACCTTTCCCGAGACATTTAAACTTTAAAATTTCAAAAAGTAAGGGTTCAAGACTGTTCAACTTTGTAATTCCCTGCAAATTGAATTTTAGAGTGATTCGATATCTTTAAAATTGATGAAGTAACCGTTAAAAAACAAATCGTGTTTTCGTTGAAATTGCATGTAAATTGTATTAATCTCAGTAGCCCTTCAAAGTTTGATGAAATTTTAGAAGCCGGTAGGTACTGTCGGAGCTCCACCCGAACATTTAACAAAAAATCAGACGGGTCCAAGACTGTCAGCTATTCTAGGACATCTTTTGTTAAGGCTACCACTAAGAGCAGCGCTGTAAGACTAGCATCCCTTGTAGTGAGAGTTTGTTTACCAACCCAGATCCAGATGTGGCTTGGAAACGAAAATATTCGACCAACTGATTGAGGTTGCATTAAGTATGACAATGTATTGCAACCAAAGAAAATGCTGAATATTGCCTGCACTAGAGGAGCTTCTAAAATTGATCTTTTGTAATTGTAAAAAAGGATGCGGCGCAGCTTATAGCTGTCGAAAAGTTGGGCTTTTTTGTAACATAACATGCGGTAAATGCTCCGGTAACCGCTGCCAAAAATATCAGCCAAAAACGGATCAGGAAGATGATTTTGGTAGTGATGATACTTCTGATGATTTCTAGATTTATTTTTAATAAGGCATGTTATTATAATGTACATAATTTTATTTTCCCCAATACTGAGTACATGATGTACTCAATTCAGTTTTTTATTTTACGTGTTAACATGGTAGCTAATTTAACGGACAAGGGCAATTTGTAAGAAATGATATGTTGCAATAAAGCAGAGAATATTATACGCACCCTCCTCCGCTCAACCTGGGCGCAACATCATTCATAATCATCCAATAATTGACACTTAAAAAACACTTTGAAAATCTTAAGAATTTTTTGGAGCATTTTTGTTTGCAGCCCCCTCCCCCCAGGTGTGGAAACAAAAATATATGTCCCCCGCCTTAAAATTACTATTGCAGCACTCAAAAATCGCTGTGAATACCTTTAAAAAATTTTGAAACGATTTTGGCTTGGAGCCGTAATTCGCCTCCACCCCCCATAACAAAAATATGTCTTCTTCGTATTGAAATTACAAAGTATAAACCAAGAAGGAACTTTGATTTATCATAAATGCACCATTAACAAATTTTAAACTGTTAAGAACTATTTTTTTGTGAATTTCGTCATAAGGGGTGGTTTCTAGGGGTTGAAACATTTAATTTAATCATAAATTACATTCCAGTATGTGCAAGAAAGAAATTCAGTATGTGCAAGAAATTTAAACATGATTTAATCGAAATATTGCTTAAATATATTGTTTTTAAATTTTTTGTCAAAAAGGGTAGTTTTCACCCCCTTAAAACAAAAAGCACACATCAGGAACATGTAACTTTTGAAGAGGAGGATAAGATGATCTTAATTACCAGATTTCATTAAAATCGGTGCTGTCCGAAAGAATTCGGAAAAAGTTTTATTCTTACTAGAACTTAAGATTATGTTGTATATCAAATTAAAGCATTATTAGGCAGATCAAATTGGTGAAGCTTTCAGCTTTCTATGTCAAACAGTTTTTGAACTAGAGCAATTTAAAGATTTCAAAAATTAACAAAATTTTGCGATTTTTGATTTTTTGAAAATTAACTAACTAAAAAAATTAGAAGTCAAAAAAATCTGAAAATTTGTATTTTTCTTAGTTTACACCCGGATGCGTTAATATATTTCCGCCTACTTCCATTTTTCCAATCATTTTTAATATATGTACCGTTTAATACATGAATGATTTCTATATTCTAGTTTAAAACTGAAATGGGTTGATATCCATATCCGTTGATTGGAAATGAAAAAAACGCAGAAAAAATAGAAAATAAAAATACTCGTACTTGTGTTGAAAGAGAATACAGAAAAAGCGTTAAATCTGATCCACATCGCAGTTCTTCTATGACAAATCTTGTGTGACTAAAAGTGAGCTTTTTTAGTTATGATAGAAATGAAACCAGCTGAAGGAGGCGAGTGAAGTTTTGTGAAGATTAGAGAGAATTGAAAAGGAAAATTGATTGGAATGAAGGAACGAAAAGCAGCCAATATTTAGTTCCTGTATCAAAGAGCTGATCATGGATCATGGAATTTAAAAGTCAAACAATAATAGAATTTTAGTGAAAGTTTATAGGAATGGTTAATCTACAACTAGTATTCCACGATCTGATTAATTCGAAGTTATCGAACGTCGATGGTATTATTAATATACATAGTTTTGAATGCATTTATCTGGCGGCAATCCATTACGCACCAGTCCATTTAACAATGGGCGCATCCAGCGCACTCAGCCGCTGAGCAGCGGCTAAGTGCTGAGCTCGTTGGATGGATAGCTGAACTAAGCAGCTTAGCCCAGCGGCTGGCAAATTTCTCAGCGTAAAATTTTTATTCTAAGTAGCTCAGCGGTAGTAAATTGACGTTATATAAAATAGGAAAAAAATTTAGTTGTCAAAATAAATTCTAACTGAGCTATCTATCACATCTAGCCGACACACACCGCTGAGTTACTTTTTACGCTGTGCTGTTCAGCTAAGCGGCTTTTCCGCTGAGTGCGCTGGATGCGCCCAATGTTCTGAAAAATACACGTTTTCGCTGAAAAATGGCGATGTTATTTCCAGTACCCTACTTAATAAAATAAAAAACAAAGGAACCGGCCAATCTGATCTGATCAATACACATCAATAAGGTACTTGACAGTAGCATATCCACAGCATATTAACAGTAAAACCGATCATGGTAAAGTGTATCGAGCATAAAATTCATTTATATGCTTTGATAAGACTACCAACAACCATTTGATAGAATGAAAAGAGAAAAGACTTCTGGGGGTACTAGAAGATTTTGGAGTGGATGCTAAATTAAGAAAATTAATACCAAGGTACAAGTGGGCATCAAACTAACCAATAAATTTAACATTAAAGATGCAATCAGATAAGATGATACCATGTCAGCATCACTTTTCCCCCTAACTATAGAAAGCACAATAAGAAAAATACATATGCCCAACAGGGAGAATATTAGTTGCGTTCTTTTTACAACGTGATCCAGATCATATCATTAAATTTCAAGTAAACCAATAACCACAACTTGATCGAGGTAAGTTTTGAATATGTGATCCGAAAATACCTTGTTTGCCAACTACATCGAAGACGCATCTAATTGGAAAATTCAGTGCTTTTATAATTTTGTGGGTTACTACTTCTTTAGTTTTGTGTCTTGATAGTTCTGCAATATTTGACATATTTATTTTGAAAAACTGTTGGCGGAATTTACACGATTATTGAAAATTGCCTTTTGTTAATATTATGCTGAATTGGGATTGTGGAGCTCCACGGTGCACACAGACCAAAGGCAGGACGGCGGTCAGGAACACGAGAAGCCAAGAAGCAGACCTAGACAGCCGCCGCTATACCCAAAGTTTCTGGACCGGCCAGAAAATTGCAGGCACAAGCTTTCTTATAATCTAGGGGGAATATTCCCATCATCCAGGGTAGCTGGGACACCAGAAGACGGTGGAGTCGCAATAACCCTCTACCGGGACAACAAGCACACCCAGATAGCCGCCGATCTGCCCTAAGTTTCTGGACCCACTCAAGGGCCAAAGCAAGGGGGTAGGAGTGTAATTGAGGAGCCCTGGACTAAAACCATGTCCACACACAACACTCTTAAAATGTTTGACAAACATTTGAATAGTCTTTGTTTTATATGGACGCGAGTCTTAAAGTCTTTGGATTTTTAAAAATGTTTGGATTTAATCCAAATGCATGGAAAACATCGGATGTTTGTTGAAGTTGCCCAACTGGAAGGTGAGAGGTGCCCAACTGGAAAGAAAAAGCTGACGGGGGAAATATTGTTGAGAAGGGCAAGGTTCATAATGCACTGTAAGCTCCGAAGGAAAAAGAAAAAGTAACTTCACATCGAGATCAACAAAGACATGATTGGAATATTAGGGCCATAATTGCTCACAAGTACAGCATAAAGTAGAACTCTGGGAGCTGTCAATATTGCACTGTGCAATGCTTATTTGACTCTGCACACCCAATCAGCATAACGTCAGACAAACCATTTGCGTGTCTGACTGATCTGATAAAATTGACCATAATCGTCATAATTTGTTATGTCAAAATATAGATATCGAAAAAAAGGTATTTATTGAGATATTAGCTAATTTTGCGGTTATAAAACAGATTCTGTAAAGTGACAGCTTAATTTTTATTTCTCCTGGTCTATTTCCCAAAATTCGATGTTCCTACCTTTTTCTAAATTGCGCTGGAAACTTTGAGGCATTCCTTATACGTATTGGTCTGGAGACCCAAGTCGGTCAAGTTATCTTTTTTCGCTTACGAGCGATATCCAATTTATACCGACTACTAGTCCAGTCAAATAAGGCAAAAAAAGGGGTCTACCTCGGAATGAGAGGTAATAAGCTGAAAATTTGTATGAACCTTTGTTTTGGCATTCTAAATTATGTGTCAAAAGTCTCATAAAATCTCGTGTCCGCGTCTTGAGATATTAGAGGTCAAAGGTCACCAAAATCAGTTTTTCGGAAATATCTCGTAAATTATCGGCTTTACGTAAATTTTGGTTAAGTAAAGTTTGTTCATTAGATAAATCTGCATAAAAGTGTCCTATACCGAATTTACGTAGAACCAATAGTTTTCGAAATAAAGGGCTGAGAAGTCTTGGCATCGTGCTGCATTCGTTTCCGCACCACCTCTGAGGTAGAATGCAAGAGGCGTTTTTACATGGTGTTCCCGTAGGCATAATCCATGCACTGAGAAAAAGGAGATGTCCATTCAAACCATTCTCGCTTAACCCAACTCCGCTACGGAATTGGATACGGCGAAATCAGCATAGGGGTTAACTCAACTTCCTGGCGTAGTTGGCAACGCAATGGTGTCAATTCCGTGAGGAATTGGGAGAAATCCGCCGGAATTCGCTAAATAACATACCCCCTTTGATTTTATGTTATGCGTAATTGTATGAAGTACTATAGATGATTAAGAAACGTCGCTGAGCATTTGATTTGAATATTTTTATATTTCGATTAAAATTGGAAAAATTTCTTTCAAATTAAAATACAAATGATATCTCTCGATAGGTTCTATTTCGGACGGGATTGGACAAATCGAAATTTTCAATTAGTATAATCACTAAAAGTATTTTATTAATAGATTTATGTGAATGATAATTTTGTTATGCAAATAAATGACAGAAGATAATAAATTACTATTTCATTTTTATATTTTATATTAAACTTTCTTTGAAAAAACTATTTAAAGAAATATTATATACAAAAGTTTATTTTTAAAAATAAGGTGCTTTGACGTTCAAGCTTTCCTGGTGATGATTTTATTGAAGGGAGATCAACTTTGATGTTAGATTTTCATCTAAACCTTCATCATTTCTGCTTTTATTGTCCTTTAAAATAAATCAAAAATTCAAAAAAAAATATTCATATAAAATCAAAAAATGTGTATATTGTACAAAATAACTTACGATTTGGATATATGATTAACTTTTCGAAGCTGACCTTGTCCACTCTGCGATGAAATGAATCTTATAACCGGTTACAGGAATAAGAGCTGCTATTGTGAGTCCCGTTAGCAGCTTTATAGGATTTATAGTAATTTGTTGATCTAAAACAAAATATTTCTATATAACAAATTAGTCACCGATAAGTTCGTGACTATATTTAAAATATAATTGTAAATAGTATTTTAAAAGTTTATCGCATTGAAAAAAAATATCTACCTTTAAACGAATTGACAAGCCTTCCGAATTCCATTTCATTAAATACCCCAAGTTTTTTCACCAGCCATCATCATAATTTTTCTACACTACACAAATAAAAGAAAGTTTCCACAAATTCAAGCAAACTTCACAACAATAATCCACTGTTTCACTGTTTAATTTTTCACTTCACTGATTGGAAATTCCTCTCGAACCTGTCTTCGGGATCTTTGCACGGAATCAATTAACATTTTGAAAAAAAAGTTGCACACAGCCACTGCAGACGTTTTTCCGGTTGTTTGCTATTTGTAACTACCCCTAATATAATCACAGGCGGCGACAGGGACATTCCCGATAATAAAAAAATGGTCCAGTTTTTATGACCAGTATGCATAAATTGTGTAAATATGTCAGCTACAGACAAATTTAAACAAATAATACATTTTATTAATTGAAAAAATAAATGCTTTTTCCTCAAACGAACAGCAATAAATTCAACTGCGTAAAGTTTTCAAAAGGAACTCCGCCGCGGAATTGACTCAAAAAACGCATTCTTTTGCTTTAGCATACTTCAGATTGGTATAAAGCATTATTCATTTGGTAAAGCTGAACTTACTCCAATTCCTTGGCGGACTTGGTACAATTTTTGCTTTTTTCTCAGTGTGGGTTACAAGTTATGATAAAATTTCAATCCTACTTTTCTGCATTCACTTGATGCATGTACCTTTGAACCTCCGAAACTTGAATAGCCGGTCAGTTGGCTTTATGGACTTTTGAGAAATTATTTGTGACTCCAAAATAAAGAGAATCCCGGTCGAAAATCTCCAGTTGGCAGTTGTCAGAGGTACATGTATCAAGTGAATGCAAAAAAGGAAGATTGCCTTGTTCCGTAGCGTATGGATCTTGTCGGGGCCCGTCGTGTTTCCATAGTATGTCCGAGGATACAACCGTTGAATATAAGTTCAACGATGATGACGCCGACCACATTTCATTATTTTCTTCTGAGATAATTGTAGATGAAGATGACAATATGGAAGAAGTGAAAATAGAACAGATAGAGAGATAATCAAAAAATTTTATCATAACTTGTAACCCATGGATTTTGCCTACGGGAACACCATGTAAAAAACGCCCCTTGCATTCTATCTCAGAGGTGGTGCGGAAACGAATGAAGCACAATGCCAAGCCTTCTCAGCCCTTTATCTCGAAAACTATTGGTTCTACGTAAATTCGGTATAGGACACTTTTATGCAGATTTATCTAATGAACAAACTTTACTTAATCAAAATTTACGTAAAACCGATAATTTACGAGATATTTCCGAAAAACTGATTTTGGTGACCTTTGACCTCTAATATCTCAAGACGCGGACACGAGATTTTATGAGACTTTTGACACTTAATTTAGAATGCCAAAACAAAGGTTCATACAAATTTTCAGCTTATTACCTCTCATTCCGAGGTGAAACCCTAATTTGACTGGACTATACGCTGATTTTCATGATTGAATGGGAACTAGTTAAGTTGTTAGCGTTGCAGTGGCAGCACTCAACATTCATTTTTCTTTTGTTGTCATTTCTGTATTTTCCATATTCATGTTCATTCTGGTAAATGGGCATATTCACACGCTGCCATAATTGTGGTGAGTAAAACCGGTTTTATTCAACTCGTAGCAACTCAGACGGGGCGTAAATGAGTGTAGTAAATTTGAATGCTATACAGGATCCTTTAAATGTATTGCAGATGAAATTGACTTGTTAGAGAAAAACAGAGCTAAAGAATGCAAGAGATAGAAGTAACTTTTTATATGTGTGCCAGTTTTCACGCGTTTGCTTTTCCGTGAAAAATGTTTCGTTAAGTTCTTCCGCTCCCTTCCCTCTCTCATCTATAAAACCGGTTTTAGGCGCCATGAATGTGCACTGTGTGAATATGCCCAATGTGGGGTGCTACAGGGAGACTCAAGAAGTACGTAAAAACCGATTTTATAGGAAAGAAACGAAGAAGAAGAGAGAAAGAAGGTAGTGTCCGACCGAAGGTCAGTTTTAGGCCGAAGCCGAAGCCGATGCCGAATGTTCGGCCTTTGCCATAAACTTCGGCCGAAACCGAAGCCGAAGCCGAAGGTTCAATCATACACAGAAATCTTGGTATACTGACTGAAAAATATACATAATAATGAAAATTCTTCAGTTATTTTGTTTTATAGTCATAGTGCTGAAAATGATTGCAATATGCATTTTAAATAACTAAGTTGCGGCTTTCCAAAAATAATAAACTAGGATTTGTTTATTTTTATTTGAGGAATACCATACGTTTCAATGTCACATTCACATCACACTCTCAATTCTTTTCGTTTTCAGGGACTGGCCTGGCTGGATATATAAAAACTTCGGCTTCGGCTAACCTTCGGCTCCTTTGGCCGAAGCCTAATGTGCGGCCGAAGGTGTTTTTTTGGCCGAAGTTGGCCGAAGCCGAACCTTCGGTCGGACACTAAAAGAAGGACGCACATGACTAAACCTTAACGAAAGAATTTTCACCCAAAAATTTCCTGGGTGAAAACTAACTCATACGAACATTTCTTAGTCTTCTCCCTTCTCAGATGTAAACAATGACCGCGGTGTACACACACAATCAAAGCTTTCATGTAGGGTAAAGAATTATTCTAAGCCGAAGGCAGCCTCGTGTAGCATTAAATAACGACACTCAAATCTAATTTCGGCCGACTTCTCGAGTCTCCGTGTAGCACCGCCCAATGTCAGTGCATAGAGTAGATCAGTTTTGTTAGCAAAAGAATTGTGAAATTATAAAATATATATTTGGTTTGATTTTTGGCTTTACAATAAAATTATAATACTTTAATATTGTACAAGTGGTTTTTTATATTAGATGAAATACTGCGAACTTGCTCTCAAAATCGGTGCCAAAATTATTTACACATTTTTAAAAATCGCTCAAAGAAGGACTTGCTTCGTTTTACCGTTATTCTTTGAATGAGATAGGAATACCGTTGCAACCATTCGAGTTCGTTATTTTGAAATTTGCGTATTTAAAATTTATAAATGGCACGAAAAATTAAATTAACAGTGGAAAAACGTATTGCAATCGTAGCGGAATATAATAATGGTGTTTCGGCCGCGGAACTTGCAAAAAAATATAAATGGAACCGACGTTCCATATATTATCAAGTTTCCAAGCAGACTCAATTTGGAAGTGTTATTAATATTAAAGGGAGGCGAAGATCTGGAGCTACTACTGCAAGAGAAGACAAAAATATAACTCGCTTCGTAAAGAAAAACCCATCCGAACAGATAAAAAATGTTGTTAACTACATACATATATCAATGGCAGCGAGGTAAAAGTTAGCAAACAAACTGTTCGGAGACGATTAAAAGAAGAACGGCCCAAGGCTCAAGGAAGCAGACCTATTAACAAAAACCCTCAACTTCGGTTGAAATTTGCTGAAGAATACAAGAATAAGCTTGTGGAGTTTTGTAGGCAAATCCTATAGGCCCATTTTACACGATGAAACACGAAACAAAAAGTTTCATGCAACTTTGCTTGGTTTGAGGGGGAGAGGAGAGAGAGGGGTGGAGGGAACACGTGTTCCCTCAAACCCTCTCTCTCCTCTCCCCCTCAAACCGAGCAAAGTTGCATGACCCATAGACTGATGGAATCGCAATTTCATTGGATGGAAGTTACGGACAACATTTCTATTATTCGGACCAAAAAAAAGGAGCAGCCATTACCCCAACACGGCATTCCCACGTCAGTAAAATTATATGAGGATGAATTACTTACAATGGTAAAGCGAAAACTGTTACGAAATATTTATCAGATTTTCAACAAAATCATTTAAATTGGGCACCGCAAAGCCCTGATCTTAATGTAATAGAAAATGTATGGCACTACCTAAAATTAAGGATCCCGGAAAAGTTGGGAAAACACCGGAATAAGCCTGGCAGGATGTCACAACTACTTGGAGTACGATACCTACTGAAGTATTACAGAACCTGATCGATTCGATACCTAGGCGGCTCGAAGAGATAATTATTACGAATTGAGGTAACACCAAATATTAGGTAATGGATTAATACATCATCTATGTTTACCTAAATAACAAAACTGAATTACTACGTAAGTTTATAAACTTCAACCAAGTTGTGTAAATAATTTTGGCACCAAGAATACATGTGCAAATAATTTTGGACACTTTATTTTCCTTCGTTTTTGTGCTATGTTGTATTTATTTTTTTGTTGTTGTTTTGCTTAAGTTCTTTAGAATTTGTAAAATATAACTGAATTTAAAATAATGAAAATATTATAGTAGGGGAGCCCACGATGCTAAATGGGGATTTACTCGAGCGTCGCACAGTGGGGCAAATAGCTCATTTTTTGGACAAGCGACAATTCCCAAGCCTGGAATTAATGAAACTTAAAATTTTTTTTTTAAACTATTCGTGTTAAAATTGCCTTTAATTCTATCGAGCCAGAATTTTGAAATTTGAAAATTAAAGATGGCTAATCCAATATGGCGGACATACATTTTGTAAGAAAATTAAATTTTTGTCAAAAGATTCTTTAATATTTTAAAAAATTGTTACTTTGGGGATTTTTTTGTAAACCAAAAATTAATTAATAATAATTAATTTCAATAATTTTAAAGAATCTTACGAAAAAAATTTAATTTACTTACCAAATTTATGTCCGCCATATTGGATTGGCCATCTTTAATTTTCAAATTTCAAAATTCTGGCTCGATAGAATTAAAGGCAATTTTATCACGAATAGTTTAAAAAAAAAATTTTTAAGTTTCATTAATTCCAGGCTTGGGAATTGTCGCTTGTCCAAAAAATGAGCTATTTGCCCCACTGTGCGTCGTGGCGACCTATTGGATTTTGAAGATCAGATGGTAGAAAGAAAAAAAGGTTATATGATGTATATCATTTCATCGGTGGGGGGAGCGTCTGCAGGCTTTTAAAAATGTAAAAAAAAACAGTCACATGGAAATACTCGAGCGTGTCAGATATTAATAGGGTATATGCCCTACGTGTCTCTGATGACGGAGGTATATTAATCTGCCGATTTGCATGGTGGGGGCGGCCGTACGGAAGGGTTAAAAATGGGGAAAAACAAAATTAATTCGAGCGCGTCAGATATTCAGAGGGGATGTTAAGTTAACCCGAACGAAGCTCCCATTCAAACGGCTGACGTTTCGGATGTGACGCAAGCTCGTGGCGGCTTCTTGAAAATGCGACAAAAAGCGCCATTTTGAAATACTCGAGCGCGTCACATTTTTATACAGACGGTTCCAGCTGATGTCCTGATCATGCTGATCTATAATCTGACGATTATTTGGAGGGGTTCTCTTAATCTAACGGTTTGAAAAAAAAATTTTTCATGATTTTTTTTTAATTTTAATTTTACACAAAATATATTATAGATTAATTATTTATAACTTCTTTATTTATTACTATACTTAATTCTGGAAAAAATAGAAAAAAAAATAGGTTTGCGAAGAACCTCAAAGCGAAAGGAAGCGAAACGCAAGTGCTAAAAGTGACAGTGATATCATTATTTGAACCTATAATGTCATCTGCACCAGATGGCATTATAAACCTCTATACGGAATAGATTGATCCCGAAATATTTAAAGTTATAGTCGAATCAAACAGCTCAACACCTATTAGCAGAATCGAAAATTTTGTATGAAGATGAAAGACTTGTTATTTCTCGACTTTGGGTGGGATTAGGACTTGCTAACAGTGATGGCGTAATGGCTGACGGAAATTACAGTGTGGAAGGTGAGTGAGAGAGGCGCGGAGTGGGGAATACATGCTTCACTGCAGCTGCACGCGTTAAACTTTATTGACGATTTTTGTTACTTCGGCTTGTGGAAATCGGCAGATTATATTTTCCCGTTATTCTTGAATTATTTCCTTCGAAATAAAATAAAATTTGACCGCGCTCGAGAATGCCGAGGTCACGATTTTTTTTTGCAAGTTTGTGACCCACCCACTCCCTTTCGTCATGTTCAAATCGTCAGATTAGTGGAATGTACACTTTTCAGCATGTACTTAACCCACCATACCTTAATCTGACGCGCTCGAGTATTTCCAACTATCGATTTTTTTTTACTATTCTGATCGGCTGCCCTATGCGCGCGGCGCTATATAGAAGGTTTAGATATGGTAGAAGTACTCAACAGGGTGCAAGGTACTCGAGCGCGGCAGATTAGCATATGGGGTAATCTGCCGCGATCGAGTAAATCCAAAAATCCCCGCTTGGGCTCCCCTACTATTAGGAGTTATTATCCTTTCGTTCCACTTTTTATTGTGAAATTTCGGGTGTACAATTGTGGCACCGACTGTATATCAATTTCTCCTCGTTCAGAATAACTAAAATCTTATCCTAGAAAACAGTGCCTTAATGCGTTTAGGTTAATCCTTGGAAATTTGCAAGATCATTCCACCGCAGATTCACCATTAAGTTTACGCGCCTAGATAGTAAGAGAATTCATACCGTACAAACAAAATTGATTGATCGAATTTAAATTCTCAAACGCCGTCTTTTCTAAAGGCTTTTGAATAATCCAGGGCAACCAGATCCCATTTATCGAAGTGGTACATGATATAGTTAAATTATCAGTAACACAAACTAAAATACCGCTGCTAAAAATCTTTTCTCAAGGGTCATACAGTATTATAGATTTGATTGTGTTTTGGGTATTCCATAAATTTTTTATTGACTATCACCTTTATGGTGAATTTATATAGTGGAAAACGGAGAAGTGTTTGTTTGTAAGCTTCATCTAATCCCCTCTAAATTTTTAACAAGACTGAACCCTCAGATAATTATAACAAAAGATAACACATATTAGATAAAGTACATCTTTGTTTTTTATTTATATTTCAATTCATAATAGCCCAGTCACTTTATACATGAACCTCTAAAAAAATACAACTGGAGATTTTACAGCGGGATTCTCTCCCCCCGTAACTTGAGTGGCCGGTCAGTTGGCTTTATGGACTTTTGGGAAATTATTTGTGACCCCAAAATAAAGAGAATCCCGCTGTAAAATCTCCCGTTGGATTTTTTTAGATGTTTGGCCTTCTTTTTGCGTTAAGTGACTGGGCTATAACTAGCTTAATGTATAATACTTTAAAAAGATGTACAGATTTACAGCAAGACGACAAGGGGTTATAATCACCATGAGCGTTTTAACGATTGTTATTGCTGCTAAATATTTATGGCACTAAAGCATATGGTTAACACGTTCTGCATGCAATTATTTGCAATAAATACAAATTGGATATTCTAAGCGATGAATTTGATTAAATGAGTAAAAATGTTATCATTGAAAAGAAATATCATCTGCTTTAGTGAATGATGGCATTTACATTATTTATTATGTTTTGGTTGTTTTAGTCGGACTCAGTAGTTAGTTTTAGGCAATTGCGCAATTTTTAAAATACTCGTAGAATGATTCTTTCAGCATCTCATGAAGTGACACAGTGACATACATATACAATGACCCATAGTCAAAGGTCATATTTATAATGGTTTTTTGTTAAAGAAAGAAAGTTTTAAGAACAAATGTTTTTCTAAAGAAAGGCTGTAAGAATCGTTTGGATTCGAGAACTATAAAATAAAGTATTGTCTTTTCTCTGCAAAAGACTGCATTACTCCTCCTTCCGTTGGAGTGGACAAAAACGGAATTATGACTAACTAATATTTCAAGATGATATTGGTGTACATTAACGTTAACCTTAAAGATGTCTCACACAACCAGACCACACTCATCAAGGTATTGGAATGCTTTGGTTGAAATGTTCTGTAATCTTTCCCTAAAGCTATATTGTTTGTCGTCTAAAATTTGGTTGAGTTCGAAGTATGCCGCATATTTTATCGGTATTATTGTCTTTAGAAGTTCTATTGGCAGGCCTAGTGAATTTATTCTCGTCGAGCCTTTTAGAACACCTATACATTTCATTTAGATGATTTTTAAGATGAGAATTAGAAGCAATCAATAAAATATTTTCAAATAATAAGACTTTAATCATTTCATAAATGAATTGAAATAAGTTTTGACTTGCAACAATTGATTGAAAAAATCAAACCTGTACAAGGATGGCTAAATTAAACTGCTTGTTAGAAACTGTTTTGCATAAATAATAAGAATATAAAATGCAGTATGTACTACAAAAATTAAATACTTTTTGTTTTTAAATATTTGGGTGTGCCTAAACTAAACTAAGTCAGCACTACCAGTAGCTAGACTTGCCTAGAGGTAATACCGCTTGTAGGGGTTCGAAGCAACAATAACTAGAAAAAATTACTATTTTATTCTTCGTCATCTAATTTTGTTGCTTTTAACTTCGTTGCAATATTTTAAATAGCATGTTTCCGCTCACTATTTTTGGCTATATATTTTATGGATCTCCTTTGTCTACTTGCCAATTGAAGTAGAACTTCTACTTGGATTTTTATTCTCCAGTAGTTTCTTTATACATTCCAATCACTTGTCTCACCTAAGCCTACGATATTGAAAAGTGCTTGGAAGGTAATTTGGGAGTTTGAATTTTATCCACGAATTTTGATCATTTGCATTTACTTCGAATATGGTCGTAAGGGATAATCTAATACATGCATCACTTGGGATGTAAGCATCAAAATAAATACATTTGTATTGGGTGTTTTAAGTTAGCGTACAATTATTTGATCGGTATAATTTTGAGAGACAATATTAAGCAGATGGATTTTTTTACGAAAACCTGTTCCGGAAGAGCGGAGGACACCGATAACCTGATCCAAATCGTTTTTTTAGTAGATTCTTCGAGTTTTGTAATATTCTAAGTACCCCGACATTGCTGCATGGCCTACAAGTTGCAAAATGGACAAATTGTTTTTGAAATGATAAACATGCCTTCTAAAAATTAGAAACGGTAACAGTCTTCGGAGGCATTGTTTTGCCTTAGGTAGATGCCCCTCCTACAGTATTTGAAACTCCTTTTCAGGCATACTACAATCTAGAAATTCTTTTATAACAATCTGCCACAGTCAGTATTTCTAGTGAAAAGTTCACTAATGATAGGGTTGTTCTTTTGTTCTAAATATTACCATGATTTTTTATTTAATTTATGTGTTTATAAGTTGAATGAGCTAACTGCTGCGGCACAGAGAACAACAATTCAATGACTTTTTTAAAGTGAACTTTTTTAGTTGCTCTGGTTCCATTTTAGAATTCCGTGTATACTTAATGACGTGGCTATTAAGCACTGCTTGCATCAAGATATCCTTTCGAATCCTAATAGTTGCGTGGAGTGAGATGGAGGTTCAGAGTTACTTGTCTGACAAGAAACAATCATTAAAGTTAAAAAAGTATTCTATAAAATTGCCTAGCATATTTTATGGTGCATCCCATATTCCTTAGCATATTTAAAACTTGGAAAATCCAAACTATTATTTTCGCTTATTTTGGTCAGAGAATTTGCAGAACATTATAGCTAACAAACAAGCAGTAAAGCTTTTCAAACTGGTAAACAATATAAACCAAGCACTACAGATAAGTGTTTCTTGGTTTGAACTTGCTAATAGGTATAAAAACCTAACGAGCAATGAAAATGCTACTGATGTTCTGAGATTTGAATGATAACTAAATTCCATCAGTCATGGCATTCAACAGATTTGGCTGGCTACTAAATCACCTTCACCTAAACGACAATACCGTGATTATCGTCAGAGCAAGTCCCGAATTTGAAAAACTGTATAATATTCGCGCCCTTTTAAAAATAATTTCCGTGCCATGATTGAAGCTATATATCCCCAAAACTCATAAAAACGAAGTATAAGTTTGTATGAATTATGCTGGTTTTGAATTGTACACAAGAAAGCAAGGTGACAAAGCGGAAAGTGATTTGGGAGGAAAAGACTTGTGCGAAGATCTAAAAGGGAATCACAAAGTTTATTTTGATAGTAATTTAACAGTTATAAATTACAATTAATTTGGTCAATGATAGGTTTGTTGCACCGCCAAATTGCAACAAGTTGAAAGATGACAACAAACTATCATGTTCCTTGAAGTGTTAACACCGTATTTCACAAAGAGCGTGAAGGCATTCCGACTGAGTTGTCTTATTTAGACGTTGATAAAGACAAGAATGCTCATATGAACTTCGTGGAAAATCCACTACCAACTGATCAGTTGTTATACAATTGCTACGATCTCGAAGTGCTGGAATAGAACGTCCTTTCAATTCCTTGATTGTTCTGTCATAACGTAACATATTTTCTTAATATTTGCCTAATAACATAACAATACTAAGCCGCCGGAATTTTCATTCGAGTTGTAGAAGGTAAGAGAGTGTGGCCGAAAGAGCTATCAAAAGTCAGCTGTAGAATATACTACCAGTGCTACTTGACTTTTATATTTAGAATAAAATAAAGAAAGAATGATCCTAATGTAAATCGAGATTGTTATTATCCCAGCTCAATATGATCATTTATTGCGCTTTTAACAGTAGTCATGCCACAATAATTTTCATTGCTGCGACTTTGTAATTTCAGAATTAAACCTTTTACAAAATGCTATTGAGAAAAAAATAACTTGCTCAGAGGGTTAACTAAACGCTGGTGTTATCAAAGGCAGTTTTATATCCGTTCAAGTAAATAAACTGTGAGAAAACATGTGAACATTAAAGAATTGAGTTTAAATAAACCATAAGAAAAGTTGAAAAAGCCGGTGGCTGGGCAATAACTTACTATACGAAATTTTAAAAATTGTTGTGGTAGGTTTAATGTTAATCTAGATATATACTCTATTGGACTCGAATGAGCTACAATGGAAATAACGTTCCCGTTTTTTAGTTTAGTTAATGTATCCCAAAAGACTTTCCTTGTATCCTTGATACTCTTGAAACAGTTAAGTCTTGGGTACAACATTTTAACTTCAGAATAAAACGCATCTGTTTGATTTTTGTTCAATGCCCCCAAAGTGCTGTGGACTGATTCATTGAAACATTTTCAGCTCGTGAATAAATGAAATCACGCTCGAAAAGTAGAATTCAAGATACACTTCGCTTTGCCTTCAATTACAATTCTTAATGTTGTATTATAACTTCTGATGTAATCTATTATTGATTAGATTTCAAATATATCCAGATAATCCAATATTAAACGCCTTTGGCGCTGAATAATGAAACTTTAATTTAAGGCAGTTTTCTTATCTGCAATGCGAATGAGAATTAAAAATTATTAACAAAATATACCCAATTGTAAGAACGAGGCAAAAAAAAAAATATAAAATTATATTTTTTTATATAACGACTATAAACTGAAGCAAATATAATACCGAGCAAAATTTAAATTTTTGTGGAATTTTGATAACATTAAAGGATATGACTCACAGTTTGAAGATAGATATCTGAAAAGACCGTCGTGGCTCCGCTTAAATCCGCAAGAAATTTGTTTATCAAAAAAGTTCTGAGTTAAATTCATGTGAAGCTGCTACCATGGAAATATTGAGCAAGCCCTACAATAATAGAACCGCGAACAAAATAAATAAATTGATTAGCATTAGGCATATTTGTCAACAACATTTATGGTGACATTTTCCAGTGGATATCAAATTTCCAAAAACTTAATGAGCGCCTTTGCCAAGATCCACAAACACTGAAAATTTTTGTGCCAAAAAAGAAATTTGCTAGTAAAATTTTCACCGATTGTGCTAATGGTTTATCTAACCGAAAAATTTGTTTCTTTTCATTTTTTCCTTATTTAAGCGCGGACTACGAAGACCTATTTCCACCCACGGCCAGTTTTATTTAAAGAAAATCTCACACAACAGCACGAACATAACCTAAAATATCTTCATCACCATTCTGTGTGTATGAAAGCAAATAAAAAAATTTCTCAACGAATATGCAGTCAAATTTCATATCCAAATTTGGAAATGTAGGCTTCATGGCCATCATTTAATAATTCATAATTTCTATATTATTTTTTTAGTAAATAACTCCAGGAATTCCTCACAGATCCACCCGAAATTCCTCCTTTTTTAGGGTGTTGGACTCTCAAATAATCTCATCATCACACACACGTCACTTTTATTTTCTTCTTTATACATTTTCACTCAGGAATTTTTTATAAATTTCTTTATAAACACTCACTTTAATCTATAACGGTTTTATTAAGAAAATTATTCTATAGTTGAATATTTATAAAATATGAAGAAATTTTTACAGAAAACAAGCCGAGACCAAAAGGCTCGTATATGAAAGAATTTCCGAACGCGGGGAACTAATTTTTTGACAGAAGCAATACACGGCGAAAATAAGAGAATAAAAAAAAGTCCCGACAAAAATTAGAAAATATCAAAGCAAATTCTTTTGAGCTGGAAATACTTTTCCCGTATTCAGAGCTTTTCGGAGTACAAAAACGACTGGAGGGATTTTTTCACACAAATTCGCTCTACGCTCGCGCTCACCCCGCCAATGCCAAATTTGGTAATGCCGTATTCGAGACGCATGGAACAGAGGTTTCGTATTTGTCCGTTAATAGCCACCTATTGGCAAGTACAAGAAGAATTAAAATCCAGTGAAGGCGGGTGCAATAATCAAAACTTTCAGAAGTAATTAGTGAAATGTTCAAGCATTCTCAATTAGATGGCGCTTAATTCGTAAACAATTTTTAAATAAATTAAATCTATTCAAGGCCTTTTAAATAAAAGCACTTACCCCATATAAGTATATTCTAGTAAGAATGCCTTCTTCTTTTGTATTATAGACTAAGACACGTTAACGAAAAGATAGAATAAGAAACGAAATTTACAAAAGAAATAATCCGGTTTAATCTGCAGGGATGACTTTAAAAATTGTATTTTAAGCCCGGTATGCGGCTAGTCAATTTTCTCAAGAAATGTTGTAAATTTCGATGATCTCCAGTTGGGTGACAAATAAAAAACAACACCAATTTGGCAGTGGTAGTTTTATACCTGTGACACACTATACTTTCATTATGATGGTAGCTTTCATTATGATGGTCAAGGAAATGATGGGGTGACACATTACACTTTACTTTCATTTGCATCTGGCATATCAAGTGAGGATATAAACCGGCGTGTTTTTTGCTTTAATTTTAAGCTGTTTTAATTTGAAATATTTAAAAAAATATTTTTTAAAGTAGTAAAGAAAATATCCTTGCAAATTGTTGCTTAACTAACGTGAAATCAAATTATTTTATTTTAAAATGTAGTTTCCAATTTTCCAACAGATGTCACTTAACCGAAATTACAGTCCAAATGAAAGTAAAATACTTTCATTTTGGACTTTCATTATGGTGGGTTTTTGCCACGATAATGAAGGTTACTTTCATTATGATGGTATATGTGTCACAGGTATTATTGTCGGTGAACAAACAAAAAATTACAAATTGTGGTTTTAATTTCAGAGCACACTTTCTCTTTCAAAATACACTCGTCCTAAGTGGTTCGCATTGTACTACTAACTTAATTTACATTTTCTAATTAAATGTCTAGTGACATTTTAATTTCTGCCAATGATCGGGCAATTTTGCCTCGTTATTTTTATCATTTTTCGGGCAAAATTTTCTCCAAGTGTAGAGGGGTGGAGAATAGTGGAAAGTCATTGCAATCAAATAAATATTCCTTTTCCATTTTAAACAAATGTTAACTGCTGCATTCGACTTTTTTAAAACCAACTGTCCAACTCCTTTTGCCAACAAAAAATGACCAGATAATTTCTGCAGGCAAAAATTTAACAAAATAAAAGTCTCCACAATTAGAAAATCCATCTACTAGAAAATCATGGAGGCTATACAAGGAGACAAAACTCCGTGTTGTCAATTTTCGTTTGATTATTGGTGGCGCTGCAGTCAAATGTACCCCAAAAAACATGGCCGATTGTATTTATCCGGTTCATGGCAAAGTTCGTTTATTACTAATATATTTTAAAGGTATGGCAAAATTATGCGTGATCACCGTACTAGGCTTTACAAATTGAAAATCTATTTATTTTGTTTTTACCTTTTATGCTCTTCTCTGCCCGCCGCCGTCGCCACCCTCCTCGGTCGATGCCCCCCGCCGCCCTGCCATAATTTATCAACCTACAGAATTCAGATTACATTTCCTCGCTTTAGATAGATCACTTTAGAAGACTTTCCTCGCTGCCACTTCATTTATATATCAAAACTCCCTTTCACAAAGTTTTGGAGCCCTCTAAAGGCCCGCGCACATTAGGGCGGGCCGCATCGCATAACAAAAATCCTCCAACATCGCACTTTCATACATTTTATATTAACTATCGCACACTGCAGGCAGGCCACACCGGGCCGCATCGCAGCGACTGGCGTATCGCTTGCTAGGCGTATTTTTGCGCTGCGGCCTGTCGCGGCTGTAGTATGCGCGAGCCTTAAGGCCCAGTTACACTTCAGCGTTGCGTTGCGTTTCATTTTCAAAATTAAAACTATGTAATTAAACCAATTTTCACACATTTTACTGTTATATTTTAGAAAAATAGTATAGACAAACAACTTTATCTGTCAAATAACGCAACGCTACGCTGCTATGTGACTAAGTTGCGAAAATTCATGGTCAGCTAAGCTACGCAACGCAACGCTGCTATGTAACTGGGCCTTTAATGGTGCATTTTCAATATACGCTTTGTTGAGAGTTTTTCCTTACTTAAAGCAGCGAGCAATAATAACAAGAGTGATTAGGCAGAGCTCAAGGACAAGTAAAAGAGTTAAAGATATGAAAGAGCAGATTAGAAATAACATTAAGCAAAAAGTCAAAAAAAATATTATCAAATGCGCGATGGGTATACATTTCATGCAAAAAACACAAGAGAATGAAAGAAACAGAACATGTTCCTTGATTCCGGTATTGGAATGTTTACATTCAAATTTAAGAAACACGGGAACAGAGCATGTGGCCCACTGGTCCCCGACTTTAGTATGTATTCGTGAAAATTCGTGTTGGTACACATTGTTTGAGCCATTTATTCACTTGTATTGCCTGTTAAAAAAGGCGCGAATCTTGCAAGGCGACGAAGTCACTGACCCTTCATCTTTTATCTTTCTTTCACGAACATTGCGTGTAGTGTGAAAGTAATTCTGCCTCTGTTTATCATAGATATTACTTCTTTGATATCTTGACTTTTTCGCTCCCATTGAAATTGTTATCAGCTGATCTCAAGGTCCCTGAAACATTTTTAAAAATTTGTTCTAGCTCATCACTCTTTATTATTGCTCGCTGCTTAAAGGTTTAAGGCCCATTCAGATCCAGCAGCAGCAGCAGCAGCGGGAGCATGTTTAGTTTTACTAGCAATCGCTGCTGCTTTTGTTGTCATGTGACCACCATTAGCCGATAGGAACTGTTTGCTGCCGCTGCTGCTGCTGAATCTGAATGGGCCTTTAGTCATCATGTCCGCCATTTGTTCTTCCGTTGAAATCTGTTACGAAGATGGGATCAAATAGAGTTTGTAAACTGAATAGAAGTTTATATGGTACAGTCCCCGAGATGCTGGAACAATCGATTTGGCGATTTTTTGAAGAAGAAGAGTTTTATGGCTGGAGTACAATTACGGAAGTTACATGACATACTCAAAACGAACTGAGTACAGTTTTCGGTTCGGTTTGAGTCATGTAACTAGCAACCAACCGCAAAAGTTGTGCCGAACGTGTTCTGAGTGGGTTCACAAGTTTTTGCTTGGTTGAGTACACTTTTCGGTCGGAATGTCATGTAACTAGCGATTGAAAAACCGAGATTGCTTTAACAAGGCGAAAAACTTTTTTTGTTGGAGTATAATAATTTCATTAAATACATAAAATAATTTTCCATTTTCACGAATAATTTCACTGACGAACTGACAATAATAAAACCAAAATTACAACTAAAAACTCAAGTTCGGTATGTCATGTAACACTCGACCGAAACTGCAAGTTCAGATCGAGTTGAGTTCGGTTCGGCTTTCGGTTTGTCATGTAACTTCCATATATGATTCAGTTCCGTACTGTTTCGTATAAATTTCAAAAGTCGGATTGTTAGAATTTTCATTGGAAGTGTTCGTGGAAATGGAAGGGTGACTACAATGGACGGTTCGGAGCGGTGCGGAATAGAAAAAATGAGCAAATTCCATCTTTTTATAAAAAGGTCGGAAGACATATACGTTGTTTATGCGCAAGACGGTTTTAAGCTTAAAATCGGCTTAAGACGAATTGCCTGTATAAACAGATTCGGATTCTCTCTCAGACAATTGAAAATTTGCGTCCTATATTATGCATTAAATAACTTGAATCACTATCGGGAATAGAGTGAGATTATTCTTTTGATGTAAGACCAAAATCAGCCATTTTGAAAACTCCTCACACATACACACAATGATTCGTCTTAAGTTGAAATAAATTAAGCTTGAGACGAATTTCGACTTAAGACTGTTTATACGGAGCCGGATTCTGTCTTAAGCCGAAATTCGACTTACGCATAAACAAGGTAATAGGTTGCCTTCCATTTAGGCGCCTTCTGTGTCCAACACAGCGTGCCGCTATGTGTCGTTCTGTGTAAGCACAAATGGAACACTTAAGGTGGATTTACATTTCCGACGTTTTTCCGCCGCGCCGGTATTTTTTAAAATTTCGACCAATCAGAAACAATCTCTGCCACATCTTGCCGTCACGGCGAAGAGCTGAACAAATTTCAACTTTTTCTGTGGCAGGGTGATAGAAGCAGGAATGTAAGTAAAATTTGAGGTTATGTGTAACTGAAATGTTTGTTTATTTGGATTTGTTTGGTTTTGCTTGGAAGAAAAGATTATTAAAATTTGTTTGTTTGTTGGTTGCATAGGCGCAACAACTCTGATATTTCAGGGGGGCCCGACTGGATATCACGGGGGGGGGGGGTACATTTTAAATGGTTAATATTCATTTCGCATTTTTTCTCAAGCTGCTTTCGTGTTAGGAGTTCTTGTTGCAAGTGACCAACGTCAGGGGGGCCCGGGCCCCGGGCCCCCCCACGTTGTTGCGCCTATGGTTGGTTGAGTTCAGTGGCGGACTAAGGGTGGGGCGGAGGGGGCGGTCCGCCCCGGGCCTCTGGTCCTGGGGGCCTCCAAATGTCTACAAGTTCCCTTGATCAAATCCTAAACAAGGCTTTTAAAATATGCTCAGGGCCTACCTAAGTGGTACTTATGAGTCAGAGGTCCCGTTCATGGTTCCCGTAGACATAAATAAGTACAGCATGTACCGATGGTTTACAATTTTGAAATCAAAATTACTTTTAATGTTAATCTTTCAATGTCGATTTAGTTTTCGTGTAGTTCCAGTTTTACTGAATTCTACAGCCATCTAGACTTTTTACGCTGTACTAATTTTCTGTCATGCTGAACGCGTCCAATACTCAGGGAATTCCCGACTTTGAAGCGGGAACCCTGAATTAATGAGGCGCAAATCATTTACTCTCGTTTGCCTACATTTTTCGTCGAAGAAGTTCATCTCCTTTCTTTTTAAATCTATTAATTTTCATTACGAAACCACTTATATTATAGCTTAAAATGTAATGCCGGATCCACACATTTGTCAATGCTTGGCAAGCGTTCGCAAATTCAAACTTTTGGAGAAGGTGTTTGCAGGGACGGATGGGCCCCCTTAGCGGCCCGAGCATTTCGGTAGTGACCGGCCCAAATTTTATATATGTACATATATGGATTGTGGTGCCCACGCTGCTATTGATGGATTCTCTTGTATGCAAGATAATACCTTTCATTTTATGTACCTGGGGAGAAATTAGCATGCTCCAGAGCTGGGCCCTAAATCGATCGAAATGGTAGAGCAGAAATTAGCACGGTGCGCGCCGTGCGCCTATTGCACGGGGTGGTCCAGGGTTTATGCGAAAGTAGCATATACTGAAAGTACTGCACAGACCGTGATATAGACGCACGGCGGGCGCAGTGCGATTGTTGCACGGGCTGTGCAGTATTTGTTCGAAAATTTATATTTCCTATGGACCCTGGACCGGCCCGTGCAATAGGCTCACGGCGGGTACCGTGCTAATTTCTGCTCTACCATTTCGCTCGATTTAGGGCCAGCTCTGAGAAATATTTCTCTAAGGCGGCGAGGGCGGTCGGCCGAAGGCGAGCCCAAGGCGGTGAAAAGAGGCGAGGAAGAGGAAAGGCCAAATTCGAGCCGATCTTCGTGACCCAAGTCACAATTATTACGAAACTTTAAGTTTCTTCACAAAAAAATCCTGAACACTCAACCTCGGGCCCTCCGGTGGCCTGGCCCTTCGAGCATTTACTCGAATGGGCTATAGGTCAATGCGGCCCTGGGCGTTTGGCTTGGCTTGTGTAAGCTTGCCAACGCTAAATACTAAAAAAATGGCGTTAACAGTAATTTCAGGCACGTCCAGTGCGAAGTTTGTCGTTGGATTGCTCGCAAACTACATAAGCGATAACGACGATTAAGGGCTCATTCTAAAGGTAATTACTAGGACTTTAAATTTGTTACTGGGCATTAAGCCAAAAAAAAAAATATTTGGCGAGTTAATTGCAAAAAACTGCATTCAACCCTCTCCACACGATCATGGTTGAACTTTGAACGGCCATAACTTTGAACCAAATCAACTTACAGAGCTCGTTAAGGACTCATTTTTTAGATAACTGTATTCTCCACAACTTTTCCATTGATCATTGTCAGCTATCATTGCATGCATACAAGCTATTTAATATAAACAAGCTCTTCCTCTTTTTCAAGATGTCGGCTTTTCCCAAGCCACTGCGACCCCACAAACTTGGTTTTATCATTGTCAGATGTACCCGTACAAATGCAAAAAAAAAATTCCGTACTTCTTAAAATGCAATTTCATTTACTAATTTGACTGGACTATTGACAAACTGTGGATCCGGCATAACAATACGTGCTTTTGGTTTTTACTGTGACGTATAACCACATGCGTTTTTCAACATCAGCTGCTTCCTTAATTCGAGATTACTTACATAATCGATGTCAAAAAGTGTGGCTACAAAACTCAATTTCGGATCCTCTACCAATGACGCGCGGTGTTCCCCAGGGTTCCATACTAGGACCGTTACTTTTCACTATGTATATAAATGATCTCAGCAGTGCTGTAACAAATTGTAAGCTGCACATGTATGCTGATGATGTCCAAATTTATTTAAATAGTCCCATTGGATTGGTAGAGAACTGTGTACACAACATCAATGCCGATCTTGAGCGTATTTATCAGTGGTCTCTATCCAACCACTTACTACTAAATGCATCTAAATCCTATTGTATTCCAATGTACAGGAGTCCATTAGACTTTTCATTCCTTCCACCCATCATCCCCATGAACACGTACTTACCTTACCAATTACGAGTCAAAAATCTAGGTGTCTATCTGAACTCGCAATTAACCTGCTGTGATCAAGTTTCTCATACCCTATCTAAAATATATGGCAATTTGCGCCTTCTGTGGCTATACGCCTCTATTCTGCCCATAGAAACTCGATCAAAGCTAATCAAAACATTAATTTTACCATATATCACTTACGCCAGCCTGGTTTTTCCTTCTCTTGATGCCTCATGTCGAGATAAACTGAATGTAGCATTTAATGATTGTACAAGGTTTGTTTATAATCTTCGCCGATTTGACCATATCAGTCGATATCGTTCTTCCGTTCTGGGTTGCACACTTGGTGTATATTTATCCCTCAAAGCAATGTCGTTTATTTACAAACTTCTACACTCTGACCGCCCATCATATCTCCATGAGTATCTTCGACTCGGTCGTACGACTAGAAGAGCACTCCTAATTCTACCTAGATTCTCCCATTTAGTTGCGCAGAGATCTTTTTTTGTTCATTCTATTCAATTATGGAACAATCTACCTGCTGAAATACAGAGTTCGGGGTCTTTGAATGTGTTCAGGAAACGTCTCCTTAGTTACTTAACTAGTCAATAATATTCCTTCAATCTCACTTCTTGTTAGTATTCTTTTCTTTTTTATTTGTTTTGTTTTAGTTTCTAGTTTACAATTTCCCAACTATTTAAACTTTATTTTGTTTTTTTTATATTTATATACATTCTTTTAAATATACATTTCACTCTCCTTTTAATAGCCATATTGTTAATTTTAAGTACATACGCTTTTAGCGTTATAAGATAATAATAATCTTGATGTACTATTTTTAAAATAAAGTAAATGTAAATGTAAATATAAGTAAATGAGTTCAGAGTTTGAATAGTGGTCGTATTGTCACGTACACACTTGTATACATACAAATGGCAACTGAATAAAACGCTTCTACAATTACATCAACTTCTTAGACTGAGGGCCTCATTCAGCTTTGCCGCCCCGGGCCTCTGACGGGCTTAGTCCGCCACTGGTTGGGTTGTTGTTGAGTTACTGTTTTAAATTATTTGTTGCTTTTTTTAAATTTAAAGTTTTTTAAAAATGTTTGCCTGCGACAGAATTCGTCGGAAATGTAAAATGCGTATCAAAAACCACCGGAAGGGTCGCGGCGCACGAAAGTGATGATATAATAAAAAAAATACGATTATAAAGATCTTAATTTGCTCCGTTTATTTATGCTATTTTTTTAATTTGATCCCAATTGGAAGACAAAAAAAAATTGTTAAAAATGTGATATATAGATTCGCGCATATTTACTACAAAAAAGCTTTTATGATAATGCTGAATACACCAGTAATTTGCTCCGGGGTTAATTCAATTTGCTCCGTTCAGAAAATTGCAAATTTCCAAATAATTCATATTAAATCTAAATTTTTTTAGTTTTCTCGTATTAGTCCAATCAATCTACGGTTTCACAATGTTAATTTCCAGACAATTGAAGGCAAGAAACAAAAAATATGAGCGTGTAGAACAATTCATTTTAAGAAAGGTAGCGTTGTTTTTTCCGGAATTTCATTGGCGAACCCATGGAGAATATACAAGGAGACAAAACTCTTATGGGGAAAATGGCAGGAAATGGATGGGTAGAAGAAACTAAACTTCTAGTTCATTTTCGGCCACAGATGTCACCTTTGTCCGATGTACCCCACATGAAATTAATAAATATTCATTGGAAACATAAAAAATTGATTAATTACGAATAATCGCATTGATATAAATTGAATTTAGAAGCTGGTAAACAGCTGTAAGCTGGTAAACGTAAAATATATTAGTAATAAACGAACTTTGCCATGAACCGGATAAATACAATCGGCCATGTTTTTTGGGGTATATTTGACTGCAGTGTCACCAATAATCAAACGAAAATTGACAACACGTAGTTTTGTCTCCTTGTATAGCCTCCATGGGCGAACCTAACCTAAAAAATTCGCGAAAGTCAAAAAACCGCTTTTTTGCGAATAACAAAAAAACTTGAGTTCGGATCAAAAAAAATAATTTGCACCGGCAGGTTTCCATAAATGTAGAAATTCCGTCTGGCGGATATCCGCCGCATGCGGGTGTCAAATTATAAATACGTATCAATATTTGATTGAAATGGCAAAAAATATAAAAATTTAAATTATTGTTCTTGAACAAAATCAAGAGATATATTTAACGAAAATTCTTGAAAGATTCAATTTATCGGAATGTAGACCGGTGTCAACGCCAATCCTGAAACAAACGGAAGTGTCAAGATCAGAGAAAGCTGTGGAATTTCCTTATCGATCAGCTGTAGAAGCATTGATGGATGTATTTAATGATAGGAAACAGGGCAGATGTTGCGTATAGCGTTGGATATTTGTCGAGATCATTGGAGAACCCACCACTAGAAAACGTCGTCGAATTAAAACGCGTTTCCAGGTTACCTCCAAGGAATTATGTCTTGGAATAATATACAAACATAATTCTAAGACCAAAAATAAAAGCCGTAGCATAAAAATTATACATTATTCATAGGAAATTGTCCAAGCTTTCTAATGATGGAAAAAAAATAAGTTAACTACTTATTTTTTGGAGAAAAATGTGGTTTTAGTTAAAACAGGAATTTTGTAGCAACGCTTTATGCAAAGGTTTTGAACAAAATTTGCTCAAATCTAACTCCGCAATATCCAGAATTATTTGTGCAAATGTTTTGCATTATTTTTTTCTGAAAATAAACTTATAAATTGAAAGTTTAAATGGAAATATAAGTCAATTTAACCCTTTGACCGATGCCCTGGCTAAAAACTATCCAAAATAAAAGTTTGCCATAACTTCAAAGATAAATCAATCATACCAATATTAAAAATTTGGTGAGATTCTATAAAATTTCGAACAAAAAAAATTAATTCTGGATATTGCGGAGTTAGATTTGAACAATTTTTGGGCAAATGTTTTGCATGAAATTTGCACAAAATTTGCACAAAGCGTGCTACTAGGGTTTGATCACTCATAACCCTGGAAGTTGAGCGGCATGACCAATGTGTTAGGGAGGCAGTTAGATCTTGTATTCTTTACGGACTCAATCAACATGATACTGTTGAACCCAGTCCATTAATCCTAACGCCCGTTGACAATTACCACCCTCCTCTTTTACTCAATTACTGCTTCAACTCAGAGAATAAACCCTGTCCGGAGGCGATAACCCATACCTTCAACTTTAAAAAGGCTAACTTTAGTGAACTCTCATTTAAGCTTGCCTTGATTGATTTCAACAGTTTACTTTCCGCAAATGAGTTGGATGTCGATGTGGCTCGGTTTTATGCCGTATTATATGAAGCTCTCGTTTCTTGCGTACCTTTTGAGCCCCAAAAATTGCCCAGTTCATCTCCACATTGGTACAATAATGAGCTGAAACATTTAAAAAATCAATAGACTCTGGAAAAGCTACTTGAAGAGAAAGGACTCTCTGAGCCTCAATTTATTTATCAATTGCTATAACCAATTTCGTTCACTCTCTTTTGCTCGTTATTGAGAATATCTCAGCAGCATGAGGCATAAGGTGTATACTAACCCCAGAAACTTCTTTAAATTTGTCAACTCTAAGAAAAAAGTTGATAACTACCCTAACACTATGCAGAACATTAACTGGTCCAGATGTGAGTCGTCCGCGATTTGCAACATGTTTGCATCCTTCTTTCATCCATTTTTCACCCCTTCTGACTTTCAGCCTAATGACAATAATTTTCGTCATATAATTCCTAACCGAGAGGCTTATAGTTTATCTCTTTCAATTTCCAATGAAGATATCGCGAAACATATTGATGAGCTCCCATACGATTTCACTTCTGGCCCCTACGGTATTCCTCCTGCTGTCCTGAAGTCCTGTGTGGAGGCTCTCAAGTCTCCACTGAAAACCCATTTTCAAAAATCCCTGAATAAAGGGTTCTTCCCTACTCTTTGGAAGAATTCGTTCATAATTCCTATTCACAAAAGTGGCAGGAAGAACGAAATATCGAATTATAAACCAATTGCGAAGCTGTCTGTCATACCGAAACTTTTTGAATCGATCATTTATTCTGCAATCGTGCCTATCTGCAAGAAGCTTATCTCAACGAATCAACATGGTTTTCTTCCAGCTTGTTATACTACCACTAATCTTCTTGAGTTCACTTCCTATGCTGTCGAGGGCTTCGTTTCCGGTTGCCCAACTGATTGTGTCTACACTGATTTCAGTAAGGCATTTGACAATCCATTATAATTCTAAAAAGGAAGAAAGTTAGGCTTTTCGCAAGCCCTTCTATTATTGTTTCAGTCTAACTTAGCTGACAGGACCTACCGAGTTCTTTTCTGTGGATCCAAATCTGCAACGACAGAGGCGTCATCCGGTTCCCTCAAGGCAGTCATCTTGGCCCTCTCCTCTTCATTCTATGAATTGATGACATTGTTCCCTTGTTAAGACACTGCAGAATCTTGATTTATGCTGATGACATCAAATTGTACCTCACATAAAGAGTATTGAGGATTGCAATTGTTGGTGTGCCAACAACAACCTGCTTCTTAATATTAGTAAATGCGAAGTCATGACTTTTTGTAGGAGGCGTGATCCTATAATTTATAACTACTCCTTTTTTAATGAGGGTGTCCCTCGTGTTAATTTTGTTAAAGATCTCGGGGTTAGATTTGACTGTAAGCTTCCATTCACATCAACTATATTTCTTCCAAGGGCAGTTTAGTCCTGGGTTTTATAAAAAGGTGGTCCAAAGAATTTAACAACACCCTGATCACTAAACACCTATACGTTTTTCTTGTCAGACCTTTACTTGAATATGTGTCCTAGATTTGGTCTCCTCACTAGTTACTCAACTTAAGCACTCTCCACAAGCGTCGTGAGGTCGCCGATGTTGTTTTCGTTCATCAGCTCCTTAATGGAAGAGTCGACTCAGGTTTTCTAAGTCGCCGTGCGTCGTAGAGAGCAGATATAATTTGAGAGGGCCACCTCTCTTACACATCAACTCCTCTAACACCAACTACGGCCGATTTGAACCTGTAAATCGCATGTTGATTAATGTTAACAAAAATTATTAATGTTTTTCCACCCAATAGCGCTACAGCCCAAATCGAGCCTTGGCATCCTCTACGGCAGCGTTGCCTGGGTCGTTGCCGTTGAGTCCGTCCTGTCCGAGGCCTGCCTTGAGGATTCGTGGCAGGTGGATTTTTACGGTGGAAGGTTGTCAGCCTGCCGCCCAACCCCCAACCTGGAGGACCAGTCCGGTATTTGTTTCGTTTTGAGGCGCGAAACACTCGCCTTTCACCCTCCTCCGTCTGTTACTCTTGTAAAGACAAGAGTATCCAGGGGTCACCCGATGTAAGGACAACATCTTCGTGGAAGTGGAGGTAGGATTCGGCAGCATTGCGGAAGATCTTAGATGGCGTTAAGCCTCGTTCACACGGTGACACTGATGCCGTGGCATTTAATGTCGCGACGTGAATGTCGCAAAAGTGTCATCGTCTGAACTATTGAATTCCGGATATCAAAATTTTTTGATATTTCACACCTGATGCCCCGGGGCTTCTAACGCTATGAGTGGATCATGTGAAGACTTAGTGCCGTGATAGCAAATGTCGATCACTTTCATGATGATAAATGCCACATCAGTGTCACCGTGTGAACGAGGCTTTACACAGGACTTATCTCTTTAGTGTACCGGCACCACCAAAGGTCCCCGAGACCGTTGCTACCATTTGACCCCCATTAATGTTTTTAGCGTGAGCATTAGTAAAGATGTCCTTAAATGGAGTCTTTTTAATCTCACATGACTGTCTATATGTCTCGCTCCTTCTGTCATTGCACGCTTCTTTGATGCTACTTGGCGATTGTTCTTTTCTTTCAACCTTTATATTTTTGCATGCTTTAGTTGAGCCTCATCTCAGCGCTTTCTTGCCCCGCTGAGAAGTGCGCCTTCTGCGTTAGAAGGATTTACTATATTATTATTTTTATTAGAACCTTACATTTTTAGATAGGTGGGAGTACTCTGCATACACTGCTACATTATTCATGAAAATAGATCGTAGGGTTACAAAAATACAGGGCCATATGTAAAACTCTAAAAAAAAACTTCAAAACGATTTTTTGTGCGTCTATCCAAAACCTATCCACAGCCGGCCGCTTTGTAAGATTAGCGGATACACCCTGTATAATGCAATTTAATAATTAATTAAATTATTGACCATAAGCCTACATTGTGTAAAGAAAATTAGGTTTTGGAGTTAACATAACGAGAATAATAATAAGAAAATTGCAACAATTTAATAAAAATTAGATAATAGAACTTTTATATTTTTAATTTGCATTTTGGAATACATTGCGCTAATATTGTAGTTACATGAATAAAACTACATAACGTCATCCGATGACTGAAAAGAGATGCTTTTCTCTAAAACGATATTCTAGTAACAAGTACGTTTACTTTAAATGGAAAAACAAAAGGCAAAGACAACTTGAGGATTAACCTATGATTTATGATAGTGTGACATGCTTTATGGAAAACTTTTCTAAAAATATATTTTATTTATTTTCCGGAAACCAAATGAATTCCATAATAACTAAATTGAGCTGAGTAAAACTACAAAATAATAATAGTCATAAATTTTACTCGGAAACGAGCAACTTAAGTAAACTTTTTCCAATTTTATATCTTTTTAATTGCTGTTAAACATTTATTAACAAACGCCCAGTAAACGTATTAATATCTGGTTAAACTATCATCCAGGTCATTATCGACGGCTTCTACTTAACCCCAAACCGTCTCTAGGCAGCGTCACTTGGAAATTTGCAGCATGCGCGGGTTCAAACGCAACTACCTCAATTGCAACAATTTACCTGATTTAGTCACTGCTGGTCCGACGAGAGTGTTGACTTCAATTTCAAAGTCGCCAGGCTATGAACCATCGTAATATTTGCTCAGTTACTAATAATATAAAAATATGAGGTTTGCGTTAAATTTACGGCATTCACGGCCTACAAGAAATTGCCGTTTTTTTTATTTTTCGTAGCTTATGGCTTGTACAGGGCAGCAAAGATTCTCGTAATTTTTGTTACGTGACTAAATTTTTAAAGTAGCCCTCTTCAAAAATAGTTTGTTTGAAAAAAATTTGTTTTTGTGGCAATGACCTTCGGGTTGACAACTAAATTTTTAAGGCAGAGCGGTGCTTTTTCCGGGATTTTTACTAAACAAAATTACTGTACACTCATATTTAGATTACTGAAAATTTTGTTGATTCATAGTAAAATATTGTAGAATTAGAAATAACTTTATTGAAAATCCCCTGAAGGTAGCGCACTTGTTCTTATAGTCCAAGAGCCGGTGACCGACAGACTTACGTCATAGTATAAACGCTGAAAATTTTTCTGCGTAAGGACACTACAGCAGGTAACAATGTTTGGCTACTAAGAATCCTGAGCCGCAGTGGCTTTGGCAGGAAGGAGGTAGCAAATGTGCTGAAAATTGATGCCTACTTACGTCATTTTATAAACGCTGATTTTTTGATATTTCCTCTGGACCACAGTCTTCCACAGTCGAGTTGTTCTATTTAGAAACGAATTGCTATCTTCCGTGGAGCAAACGGTGTGGTCATCGATTCATTTAAGGGCCCTTTTGTGTACTTTATCTAACTACGCCAAGGTGGTTATCGAAGCGCGTGTAGGATTTATATATTACAGCATGGGCCGATGGCTGGAGGAGCAACTTGCACCTCTTAAGAAATCCCAATCACTGGGATGCTTTTTTGCCGATTTGGAATATGGGGTCAAACCATCCAATTCTTTGGTTAATGTCACACCTAAGATGTTAAGGGATGGGTCGGCCATTAGTTCAACATGACCCACTGACACGGATGGATGGGCTGGCAAATGTGCATAGTGTGCAACTCACTGACATATAGAAATCGGGCCTTATTCTGAGAGTCATGTGACTTTGCAAGTGATGTGACACTCAAGGAATGGTATTCCTCGAGTCGATTTAGAGATATCTCTCATTCAAAATTGCCACCCGTCAGCTGCATGGGGTCATTCCCAGAATGGAATGAAGTGAGTTAACTACGTTTCTACTCGGGGAATACCTCTCCGAAATTGAGTGACAGCCAATCGAGAAATGTCATGTGAGTGATTTGACTATCAGAATAAGCCCCATGGACTGCTGATTGACAATTTTCAATGGCACCGTATTTTCCAGAAGTAGAAAACCTTTTTTATGTAAACAAAAAAATTTTCTTCGAATTTAGGAGAAAATAGCTAATAAGATGCCTGTTATAATTGATAGAAATAAATTTCCATCATTATTTTTTATTTATTAGCAGTTTAACGAACTTTTAAAAATAACGCAAGAGAGAGAAAGAAGAAAAAACTCTATAACTGTTTATTTTTTTCTAATTATGTTGATATCACTGCCATGCACTGAACTGTTTTTTAATTTTAAAATCGACTAAAGTTCATAGGAATTTAACGTGGGAGGGAGACAACAATAGTTTTTGGTGCATTTTTTTGTATGCAATTTGCTTATTTAGCAGTCCATTTCTATATGTTAGTGGTGCAACTGCACTGGGGCTCAGCGCGCTTGGGGCCTCGCGAGCGAAAAATCTTTTTGACAATAAAAATCAGAAAAACAAAGATCAAAAAATGATGGAAAACCTGACACTGGTATCGAGTTTAGGGTAATCCATGATTTTGGGGGGCGAACTGCTAACAAAGACCTCGGAAGGTGGTGGCACCCGATTTGTCACTTCTGCCAAAACCCGAGAAGAGTCACTGCAGACGAACACCTAGCAGCTCTGTTAGCAAGTCCTAATCCCACCTTCCCGTGGTGCCCCCCGGGGTACTTCTTCGGAAGGAGCTAACGGGAGACGGTCGAATGGGGAGTTCTCTGCGCCACAGAACAGAGTTTTAAGTCGGTTGGGCTGAGGGTTAGCAACCCGCTCTCATAAAACACACAATTGCTACGAATCGGCAAACATTGCCTCGGAACCGGACGGACAACACCACGACGACCTTTGCTTTTCGAAACAGGACACGAATCGGATCATGGAATGTGAGAACTCTGCTTGCTGATGGATGGCTGGATGAAGTCCTCAACGAGATGAACCGCTATAAAATCAAGGTCATGGGACTCAGCGAGACCAGATGGCCCGATGCGGGGGAACATATCTGCCCAAACGGTGAGTCCTTCTTATATTCTGGGAGAAACGAAACTGAAAACCGTAGGAATGGCGTTGGCGTAATACTCACCAAGGAAGCCAGGTCCAGCCTCATTAGCTGGTTACCAGTTTCTGAGAGGATTATTACCGTGCGCCTACGTAGCAGACTCAGATGTACTACGATAGTCTAATGCTAAGCTCCAACTGAAGACGCAGACGATGACATCAAAGACGAGTTCTATATGCGACTGAATGAGCTTTTCGCTCTATTCCAAGGGGAGACATCATTGTTTTGATGGGTGACTTAAACGCACAGATCGGCCCCAACAACACCGGCCTTGAGAACACAATTGGAAATCAAAGCCTAAGCCAAGATACCAATCTCAATGGTGAACTTTTCGTTGACTTTTGTAGTTCCCATCAACTCATGGTAGGTGGACCTTACTTTTGTCACAAGAAGATACACAAGGAGACCTGGGTATCGCCCGATGGTAGAACGAGAAATCAGATAGATCACGTGGCCGTCAGTCGCAGATGGCGAACTATTATGCAGGATGTCAGGAGCTTTAGGGGAGCAGACACTGGAAGCGACCACCATTTGGTAGTAGCAACTATCCGCCTAAAAATCGCCGCAATCAGAAACGTCCAACGCGATGCCATAAACCGTAGACGGTTTAACGTAGACCTTCTGCGTGAGAGCGGCAAAAAGCGAGAATTTGCTGGCAAAAAGCGAGAATTTGCTGCCAAACTGCAAGAAATCTTAAACTAGCAAACCGTTTCTGACGACACAAATATTGAAGAGCTCCACGGCACAACAAAGGGCGCTATAATAACAGCAGCGGAAACAAGCATTGGTTATGTCCAAAGAAACCAGCAACACTGGATCTCGGACACAACCTGGCAAAAAATTGAACGCAGAAGGGCCCTCAAAAATAACGTGAACTCTACAAGCGACCCGGAAAAACGACAACAACTTGAACGGGAATACTCCCAATTGCACCGGGAGGTAAAGAGAAGTGTCCGGCGTGATAAAAGGCGGCAGATAAATGAGCTCGCAGAGAAAGCGGAACACGCGGCAAACACAGGCAACAGTAAGGTGCTGTACCAAATCACTAAACAGCTCTCGGGAAAGCACTCTACTAAAAAGCATGCCGTAAAGATTGCGGATGGAAGGCTGCTGTGCAGCGACGAGGAGCAACTCCAAAGATGGAGAGATTACTTCTTCGCCGCCCTGAATGGTTCTTTTGCACAGGAACCTCAGGAAAATAGCAACAATGCACAGCCAATAAGAATCACCACTCGTGCCCCATCCAAGACTGAAATAGTAACCGCAATTCATGCAATGGCCAATGGTAAAGCAGCTGGAAAAGATGGCATCCCGCCAGAGTTGTTGAAAGCCGACTCAAGCCTCATAGCAGATGCGCTACAGCCAATCCTGGAAATAGCATGGAACACCTGTACCTTTCCGGAGGATTGGACGGAAGGTACCATAGTCAAAATACCAAAGAAGGGACCTAACAATATGTGACAACTGGAGAGGCATCTGTCTATTATCTACTGTGGGAAAAATCTTGTCCCACATATGACTATTTAGGATAAGAGAGGCAGTAGATCGAACGCTTAGAAGACAGCAGGCTAGATTCAGAAAAGGCCGCTCCTGCATAGACCCCATTAACACCTTGAGAATCATAGTGGAGCAGTCTACTGAATTCCGATCCCCCCTTTACCTTGCTTTCGTAGACTATGAGAAAGCGTTCGACGCGGTTAATAGGAGCTTTATATGGCGAGCTCTACGGCAACGTGGACTGCCGGATAAAATAATAGAATTGATAAAAGCTCTATACAACAATTCCAAATGCAGAGTTCTTCACAATGGAAAACCATCCGACAGCTTTGAAGTGAGCTCAGGAGTACGGCAATGATGTCTACTTTCGCCATTACTATTTCTTATAGTAATAAACGACATCCTTGTCAGCGCTCTAGATACTAGAACAGGTGGCATACAATGGGGATTGTTAGACCGCCTTAAGGACCTCGATTACGCGGATGATATCTGTTTGCTGGCCCACAGACACCAGGACCTCAAAAACATGATAAACAATTTGGCAACAGAAAGTAGCACGGCAGGCTTATGGTGGGACCACACTACGCGGTCTTGGGTCGTACGCGCTTTTGCCTTTTTTTTCATATAGAGTTTTATGACTTTTTTACGACTTTTTTACGACTTTGTCCATGGTAAAGGCCGTGCGGCAAAACAACGCGGACAAAAGGCTGTGCTTAAAAAGGTACATTGTGCGTCCACACACTATGAGCTTTTCAAAAGCGCGTACGCCGTTTCAAATGAGAATTGATTTTTTATCCATGACTCAGAAAATTAAAAGATCACGCGCGCTTTTGTCTGGGCGTACGGCCAAAAGCGCGTGGGATCTAAGTCCGCGTAGTGAGGACGGGCCTTTAAGGTTAAATACGACTAAAACCAAAGAAATGCGGATAAATGCAAACACCTTTGAACGAACAGCGCTAAATAACCGCGACGTGGAACTGGTAAATAAATTCTGTTACCTCGGTAGTATTATTACCGAAAACGGCGGTACAGAAGAAGACGTCAGTTCCAGAATAAATAAAGCAACAAGCGCATATGCATGCCTGTTTCACATATGGAGATCGACGGAGATCTCAATTATCACCAAATTGCGGCTGTTCAACTCCAACGTTAAGGCAGTTCTTTTGTACGGTTGCGAAACATGGAAAGTCACCCAATTCATCACAGGGCGCCTACAAGTTTTCATCAACAGATGCCTACGTCGTATCCTAAAAATCCGCTGACAAGATAGAATTTCAAATGAAGAACTATGGCGCCGTGCCGGCCAAGAAAGGATAGACGACCAAATCAGGCGAAGGAAATGGAATTGGATTGGCCACATCTTGCGACGCGAAAACGAGAATCTAGCCAAACAGGCCCTCGACTGGAATCCGCAAGGAACCCGTCGAATCGGGAGACCTAAAACAACGTGGAGGAGAACTCTATTAGCAGAGGCCGCAACAACCGGGAGATCCTGGTCAGAGCTGAGAGCTGTCGCGCAAACCAGAGTCCGCTGGAGGGCAACTGTTTCCGCCCTATGTCCCATGAGGGATTAAGGCCCTTCGCAGACTTGTCCATAATTTCAAACCGGTTTTAACCCTCCGTCGGGCGTGGCTGGCCTGAGAGGCCAGCAAAAACGTTTTTGTGTGAAATTAGTAATTTTGCTCGGTTTAGATAAAGCTTCATTCCATTCAATAAACTCGTTCTATTCCGTTCAATTCGGAATATTTGCTTTCGTTAGATCATACCCAAGGATTCCCTTCCGGTGTTTTGAGTTAAAATTGATTAGGGGGAGGGCGGGGGGAGCTAAAATATATGTGGCCTCTCAGGCCGGGTGCGCCTGATTTTGTTCCGCTTAGGAGCGCGCCCGACGAAGGGTTAATATGAGTTCAATAGAAAACTCGGAACTCACTTTTCTCCATCATTTTCGTGTAACGATTGTAATGCCTATGGACTAGTGTGGGGTGCAAGCACAGCGAAGCAGCTTTGCCGATAACGAAAACATGCTTGTGTTAGTGTAATGGACGGTGAAACCAGAAAATGTTTGCGGGAACAAATGATGGAAAATTATGGAAGAAAAATTGTCTTCCCTGCGACCCCTTGCCTATAAAACCGGTTTTTATTTTGATGTTATGGACAAGTGTGCGGAAGGCCTAAAGGAGCAATTAATATGATTTTACCGGCATCGATGCAGATTTGAATTTCTGCTGTGTATGTTTTAATATAAAATGAGTGCGGAAGAATTGGAGTGCTTTTTTTAGCAGAAATTTAATGTTTTTTGGATTATGTATATATTATTGCTTTGAATGAAATCAACGTAAAAGAAGAAGAGAATGATTTTTATCTTATAATGGGATTCCTTAACAGAAATAAATGCAAAGGGGGTGGAATAGCAGTCTATATTCAGCCCTATTCTGAATTCCGCTGGAATTTTCTTACATTGGTAGCATACGATTGTGTTGAAAATTAATTAGCGCTCTTCGTATAGGACACATACACACACACACGCACCGTCATCTAAATTCAGCTATACATATTATACTACTGTCCCCTTGCTCTTTGGAGTCAGTTTTTCCGTCGCAATCATAATAAACGCATCGTCGTGAGATTAATCAAATAAAGTCTAATATCTTGAGTATTCTAATAAAGTCTAATTTCTAAATCCTGAGTTTTATTTTCGTCATTGGTGCCGAAACCCGGGATCAGCGGTAGACATAAATAACATAATTAGCGAAGCGAACGTGTACAATTAATTTGAATTATTGGGCAAAATAGTAAAAATCGAGCGGTACATCGGGGTCAAATAACCAAATTACTTAGCGTCCGGCGATGCCCAAGCGACGATGGAAAATTCAAATAAATTTGCAGAAATCGAAGAGGAAATTTCAGTTTTCCTACAGCGAATAATGTCTGCGCATGAATACTTGAAAAAGGCGAACAAAGACTTGTACTCAGCGCCCACTTTCAAAGCAGAAGATAAGGAATTTGAAACAAGTGCTGAGTATGAGGACAAAGCGGTTTCTATTATTGCACGCCTGCAGCATCGCCTCACGAGGATTCGAGCACTCCAAGGTAATCCCATTTTATCTTCCAGTGAACCTTCTCCACCAGCTATGAATCATCACAGCACCGCTAAACTACCCAAGCTTCAGCTAAAGCGGTTTTCAGGAGATTTAAACGAGTGGCTGCCTTTTTGGCAACAATTTAAATCCACAATCCATGAAAATATGAATTTAAGCGGTTCGGAAAAATTTAATTATCTTCAGTCGTTATTAACTGGAAAAGCGGCTGATACAATAGCGGGATTTACGCCTTCAGAATCGTGCTACGACGGTGCAATCGCACTTCTTCAAGAAGAATTTGGCCAATGTGATCAGCTGATTGAGAATAATATGCAGCGGTTGATGACTTTGCCGCCAGTAACCTCTGCTCATGATCTAGTGGGACTACGAAAATTATACAATGCAGTGATTGCAATTACCCGTTCACTGACAGCGCTGGAAGTCCCATCTACGCATTATGTTGTGATGTTAAAAACAATTTTATTGATATGCATGCCAAGTGAATTACGAATACATTTTCATCGAATACATTGATCATCATGAAGATCAAAGGGCAGAGAAGTATGACGTTGATGATTGTCATGACTCCGTATCAGCGAAGAGTGATTCTAGCTCTATTATTTTTGAAGGTGACAAGCAAGTGAGACGAATCCTACAGTTTTTAAAGCGAGAGGTACTATCACTTGAGAAATCCAACGTTAATTCATTCCGTTCTGCACCTACACATAAATCTCATGGAACAGCTACCGGTTTACTTACTACTGATAATAATAAATGTTGTTTTTGCAATTCGAGTGAACATATGTCGAAAAATTGTAATAGTTCACATACAATTGCGCAGCGGAAAGATTTATTGAGACAACAGGGACGCTGCTATCGTTGTACGAGTAAAGGTCATCGATCAAAATTCTGCAAAGTTAAGGATTTGAAGTGTGTAAAATGTGACGGGCGCCACTCATCAGCGATGTGCGAAGTCAACATTCGGAATAAAAAATCATTAGAATCGTCAGCTGTTGCAGGCAGCTCTAAGCATACTTTTAATTTATATTCAAATAATAGTTCCAATTCATGTAATGTGTATTTACAGACAGCTTGTGCCTACATATCTACTCCTAGCCAATCGTTGAGTTCTCTGGTACGATTAATAATAGATGGTGGCAGTCAAAGGACATATATTAAGCAATCCATCGCTCGAAAGCTTAATTTACCCATAGTGGGTGAACAAACTATAAAAATTTCAACCTTCGGTAGCCAGAAACCATCGCCTACACAAAAATGCAATTTGGTTAGCTTTACTTTGAAAAGCCAATATAATGACAGGTGCATAAGTCTAGTTGCATTAGAAGTTCAGGAAATTTGCAATGATCTTCTTTCACCCCCAACATCTGATCATGTAGACTTTTTGAGATTTTCATTAGCGGACGTTAATTTGAATGGGGAAGAATTGCACGAAGGTATCAGCATTCTTATTGGCTCTGATAACTTTTGGAATGTCATTACAGGTGAATACGAGAAATTATCTCCGAATTTAGCAGTTGTAAACAGTGTATTTGGTTGGACAATACAAGGACCAGTTTCATTAGAATCACCTGTGAAATATTCTTGCTTGTCAACTGTTGTCCTACACGCACATGCAACGGAACATTTCAAGGAAAGTTACTTGTGGGACTTAGATACGATTGGTATAACGAATGAAGATTCTTCAAAAGCGTTAATTGAAGAAGATTTTAATAAATATATTTGGAAAAATGGTGAACGCTATTATGCTCGCTTACTATGGCGAGATAAGCAGGCAGTGCTTGATAGTTTTCGTGAAGGAGCGCAAAAACGGTTTGGGAGTTTGATTCGTAAGCTGCTACGTGAGCCTCGTCGACTTTTAGAATATGAAAAAGCCATGGAAGAATTAATTGACGGTGGTATTGCTGAAGAAGTGAATTATGTTAATGAAAAAGACGTGCCGTCAAGAATCTATTACCTTCCACATCGAGCTGTATATCGCGAAGATAAGTCTACGTCAAAATTGCGAATTGTATTTGACGCATCAGCTCATCAGGGAAACAACGCTTCGTTAAATAGTTTACTCTCTCCTGGATATAATCTTTTGCCAGATATATTAGAAGTTCTTCTAAATTTTAGACTTGGTAAAATTGGTTTAGTAGCGGATATCGAGAAGGCCTTTCTACAGATCGAATTAGCGAAGGAAGACCGTAATACTCACCGATTTTTTTGGTTTGGGAGTAAGATAAAGGATTATAACAATCTTCCTACATGGAAAGAATTTAGGATGACCCGAGTGACTTTTGGAATTGCCTGCAGTCCATTCCTGCTGGGTGCTACTATTCGTCGACATTTAAGTGAGGAGAAAACTAACTTCCCCGAAACATGCTCATATTTGGAAAATTCGTTCTACATGGACGATTTGATTATAAGTGTTGACGACGAGTTGTTGGCTACGAAAATTTATCAAGAGTCGACTAGTATCATGCTGCGAGCCTCTATGCGCCTTCAAAAATGGAATTGTAATAGTCAGCAAGTAAAAGCAAACTTGAATCCTGATCCAAATCGCCCTGAGATGCAATAAATTTTTGGTCTGCGTTGGTATACAGTGAGCGACGAATTAATGATAGATATAGAAGCGGTAATATCTTCTCTACCACTAACGAATGCTACAAAAAAGGATGTGCTGAGTCTGATATCTAGAATTTATGACCCCTTTGGGATGTTGGGTCCGTATTTAGTGAAACTTAAGCTTATATTTCAGAGTACCTGGAAGCGGAAACTGGACTGGGATGCAGTATTGCCTGACGGTCTTCAGAAATTGTGGTTAACTTCCGTAAAGGAGCTACCCTGTTTAAGTGGAATAGCGATTCCTAGAGGCATCCTGGCCACTAGTCAACCTCCTATAAGTGAGCTACATATATTTGCGGATGCAAGTACTCAAGCGTATGGAGCAGTGGCATACCTAAAATTTTTTGATATTTATGAGAAATGCGAAGTAGATATTTATGTTCAAAAAATCGAATAGCGCCCTTAAAGGAGAGTGGTTTATCAGAATTAACATTACCTAAGTTGGAATTAACTGCTGCGGTAATAGCTGTCCGCCTTGGTGTATATTTGAAGAAAAAATTCCGGATGAAGTTTGATTCAGTGATATTTTGGTCTGATTCGAAAATAGCACTTTCATGAATAAATGGTGATTATCGCAGATGGAAACCCTTCGTAGCTCATCGTGTTCAGGAAATAAGAAAGAACTCAGAACCTCAGAATTGGCGGCACTGTACTAGTGAACGTAATCCAGCAGACCTATTAACGAGAGGAATTTCTGGTACCAAGTTAGCGAATTCCTACTCCTGGCTCAATGGACCTGAATGGTTAGCGGAGAATAATAATGACAATTACGGACATATAGCAACGGATCACATTCTTGAAACACCATCTTATTTAACAAGTTTATTAGTAGAGGAAATTCCAACTGAATCACAACCGTTAGGTTCATCGATTCTAGCTATGGAAAATTATAGTCGGTATAGCAAACTTCTAAGGGTAACAGCATATGTAATGCGTTTCGTGCGTTTTATCCTACAGCGAGGAAAGGCCCCTATTCGTAACAAATACTTAGCTGCCAGTGAAATAAGCATAGCGGAAAAATACTGGATAGCGATAGTACAACGTCAAGAATACTCTTCTGAACTCGAAGCTTTGGCGAAGCGAAAACCTACATATAAGCGAATCTTCTAGCGTCAAGATGTTAAATCCAATACTCAACAGCTCGAAATTTTTGTGTGTTGGAACGAGATTAGATGATGATTATCCTATTATCATACCAAGGCAAAGCCCATTAGCGAAGCTTGTCGTCAGAGAGATTCACCAAAAAATGTTTCATGCTGGTATTAATCTACTTTTAGCGGAATTAAGAAAGAGATTCTGGATCCCACGGGCTCGACAACTTATTAAATCTACGATCCGGCCTTGTGTCATTTGTAAGCGGTTAAGAGGGAAAGCGGCTTCACAGCCATTTGCTCCACTACCTAGAAGTCGACTTTCAGCTTCCCGGCTCTTTGAGACAACCGGAGAGGACTTCGCAGGACCCCTCTACGTGAAGGAGCTAGAAGGATCAAACACAACAAGAAAATACTACGTCATGCTTCTAACATGTGCCGTGTTTAGAGCCGTTCATTTAGAGCTGGTACCAAACTTAACAACCGAAAGTTGTATTATGGCATTACGACGATTTATTGCTAGGAGAGGCGTGCCCAAAGTTATTATTTCCGACAATGCGAAGACATTCAAGCGTGCATCTATCGAACTTCAAGAATTAGTAAAGGTTTTGCCCTCGGAGGAGTTTCAAGGATTTACAAGTAATCAAGGAATTGCATGGAACTTCATAGTTGAAAGGGCCCCCCCGTGGGGCTGCTTTTGGGAGCGTTTGATTCGTTCAATTAAGGATATTTTAAAGGTCGCAGTTGGGCGTTCTACCTTGAATGCGGAGCAACTTGTTACGTTATTAGTAGAGGCTGAAAATATTGTGAACTCTAGACCTTTGACGTATATTAGCAACGATCCCTTAGATTTTGCGCCCCTGACGCCAGCGCATTTTTTATACGGAGAATTCTCGTCACTACCTTCAGCGATTAGTGCACAAACGGATCAGAATATTCGTCTAAAATGGAAAGGTCGACTGCGCATTATAAATTTCTTTTGGAAGCGTTTTAAAACTGAGTATCTACAGCAGCTTCGGTCAGCCCATTATGCAATCAAAAAATCGTCCTTTACAGTCAAGAAAGGAGACATCGTTTTGGTTCATGACCACATGCACCCTCGGATTTTATGGAAGCTGGCATTGGTTGAGGCGGTATTTCCAGGTCGAGATGGGAAAATACGAGTTTGCGAGGTGCGGCTTTCAAATGGTTCCAGACTACGACGCCCTGTTCAACTTCTGTACCCATTAGAATTATCGCCGGGGAGGATGTTGAAAATTAATTAGCGCTCTTCGTATAGGACACATACACACACACACGCACCGTCATCTAAATTCAGCTATATACTACTGTCCCCTTGCTCTTTGGAGTCAGTTTTTCCGTCGCAATCATAATAAACGCATTGTCGTGAGATTAATCAAATAAAGTCTAATATCTTGAGTATTCTAATAAAGTCTAATTTCTAAATCCTGAGTTTTATTTTCGTCAGATTGTAAGAAAATTCCAGCGGAGTTCAGAATATGCCTGATTAAAAACAATGTACGATACACAAGAATCCATGATCATACGGAATACTATGAAAAAGTCCAAATAGAAATAGATGGCTTTAAAGGAAAAAGGTATATTCACGACATCTATAGGCCGACCAGCGTTGCCAGATTTTTTTTCGGGTAAAGCGTGATTTTGAAACATTTTGAGTAAAAAAGCGGGATTTTTTCGTCGAAAGCGGGACATAATAAAAAACGTAAATTAATCAGTAGTTTTTTATTACTAGAGTTTCTTTGGAAATAAAAGTGGTATAATACTCGTATAATTCATATAATTTTATACAATAAAATATGGAAATGAATTTTGAGTACTTTACCAGTCCCAATGAATCTTACTATACCAATAAAAATAACTATCTGGTTCTGTAAGGTACTTAGGTGTTCAGAGAAATATAAATAAGTAATACATTAATTCTGAAGATTTATCTCCTTTTAAAGTTTCCTTTTTTCTTTCAATATAGTAAAGAAGTCCGCACAGAATACCGCCACATTGAATTGGATGAGTAAAGCCCGATTTACATCCCAGAGTCAAGGTGGAAGTGCAGCTCTGGACCTCTTTTATCGCACGTGTATGCTTTCCTCTCTGTTGCACGAAAGTTACAAAGCATACAAATTTCTGTGCGATAGAAGAGCTCCAGAGCTGCACTTCCACTTTGACTTTGGGATGTAAATCGGGCTTAATTCTGTTTTCATTAAATTTACGGAGAATTTATTTCTGGCATCCGACCATCTTAAAAATTCATTTGGAGAAAAACGCGTTCAACAAAATATATTTAGTTATCCCCGAAAAGCGGGACTGAGCCTGTCCCGCTCGGGGCTTTAGATTTTGGGCTAAAAATCGGGACGTCCCGCTAAAATCGGGACGTCTGGCAACGCTGAGGCCGCCTAAGTTAATCATCCCAAAATTTATCGAAGAACGCGCAATCATATAAAAAATGAAAAAGAACTTATTGTCTTAGCTGATGCCAATATTAACTTAAAAAACTCAAATGACCATCAAGTTAACAAGTACATACTTAGAAATAATGGCATCAAAAGGCTTAACCAACGTTACTAATCAACCCACTCGGGTTAATATAACGGCAAATACTTCGACAATGATTGATCACATTTTCGTTAACAATACTAAACAAGATATTGTATCAGACGTTATTGAAACCCATATCTCTGACCACTTTGCCACACTGTACGCCACAAGAAACTGTGCAGAACGATAACTTATAGAAAAAAGGCCTTTTAAAATAAGGCAGTACCAAGTTAACCAACTAATTAAGCAGACGAACTGGTAAAACTTATGCGAGGAATCTGACGTTGAGCGAATGTACAACAATTTTGTAAGAAAAATGAATGATATACATATAAAATCATCAAAAGAAACAAAGATAAAAAATCGCAAGCATAAAACATGGATGACGCCCACTAACATATAGATATGTTATCTTCTATATAAATATAATTGGAGTGTCTGTCTGTGATTTCAAAATAATTGTCATTTTCTAAGTTCATATGGTTATTTACACGATATTAACACGAAATCAAGTATTTTTAAAATTTTTGTCTGTCTGTTTGTCTGTATGTCTGTATGTCTGTATGTCTGTATGTCTGTATGTCTGTCTGTCTGTTTGTCCGGGCTAATCTCGGAAACGGCTTATCCGATTGCGATGGGACTTTCACCGGAAGATTCAGTATTTTCTTGGGCATGTTTTAGGCAATTTTTTTTACTAGGATCCGACTATCGGTTCCGATTATCGGGCCCGATTACCGTGTTCGACTACCAGATTAGACCGAAAACTTGAACCTTGCAACTTGATTTTTACCCACTTCCATATAACCGATCAACTTCAAATTTTGCACATATGTATAGTTCGCGTGACAATGCAATTTAACCATTTTTGGAAAAAAATTAACATGGCGGTTCCAAGATGGCGGCCGAATTTTGCAATTGTGTTCCGGGACCCCCCGACATGGATATCAAATGAAAGGGTAAGACAAGTAGATTACAATAAGCTATGTGGGGTCATTCAAAATTCAAAATGGTGGCCAGCACAAAATGGCGGATTATTCTTCGGTATGGGCATCAAATGAAAGCGAGTATAGTGCAGTAAGCGGTGTGCCGTCATTTTAAATGTAATATGACGGTCACTACAAAGTGGTGGAAGACATATAATAGACTAAAAAGTAGAAAATAAAAAATATAGTCTAAAAAAACTAAAAAATACGCTTTTATTTTAAAATAAACTAAAAAGTAAAAAATAATTTTGAATGTAAAGTTTTTATTGCTCCAGCCAGTATATAATAACAACCTAGCTACCTACGTACCAACAACGGCTAATCCGATTGCGATGGGATTTTCACGGGAAGATTCAGTATTTTCTTGGACATGTTCTAGGCTTCACTCGGTTCCGACTATTGATTCAGGCGGAAAACTTGATGCGATAGTCGCAGAAAAGCCAGTGGAAACTTTTTTTATCATTCCAATTGTAAACCTCAAAGCTCGGAACGGTTAATCCGATTTTAGGACTTTAACGGGATGATTCAGAATCTTCTTAGGCGTTTAGCATACTTTTCACTATTATCCGACTGTCGGGTTAGACCGAAAACATGACTCGATAATCGAAGGAACGCGAATGAAATGCTGTCACGGCGAGATATTGTTCTTTCAATTTGCGGAAATACTGTGAAGATTATGGTTTGCCATCTCCGCAAATGATCGATAGGTCCAATGAAAATTAAAACAGAGAATATATCGAACTCAATAAACAAATGGGAACAAAATGTTGAGGACGCTATTGGGCAAGTTCCGCACAGGGTGAGGCACGTGTTCTGAATGTGATTGTTGTGCATGTAGCACACAATTTTTCCGATAGGTGGCGCTCAACACCGCATTTTAAAAAAGTTCTAACACATTTTTTATAAGTAACTTTAAATTTTTTTATTTGTTTTATGTCGCAGTGCCAAGCTCAGGAATCACCCTTTGTACTACCAGTCCGTTGTCGTTTGCACGTCATGGCGCAATGTCTAGCAGGGAGCTTAGTAAGGGGGAATAGGTTAAGGGTTATGGGGGTTTGGGGGGGTTGTTGAAGAAGGTGCGGATTAACCCTGCGTTTGAACTCTTGGATATTGTAGGAGGTCGGAAATACTGACTGTGAGAGATTATTCTATAGTCGAGTTGTGTGCCCTAAATTATGTTTTGCAAATTTGTTATTTTTTTCATTATACCTATTTCCTATCCCGGACTGTGCACACATTAGTTTTTTTATTAAAAGGCGTTGCAACGCACGCGGGTTTTTGCTAGTGCTAAATAAGAAAAATCCCATACAAAAAAGTGGCACCAAAAACTATCGTTGTCTCGCTCCCCCGTTAAAATCCTATGAACTTTAATCGGTTTTAAAATAAAAAACAGTTCAGTGCATGTCAGCGATATAAACATAATTAGAAAAAACTAGACAGCTATAAGGCCCAACTATAATGCACGTAAGAAACGCGCGTCATCTGGGCGCTCTCGTGGAAATTAATGGGTTCGGCCATATTGGACGTACGTCGGTCATATTTTGTTTCGTTAAGTTTCGTTAAACGTAAAAATGCGAAAAGAACCGCGCTCAACGTACGTTTTGTGAGGATTTTGTAGTTATTGATGACAGCTGATTTGTTTTGTTATTGTTTTGTGGGTAACAAGAAAGAGTATGGAAAATGTTGTGCTTCAAATTTATGGGAGTGATTTTGATGATAAATTTATTACAATTGAAAATAAACATGATTATTTTTAATATTCAAAGATTAATAGCCAAGTTTTAATAGTTAATGAATAATATTTATGCATTTTAATAATTTTAAATTTGTGAAAACTTTCCGTATACACGAACCATTATACGTTTGACGAAAGTTTGATATTTACGCACGTCGGCTGACGTGCGTTTCTTACGTGCATTATAGTTGGGCCTATAGAGTTTTTTATTCTTTCTCTACTTTCGTTATTTTTAAAAGTTCGTTAAACAGAGGGAAAAAACCCTCACATGTTTAAAAAAAATACATTTATTTAACGAAAAAACTGCTACTAAATAAAAAAAAATGATGGAAAATTATTTCTATCAATTATAACATACATCTTATTTACTTATTTTCCTCTAAATTCAAAAAAAAATTGTTGTTTACATAGAAAAGGTCTTCTTCTTCTGGAGACAAATGGTGCCATTGAAAGTTGTCAATTAGCAGTCCATATCTCAGAATACAACACTACAGGAAGGGCCCTCGGAGAATTTTAGCGTAGTGAAATTCAAACTGCACACTTCATTGCTCCTTTTTTCACTGAAAATTCACTCGTAACAACTTCAATTACACTAAAAACACATTCTTTAAACTTTCTTTCTTCTTTTTAATTAGTTTTGCGAAAAACTGTAAGTAAATTTTAGAGAAAAACTCGTGCCGCGGGAAAATTTGACAGTTGACTAACAAGAAATTATACCAATTTGACAGTTGACTGATAGCCACGGTATACAGAAACAAGGTAATGTAAAAGAGAAATGTCATTTGAATGCTGACGTCACTCGGCAAGTCTTCCCCATACAAAATCGAAATTGTTGTTGTTGTTTTCTGTATTAACTTGCCGGGTGACGTCGGCTTTTTCTACGATATTCGTACGATATTGGAGCTGTCAGCCTCTTTTACACTACCTTGTTTCTGTATACCGTGACTGATAGCGATTTCACTACGCTCCCATACACGGGTTTTATACGCGAGGGCCTTTCCTGTAGTTCTATATTCTAAGAATGCACGTTGCGCGAGCAAATGACTCAGCTACAGACTTCCAATTGGTGAAGAAGTCATTTGCTCGCGCAACGTGCATTATTGACTTGGCCCGTTGTTATCAGCAATTTTCAGGCAAGCACTAACCCTTTGAATATAGAACTATAGGAAAGGCCCTCGCGTATAAAATCCATGTATACGAGCGTAGTGAAATCTGGGGTCAGTCGACTGTCAAATTGGTACAATTGCGGGTCAGTTGAATGTCAAATTTTCCCGCGGCACTTTCTTTAAAACGAGTTTTTCTATAAAATCTATTTATAGTATTTTAAAAAACTAATATCAAAAAAGAAAGAAAGTTTTAAGAATTTCTTTTTAGTGTAATTGAAGTTGTTACGAGTGAATTTTCAGTGAAAAAAAGAACAATGAAGTGTGCAGTTTGAATTTCACTACGCTAAAATTCTGCGAGGGCCCTTCCTGTAGTTCTATATTCTTAGCACTAACCTACCGGACTTGGTAGAAAAATTTGCAAAACAATTTTCTAGTCAAGCATCAAAAATAGTACATAAATGGCTGTCATAAAACCTCTAGTCATGAAGAAACACATCTCGCACAATCAATTTATATAGAGGAAGCTAGCGAGGAAGAAGTGTAGGTATAGACACGGTATACAGAAACAAGGTAATGTAAAAGAGAAATGTCATTTGAATGCTGAGGTCACTCGGCAAGTCTTCCCCATACAAAATCGAAATTGTTGTTGTTGTTTTCTGTATTAACTTGCCGGGTGACGTCGGCTTTTTCTACGATATTCGTACGATATTCGAGCTGTCAGTCTCTTTTACACTACCTTGTTTCTGTATACCGTGGGTATAGAATGTTGTCATTTTTATAGAGTTACCCAGAAGGTGCACTTCTCCGCTGGGCTGAGAAACATTTACCACTGCCACAGTGGCTCATCTAAGACATGCAGATAAAAAACATAATGCAACATTTAAGAGCACAAGACATCAAACAGAGAAGCGTGCAAAAACAGTGAAAAGTGTGACACACACGGAGTCACGCCACATTAAAAAGAGTCCTTTTAAGGACATCTTCGCTAGTTTGCATGCTAAACACATTTAACATTTATAAGCATGGGATTAACCGGTTCGTACATCCCATAATTGGTATTATGGAGTTAATGTACAAGAGAGGTTCATCTCTCAGGTTGTAGTTATTCACTCTAAATGACGTACGGAGCCTGGGTCCACCTTGTCATTCATCAGCCGATGAACGAATATAACGTCAGCGACCTCAAGACGCTTATGGAGAAAGCTTAAGTTGAGCAATTTAAGTCTGTTCTCATAAGGCGGAGGAATAAGTGGGTCATGCCAGGGGAGGTGGCTGAGTGCAAATCGGACGAACTTCCTTTGAACCGATTCGATTCTACAAACATGAGAGAAGTAGTAAGGAGACCATACCTGGGAGGCGTATTCAAGTAAAGGCCTAACTAAATATATGTATAAGTTCTTGGTGATGAGGGGGTTGTTGAATTCCTTGGACCATCTTTTTATAAATCCCAGGACTGAATTGCCCTTGGAAGAGATATAACTGATGTGGGTGGAGAAATCCAACTTACTTTCTAACCTAATCCCTAGATCGCTTACAGAGTGTACCACAAGGTTCAAAGCTGGGACCGATTTTCTTCATTGTGTTCACAAACGAACTTCTGCGACTATTAAAAAGAAGTAGAGTCTTTGCATACGCAAATGACTTCGCAATTATTGTTAAGCACAAGTGCATTAATACAGATGCTTCGATAATGCAGGACGAATTCAATAGCGTCTCTAGATGGTGCCATGACCAAGGGATGATGATAAATGCTGTAAAAACGAAATTGATGCACATACGCATGCCACGCCAACCCGAAGTCCCCATCAGCATACATCATCAGAATGAAGGCTGGCCAACAACAACGAAAAGTGATGCAATTGAAGTAGTCAAGACTATGAAGTATCTAGGAATTATAATTGATGAACACTTCCTATGGCAGGAGCATGTTAATAAGATACGAAGGCAGTTTAAGTGTGCTGTTTTTGTGACGGTGTACCTCAAAAGATACACTAGCTTTGAGGTGCAGAAGCAAGTGTACCTTTCACTAGCAGAGTCCCGTTTACGATATGGACTATTAGCATGGGGAAATGCGTCGAAAACACACATTGATAAGATATTACAGCATCGATTATTTAAAACTATAAATACTAATCATTCTAATTTAAAGGTCCTAGATGTTAACGGTATCTCTAAGATTTCACTACTCCTACATTATTATGATGATCAATGCTTCCAACAGAGAATACGCCATAATCAGAACACTAGAAGAAGAGCTCGAGGACTGCTGGAAATGCCAGAAACTTACTATAGGTACCTATGGGAGAAGACATCCTACGCCCTGCCAGAACTGATGAATGAACTACCAGCAGAACTGAAAAATATTGTTAATTTTAAAAAATCGTAAAAAATATATAAAACTCTATTTTCTCAACTTACACTATGTCACAATGTAAGGTTTACATTTGCAAGTACTTTCGCGAAAGTAAGGCATTTTTGACACGAAAGTAGAACTTTCGTTTTCACTTACGCCATGTAAACACTGCATGACAGTGAAGTAGCACTTGCGCAAGTAGATAGAACCGAATTCTATTTACTTACGTGAAAGTGATTGTATTTGGACCAATTTTCCGTTAGAATTTTTATGAAATTAAAAATTCACAAGTTCATAAGTTTTCTTCAAGTGTTTTTTCTCAATATTAGGGTGCTATAGCTTTAAGAAAAATAATAAAGAAATCTAAGACGTCATCAAAAATATTTATTTTTTTGTTGTTATTTGCAAAAATAATAGTCCAAGATCCCAGGGCCGCCAGACCTTACTTATTTTCTCAGAAACCAAATTTTTGACAACAAATTTTGAATTTGCAGAAATTTTTGACCATTTGCACCCTCCGTAAACCACCCCCAGCTGAAGTTGCCCCCCACACACCAACAAATTGTCAAAAATTTCTGCCACTAGTATTTACCGGTTATTTAGCCCTTATAGAGCCTACATACGCAGCGACAGAAATTTTTTTAAAATGTTAACCCCTTTTTACACCCCAACTCCTCTATCTATAAAAGGGCCCATTCAAAAGTTACCGCCGACGGAAAGTGTCTGGCGGAATTGATTATTAATTTCTAACTATATTCCCAAAACATACGTAAAAATCAGCACTGAAACTTTAAGAAATGTGAATACTATTTTTACTTACCTTTACCACCGAGTACCTGGTAATTGGCCGTCGGCCCCAGCTAGCAGGTACGCATACACTTAATGTATGTACTTACACTACTTAATCCCATACATTGTATTTATTTGCACAGGAAAAGATATATTTTCTTAACTCTTTTACTTGTCGATCAGCGGTGGTTATAATGGCACCATCTCAGACCTCATGCAAGTCGCTCTATCATTTGTGCAGATTTGTTGTTGGAGCAAGAGCTTAGGTATTAACCCACAAAAATTGTCTTTGTACCATTTACTAATAGAAGGAAGCTAAATTTAGAAAGTCCTTCTCTAGATACTAAAATATGGTTTTCTTAATGAAGGCTAAATATCTAGGTATAATCCTGGATCAACAACTTTTACAGTGTCTATTTCATTTATGATATTTGCTTTACAAACGAGACTTCAATGAGAACTAATGCTGTAAACATGCTAAAGCTACTGATAGATACAAGCGCAATTACGGTGCGGACGTCGGCGGCGCGTTCCGACTTTGACACAACCTAAAAATCAAAGTGGCAAGTGGTCGTGATATAGTGCAGGCGCTGGGCGGAATTGAGTGTGCAAAATGTGAGGACCGCATTCCGTCAACAGATTTCAGTTGAAAATAGCTCAAAGATTCAATTTCAATTTTTTTTACCCCTCTTTTTTTATTGGGGCCTCTACGGCTTTCGTGGGCCGCTTTTTGACGATGGATTTTGATGGAGCACCACAAAATAAGACGAAAATATATAATAAAATTTTTCAATATCACGCTTAGTTTTCGAGATATTGAAACTTGAAGTTGATTTTTTGAGGTATTTCCCAAAAGTTGATAGTTAAATCACAGCTAGGATTTCCGTGCCACCGATATTTTAATTATGAATTTCGATAAAACACCCCTAAATAAGACAAAAATGTTAAATAATTTTTTTCGACATCTCGCTTCGTTTTTGAGAAATCGGTACTTGAAGTTTTAGGTATTTTCAAAAACATTCTACAGCGTTAATCGTTTCCAAAAAATACTAATAGGTACAGACTGGGAGCTGGTATCTGTCAATAGCTTAAGAGCGACCGACGAATCGCAGTAAGCAGCGACTGACAAAAACGAATAGAGTACACGGCTTATACATATATTTAGGAATACATTCTGCAGACGAATGCGACGGCGACGTCGCTGAGCGTGGCTACTGAATCAATCTAATTTCTATTTCGTAGCCGTCGCCTGTCAAATTGGTTGATGTGGCCTGAGTTTGTGTTGCTATTCTCGTGTGTTCCTGTGTGCGTGTGTAGCATATTCGGCTGCCCAAGTTAGTTATTCCGATTGGTTGTGTTTTAAAATTTGTGTCGCCGTCGCTCTTAAGCAACTGACAGAAACAGGCGCAAACGCGGTGCGGAAATTGGCTTCGCGGTATGTGGCGACTTTTCACTAACATGATGTTGCGGTGTCGGCGGCGTGTTCCGACTTTAAACACAACCTAAAAATTAAAATGACAAGTGGACATGATAAGAAAAAAATTGAAAAACCTGAATGATTTACATATAATTTTTCTATCCTGAATGATTTACATATAATTTTTCTATCCTACGAGACTTGTCTTTGTTTTAGGTGCTTATTTAATTACCCCAATTTGGAAAAATAAAGATTTTCATTAAATATAAAGGGCCTTATCATGGTTGGCGCGGCGAAAAAATTACAGCGCCGTTTGTCGTCATTTTTCGTATCATAGTTGGCGAATGCAGCGACATGACAATTTTCGATAAAAACCTTATGGTTGTCGCTTGCAAATGTTTGAACATTTCTTATACTTAAAAATATTTAAAATCTGTCGTGAAAAACGTAACTCTGTCTCTTAAAAAGGCCAACTGTGATACACCTGAAGGCGTTTTTCCCGACAAATGGCATTTTTTCGAGAACTATGACTCCGTTTTACAGTCGCCGCGCCATTTCTCACTTCAAGCGCCAACCATGATCAGGCCCAAAACTCAACAAATTTGCTATCCCACCCAACACACGACTCCAAACATATGCCCACCACCACCAAAAAACACGACTCAAAACACAAACATCTCTTGACATCACGCGGCGGCAACGCGCAAAAAGTAGAAAGTAAAGAAACTTGCGCGGTGTGTGCGTAACGTAAAACAGCATTTCGTTAGTGCGCAAGAAATATAATTACTTTTTAATTCGGGAGAAGAAAAATGAAATCAATATGTTAAATAAAAAAACACTGAAATTCCTTTTTGAAATTCATATAAACTATTTATTATTAATAGAAACAGGTATTAAGAGGCAAAAATAAGGACGATAACAACTGTTAATTTCGACGGTAGTTCCGAAACTGATTTAAAAATGTTTTAATGCTGCATTTCGTTGGTGCATTTGTTGCACTTAAATTTGCTGAGTTTGGTTTTATTTACGAATCCAATCTGGAGTTGGCTGTTATGTCTACGTCGATGTCGCTCCGTACAAATTTCCTGGAACGTCGCCGGGTATTTTTACTGATGCCAGTTGATGGGAAAATCATTGTTCCCATGTAATGAGACACCTTCCGGTGGCCTGGACGTAACTTCTCCCTCCTTTAGAGGAAAATTCCCCTGAATTGTATATGTCCTTTTTATCTTCATAATCTTCATATATAAAAAAATAGTTAGTGCTATAAAAATGATTAATATTACAAGTCCTATCCCTAGATTAAAATACAGGTGGCTTTTCCTTTGAAATTTTAATTCCTTTATGTGCTCAATGTTTTCAACCTGTCTTATCACTAAATCGTCAAATGAGAGTTTACTGTTATTCATTGATAATTTAACATCGCTTGGCATTACAAATCTTTGTTCAAATTTTTCTTTTCTATTTTTAAATGTTTTATTATTAAGGTAAATTTCGCAATCGTTAAATGTTATTAAATAATTTCCATCTAATATTAAATTTCTCTCATCGCAACTACTATTAAACTTAAAATTTACAAAATTTTTTAATAATAACAAGCCCATTTCTATTTCATTTAATTGAGCTTTCATACTTTTGGTTTTTATACATTTATTTGTTTGGATACATGGGCTGAATTCTTTTAGATTTTTATAATCTGAATCTTGGTTGTATTTATATGAAGTATCATTTATTTTTATTATTTTTTGATCTTCTATCAATAGTTCCTCTAAGTCTTGATTTGGAACAGGGGTAATTAAATATAGTCTGGTTTTAAATGTTTCTCTCGGTATCTTAATAGCAAAAATAATTTTATTTTTCTCATACATAAAGGTTCCTAATTTGATATTTTGAAGTTTTAATAGATCTATATCATATTTGCTTATCTCGTCGCTAGTTAACACATTGTTTCCCATTATCCCTAACCTACTTGAAGCTATATTGTTTTGGATATGCTCTAAGTTATCTTTTACTATTTTTATTTTAAAAAGTCCTTCTAAGTACATTATTTTGGATATAAGTTTTTCGTTACCTTGGTTTATTTCGTTAAGTTGATTTGCTATCTTTGCCCTATCGTTCTCTATTGTGTTTTTTATTGTTAGAAATGTTTTGTTGAAGTGGTCGTTGATGTATATCTGCCTGTTGTTTTGTTCTATAATATTATGGCTGTTTCCGTCAATTACCTTCAAATGTTCTTCAATGTTTTGCCGATCGTCGTCATCCATTGTGCCATATAGCCATTTACTTGCTGTACCAATGATATTAATAAGTCCTCTTTTGCTTTTGTGTGGAATTAATGTCCGTAGCATATGTTTCATAGATTCCAGTTCTGCTATCAATATTTCTTTATTTTCCTCTATTACGAGCCCTGATATGTTGTCTTCTAAAGTTGAGATGATGTTTTTAATTTCTTCGAGGTCTATTATATGCAGAATTATGTCATAATTTTTTACGATCTGCACTTCTCCTAATTTAATTTCAGCAAATCCGTTGTTAGTTATGATTTTCTCGATCGTCAAAGTTGCTTCCGTCATCTTTATTAGCATCAATATCAAAATGATCAATATTGACTTGACCTGAAAATTTATTTGGTCGTTTAATATTTATTGGGTGAATGTTACCGTATTTAAGTTTTCTATATCTAGGTTCATTCTTATGTCTAAGACACTTGTAATTTTTTACGTAACCCTCATTACCTACTGGTGTAAAGTTTTCTCTCTTGATATTCGCTTTATTTATCTTGTATAACTTAGTTTTGTTTATTAGCTCTGTTATCTTTGTTTTATCGGCCTTACCCTCAATGACATCAATTGGCCTTGCTCTAATTGTGGAATGTATTGATTTGTTGTACCATTCTGTACATTTAAATACTCTCTCCTGAATTGAAAGATTTGAATTTTCAGCTTCCAATGTTCTTAGTCTTTCACTAAGTGTATTATGAAACCTTTCGATGTCCGAGTTTCCGGTGTGGCTGTTCGGTTTCGTAAAATGAATTTCTATATTTTCTGTTCTGAAAAAGTCCTTTACATTTACAGAGCTAAATTCATTATCCATTGTTATGTGTTTGGGTCTCCCTTTTATTGAAAAGTATAATCTTATTTTTTCTATAATAGTTAAACTGTGTCTATTCTCTAGAAACAATACCACGGCGTGTTTTGAAAATTTATCAATAAATGTAATAAAACTATGTTTTTTGTTTACGTATGTGTCTATATGTATCCTTTCATTTATATCGGAGGGTGTTATACTTAGTTAAATTAAATTTTGGCTTTATTGGGTTCCTATCATATTTTGCTCTATTACAAGTATCGCAATTGTTTATATATTTTTGTATTAATTCTTTCAAGTTTTTGAAGTATATCACTCGTTTCAGTCCTGCGTAATTTTCATTAATGCCGGCATGTCCTGTCTCGTACTTATGATATTTCGCTATTTGCTTAAAGGTCTCTTCCTCATTTTTCATTTCCTTTGCATGATATTGGCATTTGTAAAACTTTAAGGTTGTGTCGAATAGCTCTATTAATTTTAATTGCACCAAATTATATTTGTGTTCACTTAGTTCTGAAAAGATACCTATCCTTCCTTTTTGTAGAAATCTACGAAAAATATTTGTCATATTGCCATTTTCTATGTCTTGTGAATTTACGTAAATTTTTCTTCTGTTGTTAGCCGTTTCTATGTCTTGGGTTTTGCTGTCTGTTAAGATAATTTGTGTTCGAAACCTGTTAACTATTGTGTCTGAAAGTATAGGGATGTGATTATTTTGTTCTTCCTGTTGCGAGTGGACTGTATTGATCATACTTATATTATCCGGCAGTTCACCTTCTTCATTTTGCGGATGAATTTCTTGGGGTTCCGTATGGAGATGAATACTTTCTCCTTCCTTTGGTGTAAACGTTTCGGTGTGATAAATTTCGCCGTTCTCTATATTTAGTCTACTCATGAAATCTGCGGCTTTGTTGTCCTTCCCTTTGATATAGTCAAGGTCGAAGTTGTACTCTCCCAGCTTTAGTAACCATCTTTGCAGTCTCGGATTGATATCTTTTCCATTGTGTTTGGCTTGCAGCCATTTAAGAGGTTGGTGGTCAGTCATCAGGTCAAACCGTCTGCCATAAACATAGGGTCGAAAGTAGTTCACTGCCCAGACGATTGCAAGCAGCTCCTTTTCAGTTGTTGAGTAATTACGTTCGTGGTCGTTCAATGTTCTGCTTGCAAAACAAATAGGGTGTCCTTCCTGACTTAAAATTGCTCCTAAAGCGAAGTCACTGGCATCTGTAATCAATTTAAATTTCTTTCCAAAATCGGGATATTTTAAGACTGGTGGATTTGTAAGGATTCTTTTAAGTTTTTCAAAGGTGTCTATATAATTTGGGTCATTAGTGTTGATTTTAACATTCTTTTTCAGATATTTTGTCATACCGTAAGCTATTTTAGCATAGTCCTTAACGAATTTTCGGTAATATCCGGTGATGCCCAAAAACGATTTAATCTGTTTCGTGGTTTGGGGTAACTTAATTTTTTGTATGCTTTCAATTTTGTTAGGGTTTGGCTTAATCCCATTTGTTGTAAGTATGTGCCCTAAGTACTCCGTTTCTTTTGCAAGGAATTTACACTTGTCGACCTGAATTTTCAAATTGTGTTCTCTAAGTTTATTGAATACTTTTTGAATATTTTCTGTATGTTCCTGAATTGTTGTGCTAAAGATGAGTATATCATCGAGATATACAACGCATATTTGGTTAATATATTCTCTTAAAACTGAATTGATGAGTCTTTGAAATGTTGCGGGGGCATTTTTCAGCCCGAAAGGCATCCTCACGAATTCGTAGTGCCCCAAGGGTGTCGAGAATGCAGTCTTCTTTCTATCTTCCTCCTTGATTAGCACCTGATGGAATCCTTTTGCGAGATCCAGCGTCGTGAAGTACTGTGCTCTTCCTAGCTTTTCTAGAATGCTTTCTATGTTTGGTATAGGAAATTTATCATCTTCTGTAATTTCATTTAACTTCCTATAATCTATTACAATTCTCCATTTTTTTTCTCCTGAGTTATCTGACTTTTTAGGTACTATCCACAGCGGAGAATTGTAGGGGGAATTGCTTTCTTTGATTATACCTTGTTCAAGCATATCGTTCATTTGTTTGGTTATTTCCTCTTCGTGTATTTTGGGGTATCTATATATTTTTGAGTAAACAGGCCTATTAGTTTTAGTAATAATTTCGTGTTGGATCTCATGTGTATGAGTTAAATGTTGCCCTTCTTTGTAAAATAAATCCGCATTTCTCATGATTAGTGCTTTAAGCTTCTCTTTTTCATCGCTATTCATATCTTCTCTTTGAAGTTTACCGAAGACACTTTGATCTATAGGCTGTGCTTCCAAAGTAAATATATCGCGACTTTGGTAAGGGCATGAGTTAAGAAACCTTGTTCTTTTTCCATTAACTTCCAAACAATCTTCTTTTAAATCTATAATAGCTTGCAGGGGTTTCGGTACATTTAGACCAATCAATCCACCGAAATCTTTATCTTTAAAAGTAGTTAATTTCCAACTCATCCATTTCTTTTCATTGAACTCTGCAGGTAATTCTGTAATAATGTGCTGGTTCACGATAGTATTTCCATCTAATGTTTTAAGTAGTATTTTCTGATCTAGTGTAAGTCTTTTATATTGTTTTAATTTTGTTTCATTTAATACCGTCGTAGTTGAGCCTGAATCGACTAAACATCTTAATTTATTTGTACCAATAGTTAATTCTACTATCGGTAAATCTGTCCTGTCGGAGGTAAGTGAAAATTTACTTCTTCGCAGTTATAATTGGCGTCCTGAATATGGTCAACGATCATTGCTTCCGGTTCGTTTTGTTGCCTAAATTGATTTGAATTCCTAAATTGACCCGAGTTTCTAAAATTGCCTGAATTTCTAAATTGTGGAATAAAATTTTGTTTTTGCGGAGTAAAATTTTGTTTTTGTTTTGCAAAGTATTCATTCTGTCTTGTTTGCCCAAAGTTATTTGAATTAGAGTTTTGATAATACTGGTTGTACCTACCTAGATTTGTTTCACTATTTCGATTAAAATTTCTGTGATCCCTATCTTTAGGATATACTCTTTCTGTATGAGAATTTTGCCTGCTTTTGAAAGTTTTATCATTTTTAAAAGTACCACTTCTATATCTAATCAACCCTGTTTCTTCTAAAGTATAATAAGCATCTCTTAAATTTGTTATATTTCTACTAATTATAACACTAGCACAATTAGTATCTAAACCATTAGTAAAAGTTCTTAAAATTAATCCTTCGTTTACGTTAGGTGAGAATTCTACCGGTTTATTTTCATCGAATTCATATTTCTCATTTAGCTTATCAAGTATAAATTTTAAATTATGAAAATATTCACTTACATTATTATTATTTCTCAATGTTGTTGCTTGATGGTACAAATGGAGGTAGCTTTCTCTCACTCCAAAAGTCCTAATTAACTCCTGTTTCACTTCCTTCCAAGATGGGTTTCTACCTAAACTTCTTATTGCTTGAAGGGCTGGACCTTGAATCTTGTTGATCACATTACGTTGAAAAATGTAGTTTTGAATTTGAGGACTTCCATTGAAAAGAGGTAAGAATATTTCCACTTCCCTAATAAATGAAGATAAATCATAATCGTTGTTGCCAGTGTATTCTCGAATCCTGGAGGCTTCCTTCAACAGTTCCGAGATTGGAATTGTATATGGATCTGCTGTTGCGGCGGGGGTTGATGCCGCGGTGGCTGCTGCTCCTGGTTCTGCCATTTCGTCCGTTTCTAAATTTGAATAGGGTCTGAAAGTTGAACTCCGTTCTTACACTTTGTATCCTTTGGCATTAGAGAAAATTCGAATGTAGCACAAAGTCACTGATCGATGAATGCAGCACAATGTCACTGTTCACCTCGTTTTCTATTATATTTTTTTTTTCAATTCTATTTATAAAGAACAATAAAAACACAAATATTTATCTTCGTTACTTTAGCAAAAACTTCTTTTTCTTTATTTTATATTACTTTTACACAATATTCACTCGCTCCCCCTTTATAGATAAAAACGGCCGCGTTTTTTTTTTTCAAATTTGTTCCACAGTTTGGTACTTTCACTCACTTCATTGGGTGGAGGTTGGGGTTAAGCGGATGGTAAAAAAATTATTGGTTTTCTTTTTCTTCGCCCGATCTCAAATCTTCGGATTGAGATTCCACCGACTGCGCCAGAAATATAATTACTTTTTAATTCGGGAGAAGAAAAATGAAATCAATATGTTAAATAAAAAAACACTGAAATTCCTTTTTGAAATTCATATAAACTATTTATTATTAATAGAAACAGGTATTAAGAGGCAAAAATAAGGACGATAACAACTGTTAATTTCGACGGTAGTTCCGAAACTGATTTAAAAATGTTTTAATGCTGCATTTCGTTGGTGCATTTGTTGCACTTAAATTTGCTGAGTTTGGTTTTATTTACGAATCCAATCTGGAGTTGGCTGTTAAGGCAGGAACACACCGAGCGCGGTGGCGGCGCCGATGGCGGTGGCGGTGTGGTTGTAATGCGGTGGCGATCTGACCAACACACACTAGGTTAGCGGTGGTACTGGCGGTCAGTAGTAGTTGGACAGTGGTACGTACACTTATTAGATAATGCGGAGCCCGGTACAAACGTTTTTGATAATTTGCGTCCAAATAGTCGTAGAGCAGTAAATTTTGCATTTAACTTGCGTGAAAGATTTGTTCAATAGTTTAATCAAGAATAATTAAACGAACGCTTCTTTGTAAACGTATATTTCTAATTTATCTATAATTATTTCCTAATTTACTATAATTTTTCTTACCCATACCATTAAATTAACTAAGTCATATATTAGTACTACCATTTTCCTGCATAATTGTGGCAATTCCTTCCACTTCTCATTTTTTTTCTTATATTTTTGTATTCTGGATGACTTAAATCATATAAAATATGATGTAGTTTCATATTCTCAATAAAAATTTCAATTTTTTCACTTTCCATTTTTGAAAAATTGCTCACGCGGTGGCGGTCAAATGCAGCATGCGGAATCTGACCGCCACCGCGCGAATTGAACGCTGCATTTGTTGAAAGTTATAGTAGCTGACCGCAGTTGGTGTGAATAGCGCAATTGTTTTTCTATATGTTACAACTGACCGCCATCGCATCGCCACCGCAGTGCCACCGCCACCGCGCTCGGTGTGTTCCTGCCTTTATGTCTACGTCGATGTCGCTCCGTACAAATTTCCTGGAACGTCGCCGGGTATTTTTACTGATGCCAGTTGATGGGAAAATCATTGTTCCCATGTAATGAGACACCTTCCGGTGGCCTGGACGTAACTCGCATTTGAATACACTACTTTTATTCTATCTGTCATTGCCCGCACCGCGTTTGCGCCTGTTTCTGTCAGCAGCTTTAGTGTGTGCAAACAACTTTCGTCGGGCCATTCGCCGTGGCCGAAGAAAATAGTTTCGCCGTCGCTCTTAGCATGTTTACAGCATTGATAAAATTTGACAATGTAGAATTGTAGAGAGAGTTCTTATTAACGTTTTTTTTTGGGTTGAATTTCAACGTCTTCTTCGAAATAAAACTCTTCAAAATGCACTGGAAATATAAAATTATTAAACCGTGTTTTAAAATATTCTAAACACACAGAATTATTTTTTTTTACTATTTTTTCGTGCACAAACTTTTATTTTAGTTTTATTTCCGCACTTGAAACTTCTACAACCGTAAATTAGCTCATTTTTCTGTTTGTTTTATATCACTGGTTGTTTTTAAACAAATTCAGCCTGAAATAAGGTGCCTGCACGATAAAAAAATGCAGCTAAAAATGTGGAGACTAACATTGCTGTCTTCTGTTTTACAGAACTAGAAACGTCGATTTAGGGAGCATTTTAGCGGCGAACTTAGTACTGCATGCGCTAAAGATACTGCTAAAATTTAGCTTGATAAATTTCCGCGCTAAATTTTTTATGGAAATTTCATTTAGCGGGGAACTTAGTACTAGGCTATCGATGAAAAACTAATTGAATTAGTAAAAAAATTAGGTCGCTGTTGCTCCAATTTATGTTCACACAACGAATTTCAGCCCGGAAATCGCTGTGGCCGTCGCCGCCGCCATGGTCGTGATTCCAATTGTATTTACAGCGTAAACCTGGAAGGTTTTTTAACGACATCATTTTCCATCGCAGTACCCAGCAATTACGACGCAGCCCACAAAAATCAACGCGTCAGGAGAGCAAACACTTCCACTATGTATAATCTGGATATGGTTGAAGTCCTTTTCACACAAGGTGCTCACTAAAAATTGAAAAAATTAATTTTATTTTTTCATTCAGTTCTCAATAAAAAGGAAAACATTTATTTAAAATACAACCGCCTAAATTAAATCTTTTAAGTAATTTGTTTACAAAATCACAGTTTAAGAGCACTCAACATCAAAATTGTTACCGAGGTCAAGTCCGCAAGTGCCATTACGATTATTGCATTGAATGAACAAAATCCGAATTAACATAAAAACTTTTTCATGAAAAATGTCAACTTATCGAAAACATAAAAGAATACGAACGATAGTGAAACAATTTATGTTAATTTAAAAAAATAACCAAACAAAAGTGAATTTTTGTGCGTTTTTTTACCTCAGAATCCAGGATGAATAAATTGTTTTGTTTATTGATAAGTAAACATTTGGCATTGAAGAAGTGATTTTTTTATTGTTTGAGTATAACTACGTAGATGAGTAATACAGTACCTTTTCAGATATAGGTCATTCCCGTCAAGGAATTACTATTAATGAACCCAGAGCAGGGGCATACTGTTACCCGAAACACAGCAGCCCCTACCATAGAGAAAGTACGCCAAGCGCTGCAATAATTAAAAAAATAATAAGGCATCAGGGTCTGACAGCATACCTGCGGAACTCATTAACCAAGGCGGCGAGGTGTGAGGAGTGACTTTAAAGTGATTAAAGATTATTATGGAATAGTTATTAAAAACAAAAGTGAAGGAAAAGGTGGAAAAGTTATTGTTATTCATGTTGTGTGGTGGTACTTGCACTTATGTTTTTAATAACTATTCCATAATAATATTTAATCACTTTTTATTCGATTACCACAAAGATTCAACTTTTTTTCCCTAAATAAACACGAAAAAATCACCGCGAATGTAAACAAAATTGGTTACCTTAACTACCTTAACAGCGTAGATGTTGATACACCAGCGCATTCTGTGGGGTAGCAGCATCTACTCCGATGTGCGCCCAACTACGCCGGCGTACGTACTCCAATGAAAATGAAACGCTCCATTTATTGTCTAAACAGTTTTTTTTTAATTTTTTTTAATAAAATTTAAAGCGACTTCATTGATATTTACGTTTAACTACTGTTACACCAAATATGGGCTGGGGTAGCTGCAACTACACCGATGTGCGCCCAACTACTCTGGAGTATGTACTCCAATGAAAATGAAACGCACCTAATAATAGCATTTTAGTACGGCTGGTTTTTTGATATATCCTTTCTTATTGAAGTTAGGAAGGGATGCGCTACGTCTGGCAGCTGGGAGCGGTTGCGTTTATTTCTGCGCATCTCATCTGTGCAGATGAAAATTGTGCATTTTGAAATCATTTTAGCACAAAAATTTTTTTTTACATAATTTTCTACGTCCTTTTAGCAATATAAATTTTTAGTTGCCAGACATTTTTCTGGTTGCAAACGACGTGACAGACACAATTTCTCTAATTAAAAAATAATAATTTTCAAACCATTTTTAGTCCGGGGAAATTAGCAATTAAAGGAGACAAAATTCGGAAATGGCTGAAAATTGGACCACAGCTTCCTTGGGACTTTTTAAGAAAACAATTTCGGAATCACAAAAAAAACAAAATGGCCGTCGGAAATATAGCGGTTTTCCGATGTTTTCCTTGTAAACGAAAGCTTATTGCCTTTAAAAAAGCCTTGTGTCATTTTTACGAAAACTTAACCCTTTCGACAAGGTCAAATTTTACAAAAATCACTTTTTTCGGCTAAAAAATCACTATTGATATTTGCAAAATTTTTCGAAAAGTTTTCGAAAAAATGGCAAGGGTGTCATTAGGGTAGGCAATAATCTTTTGTATAAATAGAACAAAAAAAATTTCTCAATAATCAGTTTTTGAGTCATTTTTTGACCAAAAACCGATTTTTGAAACTTTGACCTTGAATAACTTCGAAAGGGTTAAGTTTTCGAAAAAATGAAAAAATGACAAAAGGCTTTTTTGTAGGCAATATGCTTTCGTATTGACTGATCAAACATTTTTTTCGAAAAAACCAGCTTTTGAGTGATGTTTTCGCCAAAAAGTGATTTTTGGAAACTTTGACCTTGAATAACTTTGAAAGGGTTAATCGGGTCAACATTTTTGTAAGAACAAAAGTTGTAGAGAATTTCATTGTCAATATTTATGGCCTTTATACGGGATTGTACGACCTATAGAAACCGAGATACAAGGAAAACACCGGAAAACCGCTATATTTACGGCGGCCATTTTGTTTTTTTTGTGATTCCGAAATCGTTTTCTTAAAAAGTCCCAAGGAAGCTGTGGTCCAATTTTCAGCCATTTCCGAATTTTGACTCCTTTGTGCGTTTTTTTTGCTAATTTCCCCTTACTATTTAGTATAGCTGAAATTTTAATATGATATAGTCCTCAAATCGAAGAATATACTATAAATTTGCCAGACAGAAATTCCGTTGTTTAATTAGGAGCCAGACCAATTTAAGTCTCGGCGAGAACAGCTAAATTGGAAGAGTGCGGCAACTAATTCGTTGGTTCCGCGAGAGAGATAGATGCGAGAGAGAGAGAGTCTCATGTGAGAGATATAGTATAGTCCAGGAGCTATAATAACAGACACTGATGATGGTAACTGATCCTTAGCAAACCAGGCGATCTCATAACTTTACTGCTCAGCTCAAAAATATAAAGTTTAAAGAAGCAATAGTGAAATTTTTTATCAAGCACTGGTCTACTGATGATATGGCACCTTTTCTTGGTAAAAAAACCATCGGGTTGAAAATAACAAGGTTATTATGTCGAAAAAAGATTTATTATCGTGTAAAGAGCATGAGGAAGCAGATTCTAGGATTGTGTATCATATTTGCCAAATCGATTTTGACGCTGAAGTTGTATAAAGATGTTCGGACTCTGACCACTGACTTCTCGGAAATATGGACCATATGAATGCTTCCTTGAAATTATGGATAAATATTGGCTTTGGAAATCACCAGCTATACCGAGCTTCCATGCTATGACAGGATGCGATTACACACCATCTTTTTTCGTAAAGGCAAACTCCGGCCTTTCAACCGGACCGGTACTAGTGCGAAATAGGTTTTATTTGCGGCTACGATGCGTCTTTGGATGTCGTCCTTTATCTTATTTTCTGCAGTAAGCATTGTCCCTAAATAGATAAAGTTTTCTACAATTTCCACACTATGATCGTCAAGGCTGATACTTCGCCCTAATCCTTGTCCTCGTTTTGATACGATCAAATACTTTGTTTTTGTGTCATTTACTCGTAGATTGAACTTTGCTGAACTTTCGACAATTTTGGAAAAGGTTTCTTTTACATCTTGCGCTTTTCGTCCAATTATGACTATGCCATCTGCGAAGGCTACTACCTGAATGTTCCTTGTGAAGATGCTATTTGCTCCATTAAGCTGTGTTTCCTTCATTATTGCTTCCAGACAAAGCCTTCTACATTTACAAGCCATGCCACAACCTTCTATATTACAAGCCATGAACAAGGAAAATATTGAGAGCGAATTTCCGCTCAATCGGACCACAACTCGGTGAAATCACGTTATGTTGTTAGTGTAATTTGGAGAATTTGGGAGAATTTGGTGGTCCGATTCTCTCAATTGAGATTCTTGTTCATGGCTTGTAAATATAGAAGGTTGTGGCCATGCCCCAGGTATGTGCATGTATGTGTATGAAGTGCTAAAATTGTGGAATTAACATTGCCGAAGCCGTACGAAACAATTTTTTAACTTTGTTTTTGCACTTAAAAGTGGTAAAATAATGTATATTATCACTTTTTGGTGCACATGGATTATCAGTGATTAGTGCTTTAGTGATTTAATAAAAAAAATTAAAAAGAAGTGAGTGGTTAAGTGTATTTTTAGAGTGTTAATTGATTAGATGACAGTTTTTGTTTACATTCGCGTTGGTTTTTTCGTGTTAATTTAGGGAAAAAATGTTGAATTTGTGTAGTAATATAATAAAAAGTGCTTTTTAAGTGATTAAATATTATTATAGAATAGTTATTAAAAACATAAGTGCAGAAAAATGTGAAGGAAAAGTGAAAAAGTTATTGTTATTCATTTTGTGTGGTAGTAATTGCACTTATGTTTTTAATAACTCTTCTATAATAATTTTTAACTACTTTAAATTCACTTTTAATTCCATTACTACACAAATTCAACATTTTTTCCCCAAAATTAACACGAAAAAAACACCGCGAATGTAAACAAAAACGTCACCTAATCAATTAACACTCTTAAAATACACTTAACCACTAATTTTTTTTAATTTATGGACTCAGATCACTAAATAACTTATCACTGATAATCCGTGTGCACTAAAAAGTGATAAAATACAATATTTTACCACTTTTTATTCCAAAAACTAAGTTAAAAAATTGCTTTTCTCACAGCTAAATTGAAGTCCATTCTAACTGAAGTCCATTCTCTCAGATAAATTGAAGTCCCATTTTCTTTGAATGTGAGTGTGAGATTTCGTTGTGCATGGCTTGTAAATGTAGAAGGCTTTGCTTCCAGAGCAATGTTAGAAAGTATTGGTGAGATCGCATCTCCTTGTCGCAGACCCGATTCTTGAGGGAAGTTGATCGAGTTGCATCCTCGTATTCTCACTTGTGTTTTACAATTTTTGGTCGTCATTCTGCATAGATTCATTAATTTCTTCGGGAAACCCATTTCACTCATCTTCTTCCACAACTCTCTTTTATTCAGCAGGTCGTAAGCATTTCTATAGTCAACAAAAAGAAGGTGTATATCAATGCTTTCTTCCCAGCATTTTTCAAGTATTTATCTTATTATGAAAATCTGGTCTGTTGTCGATTTATTTGTTCTAAATCCTGCTTGGTAATCACCTACTTTATCTTCCAAATGTGGTTTCAGTCTATTAAATAAAATATGTGAAAGCACTTTGTAAGCTGTGTTCAACAAAGATATTGGTCTGTAGTTTTTGCAGTTCATCAATTCACCTTTTTTATGGACTGGGACTATTGTACCTAAAAGCCATTCTTCTGGCAACTTGCTGCTTCTCCATAGTTTTACGATGAGGCTATGTAAGACATGGCATAACTTCTCCCCACCATTTTTTAAGATTTCCGGGGTGTGCCATCTGGACCTGGAGACTTATGATTTTTCAGTTTCGCTATGGCATTTGCAACTTCTTCTAATGTAGGATCTGGCGTATCGTTTTCTGGGTCATCTGTACTCCGGTTGTCTGCTTCTCCCTGTGTTAGGTTTATGTTCTCTTTGAAGAAGTCTCTAAAGTATTTCTCCCACACCTCGAGTATGTCCTCGATACTACTAGCTATAGTACCATCTTCTCTTCTTGCCATGGTGCAGGTGGGTTTGTATCCTTTGTTAATCATGTTGACTTCTTTGTAGAAACTCCTAGCGTCTTTATTACTGTAGCTTTGCTTAATCGCACTTATTCTATTTCTGAAATAGTCACGTTTTTTCTTCCTTAATAACTTTTTCGTGTCTCTTCGTGCTGCTACATATTTTTCATGATTTCCCCTGGTCATTCTTGCTAGGTACACCTGTCTTGCTTGATTTTTTATTTCAATGCTTCTCTGGCATTGATCATCAAACCAGTGCCTCCTTCTTTCGTGGTTTTGTGTGCCTAATACACTGTCGTTTGTCTCTGTAATTTTTGCTTTTATCGAGTTCCACATCAGGTTCAGATCATTTTCCACTTCCAGACTCCTTGTTATTTCCTCTCGCTTTCCTGTTAACATTCTTTCATACTGTTGTTTTGTTTCTTCATTCCTTAATTTTTCTATGTTCCACTTTATTTGTCTATCATTGTTTCTTCTATGTCTTGTCGCTAGTTTTTGCGCCCTCATTTTCCCAACAACTAGTTAATGATCGGTGTCTACATTCGCTCCTCGGAAACTCCTTACATCCAGTATGCTACTTCCATGCCTAGTGTTAACTAGAACATGGTCGATTTGGTTATGGTGCCTGCCATCTGGAGATGTCCATGTCCTTTTGTGTATATTCTTAAGGTTAAACCAGGTGCTAGCTATTGTCAAACTCCTTGCGATCGCGAATTCGGCCATTCTGTTCCCGTTATCGTTTGATTCTTCGTGCAACGAGAATTTGCCAGCGTAGGGGTAATAATATGGTTCCTTACCCACTTTAGCGTTAAAGTCGCCTAATACGATTTTCATGTCGTAAGAAGGGACTTGGTCATAAGTCACTCTAAGAGTTTCATAGAAGTCATCCTTTTCTTGTTCTGGGTTTTCTTCTGTAGGCGCGTGCACCGTGATGAATGTAGAATTTCAGCTATACTAAAATGGTTTGAAAATTATTATTTTTTAATTAGAGAAATTGTGTCTGTCACGTCGTTTGCAACCACAAAAATGTCTGGCAACTAAAAATTTACATTGCTAAAAGGACGTAGAAAATTATGTAAAAAAAATTTTTTGTGCTAAAATGATTTCAAAATGCACAATTTTCATCTGCACAGATGAGATGCGCAGAAATAAACGCAACCGCTCCCAGCTGCCAGACGTAGCGCATCCCTTCCTAACTTCTATAAGGAAGGATATATCAAAAAACCAGCCGTACTAAAATGCATTTTTTCTCGACGTTGCTAGCTCTCGTACTATAACAAGAATCACATAATTATAATATTACTAGCTGGGACCCGGTGCGCCTATGCTGCTCCCATAAGCCAATAGTAGTAATCAATCCAAACCTTCAAAATTCAACTCTTCTTAACCATTAACGAAAAACCAACTATTCCTAAGTAAGTTGGAGTCATTAGATGCAAAATACATTTATTTGAACTATGACCAAAATTGCCTGTGTATTCTGTTAAAACCATGAACGTTAAAAGATTTAAAATTAATGCAAATAGCAGCATCCAGCACTCGAAATTCGAGGGCCATTTTCTATAACTTTTTTTAATTTAAATCTAGAAGTCTGCAATAACAAAATTTTTCGAGAACAATAACACTAAATTGAAAAAAATTAAACCAATAACGAAAAACCAAGTATTCGAGACATTCGAGACATTAGATTCAAAATGCATTTATTTGAAGTGTGACCAAAAGTACCTATATGTGTTTTGTTAAAACCACGAACGTTAAAACATTTAAAATAAATCTGCAATTACTTGGCCATCGGGTTGTCATCTGCAAAGTCACTGACTCAGGTTTTATTTGTTTACCCATATGCCAGCCTCTTCCCGTATTGCAGAATCCTAGACTTATACCTAAAAATTCAGAGGTGATGGGTTTCTCTCCTTATTATCCATTATACACAAATCATCCCACATTTCCGTTTCTCCTTACCATCTTTCCAAAAAAAACCTTGTTGATCAATTCTAAACCGATTGCTTAGAGGGCTTCAGGATACACTATATTCAATGTTTCTCCATTTGTAGCTAGAATGTCAAGATTTTCCGATTTTCGAACTCTTGAACACCCTACATACCTACAGCTAACCGGGAAATGACACTTATTTGGCAAAATTCTTCTTTACTTAAACTTCAATTACTCCTAGACTTATTATCGACAAGCAACAAAATTAGGCTCATCTTTTAGGTAAATGTATATTCTTTAATTTGATATAAAGATCAAAAAGTTGAGTGTCTCTGTTTAGAAGAGATGTAGGTCTAAAGTATGGGCAAAATCCTGAAAAACGAAGAATATTGGGATTTTGCACACAATTTAAACCTACATCTCTTCTAAGCGGGGTCGCTAGACTTTTTAATCTTTATATCAAATTAAAGAATGAATATTTACCTAAAAGATGAGCCTAATTTTGTTGCTTTACGATAATAAGTCTAGGAGTAATTAAAGTTTAAGTAAATTTTAAAAAGATACATTTCTTTTTTCGTAAACACCCTGTATTTTAGCGGATAGTGGGAATAGCCCCCTCTCTCGAACAATTTTTTTCTCCAAACACATCCAGGAATTACCCCTGAAAATATTAGCCGCGTAGTCCAACAAAGGATTTATTGATCGTCTGATGACCTTTGCAAGTCGTGAATGAGTGCATATGACTATTTTAAATCTTTAAAACAGCGATATCTCATGATTGGCAATTCATACGGGAAAATGTATAATATATTTTTTTGTAGATAATAGCTTAATCTACAAACTTTGTGAACACTATTTTATGATAAGACTTACCGTTTAAGCGAGATTTGCAAAAAACTGATATTTTGACCTTTTGGCCTTGAATAAAAAAAAATTCCTCCCGACCGATCGCGTGTCAGTCTCGACATTTTATGTATAGTGATGTTTTTAAGGTGTGCACAAATTTTCAGCAACTTTCCAATTTTCAATCAATTTCTGTTGTTTTTCGTCTATTTTGACTGGACTATGTTGTAGATGAACTCCTAGAGCTGGCCATAATTACTACTCTGTTGAGCAGGACACGCAGATCCCTGTGGACTTTCCGCAGAGCTTGTGTATCCACACGGGGTTTACAACCGAAAGCCATAGACTGGGTATAAATCACCATCATTGGGCCTTCCCACTCTACTATTCTTGCTGCAGTATTCAAACCGGTTTTTAAGGAAAGGGGTAAGAGAATCAAAGAGAATTCTCTACAAAAAGTATAAAACATAAAATCCCACCTCGACCACGTAAATTCATTCACCGTGTTTTTAATTTTATTATTTTTCAACTAAACTGAATTTAATCAGCTTTTTAATGGATTCATACTAATCAAAACTAATACGATATGACTTATTTATATATCAATCAAATTAACGATTTACGATTAACGATTAATTAAATTAATCGCGATTAGAATTAATATTTTAATCTCGATTAATTTAATCGATTAAATTTTTAATCGATTAATTAATTGATTGATGAAATTAATCGATTGATGCCAACACTGCTTTGGACCCAGTACCTCACGCAAGAGAAAAAAAGAAGGCAAACGGGCAATGAGGCTGCAATTCCTGCTAGATTTTTTTTGTATTAAGAGACAACGAGGTAACGATATTTTTTAGTAAATCACTGAACAAGAGAATGTTATAAACGTGACTTGTTTATAAAAAAACCTATTAACAATAATGGCCATAGCCTTACATGAAACTCAACCCAACTTTTAGCAACGAAACTCAACCCAACTCAACTAAACTTAACTATTATTCTAACTCTTAGCAACTAAACTCAACTAAACTCAACCAAGCTCGAATGAACTCAACTAAACTCAACCAAACTCAACTAAACTCAACCAAATTCAACCCAAGTCAACTAAACTCAACCCACACTATTTCGGAAAAGTATCTTGGCTCTTAAACCTTCGATTGTTATTCTTTCTTTCGTCAGAAAGTTTTACTGATTGATAAGTATAGTTTATCGTCAAAAATTTTATTTTTAGAATGTGAAAACTGGTGGTTCTCAGCTACTATTTCCCATAATTACCATTTTCAGTTGTTAAATAGCTAAAAATTCGTAAATCTCTCCGTTGATATTTGACCCGCTCTATCGCGGACATAAAACTACATGGAGTTTCGACCAATACCTCGTTGCAAAGATATTTTCATTGCCCATATTCCTGGCATTTACTACTTTTTCATATGAGCAACCGTTAACGAAATATTCCAAAAAAATGGAGCTATTAGTTATTTCAGGCACGTCCAGTGCGAACTTTGGCGTTGGATTGCTCGCAAACTACAAAAGCGATAACCACGATTAAGGACTCATTTGAAAGGTTATTACTAGGCCTTTAAATTTGTTAATGGGCATTAAGCCAAAAAAATTAACATTTGGCGAGTTAATTGTAAAAAACTGCATTCAACCCTCACCACACGATCATGGTTGAACTTTGACCGACCATAACTTTGAGCCAAATCAACTTATAGAGCTCGTTCAGGGCTCATTTTTTAGATAATTTTATTCTCCACAACTTTGCCATTGATCATTCTCAGCTATCATTGCATGCAAACGAGCTATTTAATATAAACAAGATCTTCCTCTTTTTCAAGATGGCGGCTTTTCCCAAGCCACTGCGACCCCTTGGTTTTATCATTGTCAGATGTACCCGAACAAATGCCAAAAAAAAATTCCGTACCTCTTAAAATGCAATTTCATTTACTAATTTGACTGGACTATTTGTATTTGTCAGAGATGTCTTTGTGGAAATGACCTAAAGAAATTTTCTTTCAATTTAAATGCTTCATCTGCAGCAAAGTAGTAAGAGAAAGCTTCATTGTTATTTGGTGGTGGCGCTAGACACAGAATATGTAAACTTCCACGCTGCAAGCATTGATTTAAAGTTGAATTTTGGAATATACCTCCATCACTATTTTTCCCAACTTCACCTACCTCAATATTAATAAATATTCCGTTTGTGCCTGCTGATAAGCCAAAAGCACAAGGAAATAAAAGCCCGTGTAGAAGGATGAATCCAAAATTTCCGAGTTTTGCTTTTAATTTTCCTTTTTAGTAATAGTAACAACGAAAGTTCTTCTTCCTCATCAAACTCCATTTTCATTTTGACAATACATTTTCATTTGATCGCTTGTTAGATGTGACAGTAACTGGTGATGTGAATTTGTTGCAATATCAAAATCAGTACATCAACATCACTAGTTTGGTGTGGCATTTGCCTTAAGTGTAATTTGGCGATTTGAATTCCCATTAAAGGGAAACTGGCTCTCAATAATTTTCTATAGCATGGCTTGTAAATAATAGAAGGCTTTGATTCTACTGAAATTAATACCATTGTGCCTCCTCGGCAATATTTTTCCGCACCTAAAGCCTGGCCTACTCGGCTTACTCACATACTCTGCAGTTTTCCCTTTCACGCTCAGTACGGTCTAGAAGTTCATTTCTATTGTAGAATAACTCGACTGTGGAATAACATAGGCCTGCGATTCCCCTAAAAAAATTGAGTAATAATTTCTGTAGCTAATAGGTCCCTAGCTATAAAAAAAAATAGTAAAAACTTTTCATCACGTAAATTTTCTGAGAAATAGAATTTTTTCAAAATCTTAGTATTACTAGAGTTAACGTCCAATGTTTTAATAGTACTGTTGACATTTAAATATTCATCTACCCTCACTTGTCGTTGTTTATCTTGATTGTGAGTATAATTTAAAGTTTCGTGTGTCGACTGTGCTAATATATTTTTGTGATTTTTGTGTTGTAAAAAAGCTTAGAATATATAACTACAGGAAAGGCCCTCGCGTGTAAAATCCCTGTACGCGAGCGTAGTGAAATCCGGTATCAGTCAACTGTCAAACTGGGCTATTTGCTTGTTAGTTGACTGTCAAATTATAAATTGTTTTCCCGCGTTCGGTAGTGCATTTTCTTTGAAACGAGTGTTTTTTAGCAAATTTACTTACAGTTTTTTTCAAAACTAAATTAAAAGAAGAAATAAAGTTCAAAGAATTTGTTTTCAGTGCAATTAAGTTGTTACGAGTGAGTTTTAAGTGAAATAAGAACAATGAAGTTTGCAGTTGGTGGATGTACGAATAATTCGCTAATTCCGCGAGGAAAATCCTTTTTCATGTAAGTAGGTAAACTCAAATACTTCCTAAACATATATGTATATTACATATTGCCATTAATAATTATGGAAATCACTGAGCTAAATACACTAAATAATGTAAATTTTGTGTGCTTGGATTTCTTTGTTTACCTTAACTAATGCCACGCAAAATTCAAGGGATCAGCTGATTAGAATGCGTAGTGACGGCGTGTAAAAAGTTAATTTGTAGGGGCAAGATTTTATTTTAGTTAACTGATTATTTCAACTCTCTCTTGCCCCTCCTCTATTCCATTCGCTTTATCCGCTTGTAATGGACAAACAACTACTAAAACGTGAGCACTCATACAAAAAGAATTTCACTACGCCAAAATTCGGCGAGGGCCCTTCCTGTAGTTCTATATTCTAAGTAAAAAAGTGCTACAAATGGCTCCTCGAACATGTGTTAATTCTCCTGATAGCTTCTGCTACATATGTGGAAATTATGTAATACGAAAAAAAAGAATATTTCTAAATCTATCGAACAACTCATGAAAGTTATTTTAAAAATTAAGATAAAAAACCAAGACAAGAAATAGGTGTCTCATAAAATGTGTTCAACTTGTGTACGTGAACTTCATAAATCATCAAACGGAGGAACACATTCCTTTAGTTTAAAGACTCCAATGATTTGGATGGAGCCACAAAATTATATCGACGATTGTTACTTTTGCTGTTTACACATAAAAGAATTGAATGTTAAAATTAAAAAAAATAATGAATCCTAATGTTCGTTCTGTGATTTTACCTACGTACAAAGATCCCGATGACACAGAGTTAAGGCCCAATTACAATGAACGGATCTATGCGGATTGAAATGTCAAAAAAACGCACCGGAGCGGATAGGAAACTGCACTGATTACAATGGACGGATCTGTTCGCTTTTAAACGTCAAAGTGTTTTGTGTAATTTTATAACCACTTCCCGGGTGAAAATAATAGGCCGAAAAGACGCCGAAAAACAGCCTAAAAGTACATTTAAAGCCGAAAAGACACCGAATAAACACCGAAATATTATTAGAGGCCGAAAACAAGCCGAAAAGACGCCGATATATTATTGCTTAGATGGTTCGACACCGAAAACAGGCCGAAAATACACCGATATTTTTGGCAGTAGCAGAATAAAACTTCAGCATATATTACCAGAAAATTTATTTTTATTTTCGTAGAAAATTCGGCTTGTTTTCGGTGTCAATACATATTTTGAATTATTTTTTAAAATAACTTAGAAATTTCTTTAACGTCTGGACTTAAGAATATTTCAATAAATGAAGACTTTTAGCAAAACAATTTTCTAAGTTACTAAGGGATTTATGCATCGGCGTTTATTTGGCATGTTTTCGGTAAATATTTCGGCGTCTTTTCGGCCTGTGTTCGGTTTATGGTCATTCACATGTCGGCGTATATTCGGTGTCATTTCGGCGTTTTATCGGCCTTATGTTCACTACCTCGGCTATTTTTCGGCGTATTTTCGGCTCTTTTTACCATTCAATTTTTGAGCTTAAAATACGCCGAAGTTCTCTTATTTTTCGGCCTCTTATTTTCACCCGGTTTTCGCCTTATTATATAATAATTCCTATTCTTTTACTTCTCCTATTAATTATTCGTCAGAATATATTTTTTAAATTATAAAAAAAAATAAAACAAAATTTAACTTGACTTGTTTACAAAAATTCTGACAGTCCAATCCGCCGATTTCTAAACAAACGAAAACGAATCCGCCCAGATCATTGTAATCGCTCAAATGGAAAACGCATGCTCGGAAAACCACAGATCAATCCGATTCTGTTCCGCTCTCATCCGTTCATTGCAATTGGGCTTTTATGCCGTACTGCCGACTCATCATTAGCTTAGCACTCTCTCAAGAGGCTGTAGAATACACTTCAGGAGTCTGACGCATGTTGCTCACGAGCTTTGTGGATAAAGTGAGAAATGGGGTGGTACCTCTCATCATCCCCACTTGTCCCTTCATCTACAAACGTTCGCGAGGCACGTGCGCTGAAGCGCACCGTGTAAAGGCCGGGCCACACATATCCGCACCGCGTCCGCACCGCATGACGGCCGTGTGTTGGACAACACACGGAGAAAAGGTAAACAAGTGAAATCTTATCAGTCAGTCCCCACATTTCCGCGTCTCCGTGTCCGCACCGCGTCAAATTTTACTTGTTTAATTTCTCTCCGTGTGTTGCCCAACACACGGCCGTCATGCGGTGCGGACGCGGTGCGGATATGTGTGGCCCGGCCTTAAACCGGCTCTAATGCTGTTAATTTTGTAACTAAACTGTAAATATGCATTTCTTCAATCAAAATAAATCTCGATGTGTTATAAAAAAAACCAGCGGTGTATTTTAATTAACAGAAAAACATAATTATTTGAAGGGGAAAATAAAAGTTATATTTCGCAGGCCTGTGTAATCTTCCACAGTCAGTATTTCTGAACTCGTTCAAAAGTAACCTTCATCGTCATCTTCTCAAGCACCCCCAGATCGCTAACGTATCCTATTCTCTTCTATCCTTTAAATCAAGCTTACTACTGATGACTTGAATAACATGACTGACTGGTAGTACAAAGAGTGATTCCTAACATTGATTTTTTCACATAAAAAAATATATTTCAATTTCAGGGTTATCAAAAACACGGTATGTTTGTTACCCGTGTTTTAAGCTAGGTAAAGTATTACCTGCACGATGTATAATTGGTCTGGAATTTGGTTCTTAATTTAATGCAATATGTAGAGCTGCAAAACTTCTTATTGGATCTTTTTTGAAAGACTATCCAAAAACGCAAAGCCATGCAGACAATGTTTTTTTTATTATTTTATTTGCCAAAAAATATTTTGGAGCGTATTAGCGTACTTCATAATCAATTTTTTAGTAAAAGTTATTCCTTTAAGATCTACTTCTGGAGCAAATACGACAACATTCACAAGGAACGAGGCGTATTACCCTCAGGCTAAGTCATTTTAATGAAATTATTTAATCGACTATGCAAGTGGTCTAGCAAGTTAACGCTGCAATTGCATAAAACAAGTTCTTTCTTTCGATTTAGCATACCTGGTCAATAGTTGCTTTAACATTTTCAAAGGTTGTTAATAAATTTAGAAAAGTTATTAAATAATCCAAAACTTTATGGTTGTTTTTAATTAATTGTCAATGATTTATTTTTGAAGTAGGTGCAATTCAATTTTAAATAGTTGCTTGTAATGTTGGTTTAAATGCTTTTAAAAGATAAGTGCTAAATGGTTGCTTTCGACATTATATAGATAAATATCCTAATGTTATTAAACTGGAAGCCCCTGCAATCAGATCAGATTAAAGAATTGTAGCGATGTGATAAAAATTCAGAAATTTCTGAACTGTATTGTAAAAATGGTTCAAAACGAATATTAAACACAAACGAATTTTTAAAAAAAATTATTTTATTTCTGCTTTCTTAACAAACTAAACTTAAAGATCACCAATATCTGTAGTAACGGCCAGAACCCCATCCACCTCTGTAGCCGCCCCAACCGCCCCATCCATATCCGCGTCCACCCCATCCGTATCCACGACCACCCCAACCACCATATCCTCTATTGTAACTGGGGTAACCCCATCCCCATGCGGATTCAGCACCCTTTAAGCTTTCCTCTTGACCAGCAGATCCTGCAAGCTCGTCAGTATCCTCCGCTGGATTTGGCAGGATCTGAATAAAAAAATGAAACAATTTGTTCACTTCATGTTCATCAACATAACACTAATCCTTCGTACCGCTTCCTTTGTGTTTGCAAGATCCGCTTGTGGCACTTCTTCACCCGGATGAGCATAAATAGCCGCAGCGAGCACTAACAGCAGAACACACAGCTAAAAAAAGCAAAAATAGTGAGACACGCACTCAGAATTATTGAACACTTGATATACTCCATTTGATTCCATACCTTAAACATTTTCGCGCAAAACAACTTAAATCAATTATCACAACGATGCTATTGCGATCTGTACTTCACGTTCAACTCCACACAGGTATCGCCTTTTATACTTGACCGCGAATCGGTTCCTTCTTGCCAACTGAGTCTGATCAGAGCGGGCCGCTGCTTTTATAGTTGCTGCGTCCAGGTAAATCTTCTTGCAGTGAAGAATGCTGCTGCAGCAATTGCGATGCTACTTGAACCCGGCTTTTTGAAGGTTACCTCCGGGGGATGTCGTCTACCACACCCAAGGCGGTCAATCTGCGGCTCCTCTTTGCTCCTCTCGCCTTGAACAGACAAAATTAATGATTGTCGAATGATTCCCCGCGCAGTGTAGTGCGATGGTCTCAACGTGCGTAAGAACTTCAATCGACCCTCGGCTTCTGTATTTGGTTTTGAGAAGTTGGAAATAGGAATGTCGCGATGTATGTCGGGTTAGCAGAATGATGGAAAAAGATTTCCATAATTGATTGTTTGTTTTCGCGTTAATTTCGTTGTGACTTTTTAGGGGATTTTGGTGATTGAGCGTTGTATGACCCACGGGGAGTTTTCATTTATCAGGTGTTAAGTGCAATTGATTAACACTTCAAGCGCTACTAGTTCCCAATTGCTATTATGACATGATAATTTATACTTGGATTTTCCGATGCAAGTTTTCTGGGTATGTTGCAGAAGGCTTTTTTGTTTATTTATTTGTAAATGCATCTCAAACTGTTTCATTGATTAAAAATTTAAGTTCAAACTAAAAATAATTAATTAATTACTTACAAGGACAAGGACATTTTTAATTATTTCACAATAAGTTACACAATTTTTTCATTCTCTTAAAAGGCGCAACTGTCTTGCTATTTCTCTCTAGTTTGTTATACGAAGTTTTCGTGCATATCTTCTTCTAGCACGTCATCGTTCACATATTTCTTGGTCGTACTACGCTCTGTTTTCTGATGGTCTATGATGCAAGTTACACTATCCATCATTTCGTTTATTACCCCCATATGCCATGTCTCCTCACTTTTAACTCGGAAAATTTGTCAGACTCACCCTAACACAAATACAGGGTGCGCCAGAGAAACTTACTTATTGGAAAGGTCAATAAAAACACAAGTACTTCAGTTATTGTTTTAAATTTTTTTTTATTTTAGAATACAATATCCCAATTTTTTTTTCATGCAGTCTTGAAAATGACATCGGATAAATGGCGACCCCCATAGCGCATACACTGATGAAGTCGATTTTTGAAATTCCTATCCACTCTTTGCAGCATATCAATCGGTATGTTGGCAATGGCGTCGCGAATGTTGTTCTTGAGGTGTGCTGTGGTCCGTGGCCGATCGACATAAACCAGGGATTTCAAATAACCCCATAAAAAGAAATCGCATGGAGTCAAATCCGGAGAGCGTGGCGGCCATTGCAGATCGCCTCTGAGAGAGATGAGGCTGTCGGGGAAATGCTGTCGCAACAAATTCATTGAGTCTCGTGCTGTGTATGCTGTGGCTCCATCTTGCTGAAACCACACGTTCCTAAGGTTCATTTCTTCGAGTCTTGGAAGAAAAAATTCCTCGATCATGTTCCTGTAACGAGCTCCATTCACGGTAACTGAGCGTCCGTTTTCTTCAAAAAAATAAGGACCAATTATTCCCATTACCGACATCGCACACCAGACAGTAACTCGCTCACAACGAAGTGGCTTCTGGTGAAGCTCACGCGAATTTACACCACACCAATAACGCATGTTTTGCTTGTTGACGCAGCCGGTAATGTGGAAGTGAGCCTCGTCACTGAAAAAAACAACCGCGTCTGCAGGCAGGTTGTCAATCAGCATTTCACATGCATTTTTACGGGCAGCAAAATCGCGTTCAGTTAATTCTTGCACAACAACCAATTTATAGGGATGAAATTGAAGGTCTTCATGGAGAATTCGTCGGACAGTGGTGTCAGAAATTCCCAAAGCAGCTGCGTGTTTGCGAGCCGAACGCCGGGGAGAACGGACAACTGACTGCCTCACTCCTTCGATATTTTCCGGATTTCTGATGGCGTTTATTGGACCACTACAAAGGCATCACAATCGTTACACGAAAAGAGGCAGAAAATGAATGCTTAGTGTAATACCCGCATCATACACAAACCGTTTTGATGTGAGTATCGAGTGATGGATAGTGTAATTTGCACCTATCATTAGCTCGCATATTGTGTGTAAGAACAAGAAAAAAGAAATGAATCTTTTTAAAATTTACTTAAACTTCAATTACTCCTAGACCAATTATCGTAGAGCAACGAAATTAGGTTCATCTTTGAGGTAAATGTGTATTCTTTAATTTCATATAAAGATTAAAAAGTTGAGTGACTCCATTTAGAAGATATGTAGGTTTAAATTATGAGGAAAATCCCAAAATTCTTCGTTTTTCAGCATTTTGCCCATACTTTAAACCTACATATTTTCTAAACGGAGTCACTCAACTTTTTGATCTTTATATCAAATTAAAGAATACACATTTACCTCAAAGATGAACATAATTTCGTTGCTTTACGATAATTGGTCTAGGAGTAATTGAATCGCTGATTGCAGAAACTGCATGAGTCAATATTTTTTCAAAATGACTTTTATACTGTTGTCACGTTGTAAAGGGGTATTTACACCAGGAGTGAAGAAATGGCATGAGTCTAGTTGTTAGAAACATTCAAGCGCAACGTACTAGAACTCAAATTAATGTAGAAACCGCACGAGTTAATGACTAATCTTGTTTCTACACCTATAGCTGATGGCAGCACTGGCTATTTACAGCGTGATAACCGAAAAAAAACGTTTCCAATTGATACTTTTTCTTATTGACAGCTTATAATAGATTTAAAAAATTAATAATTTTTTTAATTCCCCAAAAATTTGATATTATTGACTCATGTGGTTTCTACAATCATCGATGCATTTATAGAGGAGAAATATTTTTTTCGGCGTTCTTGTCTTATGTTCAACATACATATTCATACTGTAATATCTTCTTAACTTATTTGCTATTTTCATTATGTACTTTATTGATTCACTTTAGGAAAACTTTCATTGACTGTAGAAACCACATGAGTCAAAAAATTTAAATTTATTAAGGGGCCCTTTGATCATTCAATATAAAACAAATTGACTGCTCAAATAAAGTCACACTTGTAGTTTTACAAAGTTCACCAGGTAAAAAAAAATAATTTAATAGATTTAAAAAATTAATCAATTATTTTAATTCTCCAAAAATTTGATATTATCATAGACAAATAAAAGGAAAGATATTCCATTTCATACAAGAAAAGTGTGCAAGTTCTTGTTGAGAGAGCTTTCCTATTTCCTCCATTTAAGCTTCCTCCAAGCGAAAGCTGCCCCTGCTAAATCTTTATTTTCGGTGGCACTGTCCAGATATTTGAGTAAATCTTATCTGAAGAGAGTAAATGGAAAGAAAAACGTCGGCGATGCATGGGAGCAGGGTTCTTTCAGAGCTATTCGCGTTTGCGCTTCTTTTTTTACAGGTTTTCTCATTTATGAATGGCATATTTACGAATGTGTATATTGTATTCTAGGTAAATTTCATTAAAGGGATTTGTTGGTGGAAATAAATGAAAATAAGAAGGAAGCTGTTTGTTTGATTTTTTGTTTAAATGACAAAAATCAATTACATATTTTTAGAAGTTACGATTTTATTTTTTCAGGTCCGACTTTTCGGTTTCTACTTTGCAAAAGTTAGTAAAATAGTGATTTTTGTGCGAATTTTGATTTCGTTTTGATTTATAACAATCATTTCCGCAATGTGTTTATTTTGCAGATTTGGAAAAGTTTTATTTTGGTCAAAGGTTCACAAGCTAATTATTGCGTTTTACAAGGATTTGAAAATGTAAAATATCAAATCATGAATAAATTTAGAAATATGAAAAGTGGAAATTATTTCTTTATGGCTATTTAAGGACATTATCACTTAATAGTACAGCCAATATAAGAATTCTATCTAATGGCCCTATAAAAAATATCCAAATAACTTGAATTTTTTTTATCTTTATTATGATGTTCTACTGACATCCTGGAAAGTTTCCTTCTATTGGGGTAAATTTTAACTTGGCGCAATTATATCGAAACCGTTTTATTCGTAAACGGGCGGGAAAGTTTCGGTGTCCCTCTAATACTAGTATTTTGTTAAAAAAAATACTCCTTTCCACACCACCGCAGGGGTAGAGTAATTGGCGAGTTTTTTTAAAGTGGTTCCCCAATAAGCTATTATTTTTGTTTCTCTTTTCTTTTACTATAGACAAATAAAAGGAAAGATGTTCCATTTCAGGAAAGTGTCCACTTTTCCCTTCAGAGAGGTTTCCTATTTCCTCCATTAAGGTAGAAACAGAATGGCACGGCGACCGTGGCGGTGGCCGCCGCTCAGAGAGTTTCCCTTACATTTAATTTCTCCCCAGGCGTCGCGGACAAATTAAATGTATGGGAAACTCTCTGAGCGGCGGCCACCGCCACGGTCGCCGTGCCATTCTGTTTCTACCTTTAAGTTTCCTCCAGACGAAGGCTGTGGAAAGAGAAATGATAGCGATGGATCGAGCATGGTTGAGATTTTTGCCTACGCGCTTTTTTTACAGGCTTTGTTATAACATATTAATTCTAGGTACGATTTATAAATTAATTTATGAAATAAGAAAGGAACTGTTTCATAGGCCCATTTATCATTTATGTATTGCGATGTTCTATTTTTTCTATGTAGCTATTTTTTCTGGTAAGTGTTATGAAAACTCAAATAAAATAACAAACCCTGATATAGCTCTCATAGATTTAGCTAAACTAGAGCCAAATCCCTCATTTGCTTCTGTCGAAATGGAATTGTCCTGCTCCTTTTGTCTAAAATCGGCGAAATCGGTAAATTTCTACCGCTCAAAATATACAAATTTATTAAGTAAATATAAAAAACTTATAGAACAGTTAAAGAGCTGCAGCAAGGAAAATAGAACTAAGAAAGTGAACCTAGAAAGAAGGATATGTCGAAACAACTATCTCAGTAGAATAGTCAAAACACCGCTAACTTCTTTAATTGCCTCCGCGCCCTATGTGACTAAAAATTCAAAAACTTTTTGCACTATGATACTTTCTAACAAGAAAAATAAAAAAAGATGGAGTTATGACGAAAGATCGTTAGCTTTAAATTTCCATTACAAATCTCCTACAACTTACAGGTATTTTAAAGATAATTTAAACATAAATTTACCATCTCTGAGCTCTCTGCATCGTTGGCAACTTATTAAAAATATTCAACCTGGTTTTAATAACACGGTTACAGAAAACCTTAAGAAGATTTTTTCACATTGGGATTTAGAAATGAGACAAGCTGTGTTGATATTTGATGAAATTAATATTAGAAGAGAGTTAACATAAATGATCAGGTAACAGATGAAATAGTTGGTTTTGTCGATACAGGTGATTTTAGAAATAAAGAACCAGCAAAGTATGTTTCTGTTTTTATGGTTCGAGGCTTATTTTCTAATTGGAAATTTATTATTAGTTTTTTGCCACCGATCACCCAATTAACAGTAAAGTATTAGCCGAAAAAATGAAGCTGAATTTAGACTACTGTTGTGAACTTGGTCTTAAAATCCGAAGTGTAGCCTCAGATCAGGCTTCTAACAATCGCAGTTGCTTTAGTTCTCTCGGAGTAACGGAAAAGGACCCTTTTTTTATTATAATAATCAAAAGATTTTTGCAATGTTCGATGTTCCGCATTTGTTCAAATCAATACGTAATACTTTATTGGTAAAAGATATTCACTGTGAAGATGGAACAGTAAGTTGGAACTGTGTTAAAGAACTCTATAATTTAGAAAAAAATGGTTCTACTAAAATGGTGCCGAAGTTAACTTCAAAACATGTATGGCCAAATACTTGGGAAAAGATGAAGGTTTCTTATGCTCTTCAAGTTTTAAGTAACACAGTTTGTGCTGCTCTTAAAACTGCTTTAGAATTAAATTTGCTTAGCCCTAATGTTTCATCAGTTACTCTTTCTACTTCCGATTTCAAAACTCAAAAACTTGTTCGATTGTCTCAATAGTAAAGAACCTTTTAGTAGAAATTGGTATAAGTGTGGATTAACTCAAACAAATACTCCAAGGAAATATCTTTCTGAAATGTTACGTTACATTCAATCAATTTCATTTGAGAACAAAAACAAAACATTTTGGATTGAGGGATTGATTTTGACTCTAAAATCCATTATTCTTTTAACTGATGAAATATTAAACGAGTTTCCCAATAAAGAGTTCGTTCTGACTTCGAAATTTAACCAAGACCCAATTGAAAACCTTTTTTCCTTAGAAAGATTAAGAGGGGGCTTCAGTAATAATCCATATATAATTTCAATAGTTTTATTTGCAAAATTATTTCGAACAAAATTTTGTCTATATCTTCCCATAGGAAGAATTGTGACGAAGATAGTCAGCAATTTATAGCTATTGACTCATTTAGTGATGGCAAAACCATAAATAATAATAACGATCATGGTATTTTTACTGTTGAGGATCGGACGATTGGTGATGTCACTAATGAGGGTCACGAAGTTAGCAACATAAGCGAGTCAATTGATTTGTTGGAATGTGGGGCAAATGAAGATTCGATTTCTGTCGAAGAAACTTCTTAAAGGTATTTTGGAGGTTTCATAATTGACCGCTTATCAAAAAAAGAAAAGTGTTTGTTATGCGATAAGGTTGTGAGAAACCCAAACGAAACTGTTAAGTATTCAAAACCTTCGGAAAGTTTTATTTATTTTAAAAATTATTCAAAAAGTACCGATTTTGGTGCACTTAAAAATCCTACAGATTATTTTTTTAATATTTGTAAAATCTTTGTTAAAATCTTCGCTAAATTTGTTCAGAGTACTCCTGAAATAAAAGGTTTAAAAAGCAAAATAATTGAACATTGTATGGATACAATAAGTAAAAAATCTGAATTTTCCAACTGGTTAGCTAAAGAAAATGAATGTTACGATCACCACAAACAAATCTTAGATTATTTGATCCTTATTATTCTTCGAAAATTTTGTTTGTGGCATTCACATCAATTTAAAGATAAGAGCTCATTAAAAAACTATTCCAAGCAAAAAATTATACAATCCTAAAAGGGGAAGTTGTTAATTTCATCAAATTCTTAGGAGTAGTAGCGTGAATAGCAAATTCAACAACAAATGCAATTTTATGTTGTGTCCTTATCTTATATTATATATAAAGAAACACACAATCCTTTTTCCTTGAAATAATTGAACTCTATTCTGTAATAATGTATAGAATAAACTGTCTGCCAAAACTATATCGAAGCTTACTCCGTTTTTACGTCTGCCAACATTTTATGTCGGACTTACTCAATGACGACTAAATACATGCCTGTAAGGGATGTAACGCCGAAAATTGTTTTGTGGATTAGGCTTACTGGGGACACCACTTTAAAAAAACTCGCCAATTACTCTACCCCTGCGGTGGTGTGGATAGGAGTATTTTTTTTTAACAAAATACTAGTATTAGAGGGACACCGAAACTTTCCCGCCCGTTTACGAATAAAACGGTTTCGATATAATTGCGCCAAGTTAAAATTTACCCCAATAGAAGGAAACTTTCCAGGATGTCAGTAGAACATCATAATAAAGATAAAAAAAATTCAAGTTATTTGGATATTTTTTTATAGGGCCATTAGATAGAATTCTTATATTGGCTGTACTATTAAGTGATAATGTCCTTAAATAGCCATAAAGAAATAATTTCCACTTTTCATATTTCTAAATTTATTCATGATTTGATATTTTACATTTTCAAATCCTTGTAAAACGCAATAATTAGCTTGTGAACCTTTGACCAAAATAAAACTTTTCCAAATCTGCAAAATAAACACATTGCGGAAATGATTGTTATAAATCAAAACGAAATCAAAATTCGCACAAAAATCACTATTTTACTAACTTTTGCAAAGTAGAAACCGAAAAGTCGGACCTGAAAAAATAAAATCGTAACTTCTAAAAATATGTAATTGATTTTTGTCATTTAAACAAAAAATCAAACAAACAGCTTCCTTCTTATTTTCATTTATTTCCACCAACAAATCCCTTTAATGAAATTTACCTAGAATACAATATACACATTCGTAAATATGCCATTCATAAATGAGAAAACCTGTAAAAAAAGAAGCGCAAACGCGAATAGCTCTGAAAGAACCCTGCTCCCATGCATCGCCGACGTTTTTCTTTCCATTTACTCTCTTCAGATAAGATTTACTCAAATATCTGGACAGTGCCACCGAAAATAAAGATTTAGCAGGGGCAGCTTTCGCTTGGAGGAAGCTTAAATGGAGGAAATAGGAAAGCTCTCTCAACAAGAACTTGCACACTTTTCTTGTATGAAATGGAATATCTTTCCTTTTATTTGTCTATTACTACGTTTACATGCTTACTTGAAGTATACTTGAAGTAGTTTTCAAGTAACAAAATATGCATGTAAACTCGTCCTGACTTCAAATATACTAATAAATAAATTTCAAGTCAAGAACTCAAGTAAATCATGTAAACGTAATATATGATATTATTGACTCATGTGGTTTCTGCAATCAGCGATTCAATTGAAGTTTAAGAAAATTTTAAAAAGATTCATTTCTTTTTTCGTAAACACCCTGTATTTTAGTGGATAGTGGGGATAGCCACCCTCTCTAGAACAATTTTTTTCTCCAAACACATCCAGGAATCACTCCTGAAAATATTAGCCGCGTAGGCCAATAAAGGATTTATTGAACGTCTGATGACCTTTGCAAGTCGTGAATGAGTGCATATGACTATTTTAAATCTTTAAAACAGCGATATCTCATGATAATATTTATTTGTAGATAATCGCTTAATCTACAAACTTTCTGAACACTATTTTATGATAAGACTTACCTCCGGGATTGATGCGAAATAGGTTAAGGCTAAGATGCTGTTATGTGCCAATTTTTGCCGGTGGCTCAGTGAAGGGGCCGTGGGCGCACGTCCGACTTTAAGAGCGCCACGTGGTTCAGGTCCACGAACCAATGCACAAAAAAAATATATTATAGCACACAGATAAAAGCGAAAATTAGTAAAAATTCCGTTTTCTTAACTTTTATTTCGACAATCTTAGTAATAAAAAAAACAATAACTCAAAATTTCCAAACTCAAATAATAATTCAACTAAGTAAAAATTAAGGCGATGGCCCAATGCCGACGGCGCGTTATACGCGGCAGGGGCTTCTTGCGCGTTGACGTCCGCTGAAGGTTCAATCGTAGCGCCAGGACGTCAAAAAGGTTACTTTGATTTAAATACATGTATGGATTTTTGTCTTTATAAAGTTTTAATTTCGACAGTCTGACAGTTTTGAAATTTTCAACGCCTGCCAACGCGCGTAAAAAGTCGAAAGTTGGTTGACTTTTGCCGTCGCTTGACGCCGCTGACGCCGCAAAGTCGTGAATGGAACAACGCGGTTTGAATTACACACAGTCAAATATCGACGTCAACGCGCCTCAACGCTTTGACGCGCGTAAACGCGAATAAAGTCGTGATTGGGCCATCGCCTTTAGTAAAACTCAAACTCAAATAATAATTCAAATATATGTATACCACAAATAAGAAAAGATTAAAATTACCGACTTGCCTAATTATCTTGTAAAAATCCGCGGTTCAACGCTTCTCTCGTCCTCCTTCCTTGTCGTAAACACTTTCACTCTGCACTTTCACTCTTCCACTTTCGAAAAAAAACTGAGAGGACGATTGCTCCAGGGGCCCGGATTATATCGGGAATTGCCCACTATTTTAGGGACTTCCAGTGCGCTTTCCAAATTGGTTTGTCCGCTTGGAAACGGAAAATAATATTATTTACAAAATTAATATTTTTGTCTCAAAATGCGCACTGGGTCCCGGGCATCCCTTTTTCCACCCCCGGGAAAATTCTCGAGGCCGGGGTTGCCTTAATTTTGGGTTTAAAAGTTGGGCTTGACAGCCCCCGGCCACATTTGTAGAAATCCCGGGTGGACAATTATATTTAAATTAAAATGCTTTGGAGCCCTCCCTGGCCGCTGGTCTGCCCTTTAGATTGGGAATTGCAGGCAGAATTTGGAGTACCGGGAAAAATTCGTGCTTGAAATTTCCGGAGGTTAGGATCGTTGGAAAGCCTTGCACCGCGTTCACAATAGATCTGCATACATATATATATATATATATATGTAGGTATATCTATATCTATGTATATGTATATCTATATATATATATAGTATATAGTACATAATACATAGTACAAAGTGCACAGTACATAATATGTACATAATATGCCAGTAGGGAAAGCAAGTAATTACCCATCGATTCCGAAAATACTTCTAAGGAGTAGCAACTAGCTCTCGTTCAGATTAAAGCAAGTGGAGATAAGGCATTACATTTGCGCGGGCGATGTCATACGCGGTAACCAATCGCCTCCATTCTGCATTACATAGAACTCTCAAACTGCATTACATAGAACGCTCAAATCGTTACTCCTTGCATTACTTTTATGTGGAAGTAATGCAGCAAGGAAGTACTTTTCAAGAATAAAACCCTCTTATTTTCTGTAATGAGACCTAATTCTGCATGTAATTTATTGCCACCCAGTCGGGAATATTGGAAGCTCTTACTTATGTATTTAATTACTTCAGTCCTGATTTTACTGCAAAAAGGTAATCGGTTGAAATGTAATTAATACAGAATCCAGAACATCAATAAGCCATAAGAGCTATTTACTTTTTGCATTACCTGGTAATGCAGAGGAGAGGGTAATGCCTTTATTGTAGTAATCTTACCTGGTAATGCAAAAATTAATAGCTCTATTAGATTTCTTTTGATTCTTTCTCCCTTTTACCAGTAATGACCTATGAAAGGCCTTCCATGGCTATGACATTTCTATGTTAATTGTAAGTAACAAAATAACCCTTCTGGTAATGTATACCTAGTATTTACAAAATCAGGCATTCAGCTTTAATGAAGATGCTCTTCCTTTCCCGCCTGGGCAGTTTGCCATTTCCCTACTGATAATCTTACTACCGCAGATAAGTAAAACACAGATGCCCAGTCGTGAAACACGTGGTTCTGGTTCCATGTTGCCGAAAGCGATAAATCCAAGCAAAATGTTTAAATTTGTATCGATGTAGCTGGATGGCAACTTTTCGTTGAGCTCAAGACACAGCGAGAAGCGTGACCTTCGAAGCAAAATGAAATGAATGTTGACGGTGCATCGCAGCATTGAAACGCATACTCTCACATTCCTCGTAGCTATTGCTTCCCCCACCATAGCCTCTTACGCTGCTGGCTGTTGTTGGTGCTCTACCAAATGTTGCCACGCTCTAGCCAGCTACATTTAAGACACATGGGTACATTTCTTTGCTACACAAAATTTAGCTGGTTATAGGAGGGAAGGCAAGGAAGCAAATTTTTCCCACAAATGTTGCTCAAAGTGAGTGCGCAACAAAGATGCGCAGAAATGGTACGGTAGCATGACGCGAGTTTTTAGTTTTTACCCCAGGCCAAAAAGTGCCCAACGTGCCTAAAGAAGTTTTCACTTCAAAAAATATTTTTACAAAAATTCTGTAGGACTCACGGTTTCCGAGAAATAAGGGGACATCCATAAATTACGTGAGGCGTTTAGGGGGGAGGGGTCGAGCCGAATCTCACCAAATCTCACCTGGGGGAGGGAGGGGCTCTCGGCAAATATCACGTAATTTTTTTCCGCAAGAAACAGTGTAAAATTTCGAGAAAACTAGGTTAAATTAATAGTACAGGTAAATTAAGACGAAAAAAGCGACATAGCGGAAAAAATTAGGTACAGGCTGAAAGTTGGCAGAGAGCTTCTTTTTAGGGTTCTTAATAAGGGGTTATGACGTCTACCCATTTTCTACCCTCTTTTTAGGGGGTTTTAGGGCTCAAAATGAGTATTTTCGATTTTTCTGCATAATGAATCCATTACATAAAAAGTATACGTGATACTATTACTATATATCAACTCAATAGCAATTGGGTGTAAAAATTTAGCCACTGCCGATTACACTGTATTTGTTCACTGTTTCAAATACCATCCTACTGGAACATCCAAAAAAATTAATGAAAATATTTTAAATATCTGGGAATGAAGAGTGTATCGCGTGTTGAATAATTCTTATCATTTTATACAATGGCCTGGGGAAAACTGGGAATGTAACGTATGCATTGATTTATACGAGCATTATTAGACCGATTGCGACCCTACGCTAAACTAGTGTGGTGGCCTAAGCTGGAACAAAAAAAAGGCCCAGAAGCCCAATTGAAAAACCTGGAACCTAAAGAATCTCAAGTGCATAATATACCTACCTCATCCTACTGCACTCATAGAGATTATATTAGGAGTCGGATCTTTTCAGTCAGATCAGAACACATGCTATCTGCGGTGCATTGTCACTATACAAAAAACAGACATTTGACATAATTAGTCATCTAACCAACTAACAGGATTCGAATTTTGAATCGACAACCATCTTCTCTGATATACTAGAGGCCAAGATAGATTTTCAAAACCTTTTGTTATGAATATTGAAAGCTGTGAAGAATGGAAGTCTAACAGATCCGCACTTCTTAAATCTATATCCTGGTGTACCGGGCTCAAACGCCAATTTGAGAAGCTGGCTGTGACTTCAGACTCCGCCTTTCTAAGGCCTGGGTCATTCAGTTACAGGTTTTTTATCCTAAAGTGCCATCTATAAAGGAATGCTCCGAAGTTTGTATATCTCCATCTTTACAATAATATTGTGAAAGACTATGCATGCCATAATTACATGCTTTGCCAAAGTCAACCTTCGTATGTCAATATAATGGAAAATTTTAAATTTTTTTTTAAATTCCATATGCTTTCTCTAGAATTAAAATTTTTCTGTTCTCTTATTAAGAAAAGAAACCATTATCCCTGTAAGGCATCATAAGATTGATTTCCAAAGAATAGGCAGAATCACCTGCTAAATGGTAATCGACAGGTATTGTAGTTTATGTTGGGTGCATGCCGAGTTGGTGCTGGGATGATTTTGTGGTACCTACTGTTCCTCAACACAAATTATGTTTTTTAAATAAATCTAACGCAATCAAGCACAGATTAACGTTCTACACTACAAATACGCATAATAGTGTAAATACTAGAAATTTTTTAAAATTTGAAAAATCTCACGTGAGATTAAGGGGGGGTCGATCCAAATCTCACGACATCTCACCAGGGGGGAGGGCGGTCGAAAAATCGCCAAAAACGCCTCACGTAATTTATGGATGCCCCCTAAGGAAAACCATTTTTCACCACTCAAAACAAGATGGCGGCCGAACGTCACCCCTCAGGATCCCGAAAACTCGGTTTTATACTCCCAACCAACGCCCCTACACATTACAAAAAAAAATTGCTGTTTTCAGAAAATGTTCAGATGGCCTTTTTTGCACCATTTTACTGGACTAAAAAAGGTTTGAACGAAAGTTGCTCAAGTTGGAGGGTGGAATGGTTTGCGCACAAATTTTACCCTCACCGAGTCACCACCTCGCAGGGGGTGCCGGAGGGCAGTGGCAGCCCCCATTTTTGTTCACGGACTCTGATGGTCCGCAGGGAAATATGAAACTTTTGTCTGAAAATTTTTTTTATCCGAAGCCCCTCCGGACCCCCAAAAATCATAAAAAATCAAAATTATCCCCAAAAATCATTCATTCAAATGTTTATAACAAAAGTTTGATATTTATTTTCGGAGAATCAGAATCAGTGAAAAAAATGGGGAATACCATTATTCACCCCAAATTCCTGCTAGGGGGTGAGGAGGTGGGTGTGAATAATAGCAAACCACATTTTTTCAAGTGCATTAATAAAAGTTTGGGCAATTGTGATTATGGATGCCCAAACTTTTATTAATGCACTTGAAAAGCTGTAAATTTACACAATACATTGATAAGAGTTCAAACATTTAAAGTTAAACTATAATTTTAAAATATTGTTAATACATTCAAGTTTAAGATTTACTCTGAGTTCAAGCATTTCTTATTTTACAATGAAACTTTTCGTGTTTATATCACTGAGAAAGAAAATATTATTTTTACTTTTTATAGACCAAGAGCCAGGTACCAAATTATCTGACTGTCAGGTCTATTCTCTAAATTTAGGTTTAATAGTTTTAAGTTACTCTAAAATATATAAATTCTGGAAGATTTGCGCTAATTGGTATTTTTTACACCCATCGGAAAGCGCGAAGTGGGTCAAATTTAACTTCCAAGATTTTTTTACATAGTTAGTTACAGGTGAAGCTAATGAAAAGGGTGTAAAAAATACCAATTAGCGCAAATCTTCCAGTCTGCCATCGAATTTATATTTTTTAGTATAATTTAAAACGGTCGGGGAAATATACGGTCACGGTATTTATCTGGGGCCTTATCATGAAATGGGATACGAAAATGAAATTCTCCGAAAATCGAAAAAAGCGATCATTCCATTCGGTTTGATACGGTTGCTAAAAATATTGTTACGTTTTTACGGCTTAACGGATTCATAGGATTAATTAAGGAATACACTTTTAAATGTACCCACAAAAGTCTTTATTAACACAATTCAATAACTATAAACATGTTTCTTAAAGTTCACTATTATCACTTGCAATCTGATATCTCTCACTAATAACTTGTATTTATCGCCTTTTATTTCACTATTTAATCACCATTTTTCGCTTTAGGTCACATTGATCACTTTTATCGCTTCTCAAATCAAAGCTTCTTATGTAAGTTCCAGATCTTTCCACTACAGTGTGGAGGCCCCGTTCGTTCAAATTCTAACTAATAGATGGCGCGATGTTAGCTTACTGCATAAATCGTTACAAATGGTTAATTCAAATTCTAGCTAAATTGTTACAAATAACAGTTCTTTCAAACTTCTAATAAATGGCGCATAAATCATCACAATATGTATTTTTGCGATTGATTGAATTTAATGTATTATTCCTGCGGTACAAATGCAATGGACTTTTTTGAATACTTCCGGTTATCCGATAATGCTGATATATGCAAATTGGCTTTCGGCGAAAAAAAATTTAAAGTGGGTATTCTGATATGGAAATAAAGTTGGCACCCCCCCTTTCGAAAAATGAAAGTCCAAAACGGTGAAAATTTCGAGCTAGTTTAGGACAATTTTGGACTGCAAGTAAAAAATTTCGGACCAGACCCCCCTTGGAGATATTCAAAATTTTAAATGGGGGTGCTAACTGTTAATCAAGATAGCACCCCCACAGCATTTAAATGTTCACAAAAAAAGTTTTATATAGGTCAAAATTTCGAGCTCATTAAGGACAACAAATGCAGCAGCAACCCACCCCCAAGTACAACCCCCCACCCCCTAATCCGTAAAAACATGAAAAAACACCCCCACTTTCGAAAAATGAAAATCCAAAACGGTGAAAATTTCGAGCTAGTTTAGGACAATTTTGGACTGCAAGAAAAAAATTTCGGACAACCCCCCCCCCCCCTGGAGATATTAAAAATTTTAAATGGGGGTGCTATCTGTTAATCAAGATAGCACCCCAGAGCATTTAAATGTTCACAAAAAAAGTTTTATATAGGTCAAAATTTCGAGCTCATTAAGGACAACAAATGCAGCAGCAACCCACCCCGCAAGTACAACCCCCCACCCCCTAATCCGTAAAAACATGAAAAAACCCCCACTTTCGAAAAATGAAAATCCAAAACGGTGAAAATTTCGAGCTAGTTTAGCACAATTTTGTACTCCAAGAAAAAAATGTTTTTTAGTACGTTCAACATTTTGGACTTATTAAAGACTACGTTTATTGCATGAAAAAGTTTTTCATTAGTTTAAAATTGCAGATCAATTTCAGACTACTTGTTTATTGTATGAAAATGTTTTTTAGTGCATTTAAAATTCATACTAATTAAAGACTACATGTCTACTGCATGATTTTCATTTTACATGCAAAACACGAGATTTCACATGAGATTTCGTTCGAAATCTGCATTTTTGCCGAAATCGGAGGATTTCAAGTGCGATGGAAACATGGTATTACCTGTAAACCGCTTGGTTTTACGAATGATTTCGCAAGTGCTGAAAGACCAAAAAGTCAATCATGGAACTATTTTTTCCAAATCATAAAATTACAATGAAATGTTAAATAATACCTCTATAAAAACTAATATTAAATTTTTGTAGGGATTTTATTAATTTATTGGAAATTTTGTTTGCTTGACATCTGGGGATTTCGATCAACTTTTCTAGCAAAACGAACTGGAGTATACAATAATTTACACTAATAACAATTGTTATATTTTTTATGAAGTTTTTTATGCTGCAATAAAAAAAAAGTTTTTGTAGATAAAGTTATAGAAACTGGGTGTAATTTGGATAGGTGGCAATTTTAGTCAGTGTTTTGCGACTGAACGTCAAAGTCTTTCTACTATACTGCAAGTAAACCTCTGATACACTTCCATTGCTGAATAAGTCAGTTGCGCACGCAACCTGCATTACTGAAAATGCCCATGATTTTCATCAAACCTGCGCGCGCATCGAGTTTTGATCGGCCAACCGGTTCACAATAGATAGTTTTGGTTGTACTAAACTTCAAATACCAACTTTGGCATTTCAAAGAATCAGACGATTAATTTCGGAGTCTTATCCGCAGTTTAATATGGCAGTACTCCCGGCGGATATAAGAATCGCTAACAACCGTCAAAGGAATCTCAATCGCGGCGGAAGTGTCCAATCCGCCGGATTTGGGAATCGAGACCTTTATAAAAAATTCAAGTCAAACAGATCGACATTGATGAGATCAAAATATGTGGCAATATGCGGGCTTATCTGATTTCTATTATGTTAAAACCAAAACTAGATCTAAACAAACTAAGCGAGTTAATACTTGTGTTAATTTTACAAAAGCGACGGCATAGTGCTGTGCAAAATTCTGTATTTCAATAGAATAATGGGAAATATTTCAAAGGTCAAAAGATTTAAAATCATTGATACCATGGATGTGATTTTTTTATAATAACCAGAGTAGTAATAAAATGCATGTAATGGTATCGAAGTGAAGATATAAGTAAGTTGTTATTTTCATTAAGTTCAAAGTCAATGACTTTTCGTTGAATTTTTATTACTTTTGTCTGGACTAATCTAAACAACAAATGATTAATGGAGCTTACAATTTACTTCAAAACTACATAGTCATGCGAATTATGAGAGGTCAACGTTATGAGAAACACCAGCATGACTTTTTGTTCCTTTCGCCATCAGAAAATTTAGTCTTTTCAAATGACTTTCGTGTTAAAAATGACGTTTGGAGTTGAATGCAGTGGCGTAACTAAAGGGGGGGGGGCGGTGGGGGTGGTCCGCACCGGGCGGCACATATTTTGGGGCGACATTTTTTATATTTAGTTTTAGTTGTAAAAAAACAACTTATTCACTTCAAAAGTTTGCTATTCGATTTCTACAAATTATGAATTACTATATGATTTCGAATATTTTTTCTCATCGTCAAGGATTGAAAATATTCTTTCTCAAAATTTTGTTGGGATAGACATCAACGGTGCCGATGTCGAGTAGAAGTTCTATGCCAGGGCTGCGGAGTCGGGTCTCAAAATTTGCGACTCCGACTCCAATTTTTTTAAATTGTAAATCAGACTCCTACTCCGACTCCAATTCCTATATAATATTGGAAAATATTTAAATTTGTAACGAAGAGCAAAAAATAATTAATTTTATTGAGTAGCGTATTCTTTGACCACGTTCATCTTTCTTTATTCCGTAAATTTGCAAAATAAATTTTATAGTTTACCAGCATTAAGGCCTAACCACAATGAGTTATGCACAAAAAAAAAAAAAAAAAAAAAGTTCAAATTGGGACTAAACAGTTTCTAATTGAGACTAAACAATTTCTAATTGAGACTAAACAATTTCAAAATGGAACTAAACAATTTGCGAAGTTGTTTTCCGAATTCTTTTTGAACTAGTTTCGACTAATCGCCACATACAAAGCTTTAGTTTTTGTTGTTGTATTACTTCCGAAAACCTTTCGACTTGTAGGAATTCGAAAAGTTTGGTTTGCTGGGGTGTCATTATAAGTTTATACCTAAAAATGTCTTACTTAAAACAAGTTGAAGCTGGTAATATAAAGAAGCAAATTTGTGTTTTGCATAGTAATAAAGAAGATTGGAGAGCACTTCCAAAAACAAGAGGCTGGTGTCAAAAGTGATTCAAATATTCAGATGCTGGTGAAAACAGATCAAATTTGACACAAACCGAATTTCGTCTACAACAAGTAAAATTTGAGAAAACATAGCGAAAATTGATGTCCTTGATTGGATCCGACATGTCGCTCATATTTAAAAATTTATACCAGACCCCATCAATATGATAGATATGACTGTTTTTTCATTGATTTATAATTTATGTATAATACTTTATATTTCTTCCAATAAAGTATGTATTTATTTTCACTGAAATTTTTTAATTCTCATTTTGACATTGTTTAGTCCCATTTTGAAATTTGTAGGTCCCATTTTGAAAACGTTTAGTCCCATTTTGAAATTGTTTAGTCTCAATTAGAATTTGTTTAGTCTCAATTTGAACTTGAAAAGGTATAGTATTCCTTTAGCAGCAGCAGAACCGGTTTTTTACGAGAGAGGTATAGAAGGGACAAGAGGGTAGTGTAGTAAGATGTTCACCACAAAATTTCGACGTGAAAACTTAACGCATACACAATGTGCTTCTGCTTACTCTCTTCCTCTTACCGAGCGTAACAAAAATATCGGCACACACAGATATCTCTGTGCAGAGACAAGAAAGTTACTTGCGATGAAAGAATACCAGTGTAAACCTAGAATAACTTGTAAAACCGGTTTTTGCTGCTGCTAAAGGAATATTGTACTAGTGTAGATTGGACCATTATGTGTAGTTCGTTGTAAAATATGTACTTCATTCAATAATTGTTAATTATTATAATTTGTAATTGTGGTATTTTACACAAATGAAAACTTGAAACTGTTATATGAAAAAAATATTTTTTTTCCAAGAAGAAAACAAAAGCAAAATATTTCAGTATGCAATTTGTAAAAGGGTTTTCAGCAGTGATGGGCATTTACGCGTAAACTTGAGTTGTCTACGATTAGGGGTAGACAACTAGTAAACAACTGGTTTTAGCGTAGACAATTCGTAGACAACTGGTTTTAACGTAGACAATTCATTTTTACGTAGACAACGTAGACAGCTTTGCATATGTCATTATTTTTATTGTCATTCTCATCACTTTCTTCTCATTACGATTTTATCCTTAGTGAATTGCAGTTCTGAACATTTTTTCTTTTAAGCCGTTATAAATAAGCCTAAAAATTAGGATTCACACCTTAGAAGGAAATTAATAAATATGTTGTGATATGCTTCATATGCAACAGGAGTTAGCCAATACTGCTACATCGCGCTTAAAGGTACATAAGCAATCCTTTTTGCTTATAGTAAATTTTTTTTTGAAATTTATAACATCTGAATTTATTTTTAGGGATATGTAAGATAATGAAAAAAAAACTAATTCAGATGTGGAAGCAGATACCACGGAATTAATCACCATAGACCAGGAAAGCAAAACGTCTGAAAATTTTACTAACCCTGAATATCAGGAAGATGAACTTATTATCGAAAATTCCAATGTAAATTTAACAGTACATTCTAGTATGTCAATAACAAGTTTAAGTTTCTTTTAGGATCAAGGGCAAGATCAAATGAATATTTCCATGTCTTCAGAAACAGAAAGTCAGTGTGCGGTAGTAATTTTTTCAACAGAAATTCCATAGTCTAATGCTGCCTCTACTTCTTCATCTTCACTTTTTTCATCAAATTCGAGCCGAGTACAGTCAACATCTACATTAACTTCTAATTCATCATCTCTGTCGAACCTTTTTATTCAAGTCTAACTAACCGTACGTGAAAAAGTAAGATAACTAAATATATGGATAAATTGTCATTAAAAGAAGAGGGGAAAATAAGTAACACTCTTGCTAAATGTATTTTCGGATGCAATCTTCCATTGAATATAGTTGAGTCACAACATTTAAAAACTTTTATTTAAAAAATTCGTCCTGCTTATTATGAAAAAATACCTAACTGGAAACATTTATCCTCAACACTCTTTTCTGCCAAAGGTAAGAAAACTGTATAGAATATAAAAAGGAAGACAATAATTGGAAAGGAGTCAGTGCTATTAATAGATCGTTAGAAGAATTCATCGACCAATCGCAAGACTGTTGTATCTATGATTCAAAACGCCAATGGGGAGTAAGCTTTTCTTAACGCCTGGGATCTTATAGGAGAAATTGAAAGTGGAGAAAAGTCAAGTATGTCATGAATCAGTGAATATTGCTAAGCATACATTTGGTACTGAAATTTATGTGGTTGTTTCAGACAACGCCAGTGTTATGCTAAAAATGGGTAGATTGTCAATCATGTTGTTTGTTATAGCACTTGCAACAGTCATACAGCACGCTTGCTGGCCCAAGATGTCCTTGATAAGACTCTTAACAATAAAGTGATCTCCGTTCTAAAGGAATTTAAAACTCAGATTTTGAAAAGACTATAATTGATGAAGGAGGGTATTGAGTAAAATTACCATGCGAGAGGCGGTGGTGCACATAAGTATAGAGACTGTTTTATGAATTTTATAGATAATTTACAATATATAAAGCGCTGCTGACAACGATGTTAAAAAACTTACACCTGCTATTATAAAACTAGTTTTTGAAGAAAAATTCATCGATGAAATCAAGGAAGCAATCAATATGCCATTTAATAAATACATATCAGAAGAAAGACTGTTCCTTAGCCGATGCAGTGAATATTTGGTTCAATTTGGAATTGCGTGAAAAATTCCAAGATAATTTAGAAAAGAGAAAAAAAGGACCTTTAATGTGTATGCTTTGACTGCATTTTATTTACGTCCATATTAAGATTATACTCAAAGCTTCAAAATGAACATATGGATAAAGTAAATGAATTTTTGTTTCAGCACCTGAATTCGAAAGTTATCGAAGATTGGGATACTTTAGAACGGCTTTTTTCGAGATTTGTATAATAAGGTTGTAATGAAACCAATGGTTTTTTGGAGTAGTTCAGGAATTTAGCACCCAGAGCTATCATCATTAGCGAAATTGAGAGAATGTTCTCAAATTGGGCCCATGCGCATTCTCCAATACGAAATAGATTAAATTTTGAGCGGTCTAAAAAACTCTTAAGTATTTATTATTCATTAAGATTAGTAAGTTATAGTGACGAATGATACTGATGGAATTGTTATTGAAAAATATTATTTTTATAATAATAAAATAGATGATACATATTAAAAGTATTAATGCAGTTTTAATTACATTCCATTTTTCATATTTCAACAATTTGTTTTAGTGTTTTTTTAGTTGACTACGTAGTCTACATTGTCTACGTTGTCTACGTGAAAAAGGACTACGTAAATTACGTTGTTGTCTACGTGTAAAGAACTGTGTAGTTTACATTATGTAGATTACGTGCCCATCACTGGTTTTCAGCGGCTTTTCCGTCTCCGACTCCAGTAATTAGAAAATTCCTTCCGACTCCGACTCCTCGCCTCCGACCCTGACTCCTCGACTCGGACTCCGCAGCATTCCCATATGAATTTTGTAATTTTTGAGCGGCGCAAGCATAATGGTCACCAAAAAAGCAAATCTAAAATTGATTTTTTTCATAAAAAAAAGTCTTAAAAAAGCAAGATTCTTGTGCAAATATGCTTGTGGCATGTGGACGGGCCATAAGTCATACGCACGAAGGTAAGTCTGTGCCTCTACTTCGACCCTCAGGGGCCAACTCTCCTTGCGCGAACATGGTCGCCGGAGATATCACGTTTTCCCGTGTTTTCCTTATATCTCGGTTTCTATAGGTCGTACACCCCGTGCGAGGGCCCAAATTGTTGACAATGAAATTCTCTACAGCTTCAGTTCTTCCAAAAATGTTGACCCGACTAACCGTTTTAAAGTTATTCAAGGCCAATCAATTGTTGAGTGATTTTTTGCCCGAAAAGTGTTTTTTGGACTGCGTTCAAGTTACGCAGCTTGAATGACTTCGAAAGGGTGAAGTTTACGAAAAAATGACCCGAGGGCTTTTTTATAGGCAATAACGTTTCGTATTAACTGATCATAAGTGAGTGAGTTTTTGGCCAAAAAGTGATTTTTCATAAATTTGACCTTGAATAACTTTAAAAGGGTTAATCGGGTCAACATTTTTGGAAGAACTGAAGCTGTAGAGAATTTCATTGTCAATAATTTGGGCCCTCGCACGGGTTTGTACGGCCTATAGAAACCGAGATACAAGGAGAACAAGGGAAAACGCGATATCTCCGGCAGCCATGTTTTTTTTTGTGTTTCCGAAATTGTTTTCTTAAAAAGTCCCAAGAAAGCTGTGGACCAATTTTTAGCCATTTTGGAATTTTGTTTAATTTCGTGCATTTTTTTTGCTAATTTCCCTGGGCTACAACTTACGCGGTCTACTTTATTCCTGCCTAATTTAAATATGGCAACCAATGGTAAAAAAGTTCCACACCTGTAGTTTGTCTCAATTACAATTATTTATTTATGTTTATTAATTTATTAAAAACAGCATTTGATTCCACTTAGAAAGGGCGGCAAATTGAAGACCGCCTCGGGCGGCAACAGTTCTAGGTACGCCACTGGTTGAATGCATTCATTACTAAGCTTTTCTTAGTCTGCAAAATTATTTTTCTGTTAAGTGCAATGGTGAGTAACAGAACACTTCTAAAAAAACTTTTAAGCACCAGAAAAACACGTGTTTAACACGAATTTACCTGAATTACGCGCCTCCAAAAGAGCATCCGGATTCCGGATGTATCCGGTTGCTCTTTTGGAGGCGCGTAATTCAGGTAAATTCGTATTCGTAAATTCGTATTGGGAGTCACTTAAGCAAGAATGTTCCTAAAACACAAGTTTCTTAAAGGTATCATGACACTCGCTTGTTTTCATACTAGTTTTGCAGCTAGCTAGCTACTCAGGAAGAAACAAATAGTATTGCATACAGAAATTTTGTGCACAAGAAGAGCGCCGCACTAATGTCAATAAGTGGCCAAAAGCATAAATTTTCGGACAGTTAAGTGGAACTTGGAATTGGAACAGTGGAAAAGCTCACGAAAAGCTAGAAAAATTGACCAATTTTTTGACATTTTTGGATTTTACGTGGTATTTTGACATTTATTTGGTTTGGTTTGAAATTTTCGTGCCTGTGAATTTGTGTCAAAGGATATCTTTTTTTTAAATAAAATGTAATGGAGAATGAAAAATTAAAATTATTAGCTCTTGCTAATGACAATCTGATGATGACATCAACTGCATTAATTTTGTATTGTCAGAAAATAAGTAATAAAAAAAGTTTTATTTTTGTATGATAAATTAATTGCGTCCCACCCAAATTCATTTTTTTAAGTTCATTTATAAGAAAATGAATCCCCTCGTCACTCCACATAATTTGTGCCATTAAAAGAAAGAATATAATTAAATTCAAAATATTGTATTTTAAACTGTCAAACTGACCGAAATTCCCAACAGCTACTATAACTTCCTTTATCTCCCTATTTGCTGTTTATTTTACACATACTTGGCAATTCGGGCACTTGCGCTAGCTTTAAAGCTAGCCAGTATCATAATACCATTAGTAATGTTTATTATATATTTTTCTAAGGTAACTTACTTATTAATCTAATCCAAGTAGTGAGGAGACCAAACCTGGGACCCATATATATGTATAGATTTTCGAGGGATATCGAATCAGACCACTGTTTGCGGGTCCCTTTTCGTCCCTCTACCTAGAGTCATCTTATCGGGGTTGCAGTGGGTTGTCCCATTGCTCCCTTGCTTCGACTCCCCTAGTTATCGCGAGCAGCTGATTGAAGGGAATCTGCCTCATGTCCTCCATCCAATGGAGTCCAGTTATGGCAGCCCTTTTTCTCGCCAGCGCCGGGCAGTGACACACTATGTGTGTGGCCGTCTCGGGTTCCTCCAGGCACATCCGACAGGTGTCGTCCTCCAGAATTCCTATTCTTTTTAGGTGATACCTGAAACATCCGTGTCCTGTAATCAGTGCCACCAACCATCTGAGGGTTCTCCTTTGCATATGCAGGATCCTTCTTCTGGTTGCGGCAATCGGCAACGTAAGCACCATCTTAGCCTGCCTGCACGTGGTCATAGCGTCCCACCGTCTCCGGTGTTCTTCAGCGACCCATTTCTCGATGCGGTTCCTTACCAACCCTCTGCCAATGGCAGAGTATGGCTCCGGTCCCCAGAATTCCGAGGTTGACCCCTGTTTTGCCAAGTTGTCCGCCTTTTCGTTCCCATCGATGCCTGAATGTCCTGTAACCCAAGCTAGCGTCACGTTGTTTTGTTTCGCACACCTGTTCAGTTTTTGGACACATTCCAACGCCAGAGACGCATTTATCTCTGTCTGATTCATGCGCTTAATCACAGCCTGATTGTCCAGCGCTATGAGGATGCTCCTTCCCTGCACCTGACCATCATTTATGTGATCCAGCGCGTACAGCAGAGCAAGCATCTCCGCCTGGTAAACTGAGGTGTAATTCCCCAAAGCCAGCGAGCAGGTTAGGTTTAATTCCTTTGAGAAGACTCCCGCACCTGCTCTGCCGTCAATCATGGATCCATCCGTGAAGATATATATGGCTTCCGGCCTCCCTTCCGGAAGCGTTCCATTTCCTATGAGGGTTTTGTGATACCTTTCGGTCACCCTCATTTTTGTGATCCCTTCCATGGGCACCATGAGCTCCCTAATCCCTTTGATACGATCTAGGATCTTCATGTGCCTATATAAGGCTCCTGACGTCTGCCATACCGCATCCCGTCTCATCCGGATCGCTGAGGCCGCCGCAGTCTTCACCACCTGGAGATCTAACGGCAGTAGACCTAACAGCGCCTCCAATGCCGCGGCGGGTGTGGTGCGGAAAGCACCGCTCACACCCACGCAGGCCATTCTTTGCACCTTGTCTAAATGCCTCTTGACGATTTTCTGTGTGACTTTAGTCCACCAGATCACCGAGGCATATGTTATGATGGGTCTCACCATCATGGTATATGTCCAGTATGCTAACCTTGGTGAGATACCCCACCTTAGTCCACATACTCTTCTGCACTGGTGAAGCACCCTTTTCGCCTTCTTGATCTTCTCCTCAACGTGATATTTCCAGGTTAGTCGTGAATCCAAGTATACACCCAGATACTTGACCTTCCCAGACACCTTGATCTCCGATCCAAAAAGCATGAGGGGCTGAAAATCCAGATCTTTAATCTTCCTAGTGAAGATTATAGCGTCTGTCTTGTTGGCGTTTATGGTGAGGCCTTGTTCCGTACACCACTGCTCAACCACTTGGAGTCCATTCCTCATGATATCTGCAGTAGTGCTCATAAACTTGCCGCGTGCCACAATCGCTACATCATCTGCATACTCAATGGTATGCACGCCCATTTCCTCTATCCGCCTGAGCAGAGTGTCCACAGTGATGTTCCACAGGAGGGGTGATAAGACCCCGCCCTGTGGGCATCCCTTGCTGACCCTCCCTCGAAGCCGCGAGTCTCCTGTCTGAATCCTTACTGCTCTGTTTTTCAGCATGCTGTCCACCCACCTTACAATCATGGGGCTGACCTCGCGCCTCACCAGAGCATCTTTAAGTTTGCTTGTCGAAGGCACCTTCGATGTCCATAATTACGGCCATCGCTATGCCTCCGGTATACAGTTCCCCTCGGCTACTCGCACCAATTGGTGAAGTGCCGTTTCTGTAGATCTGCCAGCCTGGTAAGCGTGCTGGCTTCTACTTAAAGGGTGCCTCCTTAGCATAGTACTCTCCAGGTGGTCTGCCACCACTCTTTCCATTGTTTTCAACAGAAAGGATGTTAGGCTGACCGGCCTGGAGGACTTCGCCTCGGTGTAGTCCTTCTTACCTGGCTTAGGGTGAAATACCACTTTGGTTTCCCTCCACACCGCCGGAATGTATCGTGTTGCTAGACAGGTAACGAATATTCCTCTATGCCTGGGTGCAATGATTTCTTTGCCCCATTGGAGCAGCGCAGGGAATATTCCGTCACGACCCGATGTCTTGAAGGGAGAGAATGTGTCTATTGCACGTCTCACCCCTTCATCTGTCCCAACCCGTTAGCCTCCTCTCGGTTCATCCTTGTAGTCATTCTGTTACGAATAACCCAAGATTTACCCGAGACGTAGCTGCCAGGAAAGTGAACTTCCATCAGGATCTTGTTGGTTTCCCCCAGCGTCTCCGCCATCCTCCCCGACGAGTCACGAACGAGTCCGACTTTGAAGACCGGGTCCCTGGAGATTATTTTCTGAAGTCTGCTGGACTCAGATATGCTCTCCATGCGCGAGCAGAAGTCCCTCCACGACTCCCTTTTTCGTCGTCGCAGAGTTTGCTTCATTTCTCTTTTCTTGGCTTTATAATTCTCCCAGGCAACCGGGTCATTGCACCTCATCGCATGGTTGAAAGCCCTTCTGACCTCTTTCTTCAGTTTCTCCAGTTCCCTACACCACCAGGGTGTGGGATCATGGTCATCCACTGACGTAAGAGGGCACGCCACTCGAAAAGCGTTCTCTATCGCTGTCTGCAGGATATGCAACTGAGACTCTGCTTCTCTTGTGGTTTTCGGTACTCTTGGCACGCTCTCCCCGAGATTCGTGCGCAACATTTCAGTGTATCTAGACCTGTCCGTGTTGCGGGGAATTCTCGTGGTTCTAGTTCCGTCTCCCCTACCCGGGGTTCCGTACGCTATCTCAAAAGAGATGGCTCTGTGATCTGACATAGTCGCCCGATCCATCACCTCCCAGTTGGTCAATCTTGTCAGCATCCGGTTGCTGCATAGATTTATATCTATGACTTCCCTTCGTCTAGCATCAACGAAGGTTGGGTCTGCCACTCTATTTGCAATAACCAGATTGTTGCATCGCACAAATTCGAGCAAACCCTCTCCTCTGTGGTTGTCGTTGGTGCTTCCCCACACCGTGTTGTGTGCGTTTGCGTCGCAACCAACTATTAGCCCTGTGCCTTGTTCGCCACAGGTAATAACCAGAGTTTCCAGCTACCTGGTGGGCGGAGGATCTGGCGAATCGTACGGAAGGTAGGCTGAGGCTAGAATGAAAGCCCCACTTCCAGTACCTACGCGTACTGCTGTGAGATCTGGTGTACACAAGTGCGGCAGTAAGACCACCTGCACTCCGTGTTTCACCAGCACACACGTCCTCACTCTTTCATTCGCATTGGGAACGTACAGAGTGTCAAAGCTCCCAGATAGTCCCCTAATCTTACCCTTGTAGATCCAGGGTTCCTGTATGAGAGCAATATCCAGCTTCAACTCACCGAAGCCTCGCGTCATCATTGCTGATGCTGCTCTGCTGTGGTGTAGATCGGAACTGGCCCACCTCCCGCCCAGATGACGAGGATTCCATTGCACTGGTCCCCTCATTCAGCTGCCTTTCCGGCCGACTCTTCCATTTCCTCCGGCTTGTCCTTCTGGAATCGCACGTAGGCAAGGTCCAGCCCGCAGTTGAGTTTCCCCCTGCAAGCCTGACCGCCTCCGCCTCCTCCTTCGGACACCATACGGTGAAAATGGAACCGCCGTTTTTCGCGTCACCATATCTGCCTATGCGACTGACCCTCCACTTAGAAGTGTCCGTCACGCAGGCATTTTGACGACGCAATCTGGCTAGGATGGTTTCCTTGCTCTCCGGCAAACCGGGAACTCGGATGATCATCCTTCTCACATCCTTAAGGATGTGAAGGCGCTCCACTCTCAGGTTGACTCCTTCCCATAGGTCAGTCATCTTCCTGACAGCTTCGTACAGCCAAGCCATGGATTTTTGGTTCACGCACCTAAGTGCAATGACCCCGTACTCCAAGTCTACCGTTGTCAGGCAGAGAGTCTAGTGCCTTAAGCAAGGCCGCTTTAAAGGCGGTTAGCTGCTTTTTGCCCAGACCCCTCCCTATCGTCGGCCACGCCCATAAGGAGGTCATTGCTTGCTATGCCTGCGTAGGTATTCCCCACACCAGGCTCCGCACGCACGACTCCCGAGACAGGAGGGTTGGCTCCCTGTTTGGCAGGTTGTCCACCCTTCCTCTTGCTGGCCTTGTCTGCTCCTTCGTCAACAGAACCCACAGCTGGGGTGCAGAGACTTTCGGCTCTGAACCTCTTCGCGGGTCCCACCTCCTCCGGAGTGGACTCGGCCGATCCTACAACAGAGGAAGTTGCCTTCTTCTGTCTTCTGCGCTCCCTCTTCCTCTTCTGCTTCAGCTGCTTTTGCAGCCTCTTTTCCGAGTCGGATTTCTGCGCCGCAGGCCCAGATCCGGCTGACTTCTTGACACATTGCTGCGTCGCATTGTCCACCTTCTCTGAGGATGCCTCCAGGTTCAGCTTCACTAGCTCGCTCGCCGCCGCTTCTACGCTTTCCTGCGTGACTACGTTGACATGCGAGCCGTCCACCTCCCTCTTCTTAATAAGCAATAGATGACCTCCCCCAGAATCCATGAGGCCGACCTCCGTAGAGAGTGGATTTCCCTGGCTTGCATGTTTACCACCTGGGGTACAACTTCCGTTTGTTGCTTCCATTGCTTTTTACCCTCCTCCTTTATCCGGGCTTGGGACCGGCATGCCGTAGCAAGGCGGAGTTAACTTTGGAATCATACTTTAGCAGTAATTAAAGTTTTAAAAAAAATCAACTTTGACCGGCATTGTCCGCACATGTGGGTAATTTGTACTCATATACTGGGTAATAGGAGTCAGCTCATCCTAGCAGTTGTCACACATGTAACCTTCAGGTACATCCCATCCGGTGCAGTCTGCGTGTGCCCATAGCCCACAAGACGTACACCTGTATCAAATTTCGTTGTCGCGGCCAAATTCGCAACAAATAAGGCAGGTATTATCACCATCTTCCGCCACATCATCACAAACAGGCGCGGACCTAGAATTTTATTTTGGGGGGGTCACGGAATTAAAAGTGGCGAAACAAAATTTCTGCTCCTAAGGGCCTATTTAGACGGTTCGGTCCCAGGAGCATTCCTCACGAACTTTGTGGATGAAGGAGGTAGTGGGGCAGTGCCGCGGCTGGCATATGTGCGGGATGTGCAACTGCACAGGGCCCGTGATTTTGGGGCCCCGCTAGCGAGGCGAGCGAAAAATTATTTTGGAATAAAAATCATTTGAATTCATTATTTGCATTTTTACTTCATTGAGAATGGGCCATACAAATGAGTATGGGCCGCAGAAATCAGCATATGGGTCATTATTCTGTTGCAGGGCCGGGTTTGTATGAAGAGAAATGCGCGAGCGAAGCGAACGAAATTTTTTTTTGGACTCTCCCCAAATCCTCCAAATTGTCTGGCCGCGGCACTGTAGTGGGGTTGATGAGAGGTACCACCCCACCTCTCCCTTCATCCACAAAGTTCGTGAGGAACTTCCTGGGAGCGAAGCGTCTAAACAGGCTTTTTTAGGGGCAAACACAAAATTAACAAAACGAACAAAACTAACCGAATTTTCTAGTGGATTAAAAACAAACGTAGTCCGCTCAAATTAGTCAAAAAATCGCCGTTTTTAGGAAATTTTTCCCACAACTATGCCGGTGCCAAGTGAAGTCTCTATTTTTTGGAGAATCTATGGATTTTGGTGAAAATATCAAACTTGGAGAGCATAAAATTACCTACAAATTTTACTCCTACAATTTTTCCCAACTCCGCATATTTTCGCCGATGGAGGCCGTTTTGCGCCATTTTTAGATTTTGAGCCAAAATTATGCCTTTGTATGAAAAAATAAATGAGATCAAAGTAGTAGTTGTAGTTTTTCAACGGCCTTTCTTTGGACGCTTTGATTATCAACAGAGTCTGAAAAGAGGCGCAAAATGAGCTCTACCGGCGAAACAATGCCGAATTCGAAAAAACAGTGAAGGCAAAATTTGCAGGAAATTTTATGCCTTATAACTTTGCTCTTTTGAAATTTTTAACCAAAATGTATAGTTTCTCTTAAAAATAGAGAAAAGGTGAAAAAACTATAAAATTCACATATTTTTCAAAAACAACCTTTTTTTCGAACTGCGGGTTGTGAAAATCATGCTTAGACAACCCATATCCTTCACTTGGCACCGGTATCATAGCTGTGGGAAAAATTTCTTTAATTGTCCCTAATTTGAGCGGAGTAGAGCAGAAAACGTGCCCTAATGTGTTTTTGATGAAGACGCGCCCTTTCTTGTGAGTGCAGCTAACTTCAGAGTTCACAAATCAAAATATATAGAAAGAGTATAGATCAATATATGTTGACCTTGAAGGTCATTTTTTAAGGTCGTTGATTTAATTTGCAAAAAAGTTGGGACGGTTTTGGACGTTTGGTTATTTTTTGTTTTTGTTTTTTTAGTTGGATCAATTTTGTTTTTTAAACAGCGAGCGCTTTTGGGGGGTGTCATGACCCCCGTGACCCCCCTTAAATCCGCGCCTGATCACAAATGTTAGTGAGACTTGTAACTGACTCTGAGGATGATTGTTTTGCTTGTAAAACGCGTCTTTCAGCCATATAGCAGAAACGAAAACGATCCGAAACGAAAAGAATGAAATAAATCGTATGAAAATGTATGAACTCGGTTATATAAACGAACAGAACCGAATCGGAACGAATGATATAAATTTATTTCATTTCGGTATTCGTTTCAGCTATTCAGCCCGTTACTTTGACAGTTCGACAGACAGTTTGTTTTCGAATTTAAAGTAGTTCAAAGAACGAAAAAGAAGTTATTTTAAGCGAATGCAGTCAATATGAGGTGAAAAATTTTAAACTATGATTTCTCTTGTGATTTCTCCACATCCGCCCTAAATTATATCAATTGTATAATATATGTATTTATCGAAAATAAAAAAACTATTCTACAACAACAAATCAACAAATGTCAAGAACCGATTCGCTCAGGCACCTACTTATATAATCGCTATCATTTTCAAGTTCATTTCGTTTTCGTTTCGGTTTCTTTTCGTTTCTGCTATATGTTTGGGCCTTTACTTTGTGCTTTGCGTTTCTTGTCCTTATCTTTATCTTCACTCTTTTTCTTAGTTTTTTCTAGCTTCTTACGTTTAGTTTTTTTTCTCTTTCTGCTTTCTTTATTTTTTTTTATTTTCCTTTTCTATTAGAAGATCCTTAAGCGGTGTAGACGTTAACATTTTAGCATACTCCACCTTTTCTAGACTTTACACACGGTGTTTTTCCAGGAACCGGAAGCATATTTTTAAAAGCAAAGGAATCTATAACCGCAAGCGGGTGTGAATTATTTTTTCGTGTTATTTTTTCGTGAAATCACTTGCCTTGGCGGAGTGTCCGGAAAGGAGCTGGAAGGTCCAAGCGTGGATGCCAATGTTGGAGCATAGGTTTGTGGTTTCGTTACAACCAAGAAGCTAGCAGATGCAAGCGTGGGTAGCGTTGCCGAAGGGTTTGTTTGTGGTATATTCGCCACCAGGAAGGAGTTAGCAGATCCCGAGGTTGCTGGATCTGGTGATGTATTATTTGATTGATTGAAGGAGCTAGAACAATCTTGTACAACTACTTCACTGTTAAGTGTTTCGGCTGGTAGGAAGTCTTCCTCACAAAAAAAAAACGCTGGGGTTAAGTTGAAATATATACCTGCTGCGCGGAATCCTGATACTCCTTTGTTAATAGATGCCACCGCTGTATATGCTTTGTTTGATAGAGACGGTACATCATATGGAGTTATTTTTTCTGCATGCCGGGTTTTTAAGAATAAATCACACTCCCTCTTGTAGGCTGCCTTAAATGGCCCAAAAAATGTGAGATCTAACGGTTGCATACGGTGCGAGGTATGCAGAGGTAGTGAAAGCATATGAATGTTATTTTTTGCAATGAGATATGTAGTGAAGTGTGGCTGGCATGATTATCTAGTATCAGGAAAACTGGCTGTTCCGGCGACGGTGTAGTATGTGTAGTAAAATGTTGGAGCCATTCAAGAAACAGATTCTCCGTTGTCTGAGCATTTGTAAGTTGCTCCAGCTGGGCCATCTTTCTGCAGCTGTGAGTCAATCTTTTTCTTGGAAAAATATACATCGGTGGGACGAATCCACATTATGTTTAATTTGATGGTCTTCTCCATATTGATAAGCAATTTTTCTGACTTGAATTGTAGTGCATCCATAAAAGATATTTGCCAAATAGTCTGCCAGGCCATTCTCCACTTCTTTACTAAATATAGGTAGGCGCCCAAGACGTGGTTCTGAGCAATCGTTTTTCTTTAAACGCTTTTGGAGACTGGAAAATGGTATAAATGGCAGCTTGCTTCACAGATGAACCTCCGTTTATGAGGCCTTCAGCTCTGGCGAGTGTCTCAGAAGACCACTGGGCTTTGCTCGTATTCCTGGGACGTGTTTTCGGCATCTACAAAATAAAAAAAATTATTAATTTATGTGGACGTCACAAATATTGCGGTAAATGGAAATCAATGCGGGCAATGAGAGTCAGCTTACTCTCATTACCCGAAAGTGACAACTTAAAAAAATAAAATCATAATAACTTACTTACAAGATTTATCACTACAAACGTTTTATGAATCTATTTTCAAACGTCCAAATTATATGAGTAAGCCCTCGAAAAATCAGATGAAAAACGCGCGAACAACTGACGCGGCTTTATCCTCCCAGCGCTCGGCGTGAACTGAATGGGTGTTCGAGTGAGGTGCGGGGCGCATGCCATGGCCTGTTTTCGCGGCGTAATTTCGGAAAAATTTTGTGCTATATGCACAACAATCATATTCAGAATACGTCTCTCACCCTGTGCAGAACTTGCTCCATGGCGTCCTCAACATTTTGTTCCCCTGTGTTCGATATATTCTCTGTTTAAATTATCATCAGACGGAGAAGGCAAAGCATAATCTTCACAGTCAGGACCTCTAAGAGGGGGGGGGCATAAGGGGAAGTTGCCATGGGCCTCATAATTTAAGCGGCCTCACTTTCCAAGATTCCAAGGTAGCAAAATCAAATAGAGCGCGTTCCTTCGATTATCGAGTCATGTTTTCGGTCTGGCCCGATAGTCGGATCAGAGTGAAAAGTAGGCTAAACGCCTAGGAAGATACTGAATCTTCCCGTGAAAGTGCTAAAATCGGATTAACCGTTCCGAGCTTTGAGGTTTACAATTGGAATGATTAAAAAAACTTTACACTCGCTTTTCTCCGACTATGTGATCAAGTTTTCGTCTGAACCAATATTCGGAACCGAGTGAAGCCTAAAACATGCCCAAAAAAATTATGAATCTTTCCGTCAAAGTCCATTTTGAATTTGGAATCACTCCACCTAATAGTTTTCTAATTGTCACACCCTTTTATTTGATACCCATACCGAGTGGGTTGTAAAGAAAAAGGTAGTCCGCCATTTTGTATTGACCGCCATTTTGATTGACGCCACACGTATTCTACGTGTCATGCCCTTTCATTTGATGCCCATGTCGGGGATCGGTGTAACTGTCAGGAGTTGGGTGTGCCGGGGCACGAAGGAGGTGAAATTGCCATAAAGGCCAGGAAGACTCACATTACAAAATTTGGGGAAGGGGTCGAAGAAGAGGTGGCTCGGACGGCTCAGCCGCCGGGAGAGTATCGCCAAAAAAATAATGCATCCCATGCACCGGTTGTTGGCACGACTAGCGATGCGCTAGCTAGCTCGCCGGATGGGGTGGGGTTCACGGTTCATGGGAGCCGAAGAGGGTGACAGTTGGGGAATACCAAAAAAAACTCGTGCCTAATCAACAACAAATCTAAAGGGGGCGATAAGGGGGTGGAACGCGTCCGGGGCCAACGAGAGGGGCTAATAAGGGGGGGAGAAAAGAGAAAGGGGGGCCACTGGTCACCGGTTCATGTCAGGGGCGGTCACATATCGGACAACACTATTAATTTTAAGAAGGTGGCACTTACCTTGGGTAGAGTTATCCAAACATCCGTGGGCCACACCAACCGGGGGGTGTTTTACTCCATCCTCATTTTTGATTAGGTTTATTTAATTGTATTTCATTTAGTTATGCAAATTTAATTTTTATTCAATTTACTTCTTATTTATGTATTCACGTTTATATTTTTTTTTTTAAATTACTTTTTATTTAGTTATTCATGTTTATATTTTTTTTTTTTTTTTTTTTTTTTTTTTTAAATTACTTTTTATTTAGTTATTCATGTTTATATTTTTTTTTTTTAAATTACTTTTTATTTAGTTATTCATGTTTATATTTTTCTTTAAATTACTTTTTATTTAGTTATTCATGTTTATATTTTTCTTTAAATTACTTTTTATTTAGTTATTCATGTTTATATTTTTTTTTTTTTTAAATTACTTTTTATTTAGTTATTCATGTTTATATTTTTCCAAATTAGGTTAATTCGTGGTTATTCATTTGCTTATAGTTAACTTGATTATTAATATGTATTACTATTATTTAATTCCATAATTTTATTTCCTTGTATTACTATTATTTAATTCCATAATTTTATTTCCTTTTATTACTGTTATTTAATTCCATAATTTTATTTCCTTTTATTACTGTTATTTAATTCCATAATTTTATTTCCTTTTATTTTTATTATTTAATTCCATAATTTTATTTCCTTCATCTAATTAGGCAAACAAAGGCCCAGAATTGCAAAACTAATCAATTTCAAACCAGAACGTCGCGAACGTAATTACACAAACCAAATGTGTCGCCGGTAATATGTTTTTTTTTTGATATAAAAGGTAAAAAAAAATTTTTTTTTTTTTTTTGTTTATTTAATAAGACATTTCGTCTTTTATTATGGATACGGTAACACTAATGTATTAAACATTTTTTTTTTTTTTTTGTGAAAATATAATATGATTTTTTTTCCTATTTATTGCAGATTTTTTCAAAGCTGGCATTGATTTTAATTTAAGTTTTTTTTTTTTTTTCTTCAATAAAATTTAAGTATAGTTCAAATAAGAAGAGAGATGTTATTTTGTAGCTTACTCAGACGTACAAAGATTCTAACATTTTTGTTACATTATCCTTATGACAACCACTTCTGAATTGTTCTGCTTGTCTTAACTCATTTAATTACAAATGAACAAAACTATTCTCAAAACTATTTTCCCTTTCACTCGAGATATGGGTTTTCCTTGATTGCACTTATCCGTTTTCCGGATCACTACCATTGACGGAAATCTTGGACTTTTTATAATCAAACACGGCAAACACCATCACGTGTGCTCTGAATTCTACTCTCATAAAACGCACAGAACGAACTTCAATTGTGAATCATCCAAGAGAATCGGATTTTCATCGTTGGAAACCATACAAAATGGCGTTATTACGGTACTAATTGCACCCGGTATAATTAACGGTAAAAGAGGAAAGAACTTTGTTTTTCGAGAAATAATTAATTCACTTTTTCTTTCTGTATATATATACTTCGCCAGCGAATTTTCTTTATTTATTTTATTCACCTCCCGTCCTGAGGAAATTTCCCTGCGGTTGCAACTCCGCGAGCAAAAAAAAATTTTCGTTGTAATCACAACTCGTCCTTTCCAAAAAAAAAATTTTCCTTAATTTTTTTTTTTTTTTTTTTTTTTCACTACGGGATTTAGTGACGATTTATCAAATATTTCACTTGCCCTTAATGGCCACAAACTACCTGAATCCCGGACTATTACATTTTTTTTTTTTTTTTTAACTTTACAATGCAGCAAAAACGCGTGAAAATTTTAAATAATCGTCGGAACTTCAGCCGCGGACCTCATACCCTTTTCACGTTGTTTCTACTCTCTACCGATTTTTTCTTTTTTCTTTTTTTAAGCACTGCGTGCACACAATAAAATTTTCTTTATCTTTTTCACAACTAGATCAACTCCGTGTCACTCATATTTACAATCATTTTTAAATTAATATCCACTCGAATTTCTGTATCAATTAAACGCGCGGCGAACTCAGATCGCGACTCTTGAACAACTTCATCCCGACTCCAAAACAAATTGACCCTTTCTATCCAAAAAGTACAGACTGACTACCTCGAAGCGCAAAATTTTCTTTTTTCCAAAACTCGATCACGCCACTTGGGCAATTTTTTTCGATCTCCGGCGCGATGAGCGGTAAATTTTTCCTTTGTCTCGCTGCGGTTACTTGCGCCGGGGCTTCGGTGACGAAAAATTGGAATTGCTGGTATATTCAATTCGAAATTTGAATGTCTTAACGGCTAATATTAAACACAATAAAATGTCTACACGGAATAAAAATCGAAAGAATTCAGTTCCAGTTTGAATTTGTAGCATGACAAAAATGAATTTTCATACATTTTAGGAAAAAAAATTCGGAAAAATTATAAGGCCACCATTCCGTGTGCCACTAATGAGGGTATTACATATTGCACACAAGCATATATAGCGATGGAGAAGCACAGACGTTATTCAGGGATCCTTTTCATGGAAGACCGCTCGGGAATTCATCAAGGTATAGAAAAATATGCGATGCTGTCCCGAGCGGTGTTGCATGAAAAAAAATCCAATAAAAAAACCAGAACAGACACAAATGGAAATTCCTTTTGTACATTCTTCAATGAAAGTTATTCCTGTCTTAGACACTTTAACCAACAAAAAAAACAATTAATCTTGATATTATATTCAAGCAAATTTTCATTTTGATCTGGTTAAATTAAGGAATAATGTTTTAACGGAGTAAAAAACTGATGGTTCTACATCCGGAACTTTGATTTCTTGTTTATTTTCTGCTAGGCCACCCTAAAACATTGCGTAAAAAGACCCCGAGCTTCCGGTAGCAAAAGGTATTTATGGGCGGCGGTATATACAGTAGTGGACGAAATGGACTTTGGTGCGTCAGAGGTCCATGTATTTTAGGGCGACCGTTACAACACGCGCCACCTAGATGTCGCCAGAGGAGAGGGGGTGCGAAAAAAAACAAACGGAGGCCTTGTTGGATCGCTAGCCCAACGTGTGGCTCAACCACGCCCTGAAACCGAGTCTCATGCTCTAAGACTGAGCCGGGCTGCACGAAGGTAATGGAAAAGGCCGCTCGCGCGCGCAAACCTTGATACTTCGGTTTTTGACATGCCTGAAATTACTGGGTTATTGGCGCTATTTAGCATTGATTTCCAATGACCGCCATCGTGTACTCTTTGGTGTTATATGTTCTAAGACAATCTCTGCTTTCCCTTGTGTTTTTACTGGCATATCTCAACTTTAAAGACAATCGTCTCGTCCTCAGCCATTTTTCGATAAAAAGTGGGTTACACCATGCGTCCCCTGCTGCTTCCTTTCCCTGCGGATCCTGGTCCAGCTGGGACTAAGCTAGGTTCTCGTATCCATTTCCAAAAATCTTAGGCGGACGTCTTATAGGGTCGTCAGGGCCTGATGAGATCCTATTGCCTATATGTTGCCGAACATGAGCAGGAAGCAGAGGTTGTCTTCACGAATTTTGTTAAGTTCAGCCTGTATTACATCTGCGCACGGGAGCGGTCTCCTCCTTACCGGCAACCTAGGCGTCTCGGTAGTGTCTTTCTATAAACGTGAGTCCCCTCTATGTGTATGGGGTTTGGCCTGGCAACCCCTGAAGTTACTAACATGAAAGCTTGGCTCCAGACAACCAAGTATAACAAGCAGGTGTACCATCCGCTGGGGAAGCTACCCAAGCGGACCTCGATGGGTACCCTATTGATAACCGGTTAGGCCGGCGAGATGCCTTATTAGGGCTACTCGGAGTTGACCTGCTTCCAGAAATGGTATTAGGGCGCGTCCTAGGACTGATCGCGCTGTGGAGGGACTTCGCGCTTCCAGGGGAAAGTCGAGGCAATTCCACATTGTCCCGGCGAGTCCCAAGGAGCGTGAAGTATCTCTTCCGGAAGGTGTCTCCTGCCCCAAGGACTCGATCCGCCGGCTATACCACATAGTCGTCGTCTCGAACCCCTGGTCCACGAGGTCACTTTCCGCTACTCAGGCTGTCAGGCCTTGAGGTCCTTGGCGTGAAAGGTTCCGATTAGTTTGCCCTTTAAATCTTCCAACTCATATCTCCCACTCCCAAGCTTTCGCTTCACGCGAGCCTTCGTGAATTTATTTGCCAGTTTAGCATTAAACCGGTCGACCTTGCTACTTACGGGGAAGGTTCGTCGATAGACTACCTGGCCGGGCGAGAACTCTACTGCTCTGCAGCGCAGATTATAGTGTTTCTCATGTCTAGTGTGAGCCGCGGCCAGGTGTTGCTCTATTTTGTCACGCCGGGCCTGCCATCTATCTACGGCCGGCAGTACTGTTATATCTCCCTCCTGCAAGGCACCTAGGGTCTTCAGTACCGGGTAAGCGGATCCATGCAGGATCATTGGACACCCGAATAGGGCCTGATAAGGGGAGGTATCGATGGAGGAGTGATGGGCGCTCCGTAGGGCACATTCAATTGCAGACAGGTGTAGGTCCCAATCCCGGTGGTCTTCCTTCAGGTACGCTCGGATAGCAGCTAAGACGGAGCGGTTTACCCGCTCGGAAGCGTTGGCTTGTGGAGAATAGACGGCGGTGAGTTGATGTTTGACGCCGTAGTCGGACAACAGTTTCGCGAATTCTTTAGACGTAAAATGGCTTCCATTATCAGAGAATATCGCCTCGGGGACTCCGAAAGCGTGGAAAATTTGGTGCTCGAGGAAATTCACAGCGGCTTTAGATGTTTCGCCAGCTACTGGGTGGAGAAAACAGAATTTGGAAAACGCGTCTAGCACTACCAACACAGCCGTGTGGCCTTTCTTAGTCCTAGGGTAAGGGCCCATATAATCGACGTACAAGAGTTGAAAAGGTCGGCACACATCCATGGCTTCACCCATAGGGGGCCGAAGGGGTGTGTTTGGAGCTTTTGTTTCCTTGCATACTTCACAGCTTGCGATGTATTTCCTGACTTGGCTAGTCATGCCGGGCCAATAATATTTTTCCCGGAGGCGTGTAAGGGTTTTGTGAACACCGCCATGGGAAGCTTGAGGGGGCTCATGAGCGGACTGGATCAGGGGAGCGGTCAATTCTACAGGGATCCACAATTTCCAAATCAGATCGTCCGTCTCGGGGTCGCCAGTCCGTGGGGCCGAACGGTGGAACACGTATCCATCAGATACCTGAATATCAGGTAACTGATCAGCCTTCTTGGTCACTTGCTCAACGAGCTGGACATAATCTTCCGATTTGAAGGCTGGGGACGATAAGTCCACGTCGTTGCAGAAGAACACTTCATCGACACAGTCGACCCGTGATAAAGCGTCCGGTACCACATTCTGACTACCCTTGCGGTGCTCGATTGAAAATTGGAAGCCCTGCAGCTTTAGGCTCCAGCGAGCTAATCGGCCGCTTAGATCGGTCTGGCTCATGAGCCACTTCAGGCTGGCATGATCGGTTATTATAGTGAAGGTGTGACCTTCCACATATGCCCTGAACTTTTTGACACTTAACACCGCTGCATAGCACTCTAGTTCTGTGATGGAATAGTTACGTTGCGCATTGTTCAGTTTCTTCGAGAAGTAGGCAATTGGGTGCTCTTCGTCTCCGCGTCGTTGGAACAGGACGCTTCCTACTCCGGTCTTGCTGGCGTCACACTGGATGAAGAAAGGGCTGGTGAAATCTGGGGTTATCAGTAAGGGTGCAGACATCATGGATTTCTTCAGTTCCTCGAATGCCTGTTGGGCTTCATCGGTCCAAGCAAATCTGCCGCTCTTTAGGCAGTCCGTGATGGGAGAGGCAATGCTTGCATAGTTACCTATGAAGCGCCTGTACCATCCCGTCATGCCCAAAAACCGTCGTACCTGCTTGGCCGACTTTGGAACTGGGAAATCCCTGATGGCTGAAACCTTGTCGGGGTCGGTCTTTAGCGACCCATCGCCAATGATAAATCCCAAATATTTGACTTCTCGAACGCAAAACCGGCTTTTGTTCAGGTTCACCGTCAGCCCTGAGCGACGCAGACAGTCTGCGACCTGTTCCAACGTCTGGATATGGGCTTCAAACGTCGGAGACACCACCAAGAGATCGTCTAGGTAGACAAAGACGCGTTCTCGAAGAGAGCCTGGGATTGCTTTATCCATTAGGCGGCACATACGCTGTGGCGCATTGCAAAGGCCGAACGGCATTACGGTGAATTGATACAACGGTCTCCCTGGGACCGTGAAAGCTGTCTTCTCTCGGGATTTTTCCTCCAAAGGAATCTGCCAAAAGGCATCCTTTAGATCGATGGCTGAGATGTATTTCGTGTCCTGTAGCCGTCCCAAGAGACCGTCGATATGGGGCAGAGGGTAAGCATCCTTCACCGTGACTGCATTCACCTTGCGGGAGTCCAGGCAGAGTCGCACTTTGCCGGGCTTTCGAACCAGGACCACAGGGGAGTTCCACGGACTGTTGCTCTCTTCAATCACACCTAGACTCAGCATGCGATCGACTTCCTCATACATGAGGGTCTGGATGGCAGGAGAGACAGGATAGTGTCTCTGCTTAATGGGCACCGCCTCGCCAGTGTCAATAACATGTTGTTCCAGGTGCGTCTTGCCGAGGCCACAGGTGTCAAAAGACGGGAACCGCGCCTTGGCCTGGTTCAAACGCGCCTGCTGGGCTTCCTCAAGGGGATGGCAGTTCGGGTCTGGTTGTGGTGCCAGCTGTATTTCACCGATAATGTGTGGGGCCAATTTAAAGGCCTTCCAAAAATCTATTCCGAGGTACAATGTTTGCGTAAGGCTAGGGGCTATATAGATGGTCAATGGCAATGTACGAAGGCCATACGTGACAGGGACCGTGATGAAGCCCAGAATTTGGTTGGCTGAGCCGTCGGCTGTCTGGACAGAGGTACGCAAACGCTTTAGCTGTGCCTCAGGGTGATTTCGGAGGAACGACTCTGCCCCTCTTCCCAGGCAACTAATGCTTGCCCCACTGTCCAGCAAGCCGAGAACCGTTTCGCCCAAAATTTGTACGTTAACAAATGGTCGTTCATCAGTGGCGTCAGTAAGTATCGCTGACAGGACTCGCTTGGTGAGAATACGTTTCTCTATGGCCTTCTGGCGGATGCGTGGGGTTTTAGCTTTGGGCTGCGCCACGTCGCCTTCCCCAAAGATTCGTTTACGGACTTGGTGGTAGTTGGCCCATCGTCGCATAAAGGAGGCTCTGGCCTGTGGAGAAGGGAATACCGGTAGCGGTTCCATTGCCGACAGGTCCGAGCTGTCTAACGAATTAGTTGACATGGCAGGTGGGACACGTTCGGAAGAGAAATCTGAGCAGGGTGCGGGTTCGCAAGGATACTCGCACCCCAACTCTAGTTTCCCGAGCAGTCAGGACAAGTAGGTAAGTATGTATCCGGTCGCCCACATTTATAACAAAAGATGTTGCGGGGGGCGGTACATACCATGAACCCATGTCCTTCCTGACGACAATTCCAACACTTAAGAGCTGGTCTGCCGGGCTGGGTCCTACGGACTTCCTCTAGAACCGGCTGTTGGCCAATTTGGGGCTCCGCGCGATAGTTCGCCACAGGGGCGTAGGGTTGATAGTTGCTAGGGTATGGCTGGGGGGGAAGTGGCTCCAGTTCATGGACTCGGTGTGCAGCTCGGTGATCACTCCTCCTTTCACGCTGCCATCTTTCGACCCTCAGGCACGCATCGCGAAGCTGGCGAACATCCTGATACGAGGATCCCATTATGGCGGACCCTAAAGAGACGTTCAGGTTTTGCATCAGGATGCGAACCAGCTCCGCAGGAGGCATCGGCCTTGATAGACGATTATGGAGGGTGAAAATCTGTGCCGAGTAGTCATCAAAGGACCGGTTACCTTGTTTGGTCTCCAAGATTTCTTTGATGACCTGGTACTCGGAGGTTTGACCACCGAACTGCTCAACGAACCTCAAGCGGAAGTCTTGCCAGGTGGGGGCGGGATAGCCTCGGCGGAATTGGGCCCAATACCAGTCCTCAGCGCTTCCAGTTAACAATACAGAGGCATTTCGTATCAGTTCAGGAGGCTGGACTCCTTCGTCCTGGGCTTTTGTTTGGACGCGGAATAGGAATTCTTCCGCGGGGAGCTCGCCTTCACGACCGGAGAATCTAAGCTTCCAGTTAACCACTGGTGACTTGTACTTGTTCGGTGCTGCTGGTGCACTGGGCTCGGCGGGATGGACAGGTGGTCCCATGGTAGGTCCGGTGGGCCAGACGTCGCTGGGTCCTGTATAGTAAGCTGGGGTGTAAGGGGGGTACGCGACGGGTGAGGGTTGAGCGCTGACGTTCGGGCCTTTTTGATGAACGTCAAGCAACAACGGGACTTGGAGGCCGGCAGTTCTAGTTAGGGGCTTTACGCGAGACCGGTCGGGCTCCGAGGAGCAATATCTTAAGGCTTTATTGACCGCGCTCTTCAGATCGGTTTTGGAAACGGTGGAGGGGCCGGCTTTAGAAGAGCTCTCCTTGCTTGTGCCTCCATTCCTTTGGAACTCTTCCTCAGGACCCGAGTCGCGAGAATCGTCATGGTTAGAGTCCTCTTGGAAATCTTCTCCGCCCTCATTGTCGGCGATAAACTGCCCCTTCTCATTTCGTTTTGGCGGCATTATAAAATTTATCGCTTGTCCCCTTTTTTTTTTTTTTTGTTGTTGAAGAGAAATATATTTATTTTTTTGAAAAATAAAAAAATTTAAAAAAAATATATTGATCGATCTTACGTGTAAAGGCTTACCTAAAACAGTAAAAATAAAAAAATCGTTTTTCCAATAAATTAACAATTCTTTTATGAGTTTTTTTTTTTTTTGTGTTTTCAATCTTCATTAAACTTGATTTTAAGACTTCAAGATAAAAATTCAATATGTGAGGTAACAAATTTCAACATCAATAAAAGGACTGAAAAAAAAAATTCACAAGAAAAAGTTGGGGAATTATTGAATTTGATGATAACTTCTTTTTGACCTTTTGTTTCTATTTACCAATAATAAAAAAATAATTTCTTAGTATTTTGTTTGTTTGGATTTGTATTTTGGGTGAGTGTGGCCCCAGGAAAAGGACGACCCTCCCAAGGCTAGGGTGGCTGATGGCGCCGATACCAGTCAGCCTGAACTCAGGACTGAGTGGCATCCGCGTCATCAGAAGCACCAAGTGCCTCCACCTGCGGGATCGATGATGAGGGTGGTGCCAGGCAAATGTCTAGCACCATCTTCATCAGGGCATCCCTATTGTCTGATATCCGGCCGCCCAAAACGATGACCGGATCCCAGTGACCACTGCGAAGAAGAAGGGGTGGAAGAAGGAGAGATAGAAGCCTCCATTGAGAGATAAAGGAGACCGCTCTGACACTCAGCCACAACTGGTCAGCAACTCGGCGGGTTCCCAGGAAGGTGATGTGTCAGAACGGTCAGACAGCCGGGGGCGGGTGCATATCGGGACGTCGAGGCTGTCGCAGCGCCAGGCGATAGAACGCCTGTTAGCCTGAACGGGGCAGGTCCGACGTCCAGGCACGCATCCGTCCATACTACCATACAAAAGGAAAACTAAAGAGTGATGGTTCTTGTCAGGGAAGGCTCGCACATGGTCAGGCGGTATAACGCCTGTTAACCAGACTTGAGTCTCCATGACAAGAACCGTAAATTAGTTTGGAAGGCTACCGCAGAAGAAATCGATAGATGAAGTGGTTGAAGAGAGAAGAAAGATAGGAAAGTGGAAGAAGACAGAGGTGATAAGGGCTACGGTACCGCGGTAAGTACTTTCGCCCACTAACCAAAAGCCAGAGGGACTTGGACGGAGAACGGAGAACTGCTAAGCGAAAGAAGTCCACTCCTGGCTCCTCTCGCTGGCCTGAGCCACAAAATTTAAAAGATAAACTACTAAAAATGGAAAAAATACTAAAGGAAATCCTAGCTTCGGACTGGGAAAATGACTAAAACAACAGACTTTCCGAGCTAGGCTTACGAGACTAGAAAATCAAAAGCAAATTCAATTCACTAGCCTGCGTTGGGCGCCATTTGTAACTGTCAGGAGTTGGGTGTGCCGGGGCACGAAGGAGGTGAAATTGCCATAAAGGCCAGGAAGACTCACATTACAAAATTTGGGGAAGGGGTCGAAGAAGAGGTGGCTCGGACGGCTCAGCCGCCGGGAGAGTATCGCCAAAAAAATAATGCATCCCATGCACCGGTTGTTGGCACGACTAGCGATGCGCTAGCTAGCTCGCCGGATGGGGTGGGGTTCACGGTTCATGGGAGCCGAAGAGGGTGACAGTTGGGGAATACCAAAAAAAACTCGTGCCTAATCAACAACAAATCTAAAGGGGGCGATAAGGGGGTGGAACGCGTCCGGGGCCAACGAGAGGGGCTAATAAGGGGGGGAGAAAAGAGAAAGGGGGGCCACTGGTCACCGGTTCATGTCAGGGGCGGTCACATATCGGACAACACTATTAATTTTAAGAAGGTGGCACTTACCTTGGGTAGAGTTATCCAAACATCCGTGGGCCACACCAACCGGGGGGTGTTTTACTCCATCCTCATTTTTGATTAGGTTTATTTAATTGTATTTCATTTAGTTATGCAAATTTAATTTTTATTCAATTTACTTCTTATTTATGTATTCACGTTTATATTTTTTTTTTTAAATTACTTTTTATTTAGTTATTCATGTTTATATTTTTTTTTTTTTTTTTTTTTTTTTTTTTTAAATTACTTTTTATTTAGTTATTCATGTTTATATTTTTTTTTTTTAAATTACTTTTTATTTAGTTATTCATGTTTATATTTTTCTTTAAATTACTTTTTATTTAGTTATTCATGTTTATATTTTTCTTTAAATTACTTTTTATTTAGTTATTCATGTTTATATTTTTTTTTTTTTTAAATTACTTTTTATTTAGTTATTCATGTTTATATTTTTCCAAATTAGGTTAATTCGTGGTTATTCATTTGCTTATAGTTAACTTGATTATTAATATGTATTACTATTATTTAATTCCATAATTTTATTTCCTTGTATTACTATTATTTAATTCCATAATTTTATTTCCTTTTATTACTGTTATTTAATTCCATAATTTTATTTCCTTTTATTACTGTTATTTAATTCCATAATTTTATTTCCTTTTATTTTTATTATTTAATTCCATAATTTTATTTCCTTCATCTAATTAGGCAAACAAAGGCCCAGAATTGCAAAACTAATCAATTTCAAACCAGAACGTCGCGAACGTAATTACACAAACCAAATGTGTCGCCGGTAATATGTTTTTTTTTTGATATAAAAGGTAAAAAAAAATTTTTTTTTTTTTTTTGTTTATTTAATAAGACATTTCGTCTTTTATTATGGATACGGTAACACTAATGTATTAAACATTTTTTTTTTTTTTTTGTGAAAATATAATATGATTTTTTTTCCTATTTATTGCAGATTTTTTCAAAGCTGGCATTGATTTTAATTTAAGTTTTTTTTTTTTTTCTTCAATAAAATTTAAGTATAGTTCAAATAAGAAGAGAGATGTTATTTTGTAGCTTACTCAGACGTACAAAGATTCTAACATTTTTGTTACATTATCCTTATGACAACCACTTCTGAATTGTTCTGCTTGTCTTAACTCATTTAATTACAAATGAACAAAACTATTCTCAAAACTATTTTCCCTTTCACTCGAGATATGGGTTTTCCTTGATTGCACTTATCCGTTTTCCGGATCACTACCATTGACGGAAATCTTGGACTTTTTATAATCAAACACGGCAAACACCATCACGTGTGCTCTGAATTCTACTCTCATAAAACGCACAGAACGAACTTCAATTGTGAATCATCCAAGAGAATCGGATTTTCATCGTTGGAAACCATACAAAATGGCGTTATTACGGTACTAATTGCACCCGGTATAATTTGTTCAGCCCCAAAAATACAACTACCACAAAATTAATAATTTAAATAAAAAAAAATAATAATAAAAACAATTTTTTAACTCACCAATAACAAAAAATAATAATGTCAATTTTAGCAAATCCTGTCCTCTTGTTTTTTATTTATATTGGGTTTATTTTGTCCTGGTTATCACATCACCATATACCTAAAAGGCAACAATCCAATAAATTAATAATTATGTAAAAAAATCCATACAATGAGATAATGAAATGGATAAAACCCTGGACACGGACAGCTGTCAACAAAAAAAAACAAGAATCCCAACATGCACAACAACAACAACTACATTACATATTAAACAAACAAATTCATCACAAATAACACAAACTATGAACATATAGCGAGCTTCACCTATCAAACAAATAGCAAAGAACATGTTACCTTTGTAAACACCATTAACTTACAAAACACAGGTAAAAACATAACAAATGCAGGCAAGAATACATAACCCTACATTCCCAAAACAAAAATTGTTGTCTACAGACAACCAGCGACATATACACCTGCAACTTGAAACATAACAACGCACAACACTAGAACAATACAATAAAAATGTACACGCACCTGCAAACCGCGATGTTTGCATTTATTCCGCGAAATTCACCGCGCACGAATTCGCGACCCGTGACGTACCACCGAAACGTCAAAACTTCATGTTGTATCAACATATGATACATGAAATTGGTGTAAAATTTAACGAGGAATACAGCGGTGATGTTGAAAAAACGAAATATTTTATGGTTAAAAAGATATTTTCATAAAATATAAATTCTCATAAAGATAATGAGAAGAAAAGAGAAAATATAGTGAAAAAGGATGAATATATGAATTAATAAAATTATGATATTGCAGTAAAAAATAAGGAAATGGTCGAAAAGGACATTTTTAGTACATCATAAAAATCGAAGAAAATTGAGAAAATTATATTGAATTAATTAAAATTTTATGAAATTAAAAGGAATAAAATAACTAGAACTAAATAAAAAGAAAGGAAAATAGTTTGAATCTATTTTTTGTCATCAAAAAGGTCTAAATACCCCCACCTAAAAATGGCAATGCAGTTTAGGCCAGGACCGTTGGGTCCAGTGTATAAAAACCCGAACCCAGAAGCAATCAGTCTCTCTTGTCTATTAACAGTCAAAGAAAGTGTATCAAGCAAAGTAAGTGAAATAACTCCCAAGCAATCTTCTTTAAGGTACTTATTGTGAAAAAGGATTTTTCAACAATTTATAAGGTATTTTTTCACCAATCATTAAATTTTCTACAGGCCGCATGTGTTCTGGGAAATGTTATATGTTTGGTTCTAATCAAGTTTCCTTTTCAGCATCAGTTCAAAGATAATATTCAGTGCGACTTTGTATCTTGCCTTAGTCGAGTATTAAATTACTGTCTGGCTATATCTTTGATATACTCAGTGTAATTTTACATACAACCTTTGGTCAAATACTTTGGTCGCTATCTGGATACATCTAGTTATTATATATATTTTGTTCAAAAATAAAGAATCCTAACTAGAACCCTTTCAGTAAGGTGTTATTGGTTAGTAATTGTAGTGTACACAAAATAATTTAAGTGAAGCATAAGTCCTATTTGTTAGTCTTAAGCAAACAGTTCGAAATAAAAACAATATATTGAATTCTACCTGACACGTGCGTTTCCTTCATATTTTCCCTTTCCTTTAGTGCAATTTTTCATTTTGCACTAAACATTTTGGTGGTTCCATCCAGGAATACGTGTCAGCGAATTCAATTTGTTTCAATTTCTTTTGTTTGTTATCGGTGTTCGTGTAATTCTTATAGTGCAACATATCCAAAATGACTACGTTACAACAAATGTGTCAAGCACAAGAACGTTTGAAACTCCGTCTATTCCAGTATATCGACACTGCCAAAAAGACGGCACATTCAAAACGCAATCTAGGATTCTACAAAACCAGAATCACTGGATTAAATGCAATATGGGAGAAATTTCAAAAAAACGACATAGCATTAGATGAATCATCAGTGCAAGAGAATGCAGAAGCAGCAATTGCGTATCTCAATAGTGATATATACGGAACCACAGAAGCCAAATATTATGACTATCTCGGAGAATTAATGGATGGATTGGAAAAATGCCAATTAAAAATGACTCCACCTCCAGAACCTCCAACTACAACATCATATGAAATACAACTGCCGAGAATCAGTTTGCCAAAATACAATGGCGATTGTGATTTGTGGCGATCATTTCATGATGTATTCGTTGCGTTGGTCCATAATAATGCAAAACTTGGTCCAGTACAAAAATTACATTATTTAAAGGAATGTTTGGTTGGAGAAGCTGAAAACATATTGCGACATGTTCCAATCACTAACGAAGATTACGCACCAGCATGGGAAAAACTGAAGAAGCGGTATGAAAATAAAAGAATGTTGGTAAATCACCAGCTAAAAACTTTTACAAACATACCGAAGCTGACTACTGAATCCTCTAAGGGCATGAAGGAATTAATAGATACTTCATCCGAATGTTTGCAACAGCTGAAGAGCTTAGGTGTTGATACTGCGTCGTGGGATGCCATTCTAATTTATCTATTAGTACAGAAGCTTCCTTTCACAACACTACGATTATGGGAAGAAGAGCAAGGAGCAGATCAAACTTTGCCAACTTTTTCACAATTCAGCAAGTTCTTGACAATGAGATTACGGGTACTAGAATCAATTGCTGATGCAATCGTTCCACGGACATCAACACCAATCAAGCCAACAATCACAAAAAAGGTCACACACACGTATCATGCAGTGAAGCAAGACTGTTGTCCAGCTTGCCATCAAAAGCACTACATTCGAGCATGCACCAAGTATCAACAAATGAATAGTGATGCCAGACGTAAGGTCATACTAGCAGCTGGACGTTGTTTAAATTGTTTATCCAACAACCACATGGCAAAGGAATGCACAAGTAAATATACATGTCGCAGATGCAAGAAGCGTCATCACACTACCTTACACGACGACTCCAGACAAGAGAAGCAGGGATCAACAGGATCCAAGGAAAAACATTTACGAGAGGGAGAACCAATACCAAGCCAATCTCCAACAACTTCGAAATCCCAATCAGCCGACAGCGCTGACGGAGTAACCACAATTCAAAACTTTCTAACCATGAAAAATCACCATGCATTGTTGTCAACAGCACTGGTAACGTTTCGCACTAATCATGGCACGGAAAAGGTATTGCGGTGTCTAATAGACAATGGCTCCGAATCATCATTTATCACAAAGGCTGCATGCAAGCAGCTAGGAGCTACAGGAACTAATACAACTGTAGCAATAACAGGTATAAACACCAATCCATTAGCTACTGCACACCAACAAGTTAGGCTCACAGTAAAACCAAACAACGCTAACAAGGTGTCAGTGACGGATAATTTCTTGATACTCAACAGTATCACTGATCTTTTACCAACAAAGGTAATTCGCAAGGAGGAATGGAATCACCTCAACAACTTGCCTCTAGCAGATCCAACATTCTGGAAGCCAGGAAGGATCGACGCACTCCTAGGAGCACGAATCTACGCACGTATTCTAAGGAACGGCATACGAAAGGGACCTAGTACCGCCCCAATAGCCGTAAACACAATCTTTGGATGGATAATAGTGGGACCAACGACAGACACAGTCATAGATAAAGTCTCAGCATTTACGGTCACAACACTAGATTTACATGACCAATTAAAACGTTTTTGGGAAATCGAAGAACCTCCTGCAAAACAGATCCTAACAGAGGATGACAAACTGTGCCAGCAGATCTTCGAGACAACACACACACGTAAACCAAATGGAAAATACCAAGTCAAACTTCCATTTAGGAACAACAAGGCTCCTGCTCTAGGATTATCAAGACCACAAGCACTCAAGCGTTTCACATCGCTGCAACGGCAGTTCTCTAAGAAACCAGAATTCGAAAAAGAATACAGAAAGTGCTTGGATGAATATATTGAGCTTGGACACATGGAAGAAGTAGACCCCCCAACAGATAAAGAAGAACATTTCTACATCCCTCATCACGCAGTCTTCAAAGAGAGTACCACGACTAAATTAAGAGTCGTGTTCGATGCATCCGCCAAAACTACAAATGGCACATCACTCAACGAGCACTTGTTGACTGGACCTACTCTTCAACCCAAGCTGTTTGCAACCTTGCTCAATTGGCGAAAATATAAAATCGCTATGAATGCAGACATTGAAAAAATGTACCGCATGATTGATATCCACCCAAAGGATCAAACATTTCAAAGGATTATATGGCAAAATCCGAAAACATCACAACTTCAAGACTACAAGTTGAAAACGGTGACTTTTGGCACGGCAAGTGCTCCATACTTAGCAATTCGCACGCTGCAACAACTCGCAGTGGACGAAAGGAAAACTTGGCCGTTAGCTTCTAAAGCACTACATGATAATTTCTACGTCGACGATTTGTTAACCGGAGCTGACAACATCAATGATGCAAAACAATTACAAATGGAATTGATAAACATCACACGGTCAGGTGGTTTTAACCTACGGAAATGGGCTAGCAATGAGCAGACACTATTAGACCATCTCCCTCCAGAACATCGTGAACTAAAGAATGTATTAAGGGGTAACACCACTGTAGGATTTTGAAAAAATGGAATTTTTGTTTTTTGGCTTGAAATATACTTCAGGATAACAAAAACAATGTGCAGTTGGTCCTATAACAGAAAAATAATTTTGAAGGATTTAATTTTCGATTTTCCCCCGGCGCCTCGGAGCACGCGTTGGTCCGACTTATTGCTTGTATATTGCTTTTACCTGTCGAAATAATAAGTACTGCTATAGCAAAAAGGTTATTTGGGTTCCCCAGGTGTCCACCAGGGTGCGCTACAAAATAATAAACGTGTTTTACATTACATCGCACAGTGAAGGTAAAATACAATTTTCAAAGATTAGAGTACTTTCAAAACTTTAAGCGCGATTATCTGGAAACCATGTTTTTCGAACTGGGTGGACGGATTACTCGGAGACTATTGCATGGATCGGTTTGAAATTTTGACATTAGCTTCACAATTGCATTCTTTGCAAAAGTACGTAGCCGTTTTTTGATTCGTTGTAAAAAAAATTTTTATAAACAATTTACTGCTCATTTTTTTTGCCGAAAATCAATTTTTTTTTTCATAAGTGCGCCATTTTTACAAAAATCAGTTTAAAAGTAAAATCCTACGTACTTTTATGGGCAAGGTCAAATAGATTAGGAAACTATTTGGATTTTGTTCCAGGTCTTCAACTTTCGGAGAAATCCGTCCACCCGTGGAGGCCCTTAACAAAAAGGTGATTTCGAAAAACGACTGTGGCGCCACCATTTTGTAACAAAAAGTCAATAAAAAAAATTTTTTTTACACTTGAATACATGTTTGATCAATCGCCTGAAAAGAATTTCGATCCCTTTTTCCATACCTTTTAAATTAATTCCCAAAATTTGGCCTTTTTTCGCACCTCTACAGTGGTGTTACCCCTTAACATTCAACACAGACGAAACAGTGAAAACCCTCGGGATACGATGGCATCCTGGACCGGATCATTTTACATTCACTATCATCCCAATGCGAGAACACAACATCGCAACTAAACGCAATATTCTCTCGGACATCGCATCCTTGTATGACCCCTTAGGCTGGCTGTCACCTGTTATCATTACTGCCAAGATGCTAATGCAAGTATTATGGATAACCGGCTGCTCATGGGATCAACAAGTGTCCACCCAAGTAGAAAATGAGTGGGTAACTTTCAAACGTGAGTTAACCAATTTAAACAAATTAAAAATTCCCCGATGGATTAAATACAGCGCCCACACAAAGGCACAACTCCATGGTTTTTGTGACGCTTCAGCAAAAGCATATGCTGCAGTCCTATACCTACGAGTGGAAGAAGATGATGGACAAATCTCGTCAATGTTATTAACTTCGAAAACAAAGGTAGCTCCTACCAAGCCAACAACAATACCCAGGCTAGAACTAAATGGAGCTGTAATTTTGGCCAAATTATTAAAGGGCACGATTGAGGACATGCAACTACAGCACATCCCTACATTCGCATGGACAGACTCAATGATAGCGCTCCAATGGGTGAAGGAACATCCGTCCAGATGGAAGACATACGTGGCCAATCGAGTCGTCGAGATTCAAGATGTCATACGATACGACCAATGGAGACACATTGCAACAGAAGATAATCCTGCCGATGTGGCATCCAGAGGTATCGCAGCAACGAATTTGGTTAGCAACCAACTATGGTGGCATGGACCCAGTTGGCTGACCAAACCACAAGACCAATGGCCTCAACATCAAGAGATAAAGGAAAATACAGATTTAGAAGCGAAAAAACCAATCATTACAAGTTTCCTCACACAACTTGAAGACAATATTTTACTTCGTTATTCATCAATAACACGGCTTACACATATTGTAGCCATGCTCAAACGTTTTAAACACAATTGTAAAAATCCCAATAATAAACAAGTTAATCAGCTTTCCGCCATAGAATGGAAAGAGGCTGAAAACACCACGTTGCGGCTTACACAAGAAATGGCTTTTCCGGAAGAATACACAAATTTACTACAAGGGAAACCACTTTCAAGAAACAGCCGTCTATTAAAACTTACGCCTTTCATGGACAAGGATAAATTGATACGAGTGGGAGGCAGACTAACTAATGCCACAATACCATACGAGGTGAAACATCCCATCATTTTACCCCAAGACCATACGCTCACATACTTACTCATAGACAAGATCCACCTAGAAACATTACATGGCGGACCTTCATTGGTGTTAAGTACGAGTCGTCAGAGGTTTTGGATTTTAAATGCACGAAGATGTATCACAAGCAGGATACACAAATGTGTGGTATGTGCCAAACAACGAGGAGAAACTATGACGCAATTAATGGGGCAGCTACCTATTCCAAGAGTCAATATTAGTAAACCATTCACTAATGTTGGTATTGACTACGCTGGACCAATCACCATTAAAACGTCATCAATTCGAAATGCAAAACTACAAAAAGCGTACATTTGTGTCATCGTTTGTCTGACAACCAAGGCAATACACATAGAACTGGTATCAGACTTATCATCAACAGCATTTATCGCAGCCCTCAAAAGATTTATAGCTAGACGAGGACTGTGTGCAAATATCTATTCAGACTGTGGCTCAAATTTCGTCGGAGCTAAGTCTGTATTAGATAGGGAATTTCGACAAGTACTTAAAGAGTCCAACCAAGAAGCGGAACGATATTTCACGCCAAAACAATTATCATGGCACTTCAATCCTCCTGCAGCACCTCACTTTGGTGGACTATGGGAGGCAAGCGTAAAATCTATCAAATATCACATATATAGGACTGTTAAAAATACAATATGTACATTTGAAGAGTATGCTACATTACTTACGCAAATTGAAGCATGCTTAAATTCCCGACCACTATGTTGGGTTCGAAATGATACAGAGGACACAATGATTCTGACTCCAGGACACTTCTTAATTGGGCAAGCTCTCAACGCCCTTCCTGAAGTGACTAATGAGACAGGAGCTATATCATCACTTCAACGATGGAAACACATTCAAGGCATGGTCAAGCAGTTCTGGAAGATATGGTCTAAAGACTATCTTAATCAGCTGCAACAGAGACCAAAATGGAATACTCCACAAACAACATTACAGGCCGGGGATATAGTCCTCATTAAGCATGAGAACATGCCACCTACAAGGTGGCCACTCGGAGTAATAGAGGAGACGTTTCCCGGGCCAGATGGGTTGATACGAGTAGTGCAGGTCAGAACTAGTCAAAACACGTTCAGGAGACCAATTACAAAAATCTGCCGTCTACCCATAGATCAACAAAGGTCTACAGAAGTACCACAAAATACATAACAGGGAGTAACATTTTAAGTATCGTCATGTTACATGTTTGTCGTCCATGGTAATGTTGTCCAATTGTTCACAAATAATCCTATTCCAGACTCCCAAACTAATTCAGTTTCTTACAGATGTCAATCAATTATACCGAAGAAGATTTGGCCGCCGCCGAGAACTACTGGCTATATGGCACAACCTCGCCGTTAGGTAGTCCAGTGCTGGACATCCCATGCAATTTCGACGCAGAGTTGGCCGAATTAGCAGCGCTACTTGAGGATCCCGTAGCAGCAACCGAGCAAGCAGTCAAGGCTAATCGAAACACCAACACTGACATCAACCCAAATTCAGATCAGTTCCAAGGAAGAGTACTTAAGCGGGCCAATAACCCAACCAGACTCACTCCTCAGGAGCTAAAGCCGAAAATGGGGAAGTCAACAATCAATTTAACATCACCAAAACGTCCAGTGCTGAGCAGGTCATTCGAGGTAACTCCATGTGGACCAGAGATTCGGAAACGAACCCAACCCAGGCGAATTCCGAGCACCAGGTTTAGCGCACCACAGAGTCAAGAGGAGCCGGCTCAAACCATAACAAAATCATCCACGCCAACGCGTGATATAAAAATTAAGGTTTTAAGTGACATAGTCATCAAACCAGCTCCACCACGACCACGGATACAGCACACACCAGCCCAAAAAATCACACTGGCAACTAAGCCATGTACAATCGATCTCACTCAGTCCGATGATAAGACAGCGACAACCGCACGCATGCAAAACCTGGCTGGACCAGTATACACAAGACACCAAAATCAATATCATTATGTAACCAGAGATAACAACATAAGCATTCAACTGCAAGAGCCTGCTATCATTAATGGACGCCAAGTGAAGAACCTCACACTGCTCAGACCGACAACTACGCTCACCGAATTAAAGGACAGAATGGAAAACTCCTTTCAACGCTTCACCACAAGGGAGGGTGAAGACTTGTATCTCCCGAAACACATAATACAACGCATCAAGTTTGATCAGGTACGAGCGACACGTAAAAAGGAGCAGACAATAAGCCTACCCAACCGATACCAGGTTCGACTGCAAGTTAAAGCGGATGGACGCATAGTCTTCCACCATCACCATAAAAGAGGGCTAAGCAAAATAAATACACGGTTGAACAAGGTTGTTCAACAGGGGGGAGAATGTTCAGCCCCAAAAATACAACTACCACAAAATTAATAATTTAAATAAAAAAAAATAATAATAAAAACAATTTTTTAACTCACCAATAACAAAAAATAATAATGTCAATTTTAGCAAATCCTGTCCTCTTGTTTTTTATTTATATTGGGTTTATTTTGTCCTGGTTATCACATCACCATATACCTAAAAGGCAACAATCCAATAAATTAATAATTATGTAAAAAAATCCATACAATGAGATAATGAAATGGATAAAACCCTGGACACGGACAGCTGTCAACAAAAAAAAACAAGAATCCCAACATGCACAACAACAACAACTACATTACATATTAAACAAACAAATTCATCACAAATAACACAAACTATGAACATATAGCGAGCTTCACCTATCAAACAAATAGCAAAGAACATGTTACCTTTGTAAACACCATTAACTTACAAAACACAGGTAAAAACATAACAAATGCAGGCAAGAATACATAACCCTACATTCCCAAAACAAAAATTGTTGTCTACAGACAACCAGCGACATATACACCTGCAACTTGAAACATAACAACGCACAACACTAGAACAATACAATAAAAATGTACACGCACCTGCAAACCGCGATGTTTGCATTTATTCCGCGAAATTCACCGCGCACGAATTCGCGACCCGTGACGTACCACCGAAACGTCAAAACTTCATGTTGTATCAACATATGATACATGAAATTGGTGTAAAATTTAACGAGGAATACAGCGGTGATGTTGAAAAAACGAAATATTTTATGGTTAAAAAGATATTTTCATAAAATATAAATTCTCATAAAGATAATGAGAAGAAAAGAGAAAATATAGTGAAAAAGGATGAATATATGAATTAATAAAATTATGATATTGCAGTAAAAAATAAGGAAATGGTCGAAAAGGACATTTTTAGTACATCATAAAAATCGAAGAAAATTGAGAAAATTATATTGAATTAATTAAAATTTTATGAAATTAAAAGGAATAAAATAACTAGAACTAAATAAAAAGAAAGGAAAATAGTTTGAATCTATTTTTTGTCATCAAAAAGGTCTAAATACCCCCACCTAAAAATGGCAATGCAGTTTAGGCCAGGACCGTTGGGTCCAGTGTATAAAAACCCGAACCCAGAAGCAATCAGTCTCTCTTGTCTATTAACAGTCAAAGAAAGTGTATCAAGCAAAGTAAGTGAAATAACTCCCAAGCAATCTTCTTTAAGGTACTTATTGTGAAAAAGGATTTTTCAACAATTTATAAGGTATTTTTTCACCAATCATTAAATTTTCTACAGGCCGCATGTGTTCTGGGAAATGTTATATGTTTGGTTCTAATCAAGTTTCCTTTTCAGCATCAGTTCAAAGATAATATTCAGTGCGACTTTGTATCTTGCCTTAGTCGAGTATTAAATTACTGTCTGGCTATATCTTTGATATACTCAGTGTAATTTTACATACAACCTTTGGTCAAATACTTTGGTCGCTATCTGGATACATCTAGTTATTATATATATTTTGTTCAAAAATAAAGAATCCTAACTAGAACCCTTTCAGTAAGGTGTTATTGGTTAGTAATTGTAGTGTACACAAAATAATTTAAGTGAAGCATAAGTCCTATTTGTTAGTCTTAAGCAAACAGTTCGAAATAAAAACAATATATTGAATTCTACCTGACACGTGCGTTTCCTTCATATTTTCCCTTTCCTTTAGTGCAATTTTTCATTTTGCACTAAACATAATTAACGGTAAAAGAGGAAAGAACTTTGTTTTTCGAGAAATAATTAATTCACTTTTTCTTTCTGTATATATATACTTCGCCAGCGAATTTTCTTTATTTATTTTATTCACCTCCCGTCCTGAGGAAATTTCCCTGCGGTTGCAACTCCGCGAGCAAAAAAAAATTTTCGTTGTAATCACAACTCGTCCTTTCCAAAAAAAAAATTTTCCTTAATTTTTTTTTTTTTTTTTTTTTTCACTACGGGATTTAGTGACGATTTATCAAATATTTCACTTGCCCTTAATGGCCACAAACTACCTGAATCCCGGACTATTACATTTTTTTTTTTTTTTTTAACTTTACAATGCAGCAAAAACGCGTGAAAATTTTAAATAATCGTCGGAACTTCAGCCGCGGACCTCATACCCTTTTCACGTTGTTTCTACTCTCTACCGATTTTTTCTTTTTTCTTTTTTTAAGCACTGCGTGCACACAATAAAATTTTCTTTATCTTTTTCACAACTAGATCAACTCCGTGTCACTCATATTTACAATCATTTTTAAATTAATATCCACTCGAATTTCTGTATCAATTAAACGCGCGGCGAACTCAGATCGCGACTCTTGAACAACTTCATCCCGACTCCAAAACAAATTGACCCTTTCTATCCAAAAAGTACAGACTGACTACCTCGAAGCGCAAAATTTTCTTTTTTCCAAAACTCGATCACGCCACTTGGGCAATTTTTTTCGATCTCCGGCGCGATGAGCGGTAAATTTTTCCTTTGTCTCGCTGCGGTTACTTGCGCCGGGGCTTCGGTGACGAAAAATTGGAATTGCTGGTATATTCAATTCGAAATTTGAATGTCTTAACGGCTAATATTAAACACAATAAAATGTCTACACGGAATAAAAATCGAAAGAATTCAGTTCCAGTTTGAATTTGTAGCATGACAAAAATGAATTTTCATACATTTTAGGAAAAAAAATTCGGAAAAATTATAAGGCCACCATTCCGTGTGCCACTAATGAGGGTATTACATATTGCACACAAGCATATATAGCGATGGAGAAGCACAGACGTTATTCAGGGATCCTTTTCATGGAAGACCGCTCGGGAATTCATCAAGGTATAGAAAAATATGCGATGCTGTCCCGAGCGGTGTTGCATGAAAAAAAATCCAATAAAAAAACCAGAACAGACACAAATGGAAATTCCTTTTGTACATTCTTCAATGAAAGTTATTCCTGTCTTAGACACTTTAACCAACAAAAAAAACAATTAATCTTGATATTATATTCAAGCAAATTTTCATTTTGATCTGGTTAAATTAAGGAATAATGTTTTAACGGAGTAAAAAACTGATGGTTCTACATCCGGAACTTTGATTTCTTGTTTATTTTCTGCTAGGCCACCCTAAAACATTGCGTAAAAAGACCCCGAGCTTCCGGTAGCAAAAGGTATTTATGGGCGGCGGTATATACAGTAGTGGACGAAATGGACTTTGGTGCGTCAGAGGTCCATGTATTTTAGGGCGACCGTTACATCGGGGAACACAATAGCAAAAATCAGCCGCCATCTTGATTTTCTTACAAAATGGTCAGATTGCAGTGCGAACTATGCATATGTGCAAAATTTGAAGTTGATCTGTTATATGTAAGTGGGTCAATCAAGTTGCAAGATTTGTTTACATAGACCATACATACATACATACATACATACATATGCACATACATACAGGTGAACCTAATATAAAGCTAATACATACATACATATACACATACATGCACACACATCAGTACATACATGTATACAGGTGAAGCTAATATAAAGAGTATTCATAAAGTTTTCACTCGCTTCTCTCCGACTATCGGATCAAGTTTTCCGTTTGAACCGATAGTTGGATCCTAGCAAAAAAATAGCCTAAAACATGCCCAAGAATATACTGAATCTTCCAGTGAAAGTCCCATCGCAATCGGAGCTTAGAAAATGACAATTATTTTGAAATCACAGACAGACATTCCAATTATATTTATATAGACTAGCAAAAACCCGCGTGCGTTGCAACGCCTTTTAATAAAAAAACATATGTGTGCACAGTCCGCGATAGGAAAAAAGTTTAATGAAAAAAATAACAAATCTGCAAAACATAAAGGTAGAAACAGAATGGCACGGAGACCGTGGCGGAGTCCGCCGCTCAGAGAGTTTCCCATACATTTAATTTCTCCCCAGGCGGCGCGGACAAATTAAATGTATGGGAAACTCTCTGAGCGGCGGACTCCGCCACGGTCTCCGTGCCATTCTGTTTCTACCTTAAGTTTGGGCACATAACTCGACTATAGAATAATCTCTCACAGTCAGTATTTCCGAACTTCTACACCATCCAAGAGTTCAAACGCAAGGTTAATCTCCACCTTCTTCAACACAATAACCCTTAAAATATTCCCCCTTATTAAGCTCACTGCTAGACATTGCATCATGACGTGACAAACGACAGAACAGAACGGCCAGGAGCGCGTTCAAAAACCTTACTATGGTTAACCATGGTTAACTATGGTAAACTTTTGCCGTTCAAAAAGTCTGCGCACTGTAAAAAAATAGGTAAATTCACAGTGCAAATGTACAGTAAAATTACATATCGCGATATAAAATACTAATTTACTACACAATTATTGTAATTTTACTATAAATGTTGTAACTTCACATAATGAAATTGGAAACCTCCAATACTGCATAACGTAAATGTTGATTACATGGATGTGACGTATATTTTACACAACGTTGTGTATTTTTCTAAATCGTTTATGTAGGAAAATTACAATATTTCTTATTATATTTATCAATGTTATGTAGTAAAAAAATCTTTATACTTCATACACTTTATACTGTAATTTTACAGTAAGAGGCGTAATTTTAGAACATAAATTTTCAGTAAAATTACAAATTTGTTATTGGAATGTAAGGTTTAAATTTTTCCTCTCGTGGATATAATTCACAGGTAAGAATGGAATACTAAGCATATATTCCCAATTGCTTTTAAGGCCAGACCTTTGACTTTGATCAGGGTCTGGGCAGTTCTTGTAACAGCCAAGAAATTTTGTTAGGCATTGCCTCACGTACATGCTTAACAAGGCATTGTGAGCAAAATGCTAATTTTTTATGTATAGGGAGTGGGCATTAACTAAGAATAAAATTTGCCGCTAGGAAATAATTCAGGCAGGGCCAAAAACATTGGCACAGGGCGGTAATCTTCAGCTTTAGGTTTTTCCCTTTTCGTCTCTCTCTGGTAAAAAGTTGCAACAAGAGTTTTGGAAATTTACAAAACTATGAAGAAAAAGCTCCAATACTGATTGTATTTTTACATCTCACAAATAATTTATATTTACTACACAGTTGGTAAAAAAACGTCAAGTAGATTAGGAATATTTCTAATCATATATATTGTAAATTTACAAATTCAAAACTTCCAGTATTTTTTTTGTAAAATTACCACAGAAATTTTTTACAGTGTGGTTAACTACAACATAACCATGAGCATACGAGCATCTCGTGTTTAACCATGGTGTAGTTATATTTTAACCCTGCTCGGGAGCATGGTTAGCGATAGTTAAGAAGAAGAAGAATAAAAACAACTCTCTGACAGTTGTTTTAATGTTAAACACATGAACAAATTAAAGTGGGATTTGTGGGATTATTGCAAATAAATAATTAATGAAATAATTGAAGCAATTAGCGGGGACCATTTTATGGAAAATTTTGTTTTTATTTTTTTTCTTCTGCTTTAACCTGTAGTTAACCACGGTGCGTTCAAAAACCTCCATGGTTAAACATAAACTTTCGTGGTTAAGTGAAGTGATGCAGCATAACCAGAGCTTACCACGTGGTTTACCATAGTAAGGTTTTTGAACGCGCTCCTGGTAGTATAAAGGGTGATTCCTGGGCTTAGCACTGCCACATAAAAAAAAATAAAAAAATTTAGAGTTACTTATAAAAAATGTGTTAAAACTTTTTATCAGACCCATCGATCATTTGCGGAGATGGAAAACCAAAATCTTCACAGTATTTCCGCAAATTGAAAGAACAATATCTCACCGTGACACCATTTCATTCGCGTTCATTCGATTATCGAGTCATGTTTTCCAGGGGCGCACAGAGCTTTATGGGGGCCCGGGACAAAATATAGTTGGAGGCCCCCCCTTCATTTTGTTACGAAGAATATTCACTGTGTAATCAAAATGTATTGTTAGCTATACATTAAGGTTTGTACTGTTTGTAGCAATATGCATGTAGTAATAAGGGCTTATTTGTTATTGTATGCTTAAGCCAGTAGGCTATAAAGACATTGAAAAAAAAATTGATTTACACACTGTTAATGACAAATCAAAATTTGCTGTCAGAAATCTATACAAATACAACTATATAGTCAAAACTCTGTCAGTGTGCCATTTGATAGCATTTTGACGAAAAGCCATGAATCGATTAGAACTCATGTAAAACTGCATTTCAGAAGATAGTCTTCGCACCGTTGGGGGCTCCTTCGACGTAGGGCCCGAGGAAAATAGCCCCGGTTGCACCCCTCTCTGTGCGCCCCTGATGTTTTCGGTCTAACCCGATAGTCGGATAATAGTGAAAGGTAGGCTAAACGCCTAAGAATATTCTGAATCATCCCGTGAAATTCGTAAAATCGGATTAGCCGTTCCGAGCTTTGAGGTTTACTATTGGAATGATAAAAAAAGCTCGCTTTTCTCCGGCTATCGGATCAAGTTTTCCGGCTGAATCAATAGTCGGAGCCGAGTGAAGCCTAAAACATGCCCAAGAAAACACTGAATCTTTCCGTGAAAGTCCCATCGCAATCGGATTAGCCGTTGTTGGTAGGTAGGTAGGTGGGTTGTTTCTATATATTGGCTGGAGCAATAAAAACTTTACATTCAAAATTATTTTTTACTTTTTAGTTCATTTTAAAATAAAAGCGTAATTTTTAGTTTTTTTAGACTATATTTTTTATTTTTCACTTTTTAGTCTATTATTATATGTCTTCCACCATTTTGTATCTAGTGACCGTCATATTAGACTTAAAATGACGGCGCACCGCTTACTGCACTATACTCGCTTACATTTGATGCCCATACCGAAGAAAAAGGTAATCCGCCATTTTGTGTTGGCCACCATTTTTAATTTTGAATGACCCCACATAGCTAATTGTATTCCACTTGTCTTACCCTTTCATTTGATATCCATGTCGGGGGTCAGGGAAGACAATTACAAAATTCGGTCGCCATCTTAGAACCCCCATCTTGATTTTTTTTAAAATGGTCGGATTGCCTTGTCACGCGAATATGTGCAAAATTGAAGTTGATCGGTTATATAGAAGTGGGTAAAAATCAAGTTGCAAGGTTCAAGTTTTCGGTCTAAGGATCCGAGTTAAAAAATAGCCTAAACATGCCCAAGAAAATACTGAATCTTCCGGTGAAAGTGCCATCGCAATCAGATTAGCTGTTTCCGAGATTAGCCCGGACAAATAGACAGACAGACATAGAGACACGCAGTCATACAGACAGACAAAAATTTTAAAAATTCTTGATTTCGTTTTAATACCATGGGCGCTTTCGACAATTCAGCCTGCTCTGTTTGCTTCCAAATTATAACTTCAGCTGAATATTTGAACAGTTGACTGCTCCGACTGCTGCAGTCGGCTGGATTTTTGAAAGCGCCCCATATAAATAACCATATGAACATGAACTGAGAAAATGACAATTATTTTGAAATCACAGACAGACACTCCAATTATAATTATATAGATAGATGTAGATGTGGAGTTTCCTGGATTGAGATTTTCGATATTTGAACCGATTAGACACTAGCTTATTGTGAATGAGGGGGCGAACGGCACCCGATTTGCCACTTCTATCAAAACCCGAGAAGAGTCATTGCAGACGAACACCTAGCAGCTCTGTTATCAAGCCCTAATCCCATCTCCCCGCGGTGCACCCTGGGGTACATCTTCGGAAGGAGGTAACGGGAGACGGTCGAATGACTAGTTCTCTGCGCCACAAAACAGAGTTTTAAGTCGGTTGGGTTGAGGGCTAGCAAACCGCTCCCATAAACACACCATTGCTACGAATCGGCAAACAATGCCTCGGAACCGGATGGACAACGCCCTATGTCCCATGAGGGATTAAAGGAGCGTTATGTATGTTTATGTATTATTGTGAATGAAAATTCGTAGTAAGTTTGGGAATTTCGTTCATTGTAACTTTGGGTTTGAGGAGCAAAATGTGCCAAGTATGTACCATCGAATTTTGCTACTTTTATCTCCACACGAAAGCATCGCCAGTAACATAATATTTTTGGCTTCGCATCACCTTTTGTATCATTCTGCTTACGCAACTTTGCGTACTACTTCTATGACGATGCGTTACAGACATGCCTTATAGAGCCTAACGAAAATGCCGTCAAACAAAGATGCCTCTTTAATATCACAGAGCACCTTGTACATGAGTTCGGAAACTCAATATGCACTAAAGAAGAGGGTAGATTTAAGATTATCCCTAAAGCGGGCCTAAACTATTTCCTAATGTAATATGAATTCAAACAAGTTTTTAGTAAGCGTTTCTATAATATATTCATTTCTTTAATATATTTTTCATTGCTCAACAATCTTGCAGATTTCAAATTTTACCATCGCCGCCTATAACCATTGTAACCATTCCAACCTCCTCGGTATCCACCTCCACCATTATAGTATCCGTGCCCGTGCCCGCGTCCATTCCAACCACCGCCATTCCAGTTTCCGTACCTATTATAATATCGAGCCTCTTCACCTTCTAGGGTTTCAGAGTCATCTGCAAGTGCAACAAGTTTTTCATCCTCTTCAGTGGTAGACTTGGGCAGAAACTGCAAGAAAAAATAATAATTTTATTCACATCATGTCTTCGAAGCCAACAACTGTTGCTTTCATACTTCTTCTTTTATGTTCACGAGATCCGCTTGAGGCTTGTCGTCTTCTTGATGAGCAAAGGTAGTCACTACAAGGACCAACAGCAACGCACTTACCTAAGAATAATGAATATTAGCGATCATAAATCCACACTGTATACTTCCTTGTACCTTAAACATTTTCTCGGGTACTTTCTTTATTGTTTGACTTCAGGTGGAGTAAGCTGCAATGCTCAAATTAATTGCTTCATTAGAACTGAGTAAGTATGGCGATGGACACTTCTTTTATACTTGAAGATGGATCTTGAAAAATCTCTGCATCGCAAAGAATGTTTTTATTGTTTTTTTCATCTCTGGGTTTTCGCAGGGGCGATGACATTTTGTAACAAAAAACTGATGACTATCAAAAATGATTTCTACGAACGCAGCGCTATCATGCCGAGAGTAGACAGTCAAAAATTATGCCCTCGAACTTTTGTAATAAGGTATATGAACTTCGGCGTGATAAACAGGAAAGGACCGGTTTGTTTAGTTTCTTAATGAGTTTTATAAAGAATTCCTAATGAGAGTTGGATATGAATTATTGTCGATTGGTTTTAGTTCCGATTCTAAACAGAATTTACTTTTTTTTAAATTTACGCTTTAGTCAAGAGGAAATAATTTTGCTTAACCGAAATTTCTTTACAAAAAACATAACTCTAATACAGGAAGAAAACGAAGTGCATACCATCCAGAAAACATTGCATCAATACAATAGACAAACACTGGTTCGATGCCTGTGTACCCGTACTATAATTTTCGTAAAGCTGAGTAGCCTCGATAAACTACATAGTTGGGATGTGGGTTTGACCCTTTCGGGCCACACGAGCAACTTCCCAGTATTATGAATGTTGAATATTATCAATGGATATTTTAATAATAAATAAACAATATTCAATATATAATATACTAGTGGGGCCCCTCTTTAAACACAAAACGTAATAAAATAGCAAACATATCAAACACAAACGAAATTCCTTCTGTAAAAAAATTCTCTTCCGATCAAACCAAAACAACAGAAAATAAAAAAATTCTCTTCTGAGAAAAAAGTCTCTTTCCATTTCTCTGGTCTCCCTTGGAAAAAGAAGGCAATTTTCTTGGAAAAATGTTGAAAGTGGCACAACTAGAATATTATTATAGATAATACTGATAGAAGCTATTTGAAACAGAGTGCCCAATTTGGATGCGGCCAGTCAAGCGCGTTCAAAACCTTACTAAGGTTAACCATGGTTAACTATGGCAAACTTTTGTCGTTCAAAAACTCTGTGGTTAACTACAACATAACAACGAGCATAACTTTTTGGCGTTCAAAAACTCTCGTAGTTAACCATGGTGTAGTTAAATTTTAACCCTGCTCGGGAGCATGGTTAGCGATAGTTAAGAAGAAGAAGAATAAAAACAACTCTCTGACAGTTGTTTTAATGTTAAACACATGAACAAATTAAAGTGGGATTTGTGGGATTATTGCAAATAAATAATTAATGAAATAATTGAAGCAATTAGCGGGGACCATTTTATGGAAAATTTTGTTTTTATTTTTTTTCTTCTTCTTTAACCTGTAGTTAACCACGGTGCGTTCAAAAACCTCCTTTCATAAACATAAACTTTCGTGGTTAAGTGAAGTGATGCAGCATAACCAGAGCTTACCTCGTGGTTTACCATAGTAAGGTTTTTGAACGCGCTCCAGGTTGTTCAAAATTGAAGGTGTCTCGTCATCGTTAATTTCATTTTCTGCTTGTTGATGGCTATTATAATCACTGCTTCTTTCGGTTTACAAGTTCCAGAGTTCAACCAGTTATCCATATTCTTGAACGTTAGGGATAAAAATTGTCATAATAAATAATCATCCAGTGTTTCCATTGAAGCAAACCAAAGAGACAAAAAACAAGTCTCTTTCCGCACGATACAAAATGACTGTTGTTGCCAGAACACATCGAGAGGATTTAACGTGTCGAAGTGTGTCGTTGTTATCCAAGAGTCGGCTTGCGGCTTGTATCGTGCGACATGGACTGGAATAATGAAAAAACCACATCATTTATTGAAGATTGCCATAATTCATTCGAATTATGGAATAACAAAATTAATGCTTTAAAAGACATTAGAAATAAAAATGATAGTTGTTGGTGATCAAATATTGCCGGGAGCGAAAAAAGGTACAATCCAAAAAGAGTGCCCCATCTCCCAACAAAAGAGGAAAATGGTTTGCATTTGGGTTTTTAAGTTTTTTAGTGGACGTCGACCCAAATCAACATTGTCGGCACACGTCCTTCAACTGATTGAAAATATCTCATAAATTCATTTTTCATTTCTTCAGTTTCAAAAGTTAACTTTCGCGCTCCATTTGGTAAATCTCTGCATACCTCTGGAAAAATTCGAGAAATGCTTGGCTCAAATATCCGAAGCAGATTCCAAAGTAATGAATAGCGATCACTCGTAGCCGATACGGTATTGCTTGCTTGGTAGAGTCCGTACCATAAAAGAAGGGAAATGAGCGCGCATGTTGAGGATATAAATGTGCCGGTAATTTGCGTTTTTAAACAACAGAGAGACGTTGCTCGCTTCTTGGGAATTGAGACTCTCATTGTTCAAGGAAACAGCGATTTTGAAATTCCCTTCTTTTATGTTGCGGACCATATCATATTTTTTTATAGTAAGTGAGACTTTCTCAAGCAAGTACATACTCAAAATCTTCTTTACTCATTCGTGTAAAATTTCGAAATAAAGCTTTATCGTCACCAACCAACGTGTTGTATAAATTATACTGGGTTTCATAAAGACATGGGTAAAGACATGATGCACTAAACTGAAAATGGAATCGTTTTAGACGCATGTTACAAGCATAGACGAAAAGTCTCAACATGGCGTTGAGAGGCAAATTCCGCATGCGACATTTCTGAAGTTTGTAACACATAGTCGCACACCCAGAATGAGGGTATCATGCTTCATATCGCGCAGTGTTGCATCAATGGAATTGCGCTTTAACAAGTAACGAAGTTTTTTATTATTCTTCTATGTTTGTAATCGAAAAAAGTAAGCTGCTTGTTGCACCAGGTAAGCGTACCCCCACTAAACTCTTCCCGTACCCCGGGGGGTTCGCGTACCACACTTTGGGAAACACTGCAACAGACGAATGCCAAAGCAGAACTCAAAATCATAAGGATACTATACCAGATGGTATACCACAGAAATCTTAAAAAATATATTGCAATATGACAAAACTGCAATATCTCGATCTCAATTGCTATACCACAAGTGTGTCTTTGGTATTAGAATATGGTTGGAAGGCGGCCTTACATGTTCTCGTTGCTATGGAGAAGCAGAAGGACGGCGGATGGCCAGCTTTTAGGCATAATTGTCCAAGTCCCAGTTTTCAGAAGCATTTATTTAACTTAAGAACTAGCCTATTATAATTTTAACTAAACGCTTAAAGTTAATTATTCTAACCTATTTTAATCTATCTAATTTACTTACCCTCAGCAGGCACTCTAAATTAATCTATATCTTAATTTAACTTTGTCTTTCGGCTAGGACTTATGTATAATTATTTTTACATTTATTTATTATTTCTAATCCTAAGAAAAATTTGAAAAACTTAGGTACTATATATTAACACGTTCGCGGACAGTAAAAATTTCAGCGAGCTGCAAAAATAGACAGGCAATTTTTTTTTAAACTAGTTGTCCTATCCGAAATCTGGTTAGATATATATTGTAAGAGCAGTCAGAATATCGTATTTTAACCATTATAAACAAAGAATGCTATAGCATCTACGACGATATAGCATCCAATTTTTCAACTAGGATGACGTGAATGCTATAGCATTCATTCATAGAATACATGAGAAAAAGAGGTTTATTATAGTTTCATTACATTATTTATTCAACAGTAGATCTTTATTTGTCTACATATAAAAAAATTAATAAATAAAATCCATAATTTCATGAAAACAAAACTAAATATATCAGTCCATCATTATGATTGAATGTTTTTAGGATTCCATATCCGAATTGGAGTTACTGTGATCTTCAGGAGGTAAGTGCTATTGTAGGAAGCACTGTCCAGCGCACAGTGGAGGTTTATTTACACAGTTCTGACATCATCCGTATGATGTGAATTTTATTATTTTTTGCCTGTAACAATATTTGCACCTCAGGAAATATGTTTTACGTTTGTAATTTAAAGGTGCAGGTAATTTTTGCCTGATAGTGTGCACCTTGAAAATTTTTTGTCACAGTGTATCTACCATGCCTTTGTGAGTTGCACACAGTCACGTGAAGCACAAAGTCACGACCATTTGAATTTTGTGGTATTTTTAAAAGCGTATTTATTAGATTGTCTCTAAAATCAAGGAAACCAATATTTGAATCATCTATCTTCTTATAAATGTAATAAGAATTCCATACAGAAATATCTAGTAGATGGAATAGAACCTTCTTGTACCACGGATGGATATTTTAGGTGAGGAATAATATGATATCATTTGATCACATCTGTCTACGCCAGACATATTTGCGTTGTAATTAGCAATCCCTATTCTTTGAGATACCATATTTATTTTGTACGTCAATTATTTTCGGATGGTTTTCCGTTGTGATACGAAGCATGTCCCGCTGGTCTTTCCACTTACTAACATAGACGTTTCCCTGTCTTCGCCATATACATATGTTCTACGACTTTTGGATTCATTTTGCGATTGGTACGTAAGGTTCCAGTGGTATGAGTTCTCAAACTAAGCAACCGATTGCTCAGTCCGATACTATTATAGTAGCTGTCCATAAATAATTAATGGCCTTTCGATAAATATGGTTCCAATAGTCTCATAACGACAGAATCCACTACAGATAAGCAGACACCTCATTTGTTACTTTGCCTTTATATATATGTAGATTGAGAGCATAGCCATCATGTGTACAAAGCTGGTAGAATTTAATTCCGTACTTATTTTTCTTTGATTTTATAAATTGCCGACCACCTAGTCTTCCTCTTTGTAACATCATAGATTCATCTAACGATAATTTTTTTCCAGCTTTATATGCGGTTTGATATGAACTATTTACAAGCTTCAGAAGCTCGGAAATTTTAGATAATCTGTAATTAGTTAGTACCCCGAGTAAAAATAAATGATGGCCTTAGAACGGGCAAATGCCGATTGTGATTGAAACATAGTCCTCGGCCATCTGGCGGTTAACAGAAGGCTCGTTGCAGGACAGTACGGCCGTACAGGGGGCGATTGACGGTGAAACAACGGCCTTACAGTTCCAATAACGGCCATACGACGGTGGTACGGCGGCCGTATGGTTGCTATTACGGGTATACGACGATGGTACAGTCACAGCAACATGGATATTCGCCCTCCTATAAGAAAATATATTTCATTGCAATTAAATGTTTGAATTTTTTCGGTTGTATTTTTTTCAAGCCGTTAAATAACAAAATTCCCCACTAAAATATAAATCAACACGCACCACACACTTCACGTACAACAAACCGACGACTGGCGAGCTCGTTTCTCTTGTGCATCGATATCTTTAAGTAGGATAAATCGAAATAACCATTGTACATAACGAAAATGATGAAGTTACCATAAAATACATTCAACAATACATTTGGTGCAGATTCTTTTTTTGCCTCAAATTTCCCGTCGAATGACCGTTTCTACAGCTCAGTACTTGGCCTTTTAAATATTTTGGTCAAATTTGGCCGTCGTAAGGCCATATGTGCTCCCATTAAAAATGGTTAAAAACTCTACGGCCATCATATGCCCCTTAAAAAGCCAAGCGGCCGGTGTTCGCCCTTCATAAGGCCGTTTTTTATTTTTACTCGGGACGGATTCACAATTCAAGCAACGCAATAGCTGTTCAAACCTGCGCCCCGACATAGATGCCCCAAAAAAGGGGGGATAATATAACGGATTGTTAGACCAGTTCGAATGAATTGTAGGTGCCTTTTTTTGAGGCTGCAACAAACAAAGGCCAAAGAATACCTCCATTTCCTGAAAGCTTGTTTCTTTGAAACTCGGCAATTTCTCGTACAAGGACACGGACGTGATAGTGACAACAATTTTTTCCCATATTCATTTGTGCAACTAACAATTAAATTCATTGTTTCCGTAGACCAAATTTTTTCGAAAATCCTTTCCCAGGAAGGTAATTAGAAGAAAATCGAACAAACTGCTTCTTACTAATGACATGCAATGGTAAAAAGGATATGGGTAGGGATACGGAAGGGTAGCACTTCCAAGGTGCACAAGGATAGCTTCTTCATGCATCAGTGAATGCTTCTATTCCCCGCTGGGTTACTATACTCGTCATACGCTTTCATTTGATACCCATACCGAGGGCGTTGTAAATAAAAAGGTAAGCCGCCATTTTGTGTTTACCGCCATTTTGAATTTTGAATGACGCCACATAGCTAATTGTATTGTACTTGTCATATCCTTTCATTTGATACCCATGTCGGTGGTCGGGGAACACAATTGCAAAATTCGGTTACCATATTGGAACCGCCATCTTGATTATTTTACAAAATAGTCAGATTGCATTGTCACGAGAACTATACATATGTGCAAAAATTGAAGATGATCGCTTATATGGAAGTGGGTCAAAATCAAGTTTCAAAAATGTACATAAAGATGCACCTATAAGAATGCACTTTTCGATGAAGCAATGCAATTTAAAAAAAAGTGCAACACCAAAATATGGCAAAAAGTTTCTAGACGAGTTAACGAAGTGAATACAAAAAAACCCATCTCAAACCGACTTACTGCACAAAAAATTTAATGTTGACTGCTATATTTCCTCGCCTATTTACTCAATACGAAATTTGTAAAAACACGGAGAAAGTATAAAATGATATGAAAGCACCTAATGAATCAGTTGCTCATTACTTTATATAATGTACGAGTATATTAATTACAAAAACTTAAGGTTGTATAAAATTTAATGAATAAAAATTGCCTTTAAAATTTGAATGCTATAGCATTCATGTCATTTTGCATCACAATGAAAATGAATGCTATAGCATTCACGTCCGCGAACGTGTTAAATATATTTTTTTTTTAAATTTTATATAAAACTTTCGCTATCTTATTCTATTCTACTAGCTAACTTAACTCTAGCGAATCTATCTGACCGGGGGCATCAGAGGGGAATCTCTCTCGGATGACCCGCGTCCAGGCGACGGGCTTGCGTTGCTAGAAATAACAAAAGCTCGTGGAAGCTCGCACCACTTACTTAGTCTAACTTAAATTTAGATTCATTACTAAGTAAAAACTATAACTAAACCCTATCTAAGTACTAAGCTAATCTTTTAAAACTAGCATGCCTTAAGAAATATCCTATAATTTAATTAGAGAGGGCAAATACCCAACTATGGGAGATCCTCCAGCCACCAGTACACATTACTGGCATTAGAGGCCTCTTTTTTATCTTTTTCTGAGAATCGTGTGCTGAACCTCAAGAGATCCTGAACCTCTCTGCCTTCTTCAATAGCACGCACTCGCTTATCGCATGCATGGCGATACATGTGATATAGGAGGGGTAACCCCGTATTATCCTGGACCAATTTTTTGGCATCTAGGTAAATGAATGCTTCTGGGGGGATAAATCCGCGTTCACAAGCTGCTTTGTGGTATTCAGAGTTCGGGTAGAACGCTCCCCGAATAAGAGGATTTTCGCTCTCCGTCGCTCTAGCAACGTGACGTCGAATCAACTTAATTATGAAGTTGTCGATCCTGTTAACAAATGCCTTATCGTAGAGGATATTGTTGGCGTGAAATTTTGTGAAGCCCGATTCGGGTGTTCGATACAAGCTTAGGCACGCCCTTAAGCATTGTCTTTCGAAAACCCGAAGCTTTTCCATGTAAGAAGAGGATATGTTGAACCATACAGGACAACCATAAGTTAAAATTGGTCTGACCAAGGCTTGATAGCAGATCACTTTGACCCTTGGGCTTAGGTGTCTGCTGTAAAAAAGCCTTTTGGTCATATGAAACACCTTGTTTGCCTTGGCAAGAGCAGCACTTACATTTCTATTGAAATATAAGTATTGATCCAGCCAGAGCCCAAGGTATTTCACTTCCAATTTCTTTTCTAATGCTTGCCCAGCATTGTTCGAAATTTTGAGGGTTTTCCAGTTCTTCCGCACATCGCGAGAAGCTCTGTTTAGAGGAGTCCGGAAAAGGATCGATTCGCATTTGTTAAAATTGATTTTCAACTTCCAATCATCACCGTAGCGTTCGATTGTCTCGAAATCACGTTGCAGGAGCGTCTGGATTACTCTAATCTTCTGCCCTGTTCTGTACACGATCAGGTCATCCGTACGCGTACGCTAGTGCGAATCGGAGTGAACTTATTAGGTCACTCGTAAAGATATTAAATAAGAGTGGCGAGTTTACCGCACCCTGTTGCAGGCCATTTTTAATGTCAAACACCCTACTTGATGTGAAGTTGCCACTTTTGACGACGAACTTCTTCTTTGAAATCATATTGTGAATCATGTATAGCTGAGGTCCGGTCATACCGAGTCTGACCAGTTTGTAGAGAAGACCTTCGATCCATACTGTATCGAATGCCTTCTCAAAATCGATCAGACATGCTCCGGTACACTGGCCTTTCATGAAATTCCAGTGTATGTCTGATACCAGTTTGGACGCGGCATGAATGGTGTCATGTCCCGCCCTGAAACCAAACTGGTTATCTGGAATTATCTTCTTTTCCTCAACCCTGGCTGTTTCAAAAACCTTGCTGATATTCGGTAGCAAACTTATTGACCGGAGATTGGCAGGGTTAGTTTTGTCTTTAGCTTTTTTAGGTATTGGGTACACCACTGCCATTTTCCAGTGACCTGGGAAATGGGCGTTGTTTAAATGCCTTATTAAACAAAGTGGTGTATATGTCTATAGCCACCAGGGGCAGATGTTTCAGAACTATGTTCGGAATACCATCTACTCCAGCCGACTTCTTATTGTTCAGACTACGGAATGTTAGCAGGAGGTTGATTTTTTCAATGAACGTCGAGTTTACTTGGGCCTCGGGAATATCATTCGCTGGACAGTCTTCATTGAATTCGATACTTGTTCGATTCCCAGATTTCCAAGGTTTGATTTCATTGGATAATCTCGAGTGCTTTAGTGAAGCCCTATTCTCGAGGTAAAAATTCGTACGAACACAGGTGTTCACCGAATAAATTCCCTGAAAGTAGGCCCCCACTAAATCCACCTTCTCCTGCTCGTCCTCTCCAGTGGTCTCCAAAGTGTGGTACGCGTACCCCGAGGGATACGCAGAAAATTCTCGGGGGTACGCCAAATTTTTCTTCAAAGTACTTTATTTCCTGTCCTTTTCTGAGATATTCAATACTGTTGCGAATTTTTATTTTTTAACCCTTATTTTTGAAAGAAAGAAAAGAATAAATATTTTTTATATCCATACTACTAAACTAACAGATAAAAACATTAAGAGGAACAAAAGCGGCAAATAATCGTCAACACCCTTTTTAAAATGGGTGGCTGTCTTTAGGGGTGCACGGGGATATCGGGTCACGGGGCTACATGGAATACGGGTTTAAAAATCGAGCAGCAAATGTAGCTCCACGCTACTCTTGCCTTCTGAGTTTTTATCATCATCAGGAGCTCCACAGCCTATTGTTGGCCTTGACTTGCGTTCGCTTCCATGATTGTCGATCTCTGGCCCGTTTTTTCCAGATTTTTATTCGTAATGGTCTTATGTCGTCTCTGGTCTATATATTTTTTCTTAGGTCGTCCTAAACACCTAAACTCCTTTTTTCTGTCGGTACTTTCCGCAACACTGGGTGCCTTCCATTTAGACACAGAAAGCCAACTGTGTCCGACACAGCGTGTCGCTCTATGTAAGCCCAAATGGAACACTTAAGTTCATGAAAAATCCGCCACAGCGCACTTTCCTCGTTTTTATTATTGTTTGACAAGAAAATCGAAAATTTTGTGTCGATAATTTCTTTAAATTAATTACCCGACATCTTATAAATGCTGGGAATATTAAAAATGAAACAATATTGTTGTATTATAAATTAACGATCACATTTCAATTGGCGAGGGTTGGTAGCATTGTCTTAGTTGTGCCAGGCTGTGTCTAGCTGTGTCGTTGATGGAACACTTCTGTGTCGGACACAGTGTAACACTGGGTCTCTCTGTGTCTAAAAGGAAGGCACCCACTATCTTTGCCGGGTTCCGTTCCCGACCTCGTTCGACAAGTTTAATCCATATTATTTTAATCATTTTGACAATGTTTCGCTTGGTGTTTTCACTAGCTTCGTAAAGGAAGCCATCAAAAATGAAAACGGCATTTGATACGTAGTTTGACCTGACATATGTTACATAACTGCTGCAAATTTCTGCATAAGTTTGGCCGTGGTGTCATTTGACCCAATGTAACAAAAACCCTCCGTCGATAAAATATTTTCTATCGTTCAAGTCCGCCTGTTCAGTAGGTCAAACAGCCCTGTACAGGTTCGGCTTTGTTCTTTGCTCATCCCATGTTCATCGAAAAGAGAAAGAGAGGGTAAGGGTTAAGTTCGTAACGCAAAAATTCTCGCAGCACTTCATCGAATGTCTTGTGTCAGAATAAAGGTATATTCGAAATTTCAAGAGGCTGCACGCTTTCACTTCGTTTGAATTTTACAGCTTGAAGATCACCACAGAAATGGGTTTTTACGACCCACAACCCTTGACCCCGAACGGTTCGTCGAAGAAATAGTGAAATTTGTAAGAAATAGCGAGGTTATTTAGGAAAAGTTGATAGTTTCCGAGTTATAAACAAAAAACCATGAGGGTTGACCCCCCAAATCCCCATTCGCTACGCCCCTGGGTTCTTGGTTACTTTCATCAAGAAAAATTTTATCTCTTCCACAACACCTTCTATCATTTATAATGGGGAGGTGATACCAGGAACCTAATCCAATACCGAATAACACCTCGGTTCGCTTCAAATTCTTCTTTATCCGAAACTTAATTGCCAAAACGTTCTCGAGTACAACGCCCACTCAATGGACGGAGTTTTCTTCAGAACTCGTGAGGTGTATAAATGTCTCAAAGAACTTGATGTCAATAAATCTACTGGCCCTGACAATATTCCCCTATGGTACTTAACAAAAGTACCTCACCTTTGGTACGCCAACTTCAATTCTATTATAAGTGTTACTGTCATTTATAAATGGTAATTTTTCCCAAGAATTAGGCCGTATCCCGAGTAGACTCGTGAAACGGTATCTCCGTAACCTTGCAGCCCGTGACACGGTATGTCTGTACACCCGCATATGGTATGAATAGTGCCGCTCATATAATTCGGCGGTACAATTAATGATTATTTTCGTGAGAAGGGTACGCGGTCAAAAAAGTTTGGAGACCACTGCTCTATGCAACAATTATCGCCGACATGGCTGGTTTCTTCCGGATCTATGTTCACAGCCCTCCGCAGTGCCTGGTTAGTCGGGGTCCTAGGGATACGTAACTTGTCCAACCGGTTATGTGTTTTACTCCTAAAAATTTTATTTATCTGTCCCAGTCCCAAATTACAAATCATGAACATTGTTGAACGCATCTTACAACGAGCTTCCCACGTACATGACAGAAAAAATATGAGAAGACAAATATTTGAAAAACGCTACGAAAAGAGCACTTCTTCTTTTTGTCTGTAATTTGATATATTGTTTACTATGGACGTTTAGAAACATTTTTCAGTTGATTTTTTTTACCATAAATTGTAGGATTAGAAAATTTAAAAGAATTAGAAAATAAAAAATACTGAACCCAGACAATTTGGAGGGAAGAAGAGAATTTTCTGGCACATTAATATATGTACATAAGAATGTACTTCATCCAGTATGTATTTCAAAATGTTCCCAAGAAGTAGCCTTTTCTCCAGAAGTACCATTTCTCTTTTCGATTCTTTTATGCATAAGTACCTACATATGTACATCAGAGTAGCCCTTATTTATATGGGCGATTTTTTTTTTACATTTTTGGTGGCCTTATGGTCCTAGGTTTGAGGTTGTTGAACGCCCTTTTCTGAAACCGTGTTGCTGCTCATTTAGTTATGGGTCGATTCGAGGGGCAATCTTCTCAAAAACAAGTTTTTCAAAAAGCTTAGGGATTGATGATATAATGGCAATGCCCCTATAGTTGTCTACCGAGTATTTATCACAGGATTTATAGATTGGCGTAAGGTAGGATTTCTTCCATAGCGTAGGAAACTTTCCTAAGGATCAAGATTTGTTGAAGATAAAATGAAGAGGGACTAAGATATGTTTTAAACAACACTGCAGGAAGATAGGAGAGAGGTTGTCAGGACCGTTTCTTTTTTTGGTGTCGAGATTATTTAGACCAGTCATTAACTCGTCAACAGACAGGGTTATGTTATTTATAAGAAGGGAGGTGTCAGTGTATGTATCAGTTGGATCCGCGCCTGTTACACTGGATGTGGGGGTATAGATTTCGCCAAACCTATTAGCGAACATGTTACAAATTAAGAGCAGAAAGAGAAAAATGTGCTTATAAGGCCATTTTTCACAGAAGCAGGGCGTGATTGACGTCATCAAAAACTTTTGAGAAGTCAAGCAGAAATAGTCAGCAAATGTCATGTTTATCAAGACAAGAGAGTTGCGAATATCAGTTGTGACTATGGCTGTGATGTTTACGAAAGCAGGATTGCCATATATTTATAATATAAGTTTGTGACGCTCACAATACGCAATTATTTGAGTAGCCATCAGCTTTTGAAGGACCTTTGCCAGAAATGGAAGAATACTAACAGGCCGAAAATCGGAGGGACTGGCAGAGTGCCCAATTTGGATGCGGCCAGTAAATCTCAGCAAACAACTACATTAAAACGCCCTGTGCGTGAGCCCCCTTTCAAATGCTAGCTCATCCCAGTTTCTCAGAATTTTGACGACTTTTTATGGTTTTGTAATTTTCAACTTTTTTCTCAGAATTTCTAATAGTTTTTTAGTCGTCGGGGTTTTCTGAAGTTTGAACAAGACGACTTTTCAATAGTTTTTTAGGGTGTCGCAGAATATTTCAGTTTTTCAGGGTTTTCCGAAGTTTTTCAGTTTTTTCAACAATTTTTCAGAGGATTTCGACCATTTTCTATGGTTATTTAATAATTAAATAATTTAAATTAAATCGATAATATTACGTTTTGAATTCTTATTATGTCAATTCTCAAGAATCCTCATTTTAAAAATATTAAATAACCATAGAAAACGGTCGATATCCTCCGAAAAATGGTTGAAAACCCTCAACTGAAATATTTTGAAATAAAAACTATCCTTCATCTAGCGGAGTTTCCTCCTGGTCGTTTCTTGTAAAGAGGTCATCGACCCCGTTCTATAGTTTCACTATGTGCAGACTCGCCATCCCCTTTCCTCTTCTTTACACATTAGCTGTTGACCTATATCGCAATTCATCGTTTTCGCTCTCTCTCCTGCGCTCTCTTTTAGGCGTTGTTGGTGGAGCTTTCGGTTGTGGTCTTTGGGGGTTCGATGATGATCCTGTAGTTCCTGCAGTATCGATGGTTGTTTCCAGATTTCTCCGAGATTTGTGGCTTTGGCTCTGGCGATTTGGTCATTTGACAGTTGCTATTTGGTCATGGTTGGTTTTCGTTCCATGTATAACGTGAGTGTTGTTTATTATCCTGGAAGACCATCGGATTATGTCGAATGACACGTTGTTTTGGGCCGGCAAGTTTCCCTGGATTTGTCTTTAATCCCTTTCGCCGTAGGTTGGTTGATAAGGTCATCTCGGAACAATAGGTAATAGACGAGGTATGAGCAGGGGGTTTTCATCAGACAAGGTGGTGCGATATTCATTTTCCGTAATTTCCATTTTCGAAGTGAAACGATTCGCAGTTGAAAATTTAACCAAGTTTCACAACTTTTTGTCCCAGATATCTTAAATTACAAAACTTTTCTTTTATAACATAAAAATCAAGTTTAGAATCTGATGCCTGAAAAAAATTTCCCATTCAGGACCTCAAAAATATGTTAAACAATTTAGCAGTAGTTCGGCAGGCTTAAGGTTAAATCCGATTAAAACTAAAGACATGCGGATAAACGCAAACACCATTGAACGCACAGCGGTGAATAATGGTGACGTGGATATGGTATATAAAATATATCTTACGAGACACACTCCGAAATAAGACACACTTGGGTTGGAGACTCAAGCTTTATTGATACGATCACAATCCATTCTTACAGTCGTATGCAATACAAGTACATACATATACAATTCATTCCTAGAATTCATTGTGATAGATTTATATTATATATATAATACTACTACATAACATTTTCCCCTTTCTTTAAAATTGGAACCTCTCTGGAGCCTTTCTGATTCTTGAGGATCGTCTTAAAGTTGGCTCGGGTGGTGCTACCACTGGATTTCCTTGCGGCGGTTTTTCCGAAGCTTGTTGCGGATCTTCAGGACTGCTCGGAAATTGCGAAGAACTCTGCAACTGATTATTGTGAGGATTTTTAGATAATGTTGTTGCTTCCGTCACAATAGAATTATAACATTTCACGGGACGCAGCTGATGTCGTGTCGAATAAGGAATCGAGTTCCGCTTAATAATTCCATTATGGTAGCCTTTCCCACTGACCATTGCGATAATACCACACCGGATCACCTGGCGAATATAATTTGGAAGGCTGATAGGTCTCGATTTCAGGTTTTTCCGAAGATGATGCATATCCAAATGGCGGTTTTAGCTGATGTAAAATCAAAATGGTTCGTGGTTGGGTTTTGAGTATGAGATCAGCTGGATACTTCCCAGTTGAAGGACAAGGAGAATTTCCATAAGAAAATAAGAAGTTATCAATGCGTCTTTTAATTTCTTTTTTGCTATAATGTTTCTTTAACGAAAAGGATTTTTTGAAGTTTTGCTTCACAGTTTGCACTGCCCTTTCAGCGCTACCATTTGCCTGAGGAAAATACCCTCTTTAGAGCTACTATACCATTTGCTTTTAAAAAGTTTACAAATTTGGATGAGCCAAAAGGTGGTCCATTATTAGAAACCAGTTGCTCTGGCAACCCAAACGTCGCGAAAATTCGTTCCAATACTTCAATCACCGACTCTGTATTTGTGTAACTCATTAAATCTATCAATATATACCTGGAGGCAGCATCAACAATTAAAAAGAAATGATGACCTAGGAAAAAAAAGAAGGCAAGATGTATACGCTTCCATGGCTTTTCCCCCTTGGGCCATCCACTGAATGGTGATATCTCGTTGTTTTTTCTATATTTTTGACATAAATGGCACTCCTCCACTGTAGCCTGTATATCCTCATCAATCTTTGGCCAGAAGCAAATTGAGCGCGCAAGTAACTTCATCTTTACAATACCTGGATGTTCTTCATGAAGCAACTGCAGCACTTTTCGTCTCAAGGCTGTGGGGATCACAACTCTAACTCCCCATAATATACAATTTTGTTCCAACGACAACGAATTTCGGAGTTGAAAATATGTTTTAACAATCGAGTCATTCACGTGATCGTTCCACCCATTTCGAACTAATCCCAGCACCTTACATAATACAGGATCACTCTTTGTGAAGCTCGCCACGTCTTTAAAGGAAAGCGGCAATTCATCAGCATACGAAAAGGAGTTTATTAATGAGCCTGTCCTTTCCTGCGTCGTAATCTCTTTGTGCGGCAGACGTGACATGGCGTCAGGCGCGAACATGGTTACCCCTTTTTCATATTTTATTATATAGTTGTAAGACGATAATATCAAACTCCACTATTGCAACTGGCTAACTGCTGTAGTAGTGGCAGACTTCTCTGGGTGAAAAATTGTTTTTAATGGTTGGTGATCGGTATATAACACGAAACTCCTTCCTGCCAAAAACTTGTGAAACTTACGTACACCAAAAATAATGGCTAGTGCTTCTCTCTCCAGTTGAGAGTAATTCCGCTCGGCATTTGATATTGAAGCAGACGCGAAACCAATGGGGACCTCATTTTCATTGAAAAATGTACTAAGCACTGCTCCTATACCATCCTGACTAGCATCAGTAGCTAAAAAACAGGTTTAGACAAATCGTAATCGGTAAGTAATATATTCTTCGAGATAACATCCTTACTAGTCTCAAATGCTAACTGACACTCTTTGGTCCATCTAAAAGTAATATTCTTTTTTGTTAAATTGTACAACGGCGCAAGCATGCTGGCCTGCTAGGAACAAATCTCCTATAGTAAGTTATTAACCCCAAATACGATTTAAGCTGTGTCACTGTGGTTGGAATAGGTGCCTTTCGTATGGCTTCTACTTTGCTTGGGTTAGGTTATAACACTTGTTTTAAATTGCGACCGCATTCCTCAAGCGTTTTACCTCTAACGATGACATCATCTATGTAGCACCTTGCATTTAGTCTCCGCAGAATATTATCCATAACACTTTGGAAAATGCATGGCGCTATTTTTAAGCCAAACGGAAGTCTAACGAATATAAATAATCCTTTATGGATATTTACGGTGAATTGTTCAAGACATTCTTCAGAAATTTCCAGTTGAGATCGAGGACACAAAAGTATTCACCACCGCTTAAAGAGTTGAGGATATCATCTGCCGTTGGCAACGGGTAGTTTTGCATATCCATTACTCTATTTAAACTGACCTTGAAGTCAACACATAGCCTAATGCTTCCGTTCCTCTTCGCTACTACGACTAATGGATCCCCCATCTGCTCGTTGACACTCTTATAATGATCCTTGATTTTTCTAACCTTTGTAACTCGTCCTCTACTTTGGCAGTTAATGCGTAAGGAACACTGTAAGCTTTACAGAATATTGGCGTAATATTTTCTTTTAAATTTATGGTTGCTTTAAAATTTTTAATTGACGATCTGTCGTCTGAATAAACATCACTAAAATTCTTTTTAATTATGTCAATTTGTTTTTCAATTATAGTAGGATAATGATATTGGGCTTGTTGGATCAGGAATTTTCCTAGCTATATATTTTATTTGGAGTCTCCCCCACCTTTTTCAAAAATATATTTTGTACTAAATGGTTATGTTTTTAAAAAGAGTCCAAAAAATCTCTATGACTTCTAAAATCATTGTAGTAGGATAATGATCTTGGGCTTATTGGATCAGGAATTTTCCCAGCTATATATTTTGGTTGAAGTCTAAACCCCCGCCTCCCCCCTTTTTAAAAAATATATTTTGTAGTAAATGTTTATTTTTTTAAAATCACTCCTCTAACTTGTAAAATAATTATAGTAGGATAATGATATTGGGCTTGTTGGATCAGGAATTTTCCTAGCTATATATTTTATTTGGAGTCTCCCCCACCTTTTTCAAAAATATATTTTGTACTTAATGATTATTTTTTTAATAAGAGTCCAAAAAATCCCTATAACTTCTAAAATCATTGTAGTAGGATAATGATCTTGGGCTTATTGGATCCGGAATTTTCCCAGCTATATATTTTGGTTGAAGTCTAAACCCCCGCCTCCCCCTTTTTAAAAAATATATTTTGTAGTAAATGTTTATTTTTTTAAAATCACTCCTCTAACTTGTAAAATAATTATAGTAGGATAATGATATTGGGCTTGTTGGATCAGGAATTTTCCTAGCTATATATTTTATTTGGAGTCTCCCCCACCTTTTTCAAAAATATATTTTGTACTAAGTGATTATTTTTTTAAAAAGAGTCCAAAAAATCCCTATAACTTCTAAAATCATTGTAGTAGGATAATGATCTTGGGCTTATTGGATCAGGAATTTTCCCAGCTATATATTTTGGTTGAAGTCTAAACCCCCGTCTCCCCCTTTTTAAAAAATATATTTTGTAGTAAATGTTTATTTTTTTAAAATCACTCCTCTAACTTGTAAAATAATTATAGTAGGATAATGATATTGGGCTTGTTGGATCAGGAATTTTCCTAGCTATATATTTTATTTGGAGTCTCCCCCACCTTTTTCAAAAATATATTTTGTACTAAATGATTATTTTTTTAAAAAGAGTCCAAAAAATCCCTATAACTTCTAAAATCATTGTAGTAGGATAATGATCCTGGGCTTATTGGATCCGGAATTTTCCCAGCTATATATTTTGGTTGAAGTCTAAACCCCCGTCTCCCCCCTTTTTAAAAAATATATTTTGTAGTAAATGTTTATTTTTTTAAAATCACTCCACTAACTTCTAAAATAATTATAGTAGGATAATGATATTGGGCTCCTGGTGGTCACTCCTGGTTTTAGTTTTTCCAGCTCACTTTTTATAAATATTAGTTTTTCTTGCCTTTTAGGTTTTTTTTAAATAGTCTACGTGGTTAACATTATACAAGCACTCACAGCTTTGATATAAACAAATTAACAACTTTGTTTCCTCCCTGGACCAATTATTATTATTTTCCGCCATTTTATTTTTTACACACTCCGCACTGTTCAAACTTTTAAATGTGAATGTGGGGTGCTACACGGAGACTCAAGGCGTACGAAAAACCCGGTTTTATAGGAAAGAAACGAAGGAGAGGAGAGAAAGAAGGATGCACATGACGAAACTTTAACGAAAGAATTTTCACCCAAAAATTCCCGGGGTGAAAACTAATTCATACGCACATTTCTTTCTCTTCTCCCTTCTCAGATGTTAACAATGACCCCTGTAAACCCACACAATCAAAGCTTTCATGTAGGATAAAGAATTATTCCAAGCCGAAAGCAGCCTCGTGTAGCATTAAATAACGAGACTCAAATCTGATTTCGGCCGACTTCTCGAGTCTCCGTGTAGCACCACCCAATGACTGCGCATTCCTAATCTAAAAATTTTAAACCGCAAAAGAAAAAGAGAAAGAAATGTGCATGTGTTAGTTTTCACCCCGCTAATTTCTGGATGAAAATTCTTTCGTTAAAGTTTCGTCATGTGCGTCCTTCTTTCTCTCCTCCCCTTCGTTTCTTACCTATAAAATCGGGTTTCTCGTACGTCTTGAGTCTCCGTGTAGCACCCCACAATGACATATCTTAAAAATATTTTTGAAAATTTTCTTACTCACCTCTAGAAAATGGATGTTCGATAATCCTTTTGTTTCATCTTTTACTTTCAATAAAAAATCCAATTGCTCGTAGCACCATAATTTGGGATGATATATATCATCGGTTCCCGCTCCACTTCTTCTGGAATTTCTTATTTTTGTTCTTTCTTTGGATAATTGTCCAGTTAATGTTTTAATTTTTGCTTATATATTGTTAACTGTCACTCCTGGTTTTAGTTTTTCCAGCTCACTTTTTATAAATATTAGTTTTTCTTGCCTTTTAGGTTTTTTTAAATAGTCTACGTGGTTAACATTATACAAGCACTCACAGCTTTGATATAAACAAATTAACAACTTTGTTTCCTCCCTGGACCAATTATTATTATTTTCCGCCATTTTATTTTTTACACACTCCGCACTGCTCAAACTTTTAAATGTGAATGACTGCGCATTCCAAATCTAAAAATTTTAAACCGAAAAGAAGAAGAGAAAGAAATGTGCATGTGTTAGTTTTCACCCCGATAATTTCTGGATGAAAATTCTTTCGTTAAAGTTTCGTCATGTGCGTCCTTCTTTCTCTCCTCCCCTTCGTTTCTTACCTATAAAATCGGGTTTCTCGTACGTCTTGAGTCTCCGTACGTCTAGAGATATGCCCCCTTCCTTTGCAATGGTAACATCTCCATGATATTAGCTGGGTGTTCTTGCGATTTATGATTTTTTCCGCAAAGTACATTCTGCTTGTTATTGTAGACGGAGAGCCCGCCAAAAAAACTGTTTGAATTTACTAAGCCTAGTTTTTTTATAAGTGATTACCATGGTTGTGTACGCAAACATACTGCGGTCAGTCAGGCGAAACTGAGAACATGTGGCTTACGCTAACAAAGATGTCGTACCTGAAGAGGTAATAAAATTAATTTACTTAGGCTGAAAATTGTTATACAACTTGTAACCGGGGTACTCATTTAATATTTATTATTATTTTTTTAGAAACGTTTGCTGTTGGGAAATCTCGATGTTTTACACGGTGAGTTTGTAAAAGAAAATTCTCATTTAAAGGATCTACGTGTCAGCTTTTAGAGCCTAAAGGCCTGAGCAGTGTATCCCCGTGGGTGCTAAAGGTACGCCCAATGTTTGTGTGTGCAAAATACACGGCAATATTCCATTGAAAATGAGAGGATTGAAAGAAGGATTGAAGCCTCTGCCGCTGTCTAGCATATTAAATCGTTCAGATATTTTTTCTGGTAAGAGAGCACTAAAATTTTCTTGTGCAGGCTTTTCGTGGATAATTTAACGAATATTTTATGTAAAAAAAATTTCTCCTACAACACCGAGAAGTTAATTAAATTACCATTTGTTTATTGTAAAATTAATTATTTATAAACAAATTATATTTTTTTTACGTGAATTATTTTTTGTTTTGTTCCTCTACTATTCCTTAACATACAATCTAATTTTCATTGAAATTCAGTAATTATTCGCTGATATATTGTAATTTAAAAAAAGTACTCGAAATATTCAATTGCATTTAAATTTTTGAAAAATTCAAATTTTCAAAAACCATTTTAGGGTATTACTTTTAACCTATAAAGCTACCAAAATAATTTAATAGATATATTAAAATGTAATAGTCGATTTTTAGTGGCCCGCTTAAGAAATTTTGACTCAAAATTTCAAATATTTGACCCATTAAAACCTAGAATACTATCATTAATCTTCGTTATATCCAATTTTCATTTTTGAAATACATTAAAAAAACGAAGGGCCAAATATAATTCGATTTTATTCCAGTTTTTGTAGAACTCCCCATAAACACTTGATTCTATTCTTTCAAGCTGAAGAAAAACTCCGCAGCTTTATAGTCCAATAAATAGGTCGAAAAAAGGCCTTCGTAATGCGAAAAATACCGCACGCTCGTGAAAGCGCTATAACTCGTGAAATATTAGCCCTAGGAAAAAAATTAACAAAAATTATAGATAATCGTTTGCTCTGTAAGTCTTACGAAGGATTTTTTCACGTAGAATTAACCATTACCGAAATATAGTGCAAAGAAAGTGATATGAAAAGTTTCAAAGACCATAGCTCAGTACATATTGACTTTACAAAAAAACTTTCTAAATAAAAAAGTTAAATCACTTATTTATCTACAAAAAAGATTGTATATATTTTTCTCGTAAAATGCATAGTTTCTGAGATATAGAATTATACGCGTTTCCCTTCACTGTAAGTTTAGCAAGAGGGTGGGGATGACGCCATTTTGATTTGAAGCTTATAAAAATATATAAAATCATTTGGTAAAAAATCGCGTGCGGTAATTTTCGAAAAAGTACCTATTTATTGGACTATTAATTGTTCATTCATAAGAGGAACTCTTGCCATCCACCCATTTAATTGTCCTTATTCAAGCTCCTAGCTCTCCTTCAAACAGAATATCATTAATGAACTTTTCCGCCAAAGTACTCCTTTCTGGGGGAAGCTGCTCTAATTTTTTGGCAATATTTATTGCCCACAAAGTCTAATTCTGTTTCAATCGCATTTATTTTTTTATTTATTGAATCCAGAATTTCATCACACTCATTCATTCAATTTTCCTCATTTTTGGGAATGAACGAAGTGAATTATCATAGTGTATCTGTAAACAAACAATTATTACCTCCAACATTTATCTAATTGTTTATATCCTACTACCGTGTTACTGAAAGGATCACAGCACTCCTGTGGCGTTTCGGAAAAATTAGAAATTGAAGACATTGGTCGCTTAACAAATTTAATTCCTATGAGTACCACAAATTACTATGCTTTAAATTGACAATCATAAAACAAAAACGAAATTCACCACACATTGTCAATCTTTGTTTGAACGTCTTGTTTGAACTTTGTAGTGTCTGCAAATAAATACATACCTTGTGAGAGTGGGCGTTTCTTCATGCACCAAAAACATGTTTTTACTCGTATTTACCTGCGGTAGATTAAAATCAGGTGAGATGCGCTCGCAGTGCATTCGGGTAATAACCAGACAAGCAATGTCTCAACTTCTGAAGTTTTTACGACGGTTTTTTTCCAATTTGAACTAGACCTTTGGCGAATTAATGGCCTGTTTTGGGATGCGTCTTCGCATGTCGCGGTGGGCTGTTGCACGCTTGTAAGGCTATGAAGGTTGCATTAATATTTAATATCACAATTAACCATGGTTTTTTTTTGCAATAAAATCCCTGGTGCCCTTTTATATATTTTTAATTTAAAGGTGCAAGTGCTGGTAAGTGACGTGAAGTTGGGTTGTTCATTCATGGTTAATTTGCTACTTTATAATAATTTTGCAAGGTCGGGATATAGGTTTTATTTACTGAATTTCTTTGTTCCAGAATGGATCGAAATTTTATGACGTTGTATATAAAATATAAGAGTAGGAATTTTTGTTAAGTGACCCTGGTTTTTTTAGTGGTAGAAATTTATATGTGGGCTCTGGGTCAAAAATAAAAGATTTTACTCAGTTTGCAGTATGAATGCACCCTTCCTCAGGCCTTTATTAAAAAAGAATAATCGTCAATATACAAAATAAATAAACAAATGTCTCACACTTACAATACAAATAATACATAAAATATAACAGCACTTATAAACATTTAACACGGAGGAACTAGTATGCACGAAGTAGAAGCTTGTTGTCACTAATTTGTCCTTGCTCCAATCAGCTGTTTATATGCGTAGCTGGGGTTGTCACAATCAGACTGTATGTCGGTTAACTGCATTTCTCATTTTATTAATGTGTAGCATCTCTAACAACATTCTCTCATTCATGTTAAAAAGTAGAATCATCCACATTAGCTTAGGCAACAGCAGAGTGGTAAAAACGGGAGGCAGTAGCACACCCCAGGGAGGGCTCCTCTCGACGCAGCTATTTTCACCAATATAGTCCAAGAGCTAGTGACAGAATTGCAAAGTGATTTTGTAGAGGATGGGCCTTTGATATAAGGTAGATTAGGTAAAGCACAACCGATTAAAAATATTCGCCAGTTCGAGTCTACTTAAGTTTTAATTTTATGAATTTTTGAACTTGTCGATTTTTTGACCATGAAAAAAGTGATATTGCAGAGGATGGGACTTGGTATATAGGTTAATTGGGTTGCCCCCAACACATATTCCGATTCCCATCTCGTTTGGAGGTTAGGTTTGACTTTTGGGAATTTTTGAACATGTCGGTCTGATCAAGATGGACAAAGTGATATTGGAGAGGATGGGGTTTGGTATAATGGTGAGATAGGCCACCAAGAACCCTAATTCAGCTGCCCATCTCATATGCAATCACGGTTGCGATTTTGGCGGCTTTTAATTTTGTGGCCATTTTCGGTATGACCCAAGTGATTTTGTAGAACCCAAGATTTGGACCATAGGCTCGTGGCATCTGCCAAATGTTACATTTTCAATCCCATCTCCGTTCCATCAATATTTTCCGTTTAATTGAGAAAAATTGGTTGATGGAAAAAAAAAACATTTTGATGATTATACAGGGTGTATACCTTTAAGCTTACAAAGCGGCCGGCTGTAGATAGGTTTTGGATAGACGAAGAAAAAATCGTATGGGTGGGGCGGGGTAAATCTTAACGGTTTAGCAGCTAGGGCGTTTTGAATTTTTTTTGTAGAGGTTTACATATCACCCTGTATTTATGTAACCCTTTGAACTATTTTCATGAATAGGATACCAGTGTACGTAGAATACTCCCACCTATCTAAAACTGTCAAAATCAAGGATCCAGCTAGCCAACTTCCAGAGCAATGAGTCGTCAAAGTCAAAATTTCGTTTTTTTTAACTAAAATTTCAACTAAAAACAACTTTTTCTCCAAAAAATACCTAGTTAACTGATATTTTTTTTGCAAAATTGGAAAGCTTGGACAATTCCTATCAATATTGCCTGGACAATTTTTACGCTACGGCCTTTACTTTTGAAGTTATTAGCAAGTTTGATGTTAAAATTTGCCTTGTTTGGTGCTTATTTGGTACTTTTTGGCAAAGCTTAGGTGAAAAGGCACAAAAAAAGAGCCAATTTTAGCGTTAAAATTGCTTATAACTCCAAAAATAAAAGCCGTAGGATACAAATTGTCCGGACATTATTGATAAGAAATTGTCCAAGCTTTCCAATTTTGTAAAAAAAAATATTAGTTAACTAGGTATTTTTTGGAGAAAAAGGTGGTTTTAGTTGAAATTTTAGTTAAAAAAAACCCAAAATTTGATTTTGATGACTCATTGCTCTGGAAGTTGGTAAGGTGGAAAAAATGGTTTGTACAAAAGTTGTAGATCTTTTTATTACCTACAACTTTTATATTTAACTTTTTTCGATAGGAGGTCTACTTTCGCCGAAAATCGTCCAACGTTGGAAGCCAATATTCGAATGAAACGTTCACCGCATCGTGAAGAGCCGGCTTAAGCCCGGGACACACATTTGCGCACAGCGTGACGGCCGTGTGTTGGAAAACACACGGAGAAAAAGTAAACAAGTAAAATCTTACCTGTCAGTCCCCACATTTCCGCGTCTCCATGTCCACACCGCATCAAATTTTACTTGTTTATTTTCTCTCCGTGTGTTGTCCAACACACGGCTGTCATGCGGTGCAGACACGGTTCGGATATGTGTGTCCCGGGCTTTAAGAAGCAAACGGAGCCCGCAGCATGAGTGAAAAAGCTGCGCTTTTAAACAACCAAAGCGAATGGGAAACTCGTTTTCTTTTTATTTGGTTTTTCCTCTACATGGAACAACGGGGAATTCTCTTTAAAATTATCTTAAGGAAGATCGATTGAAGGAGCATATTCCAAATTAAAAATCTGAAATTTGAATACGTTATTTATTGATATCTCATACATTCAATAAAAATTTTTAAAAAACATTGGACGTCTTGCATTCGAGTAATTAGTATTCAATATTCAAGTAAAGGTCGAGTAAAAATGATATTAAACGTGGGAATTTATTGCACATAAAAATGGATAATTCTACATAACTAGACGGCAAACTGCTTTAAAATTTTGTCAATAATTATAATCAGATTAGAATGTCAACTTTTATTTACAGAATAAATTTGACTTCCATCATGGAAATTTAATTTTACATTCTCTGTCCTTATATTATACTATTTTCAGAGATCGATCCTTCTTAAGTGGTTTGAACGTTTTCGGTTTATCGGTTTATTTTTAAAGGAGATCAATACATGTAATTGTTATGGCATTCTAAAAAGAACCTAGGTGCAAATGATGAAAATGAGTTCGATCACGAGATTGTTGTGTTTGCCGCCCCCTGGAAGTGCCGCCCGCGTGCGGTGCACACTCTGCACGCCCACACCCAGCGGGCCGGGTTATAATGTATGTTTGTATATACAATACACAACTACTCATAATATCTGAAATATATAACATAAATATGCCACTAGAGGGGTATATACATCCATTTTAACTCAATTTGCTATATAAAACTAGATTTTACGATTTTTCAACTTCAACTGGAGATGGCAAGGGTTTCTACAACTGGGAAAGAGATGGGCAAGTGGATATGTATTGTAGATGTTGTAACGAACCCTAATATTCAAATCCCATCTCCTACAAAATCACTTGGGTCATACCGAAAACGGCCACAAAATTAAAAGCCGCCAAAATCGCAACCGTGATTGCATATGAGATGGGCAGCTGAATTAGGGTTCTTGGTGGCCTATCTCACCATTATACCAAACCCCATCCTCTCCAATATCACTTTGTCCATCTTGATCAGACCGACATGTTCAAAAATTCCCAAAAGTCAAACCTAACCTCCAAACGAGATGGGAATCGGAATATGTGTTGGGGGCAACCCAATTAACCTATATACCAAGTCCCATCCTCTGCAATATCACTTTTTTCATGGTCAAAAAATCGACAAGTTCAAAAATTCATAAAATTAAAACTTAAGTAGACTCGAACTGGCGAATATTTTTAATCGGTTGTGCTTTACCTAATCTACCTTATATCAAAGGCCCATCCTCTACAAAATCACTTTGCAATTCTGTCACTAGCTCTTGGACTAATAGGAAAAAATGCCCGATTTTAGCTGAGGGACCTGTATCAAGGCAAACTTTTGCGTGAGTGTGAGTTCAATTAAATTGAATGTGTTGGACTTTTCACGTTGATTTTCTGTGACAAAAAAGCTGAAGATATTACAGCTTCCTTAAGTTGTGTTACTCTTCGTATACAGTAGTATGATAACTTTGAATTGTACATTTTATATAAAAAAATCTGTACATTGCTTGCTTAGTGATTCCAGAGGAGGCAATATTTTAAGATTTTTGTTCTGATTAATCTTAACATATTTAAATTAATTTTTATGATCCAGGAAAGCAGTGCTTCCTTTGCTTCAAAGAGGAACCGCCACTGCTTGGGCCATTTTCGAGATGAACTACCAAATGCACCACAGTTGGATATCTTTTTTGAATGGCAAATGAAAAAAATCGCCATTTAAGGCCCCTATCTACTATCGAGCATGCATGACATGCAAGAACGAGCTTTTAGATGAACGGGGTAGTGGCATAGAAATATAAACTAACATGGAACGGCTGTGTCGTGTAAAAACCCTGTACGTGAGCGACCCCACTCAAGGTAGCTTGTATAAAAGGACAGCAATAATGTGTACAAGTGGGACACCAATTGCCGAACTGTCTGGGGTAGCTTCTTGAGTGAATGGTGGCGTGCCAAGTCAATATCCGGGGGGCATAGATTTTATGCCAGGAATTTTAATCGCTCCGCTTTTAAAACGTCCCTCTTATTATTTCTGCATATTTTGGCCTGCACTGCCTTACCACTACTACCGAGTGAACTCAAACACATCAGGAATTGTGGTACGCTTAATCTGCCTTACAGCCATTCCGTGTTTAGTTTATATTTCTATGGGTAGTGGAGATGAGCCCCCCCATCTCCACTTCCCCGTTTATCAAAGCTCGTTCTTGCATATCATGCATGCTCGATAGTGGATGTGGCCTTTTAGCTCCATTATTGCTAACTAACGTCCCATTTGATATTGTGTTATTTCGTCGATCGTATTTGCATTAGCAACACCAAAAACAGCCATGGCACACAGTTTCAGTTTCGACGACAATATAATATAGTATACTCAATAGATCCAATATGGCCACCAAAAAATGGCGGATTACCGTTTCCTTCACAAGATGCAGAAATACGCCTTTTTGATTGGAATCCTAATTTTTTGGAATTTTTTATATGGAAAGTACGCTCCATTTGAATAAGTTTTTAGGCTCATTCGATGGACTTTTGTGCCATATTTTCAAAATAATTTTAAAATAAAAAGAAGTTGAAAACGGAAATACGACCTTTTGAACAGATGCTCCTCATATCATATACAGCTCAAAATGGGATTATATGTATATAACTATATATCATTATATAAAACTGTATATAAAATTTACAAATGATTTTGTGCAATTATATCTGATCATACAAATATAGCGATATAAAATAATATATAATGCCTTACAATAATTTTGATGAAAATATTATCAATGGAGTTTTTCGGGAAAATCGCATACTAAAATGCACACTCTCCGGTCGCACTCCCAAAGATTAAGGTTGGAAAAAGAGCTCAACAAAAAAGTTTTTGCCTGAAAAATGATAGCAAACGAGCTATTATAGGTATGCTGTAAAAAATATTTAATTATACAATATCTGTTTTAGAGTTTAGCCAGGATCACGCTCTTGAAAATAACTAGCCCTACCAGGATAAAAAGCAGGGCCTCGGTAGTCTAGGGAGTAAGGCGCCTGGCTACTAACCCAGAGGTCCCGGGTTCGAATCCCGGCAGAGCCCCACGGTCCTTCGCCTTTCCCACCTTCTTTCTTCTTCCCTCCTTACATTCCTCATTCCCCCTGTCATAGCCTTCCGCTAGCACTGCCCCGCTCCACCGGCGCATGTCATCGGTTGGTTGATGGAATTCAACTTGTTTCAGGAGGCATAACACTCCAGCGAGTTGTTTCTCGTTGCCCGGATGCCAGAGTCGCGATAGAAATGGTTGGGGCTAGGTGGTTGTGGCAGTTCCTTCCAACTTCTATCTTCCCCTTCACTATTTATCGACTAGAGCTTGCTGTTTGACATTGCACTCTATACGAAGGAAATAGATTGTCGACAGTACAAAGGGCTTTCCCTAAGCTCTAGTCTTCCACATAAAAAAAATATAGTAGGTAGTAGAACATTCCATCATTCCCAAATATCGGGCCAAATTTCATATATAATTAATTAATCTTAATATATAAAAACTACGTGTCACAATGTTTGTACTCGCTAATCTCCGAAACCGCCCAACAGATTCAAATGAAAATTTGGGAATGTGTAAGGTTGGTTCCAGATTGAAAGATAGGATAATTTTAGTCCAGATAAGTGAAGTTGTTGTCGAAATGTATAGAATTTCAATGTTTCACTGATTATATTTAAGTTGGCGGGGCGAAAAAATATTTCATTTTAATTGTCATGTACATATAAAAAACCGTTAGCTTTAAAAAAGCACTCCGATTTTTACGAGTGACAACCTATGAATTAGTGTATTGAGTGTACTGAGTGTACGGTGTGTACAGTACGTACAGTGTGTACAGTGTACTGTGTACTATATACTATGTACTATTCACTGTATACTATAACTACCGGAGCCCGCAAAACACACCATTTAAGAAACATATAATTTATATACAACATAAAAATATTTGTGACCCATTGGGAACCCTGTAAAATATTAGCAGCCATTGTTCTTTATATACTTTCACTGAAAAATGCGTAAAACCTTTTAATTGGTGCGATTAAATAAAGTGTTAATAAGAAAATATATAAATGTCGAGTTTTTGCATTATGCCTCAGATTGCGGTACATCTTGAAAACGGTCAACGTGTATATTTCACTGAAGAAAATGCTTTCCAACGAGCTTTCCAGCCACCAAAAACTACATTTACTGAATTTTTCACACTGTGCCAAAAACCTGATATTTTCGGACAATTCGCAAGAAGATTGTTATAAACCGACGTCCCTCGCTATTATACATGGAACAAAACAGGTAAAAAATGGAAGCCACGTATCCAAATCGAACCACATTCAACTATCGCACGCGTATTGAAAGCAAAGACATTGGGACGACTTTTCTCAGCATATCTAAAACAACGTGAATGTTTCTTTTTGCATTTGTTGTTGCTGCATGTTCCAGGACCAACGTCTTTCGAATTTTTACGAACAGTCAATGATCAAATATTCAATACATTTCGAGTTGCAATTGCTGTAAGAGGACAATCATTGCGATCTGACACTCACTGATGCAGGATTTGCATCCACGCCGAATAACATTCGTCAACTGTTCGCAATTATATTGACGACATGATACCCAACAGAACCATCGGTTTTGTGGGAAAATACAAGAACGGCATGACTGAAGACATACTTCGCAGAATTAGACAAACAAACCAATATCCAAACTCTCGAACTGTTCGGTTAATTGGTTTTTCGTTAATGGTTAGTTTTAAATATTTGTTGAAGAGTTGTATTTTGAAGTTGGATTAATTTTAAATGTCTTAAGGTGCCGGAAAACAAAACCAAAAACATAGTTTACCAGCAAGTTTTGTAAAAGAATACATACATAGGTAATTTTGGTCACACTTAATATGAAAGCATATTGAATCTAATGTCTCCAAATTTTACAGAAATAAGTATTGGTTCTTTCCTTAGATATTGCGAATAGTGTGATTTTCAATATTTGCTTTAATTTGACGGACACAATTTCGTAATATAGTATAAGAGAAAATAAAAGTTGGTTTTTTGGCATTGCTTTTTCCAACTATAAAAAATTTGTTTCAATTTTTAATTGAGTTTTATTGTTCTCGCAAAATTTTGTTATTGAAGAGATTTAAATTAAAAAAAGCTATAGAAAATGGCCCTCGAATTTCGAGTGCTGGATGCTGCTATTTGCATTAATTTTAAATCTTTTAACGTTCATAGTTTTAACCGAATACACAGGCAATTTTGGTCATAGTTCAAATAAATGTATTTTGAATCTAATGACTCCAACTTTTATAGGAATAGTTGGTCTTTTGTTAATGGTTAAGAATAGTTGAATTTTGAAGGTTTGGATTGTTTTTAAATGTTTAAACGTTGGGTGCAGTGAGGCCCACCGGGTCCCAGATATCCAAAACACAGAATATAAGCGTGTGTATGAAAATTCATATCTCGAAAAATGCCATGTCAATGGACGGTTTTTATTGTCTCGATCAAAATGTCAGATCCCTAATAGTTCCACATTTTGTTATTTGGAATCAAAAAAAACCAAAAAATTGCCTTTTTCAAACACTCTTACTGTATACTAAAATTCAAATCACCTGATTACTACTATTGGCTTATGGGAGCAGCATAGGCGCGCCGGGTAGAGGAATCCTCTCAATTGCTTTTCAGTTTTTGGTATCTCTAATTCTTGTATTGTTTTTATTTTTTCCAGGTTTGGTTTTATACCATCTACTGTGAGGACGTGCCCTAAAAACTCAGTATCCTTGATCTGCTGATCTGTAGTAGTGTTTATTTCATGGACTACTGTATTTGTACTGGTCAAAATATCCCCTTCTTTAAACAAAATATTACTATATTTTCGCATTAGTCTTTCGACAACAATTCCCTCTTTTTCGTTCAAATGATCCAACTGGACATTTTGTACTTCGCTTACTTCTAAAACATGAACCTCAGTTTGAACGGTTTTAGTTAAGACTCACTCCATTGGTCATTCTAATTTCTTGATCTTGTATACTAATTTCTTTTACATTTTTATTGACCCAATCCATACCTACTAATAAATAGTATGGTTTTTCTAGTGCCATCGCAACCCATCTCATTCTTGCATTATTAGGATATTTCTGTAGGACATACTGTTACTACTATTTTATTAAGTTTATTAACTTGACCGTCTATAGTATTAATAACTGTGAAGGTCTGGTTTATTATCTGATATTTACGTGCCGGGATTTTATTTTCGTTTAATATACTAATTGTAGAACCAGGATCTACGAATGCTAAACATTTTTTTTCGTAAATTTTATTGTCACCCAGGGCTAGTTTATAAAAAAAGTATTATAACATACGTATTTTAACACCAAACTTGCTAATAACTTCAAAAGTAAAGGTCGTAGCATAAAAATTGTCTAGACATTATTCATAAGAAATTGTCCAAGCTTTGCAATTTTGAAAAAAAAAAATATCAGTTAACTACGTATTTTTTGGAGGAAAAGGTAGTTTTAGTTGAAATTTAGTGAAAAAAACCAAAGTTTTGACTTTGACGACTCTTTGCTCTGGAAGTTGATAGGGTAGAACCTTGATTTCCACAGTTTTAGATAGCAGTTTTAGATGGTATTCATGAAAATACGTCATAGGGTTACAAAAATACAGGATGATATGTAAAACTCTAAAAAAACTTCAAAATGTCAGAGCTGCTAAACCGCTACGATTCCCCCCCCTTCCCCCACCACCCATACGATTTTTTGTTCGTATATCCATAACCTATCCACAGCCGGCCGCTTTGACCCTCTTCATGACACACCCTGTATTGTCCACTTCCATCGGTTCTTGTCTCTGCCTGTTTGCTGATTTTCATTATATCTTTGGTCATTTCGTCTAGATTGTTGCGTTCTATTATTTTGCTGATTTATTGTTATTTGAGTAGAATCTTGATGGATTATTATTTTGATTTTTGATTTCGATTTTCATTTAAGTTATTGTTACGTTGTTGATTATTAAATTTCCCATCATTATTTTTATTAAAAATTTTATTTAATAAACTTATATTTAAATTACCTTGTTCTTGTCCTATAAAAGTACTAATAATTTGCCTTATTTCCGTTAATTGAAATTTAGTCATAATGGCATAAGCTAAAGCACCTGACACTAATTCTTTCACGTTTTGCACTAGCATTCCACTAAATATTTCTAAAGTCACTGAATCGTTTTCGTCAAAAGCTGCATATTCTCTACCATCTGTCTTAATCTTATATCTAAATCTTTAATACTACTCACTCTAAACTTCCAATTTCTCTAGTTATAGGCAATTGATCCTTTGTTGCTTTGTTGTGTCGTTTCAGCTGTTCTTTACACTGGTCCCAAGTAGCTGGCGGGTTCACTCTAAGTGATGGGGCCTCGGTAGTCCAGGGAGTAAATCGCCTGGCTACTATCCCAGAGGTCCCAGGTTCGAATCCCGGCAGAGCCCCACGGTCCTTCGCCTTTCCCACGTTCTTTCTTCTTCCCTCTTTACCAAGCGCATGTCATCGGTTGGTTGATGTGATTCAACTCGTTTCAGGAGGCATAACACTCCAGCGAGTTGTTTCTCATTGCCCCGATGCCAGAGTCGCGATAGAAATGGTTGGGGGTTAGGCGGTTGTGGCAGTTCCTTCCTACTTCCCCTTCAGTATCTATCGACTAGAGCTTGCTGTTCGACATTGCACTCTATACGAAGAAAATAGATTGTCGGCAGTACAAAGGGCTTTCCCTGAGCTCTAGTCTTCCACATAAAAAAAAAGTTAACTTTTTGCAGTGCCTTCAATTTTTATGTTGTATATTATCTCGAATATCCTGGTTGCTTCGTTTCCATAGTCTGCTAATGTCCTGGTGACAGCGTCGATAAATGATGGTAGCGTACCTTCTTCTCCTTTAAAAGTTGGGAGATAACGAATCTCCTTCTCGATCTTGGATCTCCAATTTTGTGGTTGATTATTTTGTGCAACTAATCGAGTCAAAGCCACTAATAACTGTTCAATTGGATTTGGATATGTACTAATATGTACTATTGAGTTTTCTTTATTTATTTTTTTAACTTGTTAATTAAACTTTCTTTTTCACCAAAAATTAATTGATTCGTTTCACTAAATCTCTTTTCTTCCGATAGAGATCCTACCGCGACTGCGCCAGATACGGTTTTTGATTATTTGGCTATTTATGAAAAAGAATTTCAAATCAAACAAAATAAATAAAAATTAAAACAAACAACTTTTCCGACTACAACTTTATTTTTTAAATCTTAAACAATTGCCGGCCGAGCTTAGACCGACTAAAAAATGTTGGCTGGCTCTATTACAGACTTTGTACTGTTCATTTTCTACATCCGCGGTAGTGTTTTGTCCATAGTCTTTACAATGAGGTTGTCCATATCTTTCAAATATGCTTCAATCTCATTGTCGGTCAAATTCCTAGTTGTAGGAGGTTGTAGTCCGTTATTGTGTGCCCTTGCCATTACTTTCTCTAATCTTGGCCAGTGCATCCTTGGCCTTCTGCAAAAGGATGCACTTCGCAATATTCGAGGAGTTCCATGGAGCCGTCAGGGACTTGAACGAGGGCCGGCTTATAGAGTATGCTAAATGGAGCCCTTTACAGCATATTATTGTCTAGAATATGAGTCATATTTATTTTTTTCATTGGTTGAACCAATGAAATTAAAATTCACTGGTTGAACCAGTGAAATTCTTACTAATACATTTTTAGGGAGAACTTTTTACTGGTTCAATGAGTAACAAGACCCCAACTTCCATTTTCCAGGAAAATTATTGTGTCCTGGATGAACCTCCTGCCTCCTGAATATTTATATTTTTCAATCTCACCTTGCCTCATTTCAAATTTAAATTTACTGCCCCAAAAGAAGTTAAAGAGAAACCTATGTCATTCCACTACCTATTTACAATCGCAACTCGCCTCATTTATTTCGATACACGCTCATATACCAGTAGGGCATTATTTTTGAACCGCGACTTTTCATAAATTGAGGCCTCAGTACAATCTACCATCGTGTAAGGGACAATTACCTCGTGTTAGTCCGGCTCAACTCTATTCACTACAAACTTTACTATTTCATAGAAAGTCCCGAAGAAAAAGTTTAATTTCTGTGCGTCATTGGCCGAGTTTGTGGGTGCGAACGGCGATTAGACGTCTTATAGGTCTTCCATTTAACTTTATTAGCCACATGCACGCTTTGCCACATTGCACGCTTATAAAAAATTATTAGCCACGGAAGCTTCAGGTTTAAAATGTCATAATCATCCTTAGAAAAACAATCACCCTACATTATTGTTCCAATTACAAGTTGCATGATAATAAACTGCGTAAATTGATGTGAAAGCAGGTAGTAACCTAAGTTCCAAGTTGCAAGATTATTGCCCTGCAAATAAATATGTACATACCTTGTGATAGTGGGCATTTCTTTATGCACCAAAAACATGTTTTCACTCGTATTTACCTGCTGTAGATTAAAATCAGGTGAGATGCGCTCGCAGTGCATTCGGGTAACAACCAGACAAGCAATGCCTCAACTTCTGAAGTTTTTACGACGGTTTTTTTCAATTCGAACTAGACCTTTGGCGAATTAATGGCCTGTTTTGGGATGCGTCTTCGCATGTCGCGGTGGGCTGATGTACGCTTGTAAGGCTATGAAGGTTGCATTAATATTTAATATCACAATTTATCATGGTTTTTTTTGCAATAAAATTTTATACTTAGGTGCCCTTTTATATATTTTTAATTGCCAGTACGGATGACGTGAAGCTGGGTTGTTCCTTCATGGTTAATTTGAATGGGCTGAACCTTGCCTATTCGGGATGCTCAGTGGATGGCTACAACGTGTAGTCCAGTAAAATGGTGCAGAAAAAAGGCCATCTGAACATTTTCTGAAAACAGCAATTTTTTTTTTGTAATATGTAGGGGGGTTGGTTGGGAGTATAAAACCGAGTTTTCGGGATCCGGAGGGGTGACGTTCGGCCGCCATCTTGTTTTGAGTGGTGAAAAATGGTTTTCCTTATTTCTCGGAAACCGTGAGTCCTACAGAATTTTTGTACAGATATTTTTTTTAGATAATCAAATTATCTACAACTTTCGTAAATAATGTTTTGCCGTAATATTAATAATAAAAAAGATATGGACGAAAAATGACAAAAATTTTGGGGGTGATGAGCTTTAAAGCGCTATAACTTTTTTATTATTGATTTTACATAAAAAATGCCTTAGAACTTTTTTGTAGAGAATTTTCTTGCGAATAATTTGATGTGGTCATATATTGAATTCGGGTTGTTTTTGTAGATTTTAGAGCAATGCAAACGGAAAAGTTATAACAAAAGTTCTGCATTATGCTTCCAACTATACAGGCCGTTAAGTTTACAAAGCGGCCGGCTGTTGATAGGTTTTGGATAGACGAACAAAAAATTGTATGGGAGGGGGGCGTAAATCATAACGGTTTAGCAGCTAGGGCGTTATGTAGTTTTTTTGGTAGAGGTTTACATATCACCCTGTATTTTTGTAACCCTATGAGCTATTTTCATGAGAAAGGTATCAGTGTACGCAGAATACTCCCACCTATCTAAAACTGTAAAAGTCAACTTTCAACTTTCAGAACAATGAGTCAACAAAGTCAAAATTTAGTTTTTTTAACTAAAATTTCAACTAAAACCACCTTTTTCTCCAACAAATACCTAGTTAACTAATGTTTTTTTCGCAGAATTGGAAAGCTTGAACAATTGCCTATGAATAATGTTAATTTTTATCCTACGGCTTTTATTTTTGGAATTTTAATGCTAAAATTGGCTCTATTTCGTACTTTTTCACCTAAGGTTTGCCAAAAAGTACCAAATAAGCACCAAATAAGGCCAATTTTAACATCAAACTTGCCAATAACTTCAAAAGTAAAGGCCGTAGCATAAAAATTTTACATTATTGATAGGAAATTGTCCAAGCTTTCCAATTCTGCGAAAAAAACATTAGTTAACTAGGTATTTGTTGGAGAAAAAGGTGGTTTTAGTTGAAATTTTAGTTAATAAAACTTTGAAAAAAGCTTTGATGACTCATTGCTCTGAAAGTTGATAAGGTAGAACCTTGACTTTTACAGTTTTAGATAGGTGGGAATATTCTGCGTACCCTGATACCTTTCTCATGAAAATAGCTCATAGGGTTAGAAAAATATAGGGTGATATGTACACCTCTACCAAAAAAACTACATAACGCCCTAGCTGCTAAACCGTTACGGTTTACGGCCCCCTCCCATACAATTTTTTGTTCGTCTATCCAAAACCTATCCACAGCCGGCCGCTTTGTAAACGTAATGGTATGCACCCTGTATAGTTGGAAGCATAATGCAGAGCTTTTGTTATAACTTCCCCGTTTGCATTGCTCTAAAGTCTACAAAAACAACCCGAATTCAATAGATGCCCACATCAAATTATTCGCAAGAAAATTCTCTACAAAAAAGTTCTAAGGAATTTTTTATGTAAAATCAATAATTAAAAAGTTATAGTGCTTTAAAGCTCATTCCCCCCCAAAAATTTTTGTCATTTTACGTCCATATCTTTTTTATTATTAATATTACGGCAAAACATTATTTACGAAAGTTGTAGATAATTTGATTATCTAAAAAAATATCTGTACAAAAATTCTGTAAGACTCACGGTTTCCGAGAAATAAGGAAAACAAATTTAACCACTCAAAACAAGATGGCGGCCGAACGGCACCCCTCCGATCTCGAAAACTCGGTTTTATACTCCCCAACCCCCCTACACATTACAAAAAAAAATAGCTGTTTTCAGAAAATGTTCAGCGAATGTACCATTTGACTGGACTAGTGATATTTCAGAAAAAAGAGTCACCTTCAATCAATCTCAATATTTATTTCAAAATAATTACAAATAGAGTATCCTATTTCAAAATAACTTTCACGTAAAAATATCAATTTTAATTTAAAAGAAAAACAATCCAAATTCATAAAATATATCTTCTTCTTCTTTTTCCTAAAAGTAATTCTTGGGTAATGTGGTTTCAATCCAATCTCAAAGTTTAATTTCCTTGTAATTGAGTCCAATTTTTGCAGACTTTCCTTTGTACCTTGTTTTGGACGTTTAATCTGTAATTGAAAATGATTAAGTAACTTGTATTTAATTGCGGAAGGAAATCCAGAAATTCTGAGTCGTATCTAACCTTCAGAATTAGTTTAGGATATGTGGGAAGGCGTCAGCGCTGCCAACCCTACTGTTTTAACTGTAGATCTACTGTTTTTACAAATTGTTTACTGTTTTCAGTTTCAAATCTCAATTATACAGCTTTTTCCAGTATTAAAGTAGCAGTAGCAGTTTAGAATAGCAATTGTAGAGTCACCGTTTCTCCTCTGCTATTTCTAAACTATCTTCTTCACTAACTATAAACAAAAAAATTACATACATCATTTGATTATTGAAAAACAAAAGTGATTATTACAGTGACATAAAAAAACACAAAAATTGTAATATTTAACCTATAGATGTATCATGAAATGCTTCATCATTATTGCCCAAGTCATGGGGATTATGTCCTGGCCCAACGTAATTCCAACGATAGATTTTTATTTTGGTTAACGCCGGTTTTCCAACTTAAGCCGGCTCTACACGATGTTATAAACACTCTCCAACGTTGGTCGCTTGATGGTAGGACGCATCGTGTGGCAGATACTCGAACTACGAATGTCCAATGTCAAAAGTCTAACGTTCGTATTTGGATACGCTCGGGCTGTGATGGATATCACTCCAACGTTGGAAGCCAACATTCGAATGAAACATTCACCGCATCGTGTAGAGCCGGCTTTACATAAAATAAATTAAACATACAAATAGCGAATACAATGTTGACAAACATTTTTTTGTATTCATTTTTATTAACAACAAATTCCAATTAATTATTTGAATAAGGCTTTGATTTGAATACATATAAAAATGTGTTTAGTGTTTCATTATTGGTTTGCAAGCGATAGGTAGAGCTAGGTACCGGATAGCATATGCATTGTCTTCTTTTTAAATAAGCTGAAGAAATAAGCATTATCCAACATCATTAAAAGAAACTGAGAATTTACAGTTTTTTTATTGTAACTTCTACAGTTTATACAGTTTTTTTCGAACTAATATACAGTTTTCCTCTCAGATTCAGTTGGCAACGCTGGAAGGCGTCAAGACCGACCTTCGGTATGGGATAGGGGAGTATAATATTTATCAGAAAAATCCTGAGTCAAAGAACCTGCAGGATTTTCGAAAAGGCGTCAAATAACCGACCTTTTGGGTAGAGATCACTAGTCTCAGCTTGGTTCTTCTAGCACATAACACTTAGAAGATCAAATTGTGATCTGAATTTTTCTGCGCAACGCGCTGCGATATTTATTTGCTACATCAAAATAGATTAGTAGAAACTGGTAATTTAGAATTCCTGCTCTCCATCGTGAATAAAAATTTGTCTGTGGGTTAGTGTTGACTAGCGGCTGTCAATTCTGTCAGCTGACGTAAGAGGTAAGATTTTGGTTTATATTTATATTTTATATGTTTTTTGGTTTTAGTTTTATATTTAAATTTATATTTTATATGTTTTTTAGGATGGAGGGGCTGGCCGCAAGTGACATGGATTAGTTTGGTGTTATCAGATAAGTTTAATTTTATATTGGAATGTATTTTCTTTGTGATTTGGTTTGTTTATGTTTTTTAGGATTTCTTTGGAGTTGAGATGTTCAGTTTTTTCGATGGATTTTTAGTAGTTATCCTTGAACGCGTAGGTATTTCATAGAAAGGTAGTTTTTAAGTTTTAATGAATTTTCTATTTTAGATTTTCAGTGTCGAGACTGAACAAATTTGCTACATTATATTCATTTTGCAAGGCCGGATTTTAAGGTTTTACTTACTGAATTACTTACTGAATGGATCGAAATTGTATTACAGACTGGGAGCTGGACGGAATTGAATGTGAAAAATGCGAGGACCGCATTCCGTCAACAGACTTCAGTTGGGAATAGCTCAAGGATAAATAATTTGGATGTTGCCGGTCCATTTTTGGGTCCAAATTTTTTACACCCTCTTTTTTTGTTGGCACCCATACGGCTTCTGTGGCCCGCTTTTTAACGATGAATTTTGATGAAGCACAAGAAAATAAGGCGAAAATATATAATAAACTTTTTCGATATCACCCTTAGTTTTCGAGATATTGACACTTGAAGTTGACTTTTTGAGGTATTTCCCAAAAGTTTATGGTTAATCACAGCTAGGATTTCAGTGGCATCCATATTTTAATTATGAATTTCGATAAAACATCCCAAAATAAGACGAAAATGTAAAATGTTTTTGAGATATCAATACTTTAAAAACGGTATTTTCAAAAACATTCTACAGCATTAATGGTTTCCAAAAAATACTAATAGGTAAGGGTAATTATTTTTCGGTATTGTTTCATTTATCTAGCTTTTATTACCTTTAATCATGACAAAAAACTGCATATTGACACAAAACAAGGTTTAAAATTTTACCTAAGCATTTGGTTTATCGAGTTTTAGATATCTATTTTTTGAAAATACCTAAAACTTCAAGTATCGATATTTCAAAAACGGAGCGAGATATCGAAATTTTCACTGCACGCAGAATACTTCCACCTATCTGAAAATGGAAAAGTGAAAGTTCTACCCTACTAACATCAAATTCAAAATTTTGGTTTTTTAACAAAAATGTCCATTTCAACTGCATTTTTCTCCAAAAAATACGTAGTTAATCAATATTTTTTTTCCAAAATTGGAAAGCTTGGACAATTTGCTATAAATAATATCCCGATAATTTTTGTGTTACGGACTTTATTTTTGAAGATATTAGCAAATTTTGAAGTTAAAATTGGCTTTATTTGGTTCTTTTTTCACATAAGCTTATGACGAAAAGTACCAAATACTACTTCAAAACGCCCTAGCGGCTAAACCGTTACAATTTTTTTTCGAGTGCTTGGGCAATTCGGGAAGTTGGGATTTTTTTCTAGAACCTGTTTATGCTTGAATTACATTTTGTATTTAGTGGTTATAATCGGAATCAGAACACAATTGACAAAGTTCATCCGCCAAATTGGCGCGGCCATTTTTAAATTATAGATTTTGATCATAAATTCGTTATTCTTAAAACCACCCAGATACCCAGATAGGAATCGGAACACAATTGGCCAATTTGGCGCGGCCATTTTGAATTTCGACCCTATTTGAGTGGCCAGTTTGAATTTCGAAATTCGGACCCCCACGGACCTTTATGCAAAATTTCGTAGCTCTGCGATGACGGTGCGATTGTTATCCTATAGCGAACACATTATATACCGATATACATACAGAAACTTTCTCTTTTTTTATATAGAAGAACACCCTTCTGACCCCTCATAACCAGAAACCTTTTCTCCCTTTCGAACTAAGCTTGTGCAGTAAAAAAAGGCCAAAAGAGGAAAAGATAGGTATAGTCTGGTAACAGCAAGATTATCATTTTATCCTGTTTGGATATCACCAGGAGTGTATTGGACCTCCAAAAACTTGTGCTACTTTTTTATAAACAATTAAAGTTTTTTTACCACGTTTTTCGAGCTTAAAATGTGAATTACTCCGGTTCTATAAGTCGGATCGAGGCAAACTGAATACTAGTCTCTTCGTAATAAAATTTCCAATAAATCCTCGTTCGTTTCAAGGTTCTGAAGTACATACAGACCCACAAAACTGAAAAAAACGAGAAAAAAGCTGTTTTTTTTTCTTCAATTTAATGCCCAAGACATGAAACATGCATGCATGAAACTTTCAAAAAATATACTTTTTGATGTTATAAAAAGACCCTGAGAAATTGGTGTCAAAATACTGAACCCGTTAGCCAAAATTGCATTTGTTATCTAAAATTTGAAATGCCCGCCATTTTATGCCATTAAGTCCAAAATGAAAATTTCTCTTTTCAAAATATAGATCTCGATGCCACCTTTCGGATACAATTATAAAAAATGTTGTTAATGTAATATTGGTTACTTTTTTTTTATTTGCTTATAACTCAAATATTAACAATTGCATTTTTCGACCATGTTGAAAAAAATTTAAATTTTTTTATCATATCTGGTAGAGAATTTTGGGACCTTTAATTTAAAAAAACTCGGTTCATTTAGGTTAACGTGAACTCGAGATATTTAACTTTTTGCATTGGCATTTTTTGGCATTTTTTGCATTTCAAAATATTATAATCATATGTTGACAGTTTTCACAGATTATTTTGCTTGTAAATAAGTTATAATGCTTGTAAAAGAGTTTCAATAAAACTTAAATTTGTTTTGAATTGATCACATAAAATGAATAGGTTTCAAAGTGATACAGTCCAAATTGTGGCTCAAAATATGGATTTGTTAATTAACAATTGGCCAAAATGCAAAAAGTTAAATATCTCGGGTTTGCGTTAACAAAAATGAACCTTGTTTTTTTTAATTAAAGGTCCCATAATTTTCTACCAGATCTGATAAAAAATTTTAATTTTTTTTTAAAATGGACGAAGAAATGCAATTGTTATTATTTGATTTATAAACAAATGTAAAAAAAGTAACCGAAATTACATTAAAATTTTTTTTTATAATTGTATTCGAAAGGTGGCATCGAGACCTACATTTTGAAAAAAGAAATTTTCATTTTGGACTTAATGAACCGGAGTAATTTACATTTTAAGCTCGAAAAACGTGGCAAAAAAACTTTAATTGTTTATAACAAAAGTAGCACAAGTTTTCGAGGTCCAAAACTTAGCAATATACTGGTGATATCCCAAACAGAATAAAATCATAATCTTGCTGTTACCAGACTGTGCAAATTAAAATGCTTTTTTTACTGCACTATAAACACTGCACCAAGATGTCACCAACGACATGACGGACCGGTATTACAAAGAGTGATTCCTGATCTTAGAACTGCCTCAAAAATTTCACTAATCACCTTTGGAAACATTCTTGATATCATTATCACTAGGTCGTCTGTGAAAACTATCACGTTAGCCCCATTTCTACCTCGGTTTTGTAGTATGCTATTTATCGTTACTAGCCACAGGAGTAAGAAGCAGACCACTCTTCCTTTTGGTGTAAATGGTGTAGTTGCTTACCAACAATTGGAATTGAGAATAAAAACAGCAATGAAGTAATTAAATCGTTTGCCATATGGAGAGGTTCAAGCTAGCAGTTGCATGATTTTCGTTTTAACAAAGCAACGATGAAACGAGGTCAGTAATTGAAACTTAAAAACAACTACATTTAAAAGCACAACATTCGAGGTTATGTAAGTTTAACAAAATATTTATTATCAACTAAAGCAACATTATTGCACCTTATCATGATTTTTACTTGATACCGTCGGTTTTTATATATCATATAATATTTATTCCTTAAAATTATGAATATTACTGAATCAACCTTTCAACTATTTTTAACAAAGAAGTAGGTAATTGCATTTATTCTTAAACTCATTTTTTCCAATAATGCATTTTAATATTTAAAGAATTTACATTTTCTAGGTGAAGATGGCGCCGCTGAAATTAAAAGTTAATATTTCCATCTAGCACAATAGTAGTAATCACGGTATTTTTAAATGCAATGATTCTTTGTTACGTAAAACAAACACGTAATATAATTCAAAACAAAAATGTAACAAGTATCAAAACATACTGATAACTTGTATTTATTTTGATGATTTCGATTTCATTGCAATATTAAAATAAAGATGAGTTTTTATCAACGATTACTGTCATCTATTAAAACTGATGACCCAGAAAAGAATATTTATTAACCATTGGCCGAGGTTAATTTATAAGATTATAAGTGAGAAAAATAAAAGAGAATCATCTTATCAGCTGTATAATGGTGCTGATATTTTTAAATAATAGATTTATGGAAATTCAGTGGAAAACTGTTTTGCCGTTATCAGCACGCAGGGAAACTTTTTCTATATAATTGTTTGTGTTTCAAAGAATCGCTGGGAAAATTTTGTGAGCAATTCAGTGTCGATTTTGGGAATTTCTATAGTTTCTCTTAACCGCCACTCATAGTCTATTCAAAACACGCGTTTGGGTGTCCAAACATAACACCATTACGAAAATCGTACCCTATATGTTTTTTTGGGTCGCTGATTACAAAAATCGAGGTCCCGCAGTTCTAAAATATTTCCTTCACCCTTAAAAATCGTTGATGAAATATTGCGAAATTTATTCTAACCCCTTTTTAAGAGGTTAAACCACCCTTAAATCGAAACAGAATAAAAATTACATATCACCAAATTTGGTAATTATTCAGTTTAATCTTCATTCCTCGGATGACCATGAAATTTTAGTATGTTGTAGTATTCGTCATTCTGAACAACAATATACACATATATGTATGCATGTACATATCTACATTAGGGTGACTCTCCATTGTATGGAGAAAAAAAATTGCTTAAATTCTAACGGAATGTCTATTTGCACCACACGGAGGCACGCAAAGAGAGCCACGGAAACACGCAAATGTCAAAATGGGACATTTACCAAAAAAGAGAGCCACGGAAGCACGGAAATGTTAAAATGGGAAATTAATCAACAAAAAGAGAAATTTACCAATGTATATTTTCACTTACACCTACACGGAAACACGATAACTCGAAAAATGAAGGCCGTAGGATAAAAATTGTCCAGACATTATTCAATGAAAATTGTCCAAGCTTTCCAATTTTGCAAAAAAAAAATATTAGTTAACTACGTATTTTTTGGAGAAAGAGGTGATTTTAGTTGAAATTTTAGTTAAAAAAACGAAATTTTGATTTTGATGACTCATTGCTTTGGAAGTTGATAGGGTAGAGCCTTGACTTTTACAGTTTTAGATAGGTGGGAGTATTCTGCGTACACTGATACCATGAAAATAGCTCATAGGAGTGCAAAAATACAGGGTGATATGTAAACCTCTATCCAAAACCTATCCACAGCCGGCCGCTTTGTAAACTTAGCGGTATACACCCTGTATATTGGGAAAAAACTACTTTTGAATCTACGTTTTTCGACACTTAAAGCGCCATAACTGGTGCAATATTAGCCCTACGTAAAAAATGATAGTAACAAAAATTATAGATAATCGTGTGTTCTAGAAGTCTTACGACAGATTTTTTCCTGTAGAATTAACCATTAACGAATTATAGTGCAAAGAAAGTGATATATGAAGTTTGTAGCACCATTTCTCCGTAGATATTGACTTTACACAAAAAAGTTCCAAACAAGAAAGTTAAATCACTTATTTATCTACAAAAAAGATAATACACATTTTTGTCGTAAAATGCATAGTTTTCGAGATATAGAATTACACGCGTTTTCCTTCACTGTAAGTTTAGCAAGAGGGTGGGGATGACGCCATTTTGGATTTAAGCTTATAAAAATATATAAAATCATTTGGTAAAAAAAATCGCGTGCGGTATTTTTCGCAAAGAAAAAGTACCTATTTATTGGACTAGTTATAGAGTCTATCCATCGCCACCTGGGTCCTGGGCTACTGATCTATTTCCCGAAATGTCTTCTACCGTAAGACATTTTGGGATGCGATTGTCCGCCATCCTGACTACGTGACCGGCTAGTCTTAGTCTGCTAATTTTTATTAGATTTGTGAGTTCTGGGTCGTCAGAAACTTCATACAACTCGCTGTAGTACCTCCTTCGCTATATTCCACCTTCTCTGGTTTGGTATATTACGCACCTGAGAACTTTTCTCTTAAACCTGTTGACTCGATCCTCTATGCCCTGGGCAATAGTCCAAGTCTCGCTACCATAGCACAGCACTGGTCGTATTACTGTTTTGTGAAGTGAGAGTTTCATTTTCCTGTGCACAAATCTTGAGTGCACTACACATATCCCCCGATTTACACTGAAAATAGGTTCCTTAGAAAACCATGTAAATCGAAATCGTAGTTTTTTCTATGTAAAACCGGTAGTCCAGTCAAATTAGTCGAAAAAGGAGGATGAAATTGCATTTTAAGAGGTACAGAATTTTTTTTGGCATTTGTTCGGGTACATCTAACAATGATAAAACCAAGTTTGTGGGGTCCCAGTGGCTTGGGAAAAGCCGCCATCTTGAAAAAGAGGGAGAGCTTGTTTATATTAAATAGCTCGTTTGCATGCAATGATAGCTGACAATGATCAATGACAAAGTTGTGGAGAATAAAATTATCTAAAAAATGAGCCCTCAACGAGCTCTGTAAGTTGTTTTGCCTCAAAGTAATGGCCCGTCAAAGTTCAACCATGATCGTGTGGTGAGGGTTGAATGCAGTTTTTTGCAATTAACTCGCCAAATGTTAATTTTTTTGGGTTAATGCCCATTAACAAATTTAAAGTCCTAGTAATTACCTTTAAAATGAGCCCTTAATCTTCGTTATCGCTTATGTAGTTTGCGAGCAATCCAACGCCAAAGTTCGCACTAGACGTGCCTGAAATAATTGATAACGCCATTTTTTTTTAATATTTCGTTAACGGTTGCTCATATGAAAAAGTGGTAAATGGCAGGAATACGGGCAATGAAAATATCTTTCCAACGAGGTATTGGTCGAAAATCCATGTCGATTTGTCCGCGATACAGCGGGTCAAAGGTCAACAACTTTGGAAAATTATAATTATGGGAAATAGTTACTGAAATCATTAGTTTTGACATTCTGACCTTGATTTTTTTTAGTAAAACACTGAACAAGAGAATGTTATGAACGTGACTTGTTTATAAAAAAACCTAATAACAACAATGGCCATAGCATTACATGAAACTCAACCCAACTTTTAGCAACTAAACTCAACCCAACCAAACTAAACTCAACTATTATTCTAACTTTTAGCAACTAAACTCAACTACACTCAACTAAACTCAACCAAATTCTACTGAACTCAACTAAACTCAACCAAATTCAACCCAACTCAACTAAACTCAACCCAGACTATTTCGAAAAAGTATCTTGGCTCTTAAACCCTCGATTGTTATTCTTTCTTTCGTCAGAAAGTTTAACTGATTGAGAATTATTGTTTCTCGTTAAAAATTTTATTTTTAGAGTGTGAAAACTGATGATTCTCAGCTACTATTTCCCATAATTATCATTTTCAGTTGTTAAATAGCTAAAAATTCGTAAACCTATCCGTTGAGCTTTGACCCGCTGTATCGCGGACATAATCGACATGGAGTTTCGACCAATACCTCGTTGGAAAGATATTATCATTGTCCGTATTCCTGCCATTTACTACTTTTTCATATGAGCAACCGTTAACGAAATATTAAAAAAAATGGCGTTATCAATTATTTCAGACAGGTCTAGTGCGAACTTTGGCGTTGGATTGCTCGCAAACTACATAAGCGATAACGATGATTAAGGGCTCATTTTAAAGGTAATTACTAGGACTTTAAATTTGTTACTGGGCATTAACCCAAAAAAATTAACATTTGGCGAGTTAATTGCAAAAAACTGCATTCAACCCTCACCACACGATCATGGTTGAATTTTGACTGGCCATTACTTTGAGGCAAATCAACTTACAGAGCTCGTTGAGGGCTCATTTTTTAGATAATTTTATTCTCCACAACTTTGTCATTGATCATTATCAGCTATCATTGCATGCAAACGAGCTATTTAATATAAACAAGCTCTCCCTCTTTTTCAAGATGGCGGCTTTTCCCAACCCACTGGAACCTCACAAACTTGGTTTTATCATTGTAAGATGTACCCGAACAAATGGCAAAAAAAATTCTGTACCTCTTAAAATGCAATTTCATTTCTACTAATTTGACTGGACTACGGGTAAATCCAACAAACTAAAATGTACATTTATTTCAATAGGGGTATTCATGATCTGTGTTATTTGTGTTATTCGTGTTATTTGTGTTAAATCGAGAAAAAAGTTTAACAAATCGAGAAACTTTCCTTAGTAAATGACATTTGTTTCGATTTTAACAAATAACATCTAAAAAGGCGTGTTAATTCAACAACTCGAGATCGAGATCGAAAATGGCACGTCATTTTTTTCCTTTTACTGTCAACAGCTGTTTAGAATTTATTTTCATTGATAGCTGTATTTGAAAGGTGCAAATTAATATAAAATATAACATTTTAAATGGAATATTTAAAGGGGTCGCTCACGATCTTGTCTATTTCGAAGATAACATTTTACGATTTCTCGACGTTTAGCACAGATCATGAATACCCCTAATGTAACATAAAACTAAATATATCTTAAAAACATAAAAGTAAAGGTCTATTCACAAATTAACAAACATATACAGGGTGTATACGCTAAGTTTGCAAAACCGCCGGCCGGTCGAACAAAAAATTGTATGGGAGAGGAAATCGTAACGGTTTAGCCGCTAGGGCGTTTTGAATTTGTTTTAGAGTTTTACATATCACCCTGTACTTTAGGCTTATCCCTTATCATAAAATTTGGCTTGATTTGGTATAAATCAACCACCTTCGCAAATAAATATTGGAAAAAATGCATTTCATTGGATTATTATTGAAATTATCACTTGCTTTTTTAAGGGTGACGCCCATATTTTGAGACTGCGGGACTCCAATTTTCGTAATCAGCGGCCCAAAAAACATATAGGGAAAGATTTTCATAACGGTGTTATGTTTTGCAGAAAAGGAAACTTCATTTGGAACGAGTTTTATTCCAACGAGTTTATTAGATACTAGCTAGGACCCGGTGCGCCTATGCTGCACCCATAAGCCAATAGTAGTAATCAGGTGATATGAATTTTAATATACAGTAGGAGAGTTTGAAAAAGGCAATTTTTTTGGTATTTTTGATTCCAAATAACAAAATGTGAAACTATTAGGGATCTGACATTTTGATCGAGACAATAAAAACCATCCATTGACATGTCATTTTTCGAGATATGAATGAACGCTTAAACATTTAAAATCAATCCAAACCTTCAAAATTCAACTCTTCTTAACCATTAACGAAAAACCAACTATTCCTATGTAAGTTGGAGTCATTAGATACGAAATACATTTATTTGAACTATGACTAAAATTGCCTGTGTATTCTGTTAAAACCATGAACGTTAAAAGATTTAAAATATGCAAATAGCAGTATCCAGCACTCGAAATTCGAGGGCCATTTTCTATAGCTTTTTTTAATTTAAATCTAGAAGTAATAACAAAATCTTTCGAGAACAATAAAACTAAATTGAAAAATGAAACAAATTTTTTATAGTTGGAAAAAGCAATGCCCAAAAACTAACTTTTATTATCTCTTAATGTCACATATTGCAAAATTGCGTTCATATATTCGAATTAAACGTAACAGATGCCATACGTTTCACAGGGGAATTAATTGTACAATTATTTTCTAATGTTTATAGTTCTTTTGTGCTGTGTATAAAAAAATTGCGATTCTGCACTTCTTTCAGCTCAGAGCTACACGGCGAAACAGTTTTCAATATGGCTGGAGAGTTTAAACTCTGTAAAATGGTGCCACAAAATAAGTGCTTGCCGTTTAATTATATGATCTTCAAAATTAAATTCTTCATAACCAATAACGAAAAACCAAGTATTCCCATAAACTTTCGAGACATTAGATTCAAAATACATTTATTTGAGGTGTGACCAAAATTACCTATATGTGTTTTGTTAAAACCACGAACGTTAAAACATTTAAAATAAATCTGCAATTGCTTGGCCCCTGGGTTCTCATCTGCAATGTCACTGACTCAGGTTTTATTTGTTTACCCAGATGCCAGCCTCTTCCCGTATTGCAGAATCCTAGACTTATACCTAAAAATTCAGAGGTGATGGATTTCTTTCCTTCTTATCCATTATACATAAATCACCCCACATTTCCATTTCTCTTTACCATCTTTCCAAAAAAAGAACCTTGATGATCAATTCTGAACCGATTGCTTAGAGAGCTTCAGGATACACTATATTCAATGTTTTTCCCTTTGTAGCTAGAATGTCAAGATTTTCCGATTTTCCAACTATTGAACACCTTACATACAGCTAACCGGGAAATGACCCTTATTTGGCAAAATTCTTCCGCCATATTGGTCCAAAATTTTGAATAAGTTTTGATCATAAATTCGTTATTGACTACCTTAAAAACTCCCATATACCGATTTTAATTGGAATCGGAATACAATTCGCAAACTCGTCGGCCATATTGGTGCGGCCATTTTGAATTTAAAATTTGATCATAAAGTCGTTATTTTCTACCTTAAAAAACCTCAGATACTGATTTTCATTGGAATCGGAACACAATTTGCAAATTCGTCGGCCATTTTGAATTTATAAGTTTTGACCAAAAATTCGTTATTTGCGACCTTAAAAACCCCTAAATACCCACTTTCATTGGAATCGGAGTAAAATTGGCAAATTCAACCATATTTCTGCGGAAATTTTGATTTTCGGTCATATTTCGGCGGCCATTTCGACTTCTTCGGACCTTCATGCAAAAATTCAAAGCTCTGCGATGATTTTCAACGAAGCTCTCCATGACAGCGCCATCTGGGAGTGGCTTTAGAAAGTAATAAAATATAATAATGTTCTAAGTTTTAATGTAAATAGCACATGGTTAAGATTTCATTAAGGTCGGTTGCACGGTGTAGGAGCCAATAGCGAACATACATACATCCATACACACATTCATTTTTATATTATAACTAGCAAAAACCGGGGGGGTTGCAACGCCTTGCAATAAAAAAAGATTATATGTGCACAGTCCGAGGTAGGAAAAAGGTTTAATGAAAAAAAGAACAAATCTGCAAAAATTGATTTTGGATACATATAAAAATTTAGATTAGCTACCCAACTTTTTATAAAATTCGATGTTGCGCGCCTCCTATCGGAAAAATGTTGTACTACCTCCACAACAGACACAGCAAACATATTCAGAATAGCTTTTCTCCGCCTAGATTTTGACGTGTCGGAGGCATTTGGCGCTCTGTGCAGAATTTCGCCAAGGTGCCCGCAAAATTTTTTTTCCAAAAAAAACGCTAAAAAATGTCGTCAATCTGGAAAAGTTGGGGCTATTTAAGAAATTTCGAAGCTCTGCGATGACCTGAACGCCCGTTATAGCGTACACATGCATCCATGCACACAGGCTAACTTAAAAAAAATAGAAAAAAATCAACTTACTTAGATGTTTTTGATGTGAAACATCTTTGCGCGCGTTGAGAGTAATTTTTCAAGGTTGCAACGCTTGGCTTAATGCAATTGTTGTTGTGATTTGCAACGATTTTAAAACAATAACAAACCAAGAATCCTAGAATGGACGAGTTGGTTGAGTGTATGATATTCGATGTAGATTCCGAAAAAGTCGCTGGTTCACTTCTCCATCTCGGCATTCGAATTTTTATTTAATTTATATTACAAAGTTTTTATTTAAAACTATTTCCAAAAAGGTATAATAAAGCAAGGAGTGCATAAGAGTTTAAAAGTACGTAAAAGGACTCTTACTCTTAAATGTAAATTGCACAACTACAGTAAATTTCTTAAATACAATAACTTACAAAAATTTAGATGGAGCATTCGGATTTCTTAGAATTCTGTCTGTAGAAGGACAGAATGCCAGGAAGTTACAACCGATTAATGAAAATGATTATTTAGCTTAATTTACGTGATTTCTTATAAAAAATACGGACTTAAATTACTTTTCATCTAAAACTTTGAGTTATGGAACTATCCACTCATATATCTCTATTTCATGGCACAATAATGCACAAACGTCAATCTATTGTTTTGATTGTAAGCATTCGTAGCTTCGCAAGAATAGTGGCACAACTCAAAAATTTCCAATTTCTAGTTTATTTTGAAAATATATAGCTAAATCCCCATATTTTTATGTGGTAAAACACCATATTTTTACTTCCAAAAATGACCGCAGGAAACCCGCTGGACTCCAAGATCATGACAAGCGCTTGTATGAAACTAGAAACTTTTAAATGGCTCCCCTGTAAATTCATGTGTTTTTGAGTTGTGCCACTATTCTTGCGAAGCGACGAAGCGGCAGCTAAAAATTAAAACATTTTAGTTATCATAACTAATTTTCATTCGTTGCTATAATGTAGGTGCTATAATTCATGTTGGTCCTATAAAAATATTTTATATGAAATTGTTATTTCAAATATTTAAAACAAATCCGATGCTATTTAAATTGTAAGCCATAAAAATTTCTTGAAATTCCCTGCAAATATTGCAATTTCAACACAAATATTCCCTACACAGAAAAAAAAATTTCTTGTCAAAATTGAAAAATTACTAATTTTTTTAGGAAAATACGGCATATTAACTAAATGGTTGAATGGATGGGTGTTTTCTTAAATATTTGAAAATATGTTCTTAAATCCTTTGCAATTTGTATGCAATGTATTTGTCTTTCTTAAATTCAAAATTTTGAAATAATTACGAATTTTTGACTTTTGGACTAGGGTAATATAATTTCGAAGGCGATTCCAATGATACCAAACAAGCGTTATCCAAAATTAAAATTGTTAGTAGAATGTTTTTCCCTTCTTCTGAATCTTTCAAATTTTAACAAAAAAAAGCGCAGCCGTCAGCCTTCGAACCCACGACACGACTCGACCCCAGGCGCCGATCCTACATTTTAACCATTCAGCTACCAAAGCTTACGTAGAGGGCGTAACGAAATCCATAATTATAGTCTTCTGGCTGGATTTATAGGCCTCATGTAGCGATAGACTAAATATGTAATATATTTGTATGAATAAATTAAAATTTTGAAAAGACAGTTTTCAACTGAAATCTTTTTGTTGTATTATCAAATGTCTGTATTTTGTAGTATAATAATAATACGCAACTAATGCAAGAACTTCGCTGGGAATTAATTTCGCTGGAATTTTCTTACATTTTATGCTAGCGATGTAAGAAAATTCCAGCGAAGTTCAGAATAGGCTTGAATATCGTGAATAATAAAAAGTCATTAGAGAAATTATTTCAAATATGTACAATAAAATTTCTTCAATAAGATGTCGCGAATTTTATGGTAAAATAGGGGAAAATCTGTAGGTCCGGCAGCACTGGATGTCAACAGTAAACATTCGTTACCACGTATTGACACTGTGTGCTAACTTTGTTATGTGTTGTGCAGTGAGATATTTTTCAATTTTGTAAACGCAAAATATCGGTGGGATAAAAGAGCTCCAGAGCTGCTTTTCCACTTTGCGTTTGGGATGTAAAATGGCCTTTATTCTTACTAATTATTCGATTTAAAGAAAGAAAGATCGCCAAAGATGTTTCATATCTTTCACGTGCACTGGGTACACGCGTTAGTTTTTTTACTTTACACAAACTAACAACAAACAAAAACCCGCAATAACGTTATCCTTTGAAGTCTGAGGAAATACTAAAATTTATAGTCAAAAAGTCAAAAACATAAACAAAACTTTCAGCGAATAAATACAATTACTCGCAATGACGTGAATAACTATGGAAATGCTCGGTTATCCTCGGCACCACTGACATATAATAATGGACTGCTCATCATACATTATTCCCATATAAACTCATGGCACCAAAAAGTATAGAAAAGTATAGTCCTCTCGCTCATCCATAAGCCCCCTTTGTCACTGAACTCAAATTTTGTTCAATTTCGTATTAAGAGTTCATTGCATTCACTGGCAGAAATAAAATCAGATAGTGCCAAACTTGAAAAAATAAAATTTGACATTAAAAAACTGCACACTTTTCCATTTTATTAAATATTTTTACTCTTGATTTTCAATAAACCACAAAATACGATAACTTTTTTATCTTTGCAGTAAAATAAGAACGGTAAATAAAATTCTGGAATGATTTTAAGCGAAATTTAAAATAAAACCGCCACAACGGTTGCACGATATTGAAGTTGCCATACCTGATTTAATTTTTTCCTTTGAACTAATGTCAGAATATTTACAAAAAATAGATGGGTATAGTGATTTTTTTATTTCTGTCTCGTTTCGCCGTAAGACCCGGAATCACTGACATTTAGATGAAACAGGGGTAGAGAACTCGCATGGTTTAACATAAATATTTGTAATTAATCAAAAAATGCATTATAAAAGGGAAATAACATCAAAATTGCATTTGTTATTTTTTTTAAGAACAATTTATTTTGTTTCCATCGTGCAAAAACGAATATAAAAAATTTTAATTTACAAAAGTAACTGACGTGTTTACATGTCAGTGAAAAAAGGTTTGCCAGCAATGGAACGAATTGGTGCCATGAAAATTTCCTGATGAGCAGTCCATTCTATAATTCTATATGTCAGTGCTCGGGACGCATGCGCTTCCCTGCATGCATTGCACGAACCCAGCCCGTCTCCGCCTCAGTGGCGAACAAAAGTCAACGTACACCATACAAAATAGCGAAAATTCGTTTACTATAGCATAAAAAAATTGTGATATTACAAAATAAATAAGTACAATCCTCTGTACAAAAACATTATATTGAAATTGCATAATGAAATTGTTTCTACAAAAAATAATAATAATAATTTTTAAGTGTACGTAGACTTTTGTTATTTGTGAATTCTGTATATTTCACTTTTTTGTTATTTTTTTTGTAGAAATAATTTATTATGGAATTTCAATAAAATGTTTTGATACGTATATTGTGATATCACAATTTTTTTCAATTTTTAAAAATAAAATAAAAATACTAATTTTAGCTATTTTGTATGGTGTACGTTGACTTCTGTTCGCCACTGTATGTATATCTTACTATATTATTTTTTATTATATTAAAATAAAAAGAATATAGATTGGTAGTACGGGTTTCTACTTTTGCATGGGGTTAATTACTTAATTCGTTTTCAAATTTGTTATTTTTCAGTTTTTCTAATTAAAGCCGCCGATACCTTTACTTTTATCGCTCGCGGGGTACATTAGCTTTGACGCCCTACGCATTGCTTCCCTTATCCTGAACCTTACGAACCGCCACTGCCACGTAATCCCTCTTTCTGTTGGTGAAAACCGTATGAAAATCCATTCAGTAGTTTCTGAGATTAGCCCGAATATACACAAACTCAGCGCGACGGGAACTTAAATTTATAATATGTAAGGATAAGGATAATATAGGTTCCGTTAATAGAAGAAATTACTTCGTCAATAGAAAAAATCAGTTTTTAATTAGAAAAAATCGTTTTGACATTAATTACTTAATGACATTACTTAGATGTAAAATTTCAAGTCTTTAAAATTATAGTTGAAAAACTGTTATTTTATATCTTTTACGGCCCCGAAACCCCCCTTAGGAGTCGATTTTTGCAAAAGCCTTCTTAGTGGATCTCTACTTAACAAAAGAAACATGCATGCCAAATTTCAAGTCTGTAGGTCTAATAGTTCCGGAAATATGGGCCGTGTTCCGTAATATTACCTAGCATACTGTCCAGTGAGAAATGGTAAATTCAAGCGTTTACGCCGTGGTTAACGGCAGCATACATGAAAGTGTTACAACTTGAAACTGTTTCAGCCTCCAATATTTAATATTTTTTTGATTACCATTACGTCACACCGATTCACACAAGTAAAATATGGCTCAATTAATGACGTCATTACCACTGGCCTGTATACTGGGTTATATTTCGGAACACAGCCATGGTGATGACCAAGTGAGTGAATGTTTTTCTCCTATATAGAGGGTGTATATCACGAACAGTGACAAAGCGGTCGGCTGTGGATAGGTTATGGATAAACAAACAAAAAATCGTTTGGGTGGGGGGAAGGGGGAAACCGTAACAGTTTAGCCGCTAGGGCGTTTTGAAGTTTTTGAAGTGAAAACTTCTATAGGCACGTTGGGCACTTTTTGGCCTGGGGAAAAAACTAAAAACTCGCGTCACGCGCACTTTTTGTGTGCCATCACGCGCACGTACCATCACGTGAGAAAAATGTTTCCTTTGGGGGTTTTAGTTTTAATTATGCAGTATGAATTATATATTATATATTAAATATTATATATTAAATATTATATATTAAATATTATATATTGAATATTATATATTTAATATTATATATTAAGTATTGTGTATTATGGACTATGTAGTGTACTACGTACTATGAGCTATGTACTAATTATTATGTATTAATTATTATGTTCTATGTGCTATATATTATGAATTATGTAGTATGTACTATGTACTATGCACTATGTACTATGCACTATGTACTATGCACTATGTATTATGTACTATGTACTACACACTATTTACTATGTACTGTATATTATGCACTATTTACTATGTACTATATACTATATACTATGTACTATGTATTATGTTCTATGTACTATGTACAATGCATTATGTATTATATACTATGTACTATTTACTATGCACTATGTACTGTATATTATGCACTATTTACTATGTACTATATACTATGTATTATGTTCTATGTACTATGTACTATGTTTTATGTACTATGTACAATGCATTATGTATTATATACTATGTACTATTTACTATGCACTATGTACTGTATATTATGCTTATTTACTATGTACTATATACTATGTATTATGTACTATGTACTATGTACTATGTTCTATGTACTATGTATAATGCATTATGTATTACGTACTATGTACCATTTACTATATACTATTTACAATGTATGCACTATGTACTATCCACTATGTACTATGGCCATAGAAATCCACACATTTGAAAATTAGTATGTGGGTATAAAGTTTAATCGTGCATTTCCGAAGCTTGGTTTAGCCTTCCACGCGACTCATCGCATACCAAAAATGTATGTACATCGTTCATTATATTTATAGGAAGTGAGTAACTACTTTTGACTGCATTAAATTAGTTATCCTAAATTGATGTTAAAATATCTCTATCCATCAATCTTTCTCATGTAAGTATAGTTATAATAAATATAAAAATATAGGTATATATTATGTATACGAAGAAAATATAGACGCATTAAAATCAAACACCAAAAAAATATGAGTGTGCGTAGGACCACACGTTGGAAGTGAAAACTTCTATGGCCGGCCAGTCTATATTTCCAAATCAATCTTAATATTACAATAGGATAAGGATCAATAAATTTTGTTTATATATATATATATATATATATATATATATATATATATATATATATATATATATATATATATATATATATATATATATATATATATATATATATATATATATATATATATATATATATATATAAACAAAATTTATTGATCCTTATCATATTGTAATATTAAGATTGATTTGGAAATATAGACTGGCCGGCCATAGAAGTTTTCACTTCCAACGTGTGGTCCTACGCACACTCATATTTTTTTTTAGAGTTTTACATATCACCCTGCATTTTTGTAACCCTATGACCTATTTCCATGAATAAGGTATCAGTGTAAGCAGAAAACTCCCACCTATCTAAAACTGTCAAAATCAAGGTTCCATCCTCTCAACAATGAGTCGTCAAAGTCAAAACTTTGGTTTTTTTCACTAAAATTTTAACTAAAACCATCCTTTTCCCCAAAAAATACGTAGTTAACTGATATTTTTTTTGCAAAATTGGAAAGACGACTCATTGCTCTGGAAGTTGATAGGATAGAACCTTGATTTTGACAGTTTTAGATAGGTGGGAGTTTTCTACGTACACTGATACCTTATTCATGAAAATAGGTCATAGGGTTACAAAAATGCAGGGTGATATGTAAAACTCTAAAAAAAACTTCAAAACGCCCTAGCGGCTAAACCGTTACGAGTCGCCCCCAGCCATACGATTTTTTGTTCGTCTATTCATAAACTATACACCGCCGGCCGCTTTGACCCTCCTCATGGGACACCCTGTATATATAGATTTGAAAAACTAATCAATTTAAGATGCTTGTGATCCTTAGCCGAAATCTTTTCATTTAAACAAGAAAGGGCTTGACCGAATATTATGAAATTTTAAATTTTCAGAGCAAGTTTTAGTTAATACGCATCGATCGGCACCTCAACGAAGTCGGTATCATTGTTGGTTCGCGTGGAGCCGTGCAGGTACAAAAATAACTTACGTCGTTTAAACAAAAAAACGACTCGACCGAATTTTATGAAAATCTTTTCAGATTAAATTTCGGTTAATACGCTTCGATCGGTACCTCAACAAAGTCGATATCTTTTTTGGTTCGCGCGAGATCATGCAGGAAAAAATGACCACATATGTTCGCATACATCCACACACACACACACACTCTTCTCAAATTTTTGCTTAAAATGCTATTGGGACCTTGAAAAATTAAAATACGTTGAAAATTACGATTTCGATTTTCGGACCGATTACAATAACTTCCCTATAAACTGGGAAGTTAAAAATTACCCTTGAACACAATTTTGATCATCTTTGAAATTCTGTAGGGTACAACAAAGCCCAAGAAAAAAACTAAATTTTCTCATTGATAAAAATAGTAAACGTCGTTTATGATAAAATTACGTTTATTTATTCCTCGTTGCATCTAACCCCATACTTCCTAGACATTGGAGCATCACAATTTTTTTGCTGCTTTGCTGCAGGTAGATAGATACATACCTAAGCATGCAATTATTATTAAAGACAAGTCACAAAATTTCTCGATCCTCTTTGCCGCAACTCAAGTAGGCAGTTAGGTGCGCGTGTATAGAATTATTGCTATTCGCTAAGTGAACTTGGCCCCTATAATCGACTTTTCTTTATCATTTTATGCTGTATAAAAATTTCAGATAGAAAATGAATCCGAGAATAGAATAAAAACATCGAGAACTTCTCGATGGAAAAGTATAAAAGCGGTGATTCGAAGATCGTTGGAAGTAGTTACTCCTTGCAATTAATACGGAGTGAAAATTGAAAGAAAAGTTAAAAGTTTCGAAATGGTTAAGTTTTTGGTGAGTTATTAAAATGTTTAAGGGATGAGTTGAAATTATTTTTTTTATTATGAAAATTGTGTTGTAAATAGAGAAGTGATACTAAAAAGTGGTAAAGTGTAAAAACGACTCGATTATCTTAGTTCCAAATTCGATGTCAATTGCTTTACTGAGTTAAATATTTTGTGATATACTCGTATGTACATAAGTATATTGTAGTGATTTGCAAAAAAATTATAATTTATTATTTTATTACGGTTTTGTTTTTGACTCTTAAATCTCATTAGTATGCCTAATTAATTAATAGCGACGCAATTTTCATTGGCATACTATCGTATTTTCTGTGCAATTATAATGGCAACCTTCATTTATAATATTAGAAAGATTTGAATGATTTTCGTAACATTTAAAGTTACAAGCAAAATGTACTCGTAATAAAAAGGAACTTTGGAATTCATCAAACTGTTTCAATAGGATTAAGATTAAGCGATCTATCAAGCAATGCATGAATGGGAATAGTTTAATGCCTAATGCCGTTCAAACGTCCAAGTGATCACTGAATTCTGTATAGACATTCTATTGGCCTCTATGAGCCTAGGCGCCCGGTAATTTTTCATTGGCCCGTTTCATTTTATTGAGCCCATTCAGTCCAATCATTTAAACTCAAAACAGAATTGCGACTGCGACGGTCGACTGCAACTGCGATTTATGTCATAGTTGTACACGTTGTTTTACATTTGCGCTAAACGACGGACTTCGCCGTCCGCTGTCGCAGTCGCAATTCTGCTTTGACCTTTATAATTACCTCTAAATGATGCTATCTTCAAAAAGAGTCATGCTCATGATAAAAGCATTTCATTATTGACATTTTTTCGTATAATACCATTTTTTCGTTAAAAAACTATCTTTCTATGTTCCCATTTTTAAAACGTTAAAAGTATTAGTCCACAGTACAGGACCTCTTTTTTAATGATTAGTAACAAGCTGAAATTTCGTGAGTAGCTTCCTTTTGACGAGAGACATGTCGGTTTGGTGATTGCCAAATTTTTATTAGTAACAATTTGTTTGTTAGTTAAATCAAGAGATAAAGAACTCAAGAAAACGTTCGTTCTACAAAATTGATCGTCCAACCGAATGGTCGCCCACCTCCAATATGTGCAAAAAACGAGATCATACATATTTACTAGTAACAAGCTGATTTTTTCACTGTTGGTTAGTACTTGTGGATACAATAAGATGGCCACATTTTCCTATAAACTAAGTGGTCCGATTTCCCAGTACTACACTCTGAATTTGTTAGTTTCATGGAAACATTTTCATCATTAGCAGCAACATAATTTTTGTATTTTTGTTTAGGGAATTAAGTATGGCAAACGATTTTACTGCTGTCCTACACAAAAAGTGGGGCATATTGATAAAAAATCAAGTCAACGTTGACCTTTTTAACGCCATGGGGCTATGCTACACTGGAATTCCTTCAATTGTTGCAGAACCGGCTCTACAACATAATCTAGTCCTACATGGGTATTCCGTTATCCCGAGTAACTTTCTTGTCTTTACACGGAGATATCTCTTGTCATACTTTTCTAAAGACTCGAAAGTATCATAAGCACAAATGTCGAGATGTTATACTACCAAATAGTTGGGATGATGACAGCATAGGTTACTTATCATTCTTCTTGCTGCAAAGAGTTCTGGCTAAAATCTAAATATTTGCCTTATGTCTATCAAATTCTTCGTCATCTAAAAGTGGACAGTTAAACCCATCCCAACGATTAGTGAAATAGATAGTTTTTTTTAAATTAAAACAAACGACTGCAAAATTTATATATTTATACATATTTTTAGCAATATTCGCATGCATAGTACTTGGCGTCCCCGTGAAATTTAAATTGAAATATGTCCAATCCAAAATACGAAAAGCGAAACAACTTTCTCATGGGAAATATTCTGGCAGCGAAAGATTGATAATATTTTTTTAGTCGTAAATACGCTCAATCGCGCAAAGCGATGGTTGCATGCATTCAAGGGAACTAGGGGTCGCAAACCGGGATCCTGGATTTCGAAAATACCGGGATACCGGACCAAATAAAGGACTTCAAAATACCGGTATTAATTTTCCAAAAACCGGGATTTACGGTATTTTCGGAAGTCTTAACAAAATAAAATTCGCGTTAGATAGATTTAAAATAGATTAGATAGATTTAAAAATGGATCTGGAAATATCTGAATACGAATTCAAACGGCTGGCTGATCTCAGCAGGATATTTGAAATACTGCAAGCAACTGTCGTAGAACTATGCATACTTCTGACGCGGCTTTGATGTTTATGTTCCAAAAATTAGAAGCTATACAACATGAGTCAGCCGCTCGTGAACTTTTCATATCTTTGAAACGTAGGATTAAGGAACGCAGGTTCTTGGTCTATTCGACGTTAAATTTATCTGCGAAAACATACGAGTATATTGATTCAGCGAATAATACCCCGACGTCCTTTTAAAACGAGGCGAGAAAACATATTGTGGATGTTAGCAAGATCGGTAACGATTCGGATTTTGAATCCACACATGATGTTTCTGTTTCTGTTCCTACAGACGAGGATACGAAGGACGATTCCCCATCAGTGCCGCTGAAGAAACGATTAGAATAGGCGATTGAAAAGAAATTGCAAACTCCAGATTATTTATCAAGAGCCATCTCAGCAGACATTGATGCCTTAATCAAAATAGAAATAGCTCTTTACGAAACGGTGGTTCTAGAGGAAAATATCTTGATTCGGCCTACAACAATTTAAAAGGCGTTCCTCCAACTAGGGTAGGGTCAGAGAGGACTTTCTCTTCAACGGGTTACTTATGTAATCATTTGCGCTCAACATTGACTCACAAGACTTTAGACACATTGTTGTTTTTGCGATCTCATTACCTCAACCAAAGATTGAATGAATCTCATACCTAATGTCTTTACTGAGAAAATTATATTAGAATTTATGTTTTCATGTGGTCATTATAAAAAAAGGTTCAATAAAAGACTCAGGTCAGGAGTCAAAGTCAATTTTATATTTTTATTAGAGACTAGCAAAAAACCAACGCCTTTATATAAAAAAAGTTTATGTGTGCACTGTCCGCGGTAAGAAAAAAGTGAAAGAAACAACAAATCTGGAAAAAATGATTTTGGATACCTTTTATATGGTTAATTTCTATTGACAGCTTTTTTTGATAGCTGTCATTAGTCAAGACCGGTTTTTGACATGATATTCGTATTAAGCGGTATCGAAAACTTAAGGATGCCAAGTTTCACCTTGAACCGATGGAAATCAAGTGCTCAACGCTCGGTTGAACCTATAAAAACGAAAACCTCTGTTAAATCTCATTTAAAATTCAACCTGGGTGGGGGACGGTTTATAATTTTGTATTTCTCTTTTCGGTTAGCCGTTACACTGCCCCCTTCTTACTTAGTGTTCGTCCCGAACACAGCTTCCGTCCCGTTCTTACCGAGCAAACTTTTTGGATGCAATAGATGGCATCGTTTAACCTCGTGATGGCAGTGGAGGGCCCTTCCCTTTTCTTTGTAATTTTGGCGATTTACCTTTTATTCGTCGAGGATTTTATAGGTACACTCGATCGCGTGGAAACTTCACGGCAAGAGGGGAAATGGCCAAGATATACTATGTTCAATGTTCTTCCATCTGGACCTAGGATGTGAAGATTTTCAGATTTCCCAACTCTTGAACAACCTACAGCTGACAGGGAAATGACATTTATTTGGTAAAATTCGTACGCCAAATTCGCCCCGAAATTTTAAATTTATGAGTTTTGATCATAAATTCGTTATTTGCAACCTTAAAGATTCCTAGATATCCACTTTCATCGGAATCCGAATACCATTGGAAAATTTCGTCCGCCATATTGGCGCGGCCATTTTGAATTCATAAGTTCTGTTCATAAATTCGTTATTTGCTACCTTAAAAAACCCCAGATACCGATTTTCATTGTAATCGGAACGGCAATAGCTAATTCGTCCGCCATAATGACGCGGCCATTTTGAATTTATAAGTTCTGATCAAACATTCGTTATTTACTACCTTTAAAGCTCCCAAATACCGATTTTCATGGAAATCAGAACACAATTGGCAAATTTGGGTGGCCATTTTGAATTTCGGTCATTTTGTGGCGGCCATTTTGAATTTCGAAAATCGGGCTTCGAGGTGCATCATGGGAGACCTCCACGGATCTTCGTGCAAAATTTCGAAGCTCTACGATAACTGGTGCGCCCGCTCTAGCGCACACATCGCACACACAAACAGAAACTTTCTGTTACTAATATAGATTACAAATGATAATTTTATTTTTTTCATTAAAGCTGGTACGAAATTTTATTTTTATTTATTTGATTAAAATTTGTTTTTATCTAGAAAATAATCTCTTTTATTAATCCTCTGTAATCCTCTAACCACTAAACTCTCATGAATAGTTAGTATTAAATTTATATACAACTCCTCTAAATCCCGAAAATCGCGAAAATGCCGAAATACCGGTATTTATTTGAGGTCAGTACCGAAAATACCGGTTTCAAAAAATGGTCCAGTATTGCGACCCCTAAAGGGAACTGACCAAACCGCCTTTGAGCCTTCCATTCTTGTAGATAGAAAAGTTGGGCGTCTCGTCAAAAGGAAGCTACTCACGAAGTTTCAGCTTGTTACCAATCATTAAAAAAGGGGTCCTGTACTGTGGACTTGATCGTTTATAGATTTAAAAATAATAGCGCTTATTGCTGCATAGCATAGACGTGCCCAATCCAAGTAATCCGGTTTGTTATGTCGTCGACAGCGAATTTAATTTACCTTTTGTGTACTTCTCTTTTCGATCCACTTTAAAATACTGAGGCCGGGGCAGGGGCGTAGCTACCGCCGTATCAGCCGTATCAATGATACGGGGCCCCGAACGTGTGTAAGCAAAAATTCGCAAAATGTTATCCACAATCTCACTTAAACTCTTAGGCCGTATTTGCCGAGAAAAAAATCATATCATAAAAAAGTTCCCAATGTGCCTAAAGAAGTTTTCACTTTAAAAATTACGAAAGCCAAAAAAGGAATCACTTTTTTTCTCCGGGTGCCCAAAAGTTGGCAACACAGAACGTCTCACGTCACGATTGACCCGCGAGCTCAGATTACTAAATCCGCGACGCGTGTCAGCATGACATATATCAGTTATTTAGGCCCGTCAAATTGTCGAAAAACCTCGTTTTTTGCCAACCGAGCCATCCGCAAGGTCAAGTATGGAAAAAATAGGAAAACTTCCGAAGAATTTGATAAACTACTTTTGGCGCTCGTAGACCTTTGGGAAAGTTTTCCAACTGTCGTCAAAAGAGGGCCAAAAACAAATTTTCACGTTTTCAAAAAAAAATAGACATTTTACAAGAAAAAGATTGATATAAAGTTTGTAGAGCTTTTTCATACTAATAAAATGACGCCACCCAGCGGGAAAAATTGGGAGTACTCCTCTAGGGAGCTAATTTTGAGCGCTCCCAAATATGGTCCCGAGGGAACATTACTGGAGTTTTTAGAAATTTATAGAAAGAAGAAAGAACGCCACTGGTTATAGGGGACTAGATGTCGTGAGTTGGCTGACTGCAAAACTAGAAGCATTAAATAGTGAAGGAGCTTTAGTAGCTATAACGCCTGTCGATTTTCTCATTCGTTTTTCTGTAATGATCAGTCGTGGTTACATTACTGATTTTTTAATGATATCATCCTTTCTAGAATTTGAGAAGAGTCATGGCAGAAGTAGGTCTGCAACGTACACCCAACATCTAACCGATTTATGAACGTGGGCCTTAATCAAGACTTCCTCCCCAAATACCTGGTGGAACGTCGAGAAGGTTTCCGTTACTGATTAAGCAGAGCTTCATGTTTAAACGTTGTTCTGTTATACACCCATCCCAAAAATCTGGAACGCCTACCTGACGAACGTTTCCTAAAGAATCACGGCCCGTCTAACCTCAAGAATAGAGTTCTCATTACTTTTAGATATCTGCTTGCGTATTGATCTACTTGTTGCCTGCTGATCTTTCCATTAATTTGGGTCCTTTCTTCCATGTATAATATCGCTTATTACATGATGCGGCATACATAAAAAATTTCAGATAGACAAAAATGGCCCCATTATATAACATGCTCATTAATGATGATGACACCAAAGAAATCCCGAACGCAAAGTGGAAGTGCAAATCGGAACTCCTTTATCGCATAGAAGATAGTATGGTTCTGCCTCTGCTTCACCAAAGTGGAAACTGAAAACTTCAAACTCTCTACTGCAAGCTCTATTCTAGTTTACAAAAAAGCTTTTAATGTATCTACACGGGTATTTTTTCAACTTTTAGGAGAGAGGTGTAGAAAGGACAAGAGGGAAATGTATGAAAAACCGGTTCGGTAACAGTCGAAGGAATACCCGTGTACACTGCAAACCTCAGATTTGTGTTGTGTTGATTGTGACGTCACCCATTTGATTTACATTGTAGTCACTTTTTACACGCTTTAAAGTGTGTAAAGAGTGACTACAATGTTAATCAAATGGTTGACTTCACAATAATACGCTTAAGCTTGTTAAAATAACACACTTCCAAAAGCTGAGATTTCCAGTGTAGATACCCTCAATGATACTTTTACGGGTTCTTGTGGTTATGTTAGAAGTGTTTACTGCAATTCGGAGTTAATCTATTTCTATTGCAGATTGAAATCAGAAGCAATTTGGAATTTTGGTTAATCTAGTTTTCAGTACATCGAACTGATTCAAATTCGAAAAATTCACACTCTTATTCTATTTATTGATGTATCAGTATTTCCGTAAAAATTTTCCACAAATAAATTGTAAATAATAAGGTTTCGCAAATAAATAATTAAAAAATTAAATTATTAAATTTCAGAGACCAAAACATAACCTATATATTCTTACATTACAGATTTTACTTGCTGCCATAATGGTGACCGCTTCAGCAACAGGCTCTGGTGGTTATGGCAGTTCTAATACAATAGGTACTGGTCATGGTGGTGGTGGCCACGGAGGTGGTAGCCATGGAGGTGGTAGCCATGGAGCTGGCCACGGCGGAGGACATGGATCTGGTGGACAAAGCGGTTTTGGTCATGACGCTGGGTTCGGAGGAGGACAAGGCGGCGGTCACGGCAGTGGACATGGCACTGGGCTGGGAGGAGGCCAGCATGGTGGTTTAGTTGGCAGTGGTGGGGGCGGACACGGAGGTGGTCTTGGTGGTGGAAGTCAAGGTGGTTTTGGCGGAGGTCAAGGCGGCTTGGGACACGGAGGCGGGCATGGTGGTGGCAGCCAAGGTAGTTTTGGCGGAGGTCAAGGCGGCTTGGGACACGGAGGCGGGCATGGTGGGGGTAGTCAAAGCGGATTTGGTCATGGTGGTAGTGATGGGGGTCACGGCGGTGGGCACGGGGGACACGGAAGTCAAGGTGGCTATGGAGGCACTGATAGAGGTAAAATCTAAAAATTAAATCATTTTATAACATTTCTATGAATTTTTATATTTATTCCAGGACACAATACGCGATATTAAGATGCATAATAATAGTTTTACCATAAGAAAGTAATTAAAGTCTTTCATACTAAGAAGAATGTGATTTTTTTTAAATAAAATTCTCCGAAATGTAAATTGTTTTCATAATTTCAATATGTAACTATTTTTAATAGAAATTTTAAACATCTTAAATAGTCCAGTAAAATAGGGTAAAAAAGGAGCTTAACTTCGGAATTCCGTGTAACAAGTCGTATCTATCGTTTTCGAACTTTTTTAAATTGTTGTATAAAATCCCACCCATTAAAAAATGCCGCTACTTCCTTATTGTTGCAATTATAAACAATTATTGCAAAATTATATGCGAAATTGTATTGTGCGCTAAATTCAAAAGAATGAAACCGGAAATAATGCTAGAAGGAGGTTTTCGATGATGAAACATATTATTGACTAGTTAGGACCCAGTACGCCTCGCTGCACCCAACTTTAAAACATTTAAAATTAATCCAAATCTTCAAAATTCAACTCTTCAACAAATATTTATAACCATTAACGAAAAACCAATTATTCCTATAAAAGTTCGAGATATTAGATTCAAAATGCGCGCCCAACGTATAGACCTGAGAGCCATTTCGCACCGGGGTCCACAAAGTTCGATTTTCGAAACTGACTTCGAGTATGAAATGGAACTTTTTACTCAAGTTAAAGAAATTTTTTTTTCATATAAAAATACCATCCAAATTTCCGTAAAGTACATAGTACATAGTACATAGTACATACTAACACTAAGCATATAACACATAGAGGAGTCACGTAGAACAAAAATTTGTGCACGTCATTTATCTTCTTCTTCCCTGGAGACCCAGCGCGCCTACTACTGTACACCAGAATCTGCTTCAGATCGCTAAGTTCTTCCCTCGGGGACCCAGTGCCCCTGCTACTATACACCAGACTCTGCTTCAGAGGGCTAAGGTGGTAGCAGATTATTGTAAAAGGAGTTGATAGAGCATTCCGGTGAGGTAAGGCAATCTGGGGGGAAGTTTGTTCTGGATCCCAGACGTCTGAGATGCGTGGATCGAGTTTTTTCCTTTTATGCGCATTCGAAGAAAAAATCAAAGTGGTCTGCCCATGAACAAAATTAAATTTTGGTGGATAGCAGAAGAAATGTACTTTTTTGTTTCAGCTTAGGAATATTCTTTGGGATATTGAATTTTTTTTGTTGGAATCATTGTAAAACTTAAAATATGAGAATACAGATTTTATTTAATTTTGTAAGAAATGATGATTTTAAGGCAAGCTGAGTATACCCTAAATTTCACCAGATGAGGTTTTTTATGGGGGTTGAAAGGGGGAAAATTTAGTTCTTCTTAATTATCCATTGATTTGTTTATTTAAATAGTTATTACAAAAATAGTTCATTAGGTTTATGTAAAAAAGCTCGTTCAATTTTCGGAAAACAATATATTTTGTCTTTTTTTGTACAATTAGTAGATAGTTATGAAACGTGCGATGAAGTTTGAATGTCCCTTGAAAGTCAGTATTTTTGTTTAACATGAATACTTCCACCGCGGGGGTACAGTATAAGGGGCGATGTTTTATATGTGGTGTTCCCCGGTAGGCCTAATCCTCATTTAAGGTAGAAACAGAATGGCACGGAGACCGTGGCGGAGTCCGCCGCTCAGAGAGTTTCCCATACATTTAATTTGTCCGCGCCGCCTGGGGAGAAATTAAATGTATGGGAATCTCTCTGAGCGGCGGACTCCGCCACGGTCTCCGTGCCATTCTGTTTCTACCTTTAGAGATATGTTTTACATGAAGTAACTCAACGGCAACGTAAGAAACCAAGGCGCAAATTCAAGGGATTTGCAGTGATGGATTTACGCTTAGGCCCGCGAGGCCCGGGCCTAGGGCGGCAAAATTTTAGGGGCGGCAAAATTTTAGAGTCGATTAAAATTTAAAAATCAATTTAACTTAGTTTTGCTGTGTACTTTGAAGCACTCTGAAAAATGGAGAGATCAAAAGTCGTGCCTGTCGTACCTTGTATCTACAAATGGTTTCCAAATTTTTCGTAACGATCGCCAAGGTCGCACTGGTAGTGGTGTTGCTATATTCCTTAGGCTCTAACTAAAATGTAGGTTTATCGGTCACTCTATGAACCTTGGTATTGAGTTTATTTGTGTTGAAGTCTTAAATGGTTCTGAAAAACTTTTACTTGTCAGTGGGGAGTAAACACTGACGGTCTATTTAAACCTGATAATTCCGCTGAACTGGAGCAGACCCTAGAGCATCTTTCTCATATGTATGCACATATAGTTGTTGGCGCGGATTTTAATGTAAACTTATTAAAATCTTCTAGTCAGGAAAAATTCGTCAATCGTACAATGCAGAGCTTAGGTCTTGTTCAAATTAATACCTTGCCAATTACTTTAATGCGACGATCCCATCTCTACTTGATGTCTTCCTTTGCTGTGAACCTAATATGATTCTCTTTCAAAATCGAATCTCTCCTCCAAGTTATTTGGACCACCACAAGTCTGAGGCCACTGGAACTGATAATATCTCACCTACTCAATGCTTGTCTCACTGTGTCGAAATTCCCTACCGCTTGGAAACATGCTCTGATAATCCCTATTGCCAGTGTCCCAATCCTAGAAGCCCCTCGGATATTCGTCCAATTAGCGTCCTGCCAATTCTGGCTAAAGGTCTTGAGAAATTCATTGCAATGCAAACGATTGCTTAGTGTGAGCACCGTATGCTTGTAAATCCATGACAATCCGGCTTTCGGAAACATCATAGCTGTGACACTGCTCTCCTAAAATTTACGACAGGAATACGGAATTCTTTAGACTAGCCTGCTGTCGATATTCAACCAAACTTATTCTAAGAAAGAATAAAACAAAACAGGAGTCATTTTTACTGAAAAAAATATATATCAAACTGAAGTGCACCAATCCACCGATTTTTTGATGTTAGCTCGCCTAAAGAAAAAAACATTTATTGCGTTCCATCACTCTATTGTGAACGATATTGAACATCTTTTCCGGGCAGGAAATTAAATAAGATTTTATTTTGCATTTGAGTGTGTGAGTGCAGAGAGAATATGTATATGAACTATGAAATAAAATGTATGTATTCTCTTCAAATATGTATTCTTTTCCGTTTAATTTGATGGATAGCGCGTGCACAGTGTATCAGTGCATATGTGAATAAACAAATGTTCAGTATAGTTAAAATTCTACCTGGCTTTCACACCTTTCCTTATGGACGTACCTGAATAAAATATATATTCTGACCATCTATGAAAAAATATCTTTCGTTTGATATATGTTTCATTAAGATACGTGCACCAGAAATAGGTTAAAAAGGGATCACAAAGGTTGGCTTTGCCTATTAAATAATTAATTAATATACAGAAGATGCTAACAAGGTATGTTGTATACTCTTGCTAGACTTCTCCAAAGATTTTGATAACGTCAATCACTCCGTCATTTTACGCAAACTCTGTACACAATTTTGTTTTCCTTCTTCTGCTCTTACGCTCATGTAGCTTTTTAGCAGCTCGTTCACAACAGGTGAAGATTTCCCATTTAATTTCCTCTCCTGCCATGCTTTTTGCTGGCGTTCCCCAAGGATCTATCTTAGGCCCTCTACTGTTTAGTATACATACAGGGTGTATCCGTTAAGTTTACAAAGCGACCGGCTGTGGATAGGTTTTGGATAGACGAACAAAAAATCGTATGGGAGGGGGAAACCGTAACGGTTTATCCGCTAGGGCGTTTTGAAGTTTTTTTTAGAGTTTTGCATGTCACCCTGTATTTTCGTAACCCTTTGACCTATTTTCATGAATAAAGTATCAGTGTACGCAGAATACTCCCACCTATCTAAAACTGAAACTGAAGGTGAAAAGTATCACTACAAAGCAAAAAAGGCGCCATATCGGACGGGGCCTAGGGCGCGTCGAGCTTAAATCCGCCACTGGGAATTTGGTCTGTACATTTATAAGCGCAGGTGAAGTGTATGAGCCCTTTTACTACCAAATATTGAGGCATGCGTGTCAATATTTGTGATAGTTGCATTTTTCAAGTAGGCGGTAAATATGGTTAGGCTGAGCGCTTCCTTAAACCAGGGCTGCGGAGTTGGACTCGGAGTCGGAAGGAATTTTCTACTTACTGGAGTCGGAGGCGGAAGAACAAACAAAAAATGTGTCGACTCTGTAAAATACGAAATACCATAACTATAAATTATAATAATTATTAATTATTGAATTAAGTACATATTTTAAAATGAAGTACACATAATGTGAGTATCTCATTGTGGTTAGGTTTTAAATCGAGAAGACTGGAGGAAAAGAAGCAGAACGTGGTAAAACAATACGCGAACGTGGTAAAAACAAACCCCGTCCCTGCGGTCGCAAGTACGCCAGTAAGCGATTTATTATACGCCCACGTCACAATTCCCTATTAATTAAAATAATTAAGAAGTTGGAGGATAACAAGGGATCTTGAAATGAAAACTGATTCGAATCAGATGCAGAACACGATGAAATAAAAATTACAGGGAACCCAGGATGTAGACATAATTACCGCTAAGACTGCTAAGAAATTGTTCGTCAAAGAGGGGAAAACAACAGTTATACATATATAGGACCACTTTATAGCTCTTGTTAGGCTGCAATACTTCCAATCCCTTTCTGGTGGAGATCTAGACATTGAAACCTGGGTTGAAATTAATTTTCGATGTAATCAGTTCTGTGTAGAGCCAGCAACTCATGTGTACCTTCAAGTTTCATCTCTTGCCGAGGGTCTGCTTACTGGCATGAAAAGTTATACTGGCGTTGTTTGGGCTTTCTTCGAAGTTGAGCCTGCAATAAAGGTTTGGGTCCAAAATGAAGCCAAAATACTTAGCTGATCGGACTAGGCGCAGCACATGCCCATATTTGTAGGTAGACTGAAACCATAGATTTTTTTCTATAGGTGAAAATAGCAGCGGCGAAAGGCTTCCTTCCTGGGGTGTGCTACTGCACGCCGTCTTTACCACTCTGTTGTTGTTTAAGCTGCTGTGGGCGATTCTAGATTTTAGCATGAAGAGGATGCACTGACCACAAAGTGCCTTCTCTATCCAGGAAGATTGCCAAGGTAAATTGGTCGTATTCTACGGAGTACTCTACGGTACACACTACTTCATGCAGTGCGGTGTCATTCGAATTTTTTTTGCAATATGCACTCTGAGAGGAAGACTTCAGCTATAGAATTTCGGAGATATAGGTCTAGCATGCGGTCTAGGGTGTTGATGACCCATATTATCCTTTGCCGTTTCGTCTACCTACCTTCGAAATAAATATCACTTTGACCCTTCTCCAGTAGTGCAGGCTATTCCTGTAGATTGACAAGAGCAATGAACCACCATTGATGTCATACGTCTTATTATGTAATCCATTCCTTGTGATGAGAGAAACTTTTCACTGACAAGAGCTCCTTATAGTCCGGTTGCGCCCTAAACCATCATGAAAATTTTTAATTGCGCCATTGCTTCCGAAATGCACAATAAAATTAGTTTTTTTTGTTCTTCGGTACAAATATAAATATTTCCCATTATTATATACCAGTCGGAGTCCGATTTAAAATTTCAAAACATTGGAGTCGGAGTCGCAAATTTTAAGGGCCGACTCACAGCCCTGCTTCAAACTTCATCCAGATTTTGTCCGTGTCACTTGGAAAAAGCCGTTGAGTTACTTTATGTAAAACATATCTCTAAATGTGGATTAGGCTTACTGAGCAACACCACATACTTATAAAAAAACGCACCTTATACTCTACCCCCGCAGTGGTGTGGAAAGGAGTATTCATTTTAAACAAAAATACTAACTTTCAAGGGACATTCAAACTTCATCGCACGTTTTCTAACTATCTACTAATTGTACAAAAAAAGGCAAAATATATTGTTTTCCGAAAATTGAACGAGCTTTTTTACAACTATTTTTAAACCTAATGAATAATTTTTGTAATAATTATTTAAATGAACAAATCAATGGATAATTAAGAAGAGCTAAATTTTCCCCCTTTCAACCCCCATAAAAAACCTCATCGGGTAAAATTTAGAGTACTCAGCTTGCCTTAAATCATCATTAGTTAATCTGTAAACTCATATTTTAAATTTTACGATTCCAACAAAAAAAATTCAATATCCCAAAGAATATCTATTCCTAAGCTGAAACAAAAAAGTACATTTCTTCTGCTATCCACCAAAATTTAATTTTGTTCATGGGCAGACGACTCTGATTTTTTTCTTCGAATGCGCCTAAAAGTAAAAAACTTAATCCACGCATCTCAGACGTCTGGAACCCAGAACAAACCTCCCCTCAGATTCCCTTACCTCACCGGAATGCTCTATCAACTGCCTTTACAATAATCTGCTACCACCTTAGCCCTCTGAAGCAGAGTCTGGTGTATAGTAGCAGGGGGGCTGGGTCCCCGAGGAAGGAACTTAGTGATCTGAAGCAGATTCTGGCGAATAGTAGCAGGCGCGCTGGATCCCCAGGGAAGAAGAAGATAAATGCCGTGCAAAAATTTTTGTTCTACGTGACTTCTCTATGTGTTATATGGTTAGTGGTTATACCCTATCAACTTCCAGAGTAATATAAGTATAAGCATTATGTTACAAAACAGCATCGACCGATACGTTATAAACATCTTAGGCTAATACCAGTGTGACTTAAGCCCAGGAAAATCAACAACTCATCAGAATTTCATCCTGAAGCAGGCGATGAAAAAAATGTCTAGAGTTTCAAAACTCAATCTAACACCTCTTCACAGACTTTAAAGCTGCCTATGATAGCATAGTCAGAGTAGAACTATTCAAAGCCAAGAGAGAATTGGATATCCCCAATAAGGTGACACGATTATGTAGGTTGACTATGAACAATGTGACAAGCCAAAAAAAATATCCGAAAAACTGTCCAGACCAATCAACATCTATAATGGACTTTGACAAGGCGATGATTTGGCCTGCCTCCTTTTCAACCTGGTGTTGAAGAAAGTGTTCTGTGATGCGGGGGTGACAACAAGGGGCACAATCCTCCACCAGTCCAACTAATTACTGGCTCATGCAAACGACAAAAGCTGCAGAGGACGATTTCGATTGAGCGGGCGGCACGACAGCTGGGACTGCACATCAATGAAAGCAAAACAAAGTACATGACCGTCTGCAAGATTACCTAACATTGGTCCTACAATCAAGGTAGAGGACTGCAAATTCGAATTGGCAAAATCATTTACATATCTTGGTTCAATAGTAGCAGTCGACAGTAACGTGGAACCAGAAATAGGCGCAAGGGGCTAAAAGCAAACAAAACCTACTAGTCTGTCAAGGCTGCTCAAATCCAGGCATTTGACCATCCAACCTGCTGGTTTATAAGACGATGGTCTTACCTGTATTCGCATATACATCCGGGCCGTGGGTGCTTAGCAAAAAGCACTCTAACCACTTAACCCTGTTCCAGAGTCCTTCGGATAATAATTGTTGGCGACTTATGTGAGGAAAGACGATTCCGGAGACTCTACAACGACGAAATTTACGAGCGCTTTCGTAACATGGATGTCGAGAACAAAACAGGCTTGGTGGGCCCCGGTGGGTAGGACATCTAACTCGTGTGAGCGAAGAGAAACCATCTGGGAAAGTCTGCTGCGGCAAGATCTATGGCAACGATGGGCAACCCCCGGACCGTGGGCCATCTACGGTCCATCCACGATTTTCATCAAACCTGCGCGCATCGGGTTTCGTTCGGCAAACCGGCTCACAATAGATAGTTTTGGTTGTACATCCGCACTTCGATGTAACATCCAATTTGACCGTGTATGGGGGCCTTAAAACCGCCCAGAATAACACCTTAAAAACAATAAAAATATTTTCGTGCGCGCGTGAGTTATGTACACACCACCAGGCAACGTGACATTATCAGAAGATAATGTGATGATACCTGATTTATCTGAGACTCGACGTAAGTTGAGTATATTCTGACCATTCTCATAGAAAAGTGCATATCTTGCAAAACAGGCACTTATGAGATTTTGCTCAAAAGAAGCCTCCCATGCAAAATGATTTCTTTTATTTTTGAACAGTAGAATTAAGGTGCCGGCCCATAGCACGCGTTGACGCGATGCGTGCGCCAGAGGCATTTGACATTTCAATTGAAGTTAATGCTATTTAATGGAACCAATCCCAATGGCGACAACGACACACGCGAGTAGAGCCACAAACGCTTGAAGTTGACCAAATTTTCAACTTTTCCATGCGATAAGCCTAGTACTAAGTTCCCCGCTAAATGAAATTTCCATACAAAATTTAGCGCGAAAATTTATCAAGCTAAATTTTAGCAACATCTTTAGCGCATGCAGTACTAAGTTCGCCGCTAAAATGCTCGATAAATCCACGTTTCTATTTCTTTAAAACAGATGGCAGCAATGTTAGTCTCCACATTTTTAGCTGCATTTTTATCGTGCAGGCACCTTATTTCACGCTAAATTTTGTTGAAAAAAACCAGTGATATAAAACAAACAGAAAAATAAGTTAATTTAGGGTTGTAGAAGTTTCAAGTGCGGAAATAAAACTAAAATAAAAGTTTGTGCATGAAAAAATAGTAAAAATAATAAATAATTCTATGTGTTTAAAATATTTTGAAACACGTTTTAATAATTTTATATTTCCAGTGGATTTTGAGGAGTTTTATTTTGAAGAAGACTTTGAAATTTAACCCAAAAAAAAACGTTAATATGAACTTTCTCCACAATTCTACATTGTCAAATTTTATCTTGCTGAAAAGGGTACAAGTTTGGAGACGCGCTAAAATTTAGTTTAGCGTTCATTGGGTCTGTCGAATGCGTTGCACGCTGGACTGTCATACGCCTCTTGCGCGCACGTCGCGTTAACGCGTTCTATGGGTCGGCACCTTAGTAATTACATTTTTTAGTCAGTCTAAGCTCGGCCGGCAACTGTTTAACATTTAAAAATAAAGTTGTAGTCGGAAAAGTTGTGTGTTTTAATTCGTATTTATTTTGTTTGATTTTAAATTCTTTTTCTTAATAAACCAAATAATCAAAAACCGTATCTGGCGCCGTCGGTAGGATCTCTATCGGAAGAAAAGAGATTTAGTGAAACGAATCAATTAATTTTTGGTGAAAAAGAAAGTTTAATTAACAAGTTAAAAGAATAAATAAAGAAAACTCAATAGTACATATTAGTACATATTGATACAAGTGCAGTTTTCTCAAATTAAAGTGGGCTACGAAGTAAGCCAAAGAGAAATTTAGGGGCTTGCGGAGAAACAACACATTAGTGAAAACCTCATTAAAACAACACCAAAATTGACCGACAAAGGTATCGAGGAATATTGTTTTCGATCAAAGACGCAACATGGCTGAACCACAGGAGCCAAATCCAATTGAACAGTGCTTAGTGGCTTTGACTCGATTAGTTGTACAAAATAATCAACCACAAAATTGGAGATCCAGGATCGAGAAGGAGATTCGTTATCTCCCAACTTTTAAAGGAGAAGGAGGTACGCTACCATCATTTATCGACGCTGTTACCAGGACATTAGCAGACTATGGAAACGAAGCAACCAGGGTATTCGAGATAATATACAACATAAAAATTGAAGGCAGTGCAAAAAGTTTATTTAGAGTGAATCCCCCAGCTAATTGGGACCAGTGTAAAGAACAGCTGAAACGACACTACAAAGCAACAAAGGATCAATTGACTATAACCAGAGAAATTGGAAGTTTAAGAGTGAGTAGTATTAAAGATTTAGATATAAGATTAAGACAGATGGTAGAAGATATAACAGAATATGCAGCTTTTGACGATAACGGTGCAGTGACTTTAGAAATATTTAGTGGAATGCTAGTGCAAAAAGTAAAAGAATTAGTGTCAGGTGCTTTAGCTTATGGCATTATGACTAAATTTCAATTAACGGAAATAAGGCAAATTATTAGTACTTTTATAGGGCAAGATCAAGGTAATTTAAATATAAGTTTATTAAATAAAATTTTTAATAAAAATAATGATAGGAAATTTAATAATCAACAACATAACAATAACTTAAATGAAAATCGAAATCAAAAATCAAATTATCAATATGGAAAAGAACAGTGTAGACGTTTCAATAATAATTATATTATAGTCCAGTCAAATTAGTATTTTCTGATCTAAAAAAATATATCCTTCATTTTTTTCCTTGGAATCAGTTTATTTTGGTGTTTTAAAAAAAATGTTAAAAGTCGAGAACGATATCACCAAGGCGTAAAAAATTATTCAAGGTCAAAGTTCATAAAATACAGTTTTTTGCGAATATCGCGCTTTCTATAGCTCGGAGGCCAATTAAAGTTATTATGAAAATGAAAGATAATTAAATTCCCCAAAAAAAAGATATCTTTCAATTTTTTACATAAAACGAACAGTTTAAGCAAAAATGTGCTTCAAAGTTTCCGCACAAGGCATATGCATATTAGCCCAGTCACTTTATACATAAACCTCTAAAAAAATCCAACTGGAGCTTTGACAGCGGGATTCTCTTTATTTTGGGGTCACAAATAATTTCCCAAAAGTCCATAAAGCCAACTGACCGGATACTCAAGCTACGGAGGGTTAAAGGTCATGAAAATGAGTTTTTCTTAAACATCTCTTAAATTATTGGTTTTACGTAAATAGCTAAGTGAAATTTGTTAGTGAGATAAACCTGCATAAAAATGGCCTGTCGAGCTAGACGTGAAATAAGGCCACAAACAAAATTGGGTTAAAAACATGGGACACTGGCTAGCCAGCCGCGGCGGCTATTTGAGTGAAAGTTTTTTGTATAAATAATCGGAAGATGTACTCTCTTCAATAAAACAACATACATTGGAAAATATTGAACGGTGTAGTTTCAATAAAAATTTCAAAAAGAAACCAACAGATGGCCCATCTTTTATAAGAATCAAAGAAGGCTTAATCTTCACGGGCTTGTAATAAGATAGAATTCCCGCGTCCGGGATCTCATTCATAAAGCTGACATAAGCATACACAACAAATAGATGCAGTCTTATAGACTAGTGGCGTATGCGTTGCTTCGCAGCTTGTCACCCCAATTTCTCGAAAACCATTGGTTCTACATAAATTTTGTATAGGACATTTTTATGCAGATTTATCTCACGAACAAAGTTTACCTAACCAAAATTTACGTAAAACCGATAATTTACGAGCTATTTGATAAAAACTCATTTTCGTGATCTTTGACCTTGAAGAATTTTTTATGCCTTGGTGATATTGTTCTCGATTTTTAACATTTCTTTTAAAACACCAAAATAAACCGATTCCAAGAAAAAAATGAAGGATATATTTTCTTAGATCAGAAGCCATTTTTAAGTCTAAAATGACTGGACTATTAATAATCAATCAAGATTCTACTCAAATATCAATAATCAGCAAAATTATAGAACGCAACAATCTAGACGAACTGACCAAAGATACAATGAAAATCAGCAAAACAGACAGAGACAAGAACCGATGGAAGTAGACAATATAAGTAGAATAGAAACAAATACGATAGATAATACTTCTTTTATAAACTAGCCTCGGAAGACAATAAAATTTACGTGACGTTAACAATACAAGAAAAAAAATGTTTAGCATTCGTAGATCCCGGTTCTACAATTAGTATATTAAACGAAAATAAAATCCCGGCATGTAAATATCAGATAATAAACCAGACCTTCACAGTTATTAATACTATAGACGGTCAAGTTAATAAACCTAATAAAATAGTAGCAACAGTATGTCCTACAGAATTCAAATATCCTAATAATGCTAGAATGAGAGGGGTTGCGATGGCACTAGAAAAACCATACGATTTATTAGTAGGTATGGATTGGGTCAATAAAAATGTAAAAAAAATTAGTATACAAGATCAAGAAATTAGAATGACCAATGGAGTGAGTCTTCCATTCTTAACTAAAACCAATCAAACTGAGGTTAATGTTTTAGAAATAAGCGAAGTACAAGATGTCCAGTTGGGTCATTTGAACGAAAAAGAGAGAATTATTGTCGAAAGACTAATACGAAAATATGGTAATCTTTTGTTTAAAGAAGGGGATATTTTGACCAGTACAAATACAGTGGTCCATGAAATAAAAACCACTACAGATCAGCAGATTAATTCTAAACTTTATCGTTACCCACCGCGACATGAAACGGAGGTAAGACGACAATTAGTTGAAATGGAAAAACAGAGAATAATTAGGAAAAGTAAAAGCAGGTATAGCTCGCCGATAATAATAGTGCCTAAAAAGAAAGACAATTCGGGAATACAAAAGTATCGGATAGTCGTGGATTATAGAAAATTAAATGAAATAACTATCGACGATAAATATCCACTACCGAACATCGATAGTATTCTAGATAAATTAGGAAAGGCGCAATATTTTAGTACATTAGATATGGCTAAAGGGAACCACCAGATTTTGGTAGCCGAAAATGATATTGAAAAAACCGGTTTTGTCACTCCCTCTGGTTTGTACGAGTATGTACGAATACCGTTCGGGTTAAAGAACGCCCGGGCGACATTCCAGCGATTGATGAATGAAATACTTCGTGAGTACATCAAACAAATATGTGTAGTTTATCTGGATGATGTTTAAATCTTTTCAACAACCTTAGAGGAACATGAAAAATCGTTAAGTAAAATATTTGCAAGACTTCAGGAGCATAACCTGAAAATACAAGTGGACAAATGTAGCTTTCTAAAAAAGGATACTGAGTTTTTAGGGCACGTCCTCACAGTAGATGGTATAAAACCAAATCCGGAAAAAATAAAAACAATACAAGAATTAGAGATACCAAAAACTGAAAAGCAATTGAGAGGATTCCTAGGGGTTACAGGGTATTATCGAAAGTTTATTAAGGATTATTCAAAAACTGCATATCCAATGATTAAATATCTTAAAAAGGATAATAAAATTAATCCAGCAGATCCTCAGTACATATCAGCATTCGAAAACCTAAAAAGTTTAATAAGTTCACACCCAATCTTAAAATATCCAGAATATGACAAACCATTTGTAGTGACTACAGATGCTAGCGATCATGCAATCGGAGCAGTCTTGTCACAGGAAGGTCACCCAGTCTGTTATATTTCAAGAACACTAAATAGCCATGAAAAAAACTATTGTACAACTGATAAGGAATTTTTGGCAATAGTTTATGCAGTGAACTACCTTAGACCATACCTATACGGTAACAAATTTAAAATAGTAACAGACCACATTCCAATGAACCATTAAAATTGCTTATAATTACAATTGTATATAATTAATTATATGTATGAAAACTGGCAATAGTTTTTGCCAGGTTTTTTATTGTAAAAAATAACGAACACCGTTTATTTTATATTATGCAAACAATCTTTATTGTTAATTTATTCAACGAATTCACTATAATTGAAATTATTACAATGACAAAAAACTTATTTTTTACTTGAATTCTTACAACAAGTGTCTTCTACTGGTGGAAGACCAACAACGACTGCTTCAATCCTTCCCATGCCGGCTGCGGGGCACCGTTTTTTTTTGGTGATAACAGTGATAGCAGTCTTTTGGAAGTCGGGGGCAACGATATCCGACTGAACATGCCGCCGGCCTTGACAGACTGTGCAACGTCTGTCAATCCTCATTATTTAATGGCAATGGTGCAATCTTGTGGATGGGGCGACGGAGTGTTCCAGTCTTGGTTTTTACATCGACGACTCTCACCTGGTTGTCTCTGCCTGGAATGACATTTATTATCCGTCCAAGTGACCACTTCAGCGGAGGAAGGTTGTCATCCTTGATTAGAACCACCATGTCTATTAGCGCATTTGGAGAATTGGACTTCCATTTGTATCGAGAATGTAGAGATGAGAGGTACTCTGATGACCACCGGCTCCAGAAATGTTGCTGGAGTTGAGTAATGTGCTGCCACCGTCTCAAATGGGTGGTTCTTGTGGTGGAAAGATCGGGTTCTGCGAAAGTTGATAAGGGAGCTTGACCCCAAAAGTGAGCAGGTGTGAGGGCTTGTTCATCACTAGGGTCTTCCGATAGCTGTGTTAAGGGGCGCGAATTCATGATGGCTTCTATTTGACAGCACACAGTGTTGAGCTCTTCGAAGGTTAGTAGCGAATCCTTGAAAGTTCGCATGAGATGTGACTTGGCTGTTTTTACTGCGGCTTCCCAAATCCCTCCAAAGTGTGGCGCCCGCGGTGGTATATGATGAAATTCGATCGCTTCTTCTGCACACCAATCAGTGATACGTTGTTGCGTCTTCTGCTGCAAAAAGGCGTCTCGAAGTTCCACTAGTTGTCTTCGGCAGCCAACGAAGTTGGTAGCGTTATCGCAGTATAGATGTTTGCACAACCTTCTACGACTTATGAACCGCTTTAGTGCTGCAAGGAAGGCGTCTGCTGAGAGATCTGAGACGACTTCGAGATGGACACCCTTGGACACAAAGCAAACGAAGACTGCTATATACGACTTGTAGGGTCTTTTCCCTCTGATTTTATGGGTGGTCATTATGGGGCCGCAGAAGTCAACGCCGGAGGTTGAAAATGCCATTGCAGGCGACACGCGACTCTTTGGTAGCACACCCATCACCTGCTCCAATAGTTTTGGCCGATATCGAAAGCAATGAACGCATTCCTTTAAAATTTTTCTGGTGTACTCTCTGGCGTTGATGATCCAAAACTGACGTCTCAACAATGCAATTAGCGTCTGGGCACCTGCGTGAAAATGTTTAAAATGCAAATGGTTTATATATGACTTTACTAATGGATTTCCCTTTGGTAATAGGATAGGAGATTTTGTGTGATAGGGAATGTCCGCATTCTGCAGACGCCCGCCAACGCATAGCAATTTGGAATTGTCATCGAGGAAGGGATTTAGGGATTGAAGACAACCTTTCGGGCAATTCGACTTGTTCTTTTGAAGTGATTCAATTTCTTTCTGAAATTCGACCTGTTGTAAGCTCCAGATTAAGCTGAGAAATGCTGATTCAAGCTCTGAGGCGGTAAGACCTCCAACAACAATAGTCTGACCAGCGCGTTTTAATCTTAGATTATTGATAAAGCGTTTAACGTATGCAAAAATTCTCCGATTTTTTGAAAAATTGCTGGTTTTGTATACCACATCTAGAAAGGATGTTTGTACCACACACGTCATTGCCTTCAGTGTCTTTCTTTTTTCAGGTAATGGCATGGAAGCTTTATGCATGGCTGGCCAATTCTCGGGCGGCTTCTGTAAATATTCCGGGCCAGTGAGCCATGAAGATGACTTTAAGTCTGCTGGTGATGACCCTCTGGACAGAATGTCTGCTGGATTGAATTTTGTAGTGACGTATCTCCAAGTTGCGTCATCAGTAAGCTCCTGGATTCTGGATACTCGGTTAGCAACGAAAGTCTGCCATGTGGAGGGATGGGCTGCAAGCCATCCTAACACTACTTGTGAATCTGTCCATAGGTAAATTGCATGAAATTCCTTGATGATACTGGTTCGAACCCTTTTTAGCAGGTTAGCGAGTAATTCACAACCACACAGTTCCAAGCAGGGTAATGTCCTAATCGGCTTAGTCGGAGCCACCTTTGATTTGGAACACAAGAGATGTACCGAAGTTTGATTGTCTTCATTTATGCATCGAACGTAGAGACACGCGCCGTAAGCTCTAATGGACGCGTCGGCAAAGCCGTGCAACTCAATCCTTAAAATTTTATTGCTCGAGCGCACAAAACGAGGTATTCGTAGGTCGTTTAACTGAGGAAGATTGTCCAGGAAATTCGTCCAACGAGTGTGAAGCTCGGCTGGAGCGGATTCGTCCCAATTGAGTTTTAGAAGCCAAATCTCCTGCAGGAACATTTTTGCTCTGACGATGACTGGATTAATTAAACCAAGTGGGTCGAATAATCGAGACATGTCTGAAAGTATATAGCGTTTCGTAATTTTTGTCCTCTTGGTCGTTGCCTGGTATGTGATCCGGAAATGGTCATCAGTCGGATCCCACACTAAACCTAAAGTTTTTACAACGTCGCAGTTGTCTAACTTCAATGGTTTCTCTCGATCGGTTTCTGGGATTTGTTGTAGAACATAAGTGCTGTTAGAACACCATTTTCGTAATTCCATTTTTGCTGACTGCAGTACTAGCTGAACTTCTCGTTGTATTTGTAACACTTGCTCTAAAGTGTCTGCTCCTACAAGTAAGTCATCCACATAAAAATTTTCCTTGATTACCTTTGCTGCTAGAGGAAACTGTTTCGCATGTAGATCTGCCAAATAGTTCAAACACCGAGTCGCCAAGTATGGTGCAGAAGCTGTGCCGTAGGTAATCGTTTTTAAGCGAAATGATTTAAGTTCCTCGGTGGTTGTATCCCTCCAAAGAATATATTGGAAATGTCTATCTTCTGGGTAAACTAGAATTTGGCGATACATTTTTGACACATCTGCGGTTAGAACAATAGTATGCCAACGAAACTGAAGAAGGATGGATTGTAAGTCATTCTGCACCGTTGGTCCTACACTAAGAATATCGTTAAGAGAAAGCTGTGAAGAGGTTTGACATGATGCGTCAAAGACTACTCTCAAACTAGTGGTGGAGCTGTCCGGACGTAACACGCAGTGATGTGGCATGTAATAATGTAGCTGTGGTATGTCGTTGTCCGGCACCAATTCCATGTGGTCGCGAGCTAAATAGTCTTGCAGAAACTCCGAATATTGTTCCTTGAGATCCGGATTGCGGGCTAATTTCCTTTCCAACGAAAACATCCTTCGCTTCGCATTGTCTATGGAGTTGCCCAACACTGCAGCTGGTTCCTTAAATGGCAACTTCACCATTAATTTTCCACAAGGGAGCTGACGAATTGTTTTTAAGAACAGGGACTCGCAGTCCCTTTGCTCATCAGTGAGGTGTGGTTTTTTTGATTCGACATTTTCAAGCTGCCAAAATCGTTCAACCATGTTGTGTAGCACAGTATCCTCCTCTGGCATGTGGGACATATTGGTGGAGGCAACATTGCAAATCTGCCTTTCTGCCACCTTAACCTTGTAGCTTCCACCTACGATCCATCCGAGTACCGTTTTTTGGAGTGTGGGAAGATTGTCTCCTAATTTTATTTGTCCTATTGAAAGGAGCTCAAAAAATGTATCTGCTCCGATTAACAAATCAATTTTTTGAGGCTGATGAAAGGCGGGGTCGGCTAATTGTAGGTTTTTAGGTATCTTCCAACTCTTACACCTAATTTCTTCGTCAGGTTGATTTCTCGTAATCGAAGGTACAACTCGCATAGTTAAAACCTTTGCGTATTGGTTGAGTGGCGACTTAATCTTACTACAAGTCTCATGTTGTATTTGGGAAGAAATTTCACAAATCCCGCTGATGTCCATGTGAATGCTTCGAAGTCTCAACCGAAGTTTATGAGCTAAGTCCTTGGTGATGAAATTTGGCTGAAACCCCGAATCAAGTAGAGCGCGGGCAAAGTGATAACAGCCTGACCTGTCTTGCACCTGCACTATTGCTGTTGCCAGAAGAACGGTTTCATCGGTACTCTCAGAAGTGCTTGGCAAGGAAGAACTCAACGACGAATTTGGCGACTTCTGAGAGGTGTGAAGCGTTACTAAGCTTGTTCCTGGTTGATTAGGTTGCTCTGAATTTCCGCAACTAGGGTCTTGTGTCAAAGGCCGATGGAGTAATGTATGGTGTGGTCTACAGCAAATTCGGCATTTGGATGATGAGCATCTAGAGACTGAATGGCCCTTAGACAAACAGTTGATGCACAACGATAAACGCTTGGCTTGTTCGAAACGTTCCAACACTGGCAGATCAACAAATGTCTTACATTGCATAATAGTGTGCCCTATGTCTGAACAAAATGCGCACCTTGTTTTCGTGTTTGTTAGTGATGTTGCGCTCTTTGTGTGAAAGGATGGATTTGATCTTCTTTGAGAAAACCTTGAGAGGGCTGGCTGAGGATTTGAGCTGACTGCTTGATCTGGTTGGTCTCTGGCTTCAAGAAACTGACACCGTCGACTTAGCACCTTCTCGAACGCGTCCCAGGTAGGCAATTGACTGTAATCGATAACTTCGTCCCACTTCGCTTGAGTTTCTGGATCGAGTTTGGAATTTACCAAGTGAATTATTAAGGCATTTGTTATATCAGTATCGGTGCCCAAAGTCCGCAATGAGCTGAGATGTGCGCTTGTGTCGTCTACTAGACTTCGAAGTTGCTGAGCTGACCCCTTTTTTACCCTTGGCAGATTGAACATCTCGGAAATGTGTTCTTGAAATATGAGAACCGTATTGTCGTATCTTTCCTTCAATCTGGCTAAAGCTTCGGTGTATGTAGCTGTCGATTTTCCCAATGCATCTATCGTCCTCAAAGCGGCCCCTGATAGACAATTACGAAGATGAGTATATTTTTCAGTGGTTGATCTCTCTGGGTCGTCATGCACGAGCTTGTTGAATGTGGCGATGAAATTAGGATAATCCGAGTATTTTCCGGAAAACTGCGGAAGCTTTAGCGGGGGTAGACGGACTTTAGGTTGATTTGAAGCGATGACGGAAAGGTGGCCGTCCATGGTACTACCTCTTCTGTTATTTCCCAACAACGATAAAATTTTGGATTTCACCTCACAATATAAGTCCTCCAACTCACTACGGGTCGAATTGTGGGAGCTATCCAACGGCGTTAATTTTTCAATTGAAGTTTGATAAGAAAGCACAAGTTTCCAATAGGATTCTAAGATTTCCAATCGACATTCTAATTCTGTGGCAGTAAGAGTTTCAGATTTTGTAGTAATAAACGTTTTAATCCGCGTAATGCAGCCTTTCGCGGACGCCCGTTGCGCTTTCAGGTCGTTAATGGCCTTTGTGTCTTCCGAGGTACCTTCACCACCTTTGGCTTGCTGCTGACCAGCGGTGGCCACATTTGAATCACCACCACCAGTCATGATAAAATGAAAGAAGCTAAGTTTGCGTTGGAGATTTAAAGATAAATGACAGAAAAAATTTGGTTAACTATGGGTTTTGTTCTTTATGCGTGATCCTTTTCGCTGTTCTCACCACTGATTTAATAAAAATTGTGTATAGACAACTGTTTGTACACCTACAGTTATCGAGAGACCGCGGGGTTATCTTCTTACTCAATGAAGTTCGCAACAATAAACCAGGAGATTTGATAGTCCTTCAATAGTCGGAGAGAATTTATTTCCTTTTAGTACCATAGCAATAAATTGACGAAAAATCTTCAACAACAATTTTATGAATTTTATGTCGGACACGCAACTAAATAGTCATTTGATTTTTAATTAATTTTAATTTGGATTTGAATTTAATTTGAATTTAAATTAACTATTTATTTAACCCAGACGCACTTTCCTGCTGAAAGAGAATTTGAACACCGCAACTATGAAACCACAATCCGCCAAAAAAAAAATTACTGCACCCAATATAAACTCGCCTTTCTATAATTTAACTTGCGATTTTTTAACCAAAATAATGAAAATGCCGTTTTCAAACTTAGTTCCTTATTAAATTCCATTTACTTTCGAGTTTATTTTTAAACTTGAGTCAATGTTTTTTTTTTTTTTGTTTTATTGTCATACGAGTATAATCGAACACAATTTCCAACCAAACAAATGCCGCCAGAATTTCTAACAAATTCACGGCAAAAATCCTGTAACAAACACACACGAGTCTTAATTTATTAAATGTATTTTTTTTTTAATCGATTCACCTTCAAAATAATTCGTACATATTTACCTAGAATGCAGTTTTCAAACACAGGAAATTTCGTTGCAAAACAAAATGTAACAGTAAGCATTAATTACTGTATTTATCACATGCAATCTTTCCTTTTTAATGATAAGTTCTTTAACAATGCGAATTTCGATTTAGTTTTCACTAATTTCCTTTAATTAATTAGTTAATTCAGTAATAAATCAGTAAAGTTCAGCATTTAATTCGTAGGTTCATTTGATTCATAATTTTGTAAATTTCTACCTTGAATGCATTAACTTAACACATAACGTTTCCGTTGACCAATTTTTTTTGCATTGGTATGGTGTATATCACTTCATAACGGGATGGTCTATCCCGTGATCTAGGTTTAACCGTTCTGGAATGAACTAGTGCCACGTCTTTACCATACAAAAATTACCAAATTTGTTACTTCAAACTACTGGTTTGTGATATGTAATATTTAATGTTTAACATTATGCATAACTTTGTAATATTAATGAAAAATGTATCAATAAAACCTGTTTTTAATAGCTGCTGATAATCTTATGTACTTTCTTAGTCGAATGTCCTGTCACGGTCGCCAATGAAAATTGGCAATAGTTTTTGCCAGGTTTTTTATTGTAAAAAATAACGAACACCGTTTATTTTATATTATGCAAACAATCTTTATTGTTAATTTATTCAACGAATTCACTATAATTGAAATTATTACAATGACAAAAAACTTATTTTTTACTTGAATTCTTACAACAAGTGTCTTCTACTGGTGGAAGACCAACAACGACTGCTTCAATCCTTCCCATGCCGGCTGCGGGGGACCGTTTTTTTAGTGATAACAGTGATAGCAGTCTTTTGGAAGTCGGGGGCAACGATATCCGACTGAACAATGTATATAATTGTAATTATATCTATATAATTGTACATTTCTCTAAAAAATATGCCTAATTACGTTGCTCTACGATAAATAGTTGAGGAGTAGTTAAAGTTTTAGGGTGAGTTGCACCAAGTAACTTTAACGGTAACAAAAGCTGAATCGGCTGTCAAATATCCGGTTAGACAAAAAGAGAGTTGCACAGTTTAACCATTGTTAACATGACGTAACATTTTAACGTTAACTTTAACCAAGCAAAGTCGGCCGGTTAGTGTTATTTCTTATTGTTAACTTATGACAGTTGTCAAATTTATTTTGTGATGTAGAATTTGAAATTAGTTTGCTTTTTTGTGTAGTTTTATGTTATTTATAAATAAATTTTGTGTTTTTAAAATTTTTGAGGTGAAGTAAGTGCTATAAATTTGTGTGTGAAGCAAATCCCAGAGGAAATTGCGACAAAGCTTTTAACGAAAGCTTTAACAAACGATAGTGTGGTGCTGTGGCTTATAGCTCAAAAAAACAAAAATTAAAAAATCCATTATTATAATTTTGCATTAGGTGTAAACCCTCCATTAGGTGTAAATGTCATCACAAGTCTGTGATTGTCATATCTTCTGACTGGAACACGAGAATACGGAATAGTCACAAATATGACACCAGCCTTTATGACTTTGTACTTGTTCATTTTTTCTTTTCCGTGTAACGGTAATTGTCAATAAACGCCAATGAGAAGGAAAATTTCTCATAGTTTTTACAGAGCCCCAAGAACGAAGTTATATTTGGGTTAGTGTGATGGCTGATGGATGGGTGGGTCTGACAAATTTCCTGAGGCAAAAATGGGAAAAAAAAGGTTTGTGTATAGGGGTAATACAAGAAATGATGCATAGTGTAACTTACCCCAATGGACGTTAGTTTTAACTAGGAATGTTACGAATGTCATATTTTTCACATTCGCGAATGCGAATGCGAATGTTCGGAATGCGAATGTGCGAATGTTTAGGAATAGCATTAAAACAAAGGCCTCATTATTTTATTACTTACAATAGGATATGGAAATATTAGAACAATAGACCAGTGTTATATACCGTAATGGTATTCTTTCTTCACGTATTTAATCGTCCAAGTTCAAGAGAGGAATGTTATATTTCCATGAGGCGATTTCTAAAGCCCCATTCCTATGCAGGCCGCCGGCAGGCCAAGTCCTGAAGGTTTCATTCACACACTCACTCACCCATACCGTTAACTGGATGGGGCCTTTAAGTGTATGGGTATTTATCGTCAGTCAGTGCTTGAAGATCTGAACTTCTATTCAGTCTAAAATTTTCGTTGAGGCCATGAACATTTTTGCACTTGAATTAACAACCTGCTACGCTATACTGTCGTCTTGGCTTGTGTGTATGTAGGGAATCATGAGGTCACCTCCAGTCCACGGCCTGTCAGACGTATGCCTCAAGTTCTCATCCCTCAGTCAGACTGAGTAATGTATGGCCTTTATCGGGCGGTACCTGCTGACTTGGCTTAAAAGGCTACGACCTGCTGGCGGCCTGTTGGGAATAGGGGCCTTTAGGGGCTCATATATAAGGCCAGCTGCACTGAACAATTGCTCATTCGGAACGCTGCCCGGTGGAGCGCTCAGGTATTTGCGAGCCAGATCTGTCAATTTGTCGTATTTTTATTTTGTTTTCCACGAGGCACGACACGACCTACACACATTCGCATTCGCAAAACATTCGCATTACTTGATGCGAATGTAAATGTCGATGCGAATGTTTGAAATGATGTGAATCATTCGCATAAGCAAATGCGAATGCGAACATTCGTAACATCCCTAGTTTTAACAGTAGTACTTAATTATGAACAAACATGTTGCTATGTGCGTTTAATATTCAGTTTATACTAGACAAATTACATCCAAAAGTATTTATTTATAATTTCTTCTAAAGATCTCGCGGGCCGGATAGAAACTTTTCACGGGCCGTAGTTGGCCCGCGGGCCGGAGGTTGCCCACCGTTGATCTATGCGATGAGACAGCGGGGGAGACCGAACTTCCGCTGGAAAGATGGTTTAGACTTTAGACCATCGCGACCAGAGCTTAGACCATCCCGCTTGTAGAGCCGTTAAAGTAAGTAAGTACTCCTGTGGTCTTCGAACTCGAAGCGAAATCAAACTACTGGTTGCAAGTTCAAATCCACTATCCAATGAGAGACCTAATTACGTCTACGAAACTTGAAACCGATTCTTCTAAGCCAGATTTTATAAACAACACTATGCTCCAAGACAAATTAAACAAGGATATGTAATTGAACACATGCCACCATCTAGAGGAGGATTCAGCATACTGGAATCAAAATATCGAGCACCGTTTTACGTTGCTCACATTCTAGATTTACTTAATCACTTATCCACCGGACTTGTAGAGAGACCAGAAGTCGTTTAAATCGGTGTATACTGGACTGCACGAGTAATAAAATCCTCGGTGGCTGTGTGAATTCTGATGCTGACTAAATTCAATTCAGTTTATTTTAAAAAGAGTTTAATGTATTTTTAAAAAAAGCTGGAAAGCACCTCTTCTCTCAATTTAGTAACCTACGAACAATTTACTCTTCTCGCCACAAGGTTAATCACTGTATTATCGACACTAAATTTTAGTTATAGAATTCACAAAGGCCCCAACTCTAACATTAATAATGCTTGCAATGAAAATGATATTAAATGATGTTTGTTTTTTTAACTTTATTTGAACTAATGGAATTCATATTTCTTATACTATTATAAATAAATTAAATATCAACTTAAAATAAAGTCGATTGGTCCAACCTAAGTGATTTTCACCAATTGTTGTAGTTATTATTTGACCACTCGTTATTAGCAGCGTATTCTTGAGGGGGTTGCGCATAGTAAGTATTAGAATGAGATTGCACGTAATAACTGAAAATGAAAACAATTGTGGTAAAGCTTATAATTCTTAAATAGTTTCGAAATACCTAGGATCTTCAACGTAGGCAGTAGCAGGAGCAGGTTGATAATAATAAATAATTCTTGTAGTTCCGTTTCCTCCTTGGCTTTGCCCCTTGCTTTCTTCCTTTTTCTCATTTGTAGTAATTTGAACCTTTGGAAGGGCCAAGTTCTTTAGTACTGGAATTGATCTAAAACAGAAAAATAGAATTGGCGTAATCGATTAAATTGGTGAGTAAATTTATTTAATTTACCCAAAAGCTCCGCCGTTTGTTGAATTGAACGAAATTTTTATTTCGCTATAACCATTTGTACTATTTCCACTACTTTGTGAACTATTTCGGCTGTTGTTAAGGAAAACGTTAAACAGAGGTCCTTGTGCTAGCTGAAAACATTAGATAAAAAATATTACAAAATTTTTTTATCTCTGAACGAAAACAAAAAATTACCCCAGCTATAGGTAATGCAGATCCAATAAGTTTTCCACCAGCACCTAAAAGTTTGCCACCAGCCCCGACCAATGCATCACCAGCTTTGTATCCGGCATACTTTTTGGCTGCCACTTTTACTACTGCAGCTTTCTTCGCTACTACGAGGGGTACTGCAATTGCAGCAACTTTTAAGGCAGCAGTTTTTTTAGCTAGTAAAATTGGAGCTGCTATTAGAGCCGCAGCTAATTTTCCGGTTGCTTTGGCCTTTATGAAATAAAAAGAAATATTTAAAAAAAAATTTAAATAATATAAATTAACTTGTTATACCGATTCCCATTTTTTAGCAGCGGCTTCTTTCGCAATACCCTTAATACCTTTGGCGACTAATGCAGTTGCTACGAACGGCGCTTTCAACTTAGCCTTTAAGACAGCTGCGCCCTTTCCTTTAAATATGGATCCTTCCGTCTCTTGTAGGGCAGAAAGGAGAACGAATCCCTAAAAGAAATCCTATATTATTTTTGACTCCACGAACAAAATTTTAATTTACCACAAAAATTGCAAAAACGTAACACTTGACCATTTTGGAAATAATTTTATGTGCCTGCGTCGGTTTATTTTTGTATGGCTGTTTTCGATTTACTGATTTACTTTAGACCAAATTGCAGTTTATATATTATTTGTTTTCAAATCTTTTAGAGGTGGATACCAGATTCCAAACTGCATTTGCGCATACAACTAAAATGAAGAAATTTCGGTGGTAATGAATGCTCTCTTTAGCCTAAGGGCTCGGCGCTTTCGTTATTTACCTGCCGGCGTATTTACTCGGTAACTTACCACAAGGTTATGGACAACTTTCCGTTTATTTCACCGGCATTTTGATGGATTATTGCAGTAATGAACTGTGCATATTTATGATATAATACAAAAGATAGATTAGTTTTATTAGAAATTGAGTTAGCAGCAACATATAACGACTTTGTCAAACACTATATTCAATAACGTAGTTGAAGTTAGTATGTAGTTCAAGATTATCTGGTGTATGGTAGTTCAAGATTATCTGGTGAATCTAAGATGAACGTAATCGAAAAATTCGAAAATGTAACCCGTTCCTGGTTATGGTAATGTGAAAAGAATAAGAATTTACATAATAAAAAAATATTATGAAAATTTTCCTTTTTTAATTCTTGGGAGGTGTACATTATATATGTAATGTGAGAGTAAGGCACACCGGGGTTGAATGAAATAAAGAGAGATTGAATTGATATCGATGTCGTTGCAACTATTTGCATTACTTTCTTTTGTTCAAAATAAGTAATTTGTAAATTTTTCTTTTATGAAGTGAAACAAGTAAAAATCTTTTCAACCCATTAGTGGAGTGCCTGGGGGCTTTGGCCTCAGACTTTTGTTACGGTGAATGAATTTACCTGGTCGAGGTGGGATTTTGTTTTTTATACTATAAATTGCAAAGTTTATCAAACATTTTTTTGTGCTTTTGATTTTGCCATTATTTGGCCATACCATGAAAATTCTACCAAAAAAAACGAATATTTAGAACCCGAAGTTCTCCGATTTCCTTCATATTTCGTACATTTGGAGTACCTACTAGTGACTAGTATTACGCAGGTGCAATATTTTGCCAAAATTATAGGTAGTCTCATCAATAACGGTACTTAAATAATTCGAAATTTGCATAATACAAGTTCCTTTAAAAAATCGTACAAATAGTCCAGTCAATAACCGTTTTCCCTCATAATTCTGTGAAACGGCACCGATTTGCACAAAAATTTGGATTTAGGTTCTACTTACTCTCTACTTTAAAGCTGGCTTTGTGCGGGGGTTTCTTTTACCCGGGGGGTGAATGCCCCCCCCCTTTTCGGGCGTGAACATTTTTCATTGAAAATAAGTCCGGGAATAGATAGATAGGCTAATCCTAAGCAACTTTTGTTCTATAACGTTTTTTCTTAAAATCAATACTTTTTGAGTTATTCGCGAGTGAAAATGTCAATTTTTCAAGCAAAAAAAACCACGTTTTCAGCAGATTTTTCGCGAATAGCTCAAAAAGTAAGTATTTTAGCGAAAAAATTATTATTATTAAAAATGTAGCTTATAAAAAAACAATAAAATAATGGTGGGTTTATGGTGTCTGTAGACCCAATACAAAAATAGTAATAGCTTGCTGAAGGTTGGTTCTTATTTGTCAAACGCCAAAATTGAAAGTTTCAACTTGGAATAAACAAAAAAAAACTCATTAAACGGGAAAAACTCATTAAACCTTTTTTAAAGTGCTTGAAAAAACCTTTATTTTTGTTTTTTTATAAAACTCCCTAGCATTAAAACTAAGCGAGTTATGACGAAAATAAAGTTGGTCCCTATTTTTTCGGCGGCAAAAAAATGTGAAAATCACCCCTTAATTACCACTCCCATTGAAAATTATTGGTACCTCTTCAAAATTCACTTTATTAATCTACTTGTAATATGCTCTAGAAGTTTGACCGTTTTACAGTGCTTAGTTTTGAAAAAATTTGAGCTTGAAGTGAAGAGATTATTTTTGTAATTTTGCAAAATTTTGCCTTTTATTCAAAATAACTCAAAAACTATTAATGATACGCAAAATTTTGTAGAGTACACAATCGTAGGTTTTGCTTTTCTGAAAATTTTGGTTCTTTTTTTTGGATAAAAAGTGAATAAGATATTGCCGTTTACAGTTTGCATATGTTCGTAAATAGTAACTTGTTCAAGCCCTTTCAGCTCAAAAACTTTCAAAAATAAGGGGTGAACGAAAGTTTAATTTAGCTCTGGAAAAAACCAGAAGAATGCTATTTGGAAGGACTTGATAACTTAAAAACTAAGCGAGTTATGGGTAAAAAACCAATCACATATTTTTGCAGATATGACAACACGTATATTGGAGCATTGATGAATACACATTATACCCACATTTTAGGCACAGCCATACTTACAAGAATTTTTTCACGTCACACAAAATGATCTTGCAACCGTTGAGGAGATTTTACAAGCTGGTCAGTACTGTACTGTCATGTTGTACGGACTTCCGAAGAACACTCAATTGAATATATTGAAAAAGGTGGAAGACTTACCATTTTGAATTTATAAGTTCTGAACATAAATTCGTTATTTGCTTCCTTAAAAACCCCCAGATACTGATTTTCATGGAAATCGGAACACAATTGGCAAATTTGGGTGGTCATTATGAATTTCGGTCATTCAAATCAAGGGTAAACTTTTTTATATATATTACTACGACCCGGTGCGCCTATGCTGCTTCCATAAGCCAATAGTAGTAATCAGGTGATATGAATTTTAATATACAGTAGGAGAGTTTGAAAAAAGCAATTTTTTGGTATTTTTGATTCCAAATAACAAAATGTGAAACTATTAGGGATCTGACATTTTGATCGAGACAATAAAAACCATCAACCATTGACATGGCATTTTTCGAGATATGAATTTTCATACACAGATGAAGTGTCTCCATTAACCACTTATTTTCTGTATTTTGGATATCTGGGACTGGGACCCGGTGCGCCTCGCTGCACCCAAAATTTAAACATTTAAAATCAATCCAAAACTTCAAAATTCAACTCTTCTTAACCATTTACGAAAAACCAACTATTCCTATAAAAGTTGGTGACATTAGATTCAAAATACATTTATTTGAACTATGACCAAAATTACCTGTGTATTATTTTAAAACAAAGAACTTTAAAACATTTAAAATTAATGAAATGGCAGGAATTTTCTATAGCTTTTTTGAATTTAAATCTAGAAGCCTTCAATAACAAAATTTTACGAGAACAATAAAACAAAATTGAAAAATGAAACAAATTTTTTGTAGTTGCCAAAAAACCAACTTTTCTTATCTCTTAGGCCACGTTCACATGGGCTGCATGCCGCACGGCAAAAGCTCTTAATGTGCTCTGATTGGCCAGGACAAAATATCTATCTCGGCACATGTTCTCTTTCTTGCACAGCATTGCTGCAAAAATCATGCAAAGAGGAAATCTCTTATCCATGCGGCAAAATTACAGCCCATGTGAACGTGTTGCAAAATCACGGAACTTTCAATTTTACAATTCTAGCGAAATATAAAAAATTAATATCTTTTTTTGTCACTTTGTCTTTCTTTATATTTAGTTATTAGTACTATTGCACTCGGTTAACATATTTTTTTTTTATTTTTAAAGTAATGCATTTCACTTTTTCAAAATCACAAAACAGCTGATTTTTGACAACCAGCAGATGCAACCATGTGAACGAGGAGCTGCAGGCATGCGGCAAGCTTTTTGCAGTCTCTAACGAAAATTTCCGAATACTACACGAAGGCAAGCCGAAGTCGAGCTTTTGTGGTGCGGCATGCAGCTCATGGGAACGCGGCCTTAATGTCACATAATGCAAAAGTGTGGTCATATATGGGAATTAAATGTAACAGATGCCGTACGTTTCATATGGGAAATAATTGAAAAATTATTTTCTATTTTTAACCGACTTCAAAAAAGAGGAGGTTATCAATTCGACGTGTAGGTATGTTTTTTTTGCCCTGTTCACGCATAACTTTGTAACGCAATAACTTTTTTGCTTTTTTCTTTTTTTGCTTGAGAGGGTAGTTTCCCACGGTTGTCCCATGCATTTTTTTTAAATTCTGAAAAAGTAGTTCGAAGGTAGGCTTAAAAAACTGGTAAAATTAGTACACCTTGAACAGATAGAATTATTTCAAAGGTATCACAAAATTCTTTATTGTCACCAAATGCTTAAGAGGGACTTGCCGTAGCGTCTACGTAAAAGTCTACCGAACTAATTATCGCGGGTTCAAACCCCGGATCGGGCAGTTCGACTTTTTTTCTTTTTTTCTCTTCTAAATTCATTCTGATTGGATTAATCTTGTAAAGAATTATTACATACTCTTCGGTGAGAATTTCCATGCATACTCATGTACACTGTAAGAGTATTATCCTTTGAATTGAAGAACTACATATTTAACCGAATTTATGGTTTATTTTTTCAAATTCCCCAAAAAAAATGAATTTTTAAAATTTCACTTTTTCACCAACTTGAAAAAATTATAACGTTATTTTTTTTCACTCACGCATGCGTGCACTATTTGTTAGCAGATTAAGTAGTTAATGGGCCTAAATATACGCGGAGCAGAAGGAACAGCTTTCTTGGGAACAGAGGCGTGCGGAGGTGGAAAAAGTAGACAGTTTCAGGCTTCCGTGGAAACTTTTATGGTTCTGTTTAGATGATTCGCTCCCAGGAGCGTGCCTCACGAACTTTGTGGATGAAGGGGAAGTGGGCATGATGAGAGGTACCACCCCACTTCTCCCCTCATCAACCAAGTATGTGAAGAACGTTCCTGGAAACGAAGCGACTCAACAGGCCTCTAGTTGCACATCGGTAACTTATAAAACTCTTCGGTGAGAAATTTCATGCCTACTCATGCAGACTGTAAGAGAATTAAGGAGTATCCACACACATCAGGGACGTGGCCGGGACGTTAGATTCCCAGCGGGAAATGGAGGGCTCCAATAGCGCTGTTTGAGCACTCCTTAAAAAGCTTACAGCGCTCCCGTTACGCTCCAGTTCCATATACTTTTTAACATTGCATGTCATTGCAAGGGAGCATACGTTTTTATGCTCCTTCAAAAGCGTTCTAGGAGCATTATAAAAAAGCTTTTTAATAAAGAACTTTCATGGACGACTGTGGATATGTGATCCGGGTATCGAAAAGCTTTATTTTGTTTATCTTTTGAAATTGCCTTTTCCTTTCCAAGCGCGAGTGTGATTTTACCAAAGCAGGCCCCCAACTAAACTCTAACCACTTTTAAAGCTGCTTGCCTTTCGTATCAAACGAGAGCCGGTCCATTGAGTATGCTAATGCCACCCTTTATGGTCATCAAGATAGTCGCTCATTTTCTTCGTTCTATAAAATTTATGAAAGCTCCGGTAATGCTCCCTCGGGAGCATATTTAACAGCGCTCAAAGTAAGCTCCCCTGAACAGCGCTCCAAATTTTTCCAACTGGGTTTTTTCTCCGGCCCGGACACGGACATGTGTGAACGAGTACATATAAAATGGTATGCACCTTTGAATTGTAGAACTATTGCCGAATTTCCGATATGACTTATGTACATATTTAGCCAATACATAGCAACACTCTCTCGTAGCGCAGGGAGTAAATACTTGCCTCTCGTCCAAGGGTTCCGAGTTCGATTCTTCGGGCTGCTGCATTTTTTTCCAATCGACTTTATATTCTCACAATAAATTTGATTAAATTTTGTTTTTTAATTTCATTCGGGGAATTTTGTTTCATACTCATACTAAAAAGTTTTTTTTATTAAATAACTCCGAAAGTACGCAAATACATTATTGCAAAAACTATTTAGCTACTGCCTCGATCCTTTCGACGACGGCGTGTTATACTTATCGTAATAAATAATTTTTTTTAAATTGGCCCCGAAAAAAATGAACAGACTAAAAAGTACGAAATAAAATAAGTTTTTAAAAACCTACTTCAAAAAAAACCCATACCGTGATGCACAAAAAAGGATGAAATAATTGTTGGTAGTTCTTTACAATACTAATCCAATCAGAATGGATTTAGAAAGAAGAATCACTTTTGAAAAAATATTTTTGTAATTCTTTACAACATTAATCCAATCAGAATGGATCTAGAAAGAAGAATCACTTTTGAAGACGGTGCCAGGTTGACTTTCATTGCACTAATCTTGCTTCAAAAATTGTTTTCATTTCTTTGTTAACCTTATGCACTTAATACATCGCCCCGAAAACAGGTGTTAGCACTGTCTTCAAAAGTGATTCTTCTTTCTAGATCCATTCTGATTGGATTAATGTTGTAAAGAATTACAAAAATATTTTTTCAAAAGTGATTCTTCTTTCTAAATCCATTCTGATTGGATTAGTATTGTAAAGAACTACCAACAATTATTTCATCCTTTTTTGTGCATCACGGTATAGGTTTTTTTTGGAAGTAGGTTTTTAAAAATTTATTTAGCGTTGTATTGAGCCGTGTATAAATAAAATTGTCATTCTGCACTTCTTTGAGCTCAGGGCTACATGGTGAAATAGTTTTCATTACATTTGGAGAGATTAATTTCTGAAAAATGGTGCTACAAAATAAGTGCTTGCCGTTTAATTATATGATCTTCAAAATTAAACTCTGTATTCTGTTAAAACCACGAACGTTAAAACAACCACCAAAGAAAACCCAATTATTCCTATAAAAGTTCGAGACATTAGATTCAATATATACATTTAATGACCAAAATTACCTATTTATTCTTTAAAAACCACGAACGTTAAAACATTTAAAATCGACCCAACTCTTCAAAATGCAACATGCAACTCTTCAACAACTTTTCATAAAGACGAACCAAAAACAAATTATTCCTATAAAAGTGTGAGACATTAGATTCAATATACATTTATATGATGTTTGACCAAAATTACCTCTTTATTCCATGAACGTTAAAACATTTTAAATTAATCCAAATCTTCAAAATTCAACTCTTCAACAACTTTTCATAGGAATATTACAAACATTTACAAAAAATAAGTAATGCGTTCATCGCAACGCTTGGTGATGGACGATATTTTTTGTCTTTCCGTTCGGAGAGAAGACGAATAGCGCCGATGGTTTACCTACTCTCGAGTACACCACATACAACTGCCCATGGGAAAACCATGGCAATTCAAGGTTAATTCCACACATTTCCAAAGATTTACCTTGCGATTGGAGACAGGAAACTGGACACGCTTAAATTCAAAAAAGATATAGAAAATGGCACTCAAATTTCGAGTGCTGGATCCTGCTAGTGTATATTACTATCGAATCAAAGCTCTCTATGACAGCGCTCCCTAGGAGTGAATTTTGAAAGTAAGCAGCGACGCCAAAACCACTGTCTTAACGTAAATAATATATGGGTAAATTTTTGTGGTAATCGGTTGAATGGTTTGCGAGGTATTAGGTATTATACATACATCCAATTTTGTGCGTGCATGTACATTTATCGCGATTTAACAACTTTCTTTTCTAATTTTACCGACTTTTGCCTATTAACCTTCCACAGACTACTACAAAAAATATCAAAAAAAAAATTAAAGAAATCTGTTGAGCCATTCGTGAGTTATAGATTAACTAACGAACATTTTTTCATTTTTATTGTATACAGTGGCTCACAGTGAAAATCGTCCACCTTACGAGTAAGAGGAATTAAGTAGTTTTTTTCATCTAGCTCTCAACAAATCTAAATAAGAATTTACATAACTAAGTTTTTCATTTCTTTTCTTCAAAATAATAACGAAAAATTATGAAATTAATCAATAACAAAAACGGGAAAAATTCAAATTTCCGGAAAGGTCATATTTCTATCTCACAATGAAAATCGTCCATAACACTCAATAACTAAGAAATGTCGTCCATAACACTCAATACTAAGATAGTTGGTCCTCCTTATGATGTAATTACTGCTAGAAGCCTGTTCGGCATTGAATTTACTAATTTTTAGTATACTTAGGATTAATTCTAGCCCATTCCTGCTTGAGTACATTTTCAAGGTCTTTCTGCGAGGTAATATTGTCTTACGAATGCTCCTGCCCGGTGTATCCCATAAATACTATTAACATTCAAGTCAGGGATTGAGGAGGAACGGGGAAAACTGTTTTACAATAGTATATCAGCCAATAGCGTTCAACGTCTGAGGTATACTTAGGGCCATTATACTGATAGAATGCAAACCCAGCAGTAATACTTAGAAGTTACGCACTCTGGTGCACATTTCTTTTTAGAATATCAAGCTAAACCATTGCATCCACTGTTCCTTGGATGAACTCTAGGTTGCCAGTGCCATTTGCCGCCATACACCTCCATACGATACCAAACAACCGAGTATTGAAATTCGTTCTTTAGTAGTCTCTCATTATAAGGCGGGCAAAAGTCACAGAGAAATGGCAGAGATTGTTGGAAAAAGTCGAACAACTGTCCAATATATTATTAAAAGGTGTGAAGAAAGTGGTAGAATAGCAAGCAAGCCAAAAAACAGTACCAGAAAAGTATTTCCCAACAATCGACCTTTCCGGAAATTTGAATTTCTCCCGTTTTTGTTATTGATTAATTTCATAATTTTTCGTTATTATTTTGAAGAAAATAAATGAAAAACTTAGTTATGTAAATTCTTATTTGGATTTGTTGAGAGCTAGATGAAAAAAACTGCTTAATTCCTCTTACTCGTAAGGTGGACGATTTTCACTGTGAGCCACGTATATAGATGATACATAGTACATTGTGCATAGTAGATAGTAAATAGTGCAGAGTACATAATAAATAGTTCACAGTATATAGTGCTTAGTATATAGTATATAATACATCGTACATAGTGCATAGTGCATACTAGTTAGTACACAGTTATCAGTCAACTTTAAAATCGACCTGAAAATATAACCGTTTTTTATGCATCAAAACTGAAATGAAATATTTTTTCGCACCGCCAACTTAAATTTTACTCAATGGACATATAGTAGAAAAATAATTTTTTTCATATAAAAATACCATCTAAATTTCGGACTTTTCCCGTGTATTTTCCAAATATTTTCCTTCATATGAACCTTGTCCTGACAATAACGAACACAACAAAAAAAATCAGCCAAATCGGTCAAGCCGTACTCAAGTGATGCTCCGTCATACATGAGGCAATTCATTTTTATATATCGGTCATTCCATACCAAACCGGACGTTTTTCGGAAAAAATTAAAATTAATGATACTGATAATGAATTTTTTTAAATTTTGCAGGCGCATTCTACACATGAAATAGTGGGACCCATATTTGGGGAAAAAAAATTGCGATTTTTTTTTCAGAAGATATGCACGGATGTAAATTGCAAGGAATTTCAAAAAACGTCGCGCGGCCGACCATTCAAATTACTGTATCTTCGAAACCATTAGTCGTACAAAAAAATTATTAGGTCGGTTTTGAAGATCTTGAGTCACTCTATGTAGTGGTATATTTAAAATTTGCGTTTGATATTAATAAATTGTTATTATTTGTCTATAAAATTTCATTAGCATTTTTCATCATCAACTCACCTACTTAAAGATTTGGAAAAAATATCATCGTGTTCCGACTTCAATTCTAAAGAAACAGTGAAAATTTCAAAATGGAACTCAAACGGGGTCGGGGGATGATCAATTAAAATTTAGTGTTCGGTTTGACATAGAATGAGCGATATATAGATATATTATTAGCTAAACATTCCATTTTGAATTTTTAAATTTCATTCACCGTAACTGAAATCCGAGGTTTTCATGTTTTCAACGCTCCAGGAACTCCACTACATATAATTTTGTGGTTTTAGATTGCCTAATAGATTTAAAAGTGAAAATAGTGAAAATAGAGTGCCATCCGAAACAATGGCTAATTTTGTTTAGGCGTCATAATCAATCATCATCATCATCATTAGTGTACGTTCACACCAATAAGTGGCAGGCTAAGCGCCTAGTGACAGGCAGGTGGCAGGATGAATTACCCAAGCGAACGAATGTGCGTGTTAGCGCTGCGCTGTTCATACCGACCGCGCCTCGCTCTGGCTAGTCGCCAGGTGGCTATCCAAGCGAACAGGCCGGTTTGTTTTTCCTAGGATACATTCAGGCAACGACGACCAACTGTAACATTTTATAATATCCTAGCCAAGCAGGTATCCTCTGGTGTGAACAGTAGTATATCTTGCGTAGCACCTATCTTAGCGAGCCACATATCCTGCCACCATTGGTGTGAGCGTACACTTAGCGCAACAGCCCTCTGTGATCCTTGGCCTCCTGAAGAATTTTCTTCCAATGTTCTTGGTCTTTCAGTGGGTAATCCCAATTTTGCCGAAGCTCATTTCTACGTTGTCATCACTAATGGGGAACGTTATTGGCCCATGCTTTTATTTTTTTCATGTCTCTATTAATTTGTCGCAGACGAGAAGAGGTAGTAAACTGGCCACCGAGGTCGTGCGATGGAAGGTCATTGGATTTCCTCCTTAAGAGTTATGTCAAGAGAAAGATCTACATGAGTGCAACAAAATATTGACGATCTAAAACGCATCATTCATTAAGTTATTAGGTTACTTGCGCGCAGGGCTGTCTCCAGTGCGACCGGAGGCCCAATTACCGCTTTGAGGCCCTCCCAGCTAGCACAAATTAGTAGCAATGGAGTTAATGGAACCACTAAAAGAGTGGCAAGATATGAAATGTAATGCAACTGTAGCTCCATTGCGACTGAAAAAGCAGATTTTTAACGTTTATTTTGTAATAACTTTGGTCCCAATGAGGCGACAAATGTGTTGTAAGCTGTGTTTTAAATGGGTTATTGTAACAAACTGAAGTTCCAGGCAAGAAGATGAAACATGATTGGAACATCCGGAAAAATTATTGTTCTTTCAATCGAACAAATGTCATATGTATTTGTAACAAGAAAGAAGTCGTTGTTTAAGTGTGTTTCAAAAGTCAGAGACATATTGGAATAAAATGAAAAGACAAAACATTACTCAATTATGTACTTTAAAATTGAAAAATTGCGTGATTTGTACACCAAAATTTTACAGCGAATACCATTTTATCGATGAATGTGGCTGACTTACCCCTGAAAAATTCACGCGCCGCCCAAAAAAATTAAAATATGGAAAATAATTTGGAAATTAAAGAATTTTCGAATTTTTAATTTCAGCATGAAAATCTGAAAACTAGAGCTAAACTCATTTTTTTAAGTTGCTAGTGTAATATTGCACCGAAAATTGTTATAAGGAACAAAAAATAGAAAATCTTATTTGATTTTTTTTTCAAATAAAACTGCATGGTGTAGGAAAAATAGAACGACGAAAAAAATATGGCGATAATGGCGCTTTTTGACAGATATTTTCCAAAGTTCTTGCAAATGAATAAAAACCTCCTTGCAGCGTTCTTGTAACTAACTGAAATTTATAAGTCACAGTGCTCGATCCGCTTGTAATAGAAACTTGATAAAAGCATATCGCAACTTAGTTACACTACGGTTGCTAACTTGTTACTCTATTTGTGAAAGTTACAATTCAATATCATTTATGAGATGAGCTACAAAACGTAATGTTTTAATAACGTTAATTTAATTTAAATATGACATCTTTTTTGCAACTTTTATGGAACATTTTTACAACAAGTTCGTTTTTCCGTAAGAAAATGAAAACTGTAGTGTAACTGAACCGGATGAATTGTTGCAAAATGCTAATTCGAAACAATAATTTAACCTATATGTGACTAAATTTGTTTAAAAAAACTGGTTTACAACCCAAGTGCAACATATTTTTGTTACAAATTGAAATCGGTGCTAGCTGGGCTGTTTTGTTACCACAACTCGTGCACCTAGTTTCAGTGGTTAATGAAGTGGCTTAGTGTGTGCTGCCTGACTTTAGCTAAAGCCGGGCAGCAGGAGTGAACAAGTGTTTCCTTCGCGTTCGTCCCCCGGCGGCTACGGCAACAAAACATGCACTTCACTTCTACTTCCCTTCTGCGGTACTTTTCATTTAGGTTTGGCCCAATGTCCTGTGATGATTGCCAGTAAGTCAGCCAACTCGCCTCACCCTAGAGATAATGCAGGTTTCCAGTGTTTTCCACTTTTCCCTGTCATCGGTCTCGAGCCCAGGAAAGAGATTCTCTGCTTGGGTAGGTAGTTGGCTTTCTCGTTCCGGTCTAGATTCCTAGGTCCGGGAAACAAGACGAGACTAGCTTTGAGCGCATCATTACTGAATCCAGAGCTTTTATAGAGGCTCGTTTTTTTTGGAAAATTCCAATGCTACATCCTTGTAAAGTTCATTGTCTGAAAATTCCGCTTGTCCAACACACGGCCGTCATGCGGTGCGGACGCGGTGCGGATATGTGTGGCCCGGCCTTAATGGTCTCTAAATAAACGTTTGCCGCGACGCCCTCAGACGTCGTGGAACCGTCGGTGAATATGCGTATATCGAACTTTCTCCGGACGTCTCCGTTTCTCTACTCGCTCGCCATAAGGTTCGGAGATCCAGGCCCCGGATTCCTTCAGTCTGAGGGTACTACACGAGGCTAGAGAATTGAGCGTACTATGGCTGTGTACTAGGGTGGGTCACTCTAGTATGGAGGAAAAAAAAGTTTTCTTTTGACTTCTAATGGGCATATTCACACGTTGCCATAAGTGTGGTGAGTAAAACCGGTTTTATTCAACTCATTATGGATAAATTAAATTATGGATAGTAAATTTGAATGCTATACAGGAGCATTTAAATGTATTGCAGATGAAATTTACTTGTTAGAGAAAAACAGAGCTAAAGAATGCAAGAGATAGAAGTAACTTTTTATATGTGTGCTAGTTTTCACGCGTTTGGTTTTGCGTGAAAAATGTTTCGTTAAGTTCTTCCGCTCCCTTCCCTCTTTCATCTATAAAACCGGTTTTAGGCGCCATGAATATGCACTGTGTGAATAGGCCCAATAGTAATAAAAATGTGTCACAGGGTTATATGAACTAATACAGAAAATTTTATGACAATCGGATATTACCTTCTGCCTTCAGATTCACCTTGAAATTATGAAAATTTGAATATTATACCTACATATTTCTTAAAACTCTTTTAACTATTTATTATTTATTGTAATAGATGTAATGAAACTTAATTTATTAGGCAGGCTATATTTTATTAAATAATAAAGTTATAATAAGTAAGTAGGTTTTTTTATCAACTAAGAGGTATTTTACTCTACACGAAAATCCTTTTTACTATCAAATTTCGGCATAAGTTTACGAGACTCAATCTTTGCTTTAATGCCCACTCCCTATACATAAAAAATTAGCATTTTGCTCACAATGCCTTGTTAAGCATGTACATGAGGCAATGCCTATCAAAATTTCTTGGCTGTTACAAGAACTGCCCAGCCCCTGACAAAGTCAAAGGTCTGGCCTTAACCATAGACAAATAAAAGGAAAGATATTCCATTTCATACAAGAAAAGTGTGCAAGTTCTTGTTGAGAGAGCTTTCCTATTTCCTCCATTTAAGCTTCCTCCAAGCGAAAGCTGCCCCCGCTAAATCTTTATTTTCGGTGGCACTGTCCAGATATTTGAGTAAATCTTATCTGAAGAGAGTAAATGGAAAGAAAAACGTCGGCGATTCACGGGAGCAGGGTTCTTTTAGAGCTATTCGCGTTTGCGCTTCTTTTTTTACAGGTTTTCTCATTTATGAATGGCATATTTACGAATGTGTATATTGTATTCTAGGTAAATTTCATTAAAGGGATTTGTTGGTGGAAATAAATGAAAATAAGAAGGAAGGTGTTTGTTTGATTTTTTGTTTAAATGACAAAAATCAATTACATATTTTTAGAAGTTACGATTTTATTTTTTCAGGTTCGACTTTTCGGTTTCTACTTTGCAAAAGTTAGTAAAACCGTGATTTTTGTGCGAATTTTGATTTCGTTTTGATTTATAACAATCATTTCCGCAATGTGTTTATTTTGCAGATTTGGAAAAGTTTTATTTTGGTCAAAGGTTCACAAGCAAATTATTGCGTTTTACAAGGATTTGAAAATGTAAAATATCAAATCATGAATAAATTTAGAAATATGAAAAGTGGAAATTATTTCTTTATGGCTATTTAAGGACATTCTCACTTAATAGTGCAGCCAATATAAGAATTCTATCTAATGGCCCTATAAAAAAATATCCAAATAACTTGAATTTTTTTTATCTTTATTATGATGTTCTACTGACATCCTGGAAAGTTTTCTTCTATTGGGGTAAATTTTAACTTGGCCCAATTATATCGAAACCGTTTTATTCGTAAACGGGCGGGAAAGTTTCGGTGTCCCTCTAATACTAGTATTTTGTTAAAAAAAAATACTCCTTTCCACACCACCGCAGGGGTAGAGTAATTGGCGCGTTTTTTTAAAGTGGTTTCCCCAATAAGCTATTATTTTTGTTTCTCTTTTCTTTTACTATAGACAAATAAAAGGAAAGATGTTCCATTTCAGGAAAGTGTCCACTTTTCCCTTCAGAGAGGTTTCCTATTTCCTCCATTAAGGTAGAAACAGAATGGCACGGCGACCACGGCGTTGGCCGCCGCTCAGAGAGTTTCCCATACATTTAATTTCTCTCCAGGCGTCGCGGACAAATTAAATGTATGGGAAACTCTCTGAGCGGCGGCCACCGCCACGGTCGCTGTGCCATTCTGTTTCTGCCTTTAAGTTTCCTCCAGACGAAGGCTGTGGAAAGAGAAATGATAGCGATGGATCGAGCATGGTTGAGATTTTTGCCTTTGCGCTTTTTTTACAGGCTTTGTTATAACATATTAATTCTAGGTACATGTTATAAATTAATTTATGAAATAAGAAAGGAACTGTTTCATAGGCCCATTTATCATTTATGTATTGCGATGTTCTATTTTTTCTATGTAGCTATTTTTTCTGGTAAGTGTTATGAAAACTCAAATAAAATAACAAACCCTGATCTAGCTCTCATAGATTTAGCTAAACTAGAGCCAAACCCTCATTTGCTTCTGTCGAAATGGAATTGTCCTGCTCCTTTTGTCTAAAATCCTCGAAATCGGTAAATTTCTACCGCTCAAAATATACAAATTTATTAAGTAAATATAAAAAACTTATAGAACAGTTAAAGAGCTGCAGCAAGGAAAATAGAACTAAGAAAGTGAACCTAGATAGAAGGATATGTCGAAACAACTATCTCAGTAGAATAGTCAAAACACCGCTAACTTCTTTAATTGCCTCCGCGCCCTATGTGACTAAAAATTCAAAAACTTTTTGCACTATGATACTTTCTAACAAGAAAAATAAAAAAAGATGGAGTTATGACGAAAGATCGTTAGCTTTAAATTTCCATTACAAATCTCCTACAACTTACAGGTATTTTAAAGATAATTTAAACATAAATTTACCATCTCTGAGCTCTCTGCATCGTTGGCAACTTATTAAAAATATTCAACCTGGTTTTAATAACACGGTTACAGAAAACCTTAAGAAGGTTTTTTCACATTGGGATTTAGAAATGAGACAAGCTGTGTTGATATTTGATGAAATTAATATTAGAAGAGAGTTAACATAAATGATCAGGTAACAGATGAAATAGTTGGTTTTGTCGATACAGGTGATTTTAGAAATAAGGAACCAGCAAAGTATGTTTCTGTTTTTATGGTTCGAGGCTTATTTTCTAATTGGAAATTTATTATTAGTTTTTTTGCCACCGATCAACCAATTAACAGTAAAGTATTAGCCGAAAAAATGAAGCTGAATTTAGACTACTGTTGTGAACTTGGTCTTAAAATCCGAAGTATAGCCTCAGATCAGGCTTCTAACAATCGCAGTTGCTTTAGTTCTCTCGGAGTAACGGAAAAGGACCCTTTTTTTATTATAATAATCAAAAGATTTTTGCAATGTTCGATGTTCCGCATTTGTTCAAATCAATACGTAATACTTTATTGGTAAAAGATCATTCACTGTGAAGATGGAACAGTAAGTTGGAACTGTGTTAAAGAACTCTATAATTTAGAAAAAAATGGTTCTACTAAAATGGTGCCGAAGTTAACTTCAAAACATGTATGGCCAAATACTTGGGAAAAGATGAAGGTTTCTTATGCTCTTCAAGTTTTAAGTAACACAGTTTGTGCTGCTCTTAAAACTGCTTTAGAATTAAATTTGCTTAGCCCTAATGTTTCATCAGTTACTCTTTCTACTTCCGATATGGGAAAAATGCTGAAAAACGAAGAATATTGGGATTTTGTCATACTTTAAACCTACATATCTTCTAAACGGAGTCACTCAACTTTTCGATCTTTATATCAAATAAAAGAATACACATTTACCTAAAAGATGAGCCTAATTACGTTGCTCTACGATAATTAGTCTAGGAGTAATTAAAGTTTAAGTAAATTTTAAAAAAATACATTTTTTTTCGTAAACACCCTGTATTTTAGTGGGTAGTGGGGATAGCCCCCTCTCTAGAACAATTTTTTTCTCCAAATACATCCAGGAATCACCCCTGAAAATATTAGCCACGTAGTCCAACAAAGGATTTATTGAACGTCTGATGACCTATACAAGTCGCAAATGAGTATTTTAAATCTTTAAAACGGCGATATCTCATTAATGGCAATTCGTACGGGAAAATGTATAATATATTTTTTTGTAGACAATTGCATAATCTACAAACTTTGTGAACACTATTTTATGATAATACTTACCGTTTAAGAGATATTAGCTAAAAACGTAATTTTTTTAGGGGGTCGTTTTTTAGGGGGTTCCACCAACCCGGCGAGTGATAACTTTTCATGAGGTTAAAGTACGATATTCAATGAACAAATTAAAAAAAAAAATCAGTGTCAGGATTTTTTTTGAACTAAATATCTCAATTAACTGGCCTAATATGGATTATTACTGAAGCCCCCTCTTAATATTTCTAAGGAAAAAAGGTTTTCAATTGGGTCTTGGTTAAATTTCGAAGTCAGAACGAACTCTTTATTGGGAAACTCGTTTAATATTTCATCAGTTAAAAGAATAATGGATTTTAGAGTCAAAATCAATCCCCCAATCCAAAATGTTTTGTTTTTGTTCTCAAATTAAATTGATTGAATGTAACGTAACATTTCAGAAAGATATTTCCTTGGAGTATTTGTTTGAGTTAATCCACACTTATACCAATTTCTACTAAAAGGTTCTTTACTATTGAGACAATCGAACAAGTTTTTGAGTTTTGAAAAGAAATCGGAAGTAGAAAGAGTAACTGATGAAACATTAGGGCTAAGCAAATTTAATTCTAAAGCAGTTTTAAGAGCAGCACAAACTGTGTTACTTAAAACTTGAAGAGCATAAGAAACCTTCATCTTTTCCCAAGTATTTGGCCATACATGTTTTGAAGTTAACTTCGGCACCATTTTAGTAGAACCATTTTTTTCTAAATTACAGAGTTCTTTAACACAGTTCCAACTTACTGTTCCATCTTCACAGTGAATGATCTTTTACCAATAAAGTATTACGTATTGATTTGAACAAATGCGGAACATCGAACATTGCAAAAATCTTTTGATTATTATAATAAAAAAAGGGTCCTTTTCCGTTACTCCGAGAGAACTAAAGCAACTGCGATTGTTAGAAGCCTGATCTGAGGCTATACTTCGGATTTTAAGACCAAGTTCACAACAGTAGTCTAAATTCAGCTTCATTTTTTCGGCTAATACTTTACTGTTAATTGGTTGATCGGTGGCAAAAAACTAATAATAAATTTCCAATTAGAAAATAAGCCTCGAACCATAAAAACAGAAACATACTTTGCTGGTTCCTTATTTCTAAAATCACCTGTATCGACAAAACCAACTATTTCATCTGTTACCTGATCATTTATGTTAACTCTCTTCTAATATTAATTTCATCAAATATCAACACAGCTTGTCTCATTTCTAAATCCCAATGTGAAAAAATCTTCTTAAGGTTTTCTGTAACCGTGTTATTAAAACCAGGTTGAATATTTTTAATAAGTTGCCAACGATGCAGAGAACTCAGAGATGGTAAATTTATGTTTAAATTATCTTTAAAATACCTGTAAGTTGTAGGAGATTTGTAATGGAAATTTAAAGCTAACGATCTTTCGTCATAACTCCATCTTTTTTTATTTTTCTTGTTAGAAAGTATCATAGTGCAAAAAGTTTTTGAATTTTTAGTCACATAGGGCGCGGAGGCAATTAAAGAAGTTAGCGGTGTTTTGACTATTCTACTGAGATAGTTGTTTCGACATATCCTTCTATCTAGGTTCACTTTCTTAGTTCTATTTTCCTTGCTGCAGCTCTTTAACTGTTCTATAAGTTTTTTATATTTACTTAATAAATTTGTATATTTTGAGCGGTAGAAATTTACCGATTTCGAGGATTTTAGACAAAAGGAGCAGGACAATTCCATTTCGACAGAAGCAAATGAGGGTTTGGCCCTAGTTTAGCTAAATCTATGAGAGCTAGATCAGGGTTTGTTATTTTATTTGAGTTTTCATAACACTTACCAGAAAAAATAGCTACATAGAAAAAATAGAACATCGCAATACATAAATGATAAATGGGCCTATGAAACAGTTCCTTTCTTATTTCATAAATTAATTTATAACATGTACCTAGAATTAATATGTTATAACAAAGCCTGTAAAAAAAGCGCAAAGGCAAAAATCTCAACCATGCTCGATCCATCGCTATCATTTCTCTTTCCACAGCCTTCGTCTGGAGGAAACTTAAAGGCAGAAACAGAATGGCACAGCGACCGTGGCGGTGGCCGCCGCTCAGAGAGTTTCCCATACATTTAATTTGTCCGCGACGCCTGGGGAGAAATTAAATGTATGGGAAACTCTCTGAGCGGCGGCCAACGCCATGGTCGCCGTGCCATTCTGTTTCTACCTTAATGGAGGAAAAGTTGAGTGACTCCGTTTAGAAGATATGTAGGTTTAAAGTATGACAAAATCCCAATATTCTTCGTTTTTCAGCATTTTTCCCATATCGGAAGTAGAAAGAGTAACTGATGAAACATTAGGGCTAAGCAAATTTAATTCTAAAGCAGTTTTAAGAGCAGCACAAACTGTGTTACTTAAAACTTGAAGAGCATAAGAAACCTTCATCTTTTCCCAAGTATTTGGCCATACATGTTTTGAAGTTAACTTCGGCACCATTTTAGTAGAACCATTTTTTTCTAAATTATAGAGTTCTTTAACACAGTTCCAACTTACTGTTCCATCTTCACAGTGAATGATCTTTTACCAATAAAGTATTACGTATTGATTTGAACAAATGCGGAACATCGAACATTGCAAAAATCTTTTGATTATTATAATAAAAAAAGGGTCCTTTTCCGTTACTCCGAGAGAACTAAAGCAACTGCGATTGTTAGAAGCCTGATCTGAGGCTATACTTCGGATTTTAAGACCAAGTTCACAACAGTAGTCTAAATTCAGCTTCATTTTTTCGGCTAATACTTTACTGTTAATTGGTTGATCGGTGGCAAAAAAACTAATAATAAATTTCCAATTAGAAAATAAGCCTCGAACCATAAAAACAGAAACATACTTTGCTGGTTCCTTATTTCTAAAATCACCTGTATCGACAAAACCAACTATTTCATCTGTTACCTGATCATTTATGTTAACTCTCTTCTAATATTAATTTCATCAAATATCAACACAGCTTGTCTCATTTCTAAATCCCAATGTGAAAAAATCTTCTTAAGGTTTTCTGTAACCGTGTTATTAAAACCAGGTTGAATATTTTTAATAAGTTGCCAACGATGCAGAGAACTCAGAGATGGTAAATTTATGTTTAAATTATCTTTAAAATACCTGTAAGTTGTAGGAGATTTGTAATGGAAATTTAAAGCTAACGATCTTTCGTCATAACTCCATCTTTTTTTATTTTTCTTGTTAGAAAGTATCATAGTGCAAAAAGTTTTTGAATTTTTAGTCACATAGGGCGCGGAGGCAATTAAAGAAGTTAGCGGTGTTTTGACTATTCTACTGAGATAGTTGTTTCGACATATCCTTCTATCTAGGTTCACTTTCTTAGTTCTATTTTCCTTGCTGCAGCTCTTTAACTGTTCTATAAGTTTTTTATATTTACTTAATAAATTTGTATATTTTGAGCGGTAGAAATTTACCGATTTCGAGGATTTTAGACAAAAGGAGCAGGACAATTCCATTTCGACAGAAGCAAATGAGGGTTTGGCCCTAGTTTAGCTAAATCTATGAGAGCTAGATCAGGGTTTGTTATTTTATTTGAGTTTTCATAACACTTACCAGAAAAAATAGCTACATAGAAAAAATAGAACATCGCAATACATAAATGATAAATGGGCCTATGAAACAGTTCCTTTCTTATTTCATAAATTAATTTATAACATGTACCTAGAATTAATATGTTATAACAAAGCCTGTAAAAAAAGCGCAAAGGCAAAAATCTCAACCATGCTCGATCCATCGCTATCATTTCTCTTTCCACAGCCTTCGTCTGGAGGAAACTTAAAGGCAGAAACAGAATGGCACAGCGACCGTGGCGGTGGCCGCCGCTCAGAGAGTTTCCCATACATTTAATTTGTCCGCGACGCCTGGGGAGAAATTAAATGTATGGGAAACTCTCTGAGCGGCGGCCAACGCCATGGTCGCCGTGCCATTCTGTTTCTACCTTAATGGAGGAAATAGGAAACCTCTCTGAAGGGAAAAGTGGACACTTTCCTGAAATGGAACATCTTTCCTTTTATTTGTCTATAGTAAAAGAAAAGAGAAACAAAAATAATAGCTTATTGGGGAAACCACTTTAAAAAAACGCGCCAATTACTCTACCCCTGCGGTGGTGTGGAAAGGAGTATTTTTTTTTAACAAAATACTAGTATTAGAGGGACACCGAAACTTTCCCGCCCGTTTACGAATAAAACGGTTTCGATATAATTGGGCCAAGTTAAAATTTACCCCAATAGAAGAAAACTTTCCAGGATGTCAGTAGAACATCATAATAAAGATAAAAAAAATTCAAGTTATTTGGATATTTTTTTATAGGGCCATTAGATAGAATTCTTATATTGGCTGCACTATTAAGTGAGAATGTCCTTAAATAGCCATAAAGAAATAATTTCCACTTTTCATATTTCTAAATTTATTCATGATTTGATATTTTACATTTTCAAATCCTTGTAAAACGCAATAATTTGCTTGTGAACCTTTGACCAAAATAAAACTTTTCCAAATCTGCAAAATAAACACATTGCGGAAATGATTGTTATAAATCAAAACGAAATCAAAATTCGCACAAAAATCACGGTTTTACTAACTTTTGCAAAGTAGAAACCGAAAAGTCGGACCTGAAAAAATAAAATCGTAACTTCTAAAAATATGTAATTGATTTTTGTCATTTAAACAAAAAATCAAACAAACAGCTTCCTTCTTATTTTCATTTATTTCCACCAACAAATCCCTTTAATCAAATTTACCTAGAATACAATATACACATTCGTAAATATGCCATTCATAAATGAGAAAACCTGTAAAAAAAGAAGCGCAAACGCGAATAGCTCTAAAAGAACCCTGCTCCCATGAATCGCCGACGTTTTTCTTTCCATTTACTCTCTTCAGATAAGATTTACTCAAATATCTGGACAGTGCCACCGAAAATAAAGATTTAGCGGGGGCAGCTTTCGCTTGGAGGAAGCTTTAATGGAGGAAATAGGAAAGCTCTCTCAACAAGAACTTGCACACTTTTCTTGTATGAAATGGAATATCTTTCCTTTTATTTGTCTATGCCTTAACTTAAAAGCAATTGGGTTTATATGCTTAGTATTCCATTGTTACCTGTGAATTATATCCACGAGAGGAAAAAGTTAAACCTTACATTCCAATAACCGATTTGTAATTTTACTGAAAATTTATGTTCTAAAATTACGCCTCTTTAGTAAAATTACAGTACAAAGAGTTAGGATTTTTTCAGTACATAACATTGATAAATATATAAGAAATATTGTAATTTTCCTACATAAACGATTTAGAAAAATACACAACATTGTGTAAAATATACGTGACATTCATGTAATCAACATTTACGCTATGCAGTATTGGAGATTTCCAATTTCATTTTGTGAAGTTACAAAATTTATAGTAAAATTACAATAATTGTGTAGTAAATTAGTATTTCATATCGCGATTTGTAATTTTACTGTACATTTGCACTGTGAATTTACATATTTTTTTTGCAGTGTGAAAAGCAAGAGCATTGGCTCTGCGCCGTATTCTAAAAGCACCCAGTGAAAAAACACAAAAGTTTATTGCGATCTTACTAACTGGCAACTAATGTTACAAAACCACCGAAAAACTTGAATCTCTTATTGCTCGAGGAGAAGGCAACAAAATAGCTTTTTTGCGTATACCTTTCCTTACTCAGGCAGTTGAGAGGTCCGTCAAAACTGTTGCTGAAGCTTCAGGAAGTCTGTGCACAAAATCAGCGCGTGAAGATTTCATTAAGGTACCTGACAACCTTGTAAATTTCAAAAAATCGATTTTTTTTTGCTTTTTCTAAATTCCTATACTTTTAAGAATCACCTCCAAAAAAATTCTTTTCAAAATTCGAAATCTAAAGCCGCCCATACACGACAAGCCATGCTGAACAACCTGGTTGAGTCTCACACAAAATTTTGTCGTAAGTGTGTAAATTTTGAGTAAGTGTGTGGCAAACAACACGGACAAAGTAGTCAACCAAGTTGATCAACATGTCTCGTCGTGTATGGGCGGCATAACAGTGTCAAAAAAGTGAAAGTGCAGATTAACAAATTGTAAGTGAAAAAAATTGCTTTTTTAAAAAAATATTTGAAAAATAAATAGTTTAAAAAAACTAAAAAATAATCTTTTATTTTAAAATGAACCAAAAAGTAAATAAATAGTTTAAATTAAAATGAACCAAAAAGTAAAAAATAAAAAATAAATAGTTTAAAACAAATAATTTTAAAATGAACCATAAAGTAAAAAAGAATTTTGAATGTAAAATTTTTATTGCTGCAGCCACTTACGTAAAAAGCGTGGGCCGAAGTAAGTGGCTGCAGCAATAAAAACTTTACATTCAAAATTCTTTTTTACTTTATGGTTCATTTTAAAATTATTTGTTTTAAACTATTTATTTTTTATTTTTTACTTTTTGGTTCATTTTAATTTAAACTATTTATTTACTTTTTGGTTCATTTTAAAATAAAAGATTATTTTTTAGTTTTTTTAAACTATTTATTTTTTTTTATTTTCTACTTTTTAGTCTGTATGTCTTCCGCCATTTTGTGGTGGTCGCCTTATTAGATTTAAAATGACGTCACACAGCTTACTATAATCTACCTGTCATACTCTCTCATTTGATACCCATATCGTGGGCTTCAGTGTAACACAATTGCAAAATTCGGCCGCCTTCTTGATTTTTTTTGCAAAATGTTAAAACATTTAAAATTACTACAAATCGAACAACACGAACGTTAAGTAAACTCTCCAATTATTCCTATAAAATTTCGAGTCATTAGATTCAAAATGCTTTTATATGTAGTATGAACAAATTACCTAAATATAAGATCATTGAGAATGCTAAGGCTTTAGTAGTATGACATTAGAATAGACATTTTCGTGCCTGTGCTGTTGATCGTTGAACCCTGAGGGCAGTACCCATGTCATGGTTTAGTGATATATGGGTCCGCCATATTGAATTTAGAGTGACGTCATTTTATTTTAGTTTTTCTTCTCAGCAACCCTTTCATTTGGTACCCATATGAAGATCTTAAATAAGAAAATTTTGTCTGCCATCTTGGGGCATCCGCCATATTGAATTTGAAATGACGCCACACAGCTAATTGTATTGTACCTGTCATGCCCTTTCATTTGATACGGATACCCATGTCGAGGGGTCGGGGAACACAATTGCAAAATTCGGCCGCCATCTTGGAACCGCCATCTTGATCTTATAAAAACACCACTAACTTGTATTGTCACCGAAGTTATACATGTTCGCCAAATTTCATTGAGTTTGGTAAAGTCTAAGAATAAATTGCAAAATTCGGCCGCCATCTTGTATTGACTAATCAAAATTTTTTTTCGGAAAAACCATTTTTTGAGTGATGTTTTGGCCAAAAAGTGATTTTTGGAAACTTTGACCTTGAATATCTTTGAAAGGGTTAATCGGCTCAACATCTTTGTAAGAACTAAAGTTGTAGATAATTTCATTGTCAACATTTAGGGCCTTTGTACGGGGTTGTACGACCTATAGCAACCGAGATACAAGGAAAATAACGGAAAACTGCTGTATTTCCGGCGGCCATGTTTTTTTTGTGATTCCGAAATTGTTTTCTTAAAAAGTCCCAAGGAAGCTGTGGACCAATTTTCAGCCATTTCTGAATTTTGTCTCCTTTCATGCGTTTTTTTTGCTAATTTCTCCGGACTAAGAAGAAAACAAAAGCAAAGGATTGCAACATATAATTTGTAAAAGGAGTCAGAGTCGACAAATTTTTGATTTCGACTCCTTCTCAGGCTCCAGTAACTAGAAAATTCCTTCTGACTCCGACTCCGCAGCCTTGCATTTTTTGCATTTTTGTTATAATCGCTGTGGTCCATTTCTGCTTTTGAGTAATCATGAGTAAAGCAGAAAAGGAACGCGAAATTTGTGCTTATGAGTAAAACCTAACCTCAAATTCTCGATGTTATTTTATTTGTATACGAATAAAAGGTTAGAATAATATACAACATAATTTAAATTAATGCGGTAAATGTATTATTTATATTTTTATTTATTTCATTTATAAATTTATTATTTTTATTTATAGAGGTTTTTATATGAAAAAAACTCAAAGCAATCAAAAGCCTATCTACAGGCGAAAAATAACTCACAATAAACTCAAAAATTGACTTTTCCTTGAGCGGATTTGAATTGCTTTACTACTTTCGATTGCTACTCGGGTGTTAGTGCAAGAGAAGCTATGAGTACTTGCGAGTTAGAAATAGTAAAAATGAGCAGAAAAGGAGCACGACTAATATCTGAAACATTTGTAAAGTGAGCGCCCCTTTCATATGATACCTGGCGGGGGGAGGTGTAAAGAAAAGGGTAAACCGCCATTTTATAGTGGCCGCCATATTTGATGTACTTGAATTTTATTTTTGGGGGGGTCACGGAATTAAAAGTGGCGAAACAAAATTTCTGCTCCTAAGGGCCTATTTAGACGGTTCGCTCCCAGGAGCATTCCTCACGAGCTTTGTGGATGAAGGAGGTAGTGGGGCAGTGGCGCGGCTGGCATATGTGCGGGATGTGCAACTGCACAGGGCCCGTGATCTTGGGGCCTCGCTAGCGAGGCGAGCGAAAAATTATTTTGGAATAAAAATCATTTGAATTCATTATTTGCATTTTTACTTCATTGAGAATGGGCCATACAAATGAGTATGGGCCGCAGAAATCAGCATATGGGCCATTATTCTTTCGCAGAGCCGGGTTTGTATGAAGAGAAATGCGCGAGCGAAGCGAGCGAAATTTTTTTTTGGACTCTCCCCAAATCCCCCCCATTGTCTGGCCGCGGCACTGTAGTGGGGTTGATGAGAGGTACCACCCCACCTCTCCCTTCATCCACAAAGTTCGTGAGGAACGTTCCTGGGAGCGAAGCGTCTAAACAGGCTTTTTTAGGGACAAACACAAAATTAACAAAACGAACAAAACTAACCGAATTTTCTAGTGGATTAAAAACAAACGTAGTCCGCTCAAATTAGTCAAAAAATCGCCGTTTTTAGGAAATTTTTCCCAAAACTATGAGACCGGTGCCAAGTGAAGTCTCTATTTTTTGGAGAATCTATGGATTTTGGTGAAAATGTCAAAGTTGGAGAGCATAAAATTACCTACAAATTTTACTCTTACAATTTTTCCCAACTCCGCATATTTTCGCCCATGGAGGCCGTTTTGCGCCATTTTTAGATTTTGAGCCAAAATTATGCCTTTGGGCGCTTTCAAAAATTCAGCCGACTGCAGCAGTCGGAGCAGTCAACCGTTCAAATATTCAACTGAAGTTAAAATTTGTAAGCAATCAGAGCAAGCATTTGGATTCGTTTGCATTTGACTGCTCCGACTGCTGCAATCGGTTGAATTTTTGAAAGCGCCCTTTGTATGAAAAAATAAATGAGATCAAAGTAGTAGTTGTAGTTTTTCAACGGCCTTTCTTTGGACGCTTTGATTATCAACAGAGTCTGAAAAAAGGCGGAAAATGAGCTCTACCGGCGAAACAATGCCGAATTCGAAAAAACAGTGAAGGCAAAATTTGCAGGAAATTTTATGCCTTATAACTTTGCTCTTTTGATATTTTGACCAAAATGAATAGTTTCTCTTAAAAATGGAGAAAAGGTGAAAAAACTATAAAATTCACATATTTTTCAAAAACAACCTTTTTTTCGAACTGCGGGTTGTGAAAATCATGCAACCCATATCCTTCACTTGGCACCGCTATCATAGTTGTGGGAAAAATTTCTTTAATTGTCCCTAATTTGAGCGGAGTAGAGCAAAAAACGTGCCCTAATGTGTTTTTGATGAAGACGCGCCCTTTCTTGTGAGTGCAGCTAACTTCAGAGTTCACAAATCAAAATATATAGAAAGAGTATAGATCAATATATGTTGACCTTGAAGGTTATTTTTTAAGGTCGTTGATTTAATTTGCAAAAAAGTTGGGACGGTTTTGGACGTTTGGTTATTTTTTGTTTTTGTTTTTTTAGTTGGATCAATTTTGTTTTTTAAACAGCGAGCGCTTTTGGGGGGGGGGGGTCATGACCCCCGTGACCCCCCTCCCCCTTAAATCCGCGCCTGCAAAGGTGTGTGCCAAATTTGAGCATCACCGGATATCGAAAAATCGATCGCAAGATTTCTCCCCCACAGAGAACGAGCTTAATATAAAGCTTGTAAAATAGAGGTTGAGGACAGCAGGTTATACCGGAAGGCTTAAATTTCACTTTCAAATATTTCGCAACAACGAATTTCCTCTGAATCCACTCACAACAATTTGTTATAATGTTGAGACGAACTGAATAAGGGAAGCTTGAGAGGCTGCAAGGCTAGTACTCATTTTAGAGAGGATTGCGTTACTGTAATTTTTGCTGTACTACCTGTCCTTTATGTCTTTTATCACCTCACGGTGCAATATCTAGCAGTATGCTTAGTACGGAAGGGGAAACGGTTAAGGGCTATGAGGGTTCGAGGATGTTAAAGAAGGTGGCGTGGCGATGAACCCTACGTTTGAACTCTTAGATGTTGTAGGAGTTCGGAAATAAGTACTGACTGTACTGTTTTGGGGATAAGATTGCCGTGGAGAAGCGGTGGAACAGTCGCTTTGATAGTAGTGATAAATTTTATCAGTGCGGCATTGGTTCAAGGAGTCGATGGTAAGGCTAACGGCTAACGTTACAGTTGCCCAAATGATAACAGTAGGCCTTGTTAACAATTTCATTACTTCAAAATTCCATAGAAACTGTATGAAAAGCGGTTAATAAATTGATCTTCAATCTAAGAGATAATTACAGAAAGCTATCAAATTGAAGACAGATCGACACTACGATTGAAAATCGGCTGTTTAGTAACGTCTGGTTAGCATTTTCTCTTCGGCCTTTTTATGTAACAATTAATAAACAAATTTTTATTAAATAAATGCACGAGATAATTGATTTTTGATAATTTATGTCGCAATAATTTCTACAATACACAATTAAAACCAAATATTTATTCCTTTTTACTTTTTTCACTATGTTCTTGTACAATTTGCTTCACAAACACAAACTTCATATTTTTTAATTTCATTAAAGATTTACAAGTTGAAAACGAAACACTCACAATTGCTATGAAAATTGTCAATAATATTTCGCCAAAAATAGTTATCAGTGTTAACAGGAAAAGGCGAGCTGCATCACTGCTGAGGACTTTCGACATTTCTGAGAACGTCTTTACAAGATGCAGCTGGAAATACGAAAAAAATATCTTTAATATAAATGTTTTCTTTTTTAGATAAAAAATGTAATTTTTTATATACCATAACAATTCTAGTTTTTATCATTTGGATAATATTTACTGAACTAACACACAAATTTAAAAATTTTGGAAAATTTTGAATGTACGTTTTCTAGGTACAAAATCTTAAAAACTACTTCTGTCAACAAAACACAAAATGGTTAACTTTGACTAAAAAATTACATTGAGTTTCTGTAGATCAATAAAATTTAATAACTTGTAAATAACAGGGAAATGTCAATTTGTCAAATTACAGAAAAATCGGTGTCGTTATTTTTCATAAACATTTGTTAAGAAAATGGCCGGGTGACTATACATTAAGACTAAATGAAACAATGTATTGTTTTGGCCATAATAGTCTTTGAGCTACTTAAACACTTTGTACTTGCAAACATTTTGTAAAATATTTGCTTACGATAAACCTTCTAATAAAGAAGTTAGTGCTTGAGCACTTGGTTAGATAACCTGAATGGATTGTGTTTAACCCTATTGCTGATGGTAAATATTAAGATGAAGCACAGTATACAAAAAAAAGTAAAGTTGTCCCGGGACGCCCGACAGAAGCGAAGCTTTTACGCATTTTTCGGTGGAAGTATGTAAAGAATATATGGATGCTAATATTTTACAGGTTTCGCAATGTTCCCAATATTTTTATTTTGTATAAATTATACGTTTCTTAACTGGAGTGTTTTTACGGGTTCAGGTAGTTACCCCAACGTCCAACCGCTCTACCAGGAAGACCGGATTCGTGAATTTTACCCCATCGGGTAGGGTGGCCCCGCTATATAAAATTTCAATAACATCTGTTAAATACATAATACATAACACTGAAGTCATGTATTATGCTGCCTCTTTTAATTCGACAAAAAACTTCTTTTGCTTCCAAAAAGTACCTTCCCGAATATCCCAGTAATTTTACAGACTATGTTGCTATTGATGCACTTCTCTGGATTGACGTTTTGTTTCTCTGGATTGACGTTTTGTTTCAGACCCAGGTTGAAAAGTGGCCAGTCCATCCCTTGTCTAAGAACTTGTCGAATTTCGAACTCTTCTGTTACTTTATTTTGGATCCTTACTTTCGCCAATGAGCTATTCGCTGTGCATTAGATCAGTCGCACCAGCTTTGAGTTCACTTAACTTAACTCAACTCCACTCCACTCCACCAATACTACTCAACACAACCAAGGGCGGATCCACCGTTGTGGGCACGATGGGCATGCCCACAACCCTAATAGACTTGTGACGTCACACTTTCACGGTGTGTTGAGATTGATAGGCCGATGATATTATATCCTATGCCTTAATAAAATTAAAAAAATAAGTGTGTGCTTAAGACCACACTTTAGAAGTAAAACTTTCTTACACAACAACTGCCACAAGTATTAAAATATTAACCAGCTAACAATATGCTTAATATATTGGAGGTCTGTCGGATATACCTATAGTACGCTTTCAGAAAAGTAAGGCCAACGACAGATGCAGGAAGTATAGTGACGAGCCTACCGAGAGATTTGATACAAGTACAATTTGAAAATATCGATATTTATGAATTCCGATTTACATTAAAACCTATAAAACGAACAAAGATTTTATGATAACTGAAATATTTTCGATTGAAACTGGTCTTAAAATTGCGTAAAAACTGCATCAAGTGAGGTTCCATATGTCGTGGTACTTTTGTCAATATTGGGTCTGTTTAGACGCTTCGCTCCCAAGAACTTTCCTCACGAACTTTGTGGATGAAGGGGGAAGTGGGGTGGTACCTATCATCATCCCCACTTTCCCTTTCATCCACAAAGTTCGGACCTAGTATCTAATGAAATCGAATGAAATCGCAACTCAAAATCATGAGGATTTCGTTGAAGTTTTGACCTAGTAAAATTGAACCTTCAGAAGTGGAGATTGTCATGAATGAATTGGATTATTTCGCGAAAGTTTTATGCGGCGATACATAAATAACTACCATCAAATTCATCTGTCCTTTTTCTGCCATAGATCTGCCTACACACATTTCATGGTGATTTATCGTGACTAAGCGATGGCGTTTTTGTATATCTGTATGAAGTGGTAAAACATTAGCGGAGTCCTCATCCCATTCTTCATTTTTCATCCAAGTTTCTAATAAAAGTAATACATTCATTTTTTTTTACAACTTCGTTATCTAAATCTCGTACGTTCGCACTACTTTGCCAATTTAGCGAAAATATTGAGAATCCTAGTCTATTTAAACCTGAGAAAAATAATTTAGTTGGTTAATTTTCTTAAAAGCATGCCCTCGCCGCACCTAGGACGCATAGCGAATAAATGCAAGTGCTGCACGGGTATGCACGCTCCCGCTACAGGCATGGCACGCACGCTCCCGCTACATGCATGAACATTTATAAATGCTTCCGCATCGGCATAGACGATTGCAAACGCGCGTGTTGTTTTACCAAGCAGTCCCCCAACTAAGCACTAACGACATCCAATGCTGCTTGACATACGCAATCGATTTACCTACTAGTGTTTGCCCCACGGCTTGGTCAGGGCGTCAGTATATTTTTTAAACATCTCCTTTGTAGGATTGCACTATATCGATCATGAGCGAGTTCATACTCCGACTTGCACTTGGCCGATTTTCGGGTGGCTGTGACCACAACCTTTTTTGAGGGCTGGATCCGCCCCTGAACACAACTCAACTCATAATGCATCTATAGTTGCGACATATTTACATAATACTTAATACGTAGTAAAAAGCTCATAGTAAATAGTGCATAGCACGTAGTACATAGTACACAGTTCATAGTACATAGTATATAGTACACAGTATATAGTATACAGTATGGTACAGTATATAGTATACAGTATATAGTATATAGTATCAGGCCCGCCGCTAGCCGTTTCAGCGCCCGCGTGCAAAACTGATAATGCCGCCCCATCCCTTATCCTGTTTTTTCTGGCTGAGCTTGTTGGATGTTGTTTTAGTGTGGTTACTTATAGGATCTTAAGGAAGATCGATTCAAGGACTTATTCCAAATTAAAAACCTGAAATTTGAATACGTTATTTATTGATATCTCATACATTCAAATTTTTTAAAAAACATAGGACGTCTTGCGTTTGAGTAATTAATATTCAAAATTCAAGTAAAGGTCGAGTAAAAATGATATTAAACGTGAGAATTTTAGTGGAGTGCCTGGGGGTTTTGGCCTCAGACTTTTGTTACGGCAGATGAATTTACGTGGTCGTGGTGGGGTTTTGTTTTTATACTATAAATTGCAAAGTTAACCAAAATTTTTTTTGTTCTTTTACCCTGGGGGTGAATGCCACCTCTTCTCGGGGGTGAAAATTTATCCATTGAATATAAGTCCGGGAACAGATAGATTGGCTAATTCTAAGCAACTTTTGTTGTATAAAGTTTTTTCTGAAAGTCAATACTTTTCGAATTATTCGCGAGTGAAAATGTCAATTTTTCAACCCAAAAAACCACACTTTCAGGCGGTTTTTCGCAAATAACTCAAAAAAGTAAGTATTTTAGCGAAAAAATTATAGGATTAAAAATGTAGCTTATAAAAAAACAAAAAAAATGGTGGATTTATGGTGTCTATAGACCCAATACAAAAATAGTAATAGCTTGTTGAAGGTTGGTTCTTATTTGTCAAACGCCAAAATTGAAAGTTTCAACTTGAAATAAACAAAAAACAATGCATTTTTCGGGAAAAACTCATTAAACCTTTTATAAAGTGCTTAAAAACACCTTTATTTTTGTTTTTTTTTATAAAACTCCCTAGCATTAAAACTAAGCGAGTTATGACGAAAATAAAGTTGATCCCTATTTTTTCGGCGACAAAAAAATGTGAAAATCACCCCCTAATTACCACCCCCATTGAAAATAATCGGTACCACTTCACAATTAATGTACTTGTAATATGCTCTAGAAGTTTGACCGTTTTACAGTGCTTAGTTTTGAAAAAATTTGAGCTAGAAGTGAAGAGAGCATTTTTGTAATTTTGCAAAGTATTGCCTTTCCTTCAAAATAACTCAAAAACTATTAATGATACGCAAAATTTTTGGAGTACAGAATCGTAGGTTTTGCTTTTCTGAAAATTTTTGTTGTTTTTTTGGATAAAAATTGAGTAAGATATGGCCGTTTGCAGTTTGCATATGTTCGTAAATAGTAACTTGTTCAAGCCCTTTCAGCTCAAACCCTTTCAAAAATAAGGGGTGAAAGAAAGTTTAATTTACATGAGCTTATAGCTCTTAAAAAAGCCTACAATATGCCATTTGGAAGGACTTGATCGCTTAAATACTATCAGTACTATGCAGTTAACTTGTACTCCCTCGTTGCAACAATTGGTGCTTTAAATGAGCATATAAGAAGGGTTTACTTGCAAACCCAGTTATGGCTGGGAAATAAAAATATTAATCCACTTGATTGGGGTTAGGTTAATATTGAAGGAGTCTTAAATCCAATCAAAACTCCGAATCAACCTGCACCTGAAGAGCTGCTGAAAATGATTTTTTGTAGCTGTAAGAAAGGGTGCGGTTCAGCGTGCGGCTGCCGAAGAGTAGGACTTTTCTGTAATTCGACATGTGTAACATGCAGCGGTGACAACTGTAAAAATAGTGCTCCAATTATGGACTAAGAGGAGGACTAGGAGGAAAACGAGGATGAGGTGGACGTGGAAAGGAATGAGGACGAAGAGGAAAAGGAAGACGAGAGTGAAGAGGATTTTTGATGACTAACATTTGTAAAAAAAAAAATTTGTAATCAAATTCCAAAATTTTTTTGCAAGGGATGGTTTTTAAAACTAAAACTTATGACTAAATGAAAAAAAATTAAAACACTTAGAAATCTTAATTTAATGTCACTATATGAATAAATCATTCCAAGTTGCTGAATAACATTTTTCAACAATTATTTTTAAATGATATCTATTCTAGATAGCGATTGTCATTAGAATCGGAACACAATTGGCAAATTCGTCGGCCATATTGGCGCGGCCATTTTGAATTTATAAGTTCTGAACATAAATTCGTTATTTGCTACCTTACAAACCTCCAGATACGGATTTTCATGGAAATCGCAACACAATTGGCAAATTCGTCGGCCATATTGGCGCGTCCATTTTGAATTTATAAGTTCTGAACATAAATTCGTTATTTGCTACCTTAAAAACCCCAGATACCGATTTTCATTGGAATCGGAACACAATTGGCAAATTCGGCGGCCATATTGGCGCGGCCATTTTGAACTTATAAGTTCTGAGCATAAATTCTTTTATGCTTCCTTTGAAACCCCCAGATACTGATTTTCATGGAAATCGGAACACAATTGGCAAATTTGGGTGGCCATTTTGAATTTCGGTCATTCAAATCAAGATCACAATTTTTTAATAGGTAAACTTTTTTATATATATTATTAGCTAAACATTCCATTTTGAATTTTTAAATTTCATTCACCGTAACTGAAATCCGAGGTTTTCATGTTTTTAACACTCCAGGAACTCCACTATTGATTGCACAAAAAAATGGATAATTCTCTATAACTAGACGTCAAAATGCTTTAAAATTTTATGAATAATCAGATTAGAATGTCAATTTTTGTTTACAGATGCATTTGACTTCTATCTTGGGAATTTAATTTTACATTCTCTGTCCTTATACTGTACTATTTTCAGAGATCGATCCTTCTTAAGTGGTTTGCACCTGCACACGTTTTCGGTTTATCTATCGGTTTAATTTTTAAGGAGATCAATACATGCAATTGTTATGACATTATAAAAACCTAGGGGCAAATGATGAAAATGAGTTTGATGACGAGATTGTTGTTTTTGCCGCGCCCCTGAAAGTGCCGCCCGCGTGCGGTGCACACTCCGCACGCCCGCTCCCAGCGGGCCTGTATAGTATACAGTATATAGTATACAGTATGCTACTCGAAAGTTCGAAGTTAGACGAACAAGATAAGCTTGGTATGCGTGGATTTAATAAGCCGAAAAGGTCGGACATACCTCTTTGAAAGTTGTGATAAGGGGTAAAAATTTACCGCTACATGTAGCAAGTTGGTTTTTTTATTTTACTCGTTTTGATGTTAACTTTGAAAATATCTTGGTATGCGAGCTCAAAAACTGCCGGAAGTATCCGGTATACAAATCAGCTGATAAGCAATAAAATCTGGTATGCCTGGTATGTATAATTCGTAAACCTCTCCGTAGACTTTTGACCCGCTGTATTGCGGACATAAATCTACATGGAGTTTCTACCAATACCTCGTTGGAAAGATATTTTCATTGCCGGTATTCCTGCCATTTACTACTTTTTCATATGAGCAACCGTTAACGAAATAATGGCGTTATCAGTTATTTCAGGCACGTCCAGTGCGAACTTTGGCGTTGGATTGCTCGCAAACTACACAAGCGATAACGACGATTAAGAGCTCATTTTAAAGGTAATTACTAGGCCTTTAAATTTGTTAATGGGCATTAAGCCAAAAAAATTAACATTTGGCGATTTAATTGCAAAAAACTGCATTCAACCCTCACCACACGATCATGGTTGAACTTTGACCGACCATAACTTTGAGCCAAATCAACTTACAGAGCTTGTTGAGGGCTCATTTTTTAGATAATTTTATTCTCCACAACTTTGCCATTGATCATTCTCAGCTATCATTGCATGCAAATGAGCTATTTAATATAAACAAGCTCTTCCTCTTTTTCAAGATGGCGGCTTTTCCCAAGCCACTGCGACCCCACAAACTTGGTTTTATCCTTGTCAGATGTACCCGAACAAATGCCAAAAAAAAAATTCCGTACCTCTTAAAATGCAATTTCATCCTCTTTTTGCGACTAATTTGACTGGACTATTTCCCTATACATAAAAATAGCATTTTGCAAGGACCGATTCGCAATGAAAGCTTCAAGCTTCAAGTTGCAAGCTTCAAACTACTAGACTACAAGCCCACGGAAATTTTTGGGGGGTCATGTGAAACAGCACGAATTATATGCAGATCGATACTCCTAAATGAGACGCAAACTTTAGGCACTATGCCGTCACTTTTGCGCGGTACATGTGACCGCACAGGTAAGTTGAATATTCCATCCGGAGGGGTGCTTTTTCGACCAAACATTCTTGTACGGCAATTATCATATTGATATATTATAAAAAAATAAGCTCCTAGAGCCTACTGCCGTACAAAAATAATCGTACTTGAAACCAGAAGAATTTTTTAATTTCTGCAAATTTATCCCCCCCACAAAAGTGATTTATTCCTGTACGGCATTTGTACATTTCGATTTCTATGCTTTCATAGAATCTTTGTGTGCCTATGCCGTACATATTTGGTGGTTAAAAGATGAAAAAACCCCGACTCAACACGCTCTTCTTAGTTAGTACAGAGGTGGTCATTTGAACCAACATCAAATTCAATGATCTTAATGCTACTTCATGAAACGATAACATTTTTTCTATTGCCGTACATTTTTCATGGGACATATGGCTGCGACAGGAAAATTAATTTTCCTCCGAAAAGGATTATTTTTAACGCTAACAATATTTTGTACGACAATTCGTTAAAACTTAAAACAATAATCAATTAAACCGAAACGCCGTATAAAAAATGGTTCAAGCAAAGTATTTTTTCACTCTGAAGGATTCATTTTATTATATCTTACTTCAAGTACATAGGGAAACTTCAAGTAATTGAAGTACATAGATATTTCAAATAATTACATTTCAATACAAATACGAACAAAATCTTACCTTATAGGCTTGAAACTTATACCTATGTTATCACTTAGTCAATTTTGACAACAATTTGTAATTTTACAAAAAATATAAGTTCTAAAATTACGCCTCTTACTGTAAAATTACAGTACAAAGTTCAGTACATAACATTGATAAATAATACTAAGAAATATTGCAATTTACATAAACAATTTAGAAAAATACACAACGTTGTGTAAAAAATAGGTCACATTCATTTAATCAACATTTACGTCATGCAGCATTGGAGATTCTCAATTTCTTTATGTGAAATTACAAAATTTACAGTAAAATTAAAATAATTGTGTAGTAAATTAGTATTTCATACCGCGATTTGTAATTTTACTATACATTTGGACTGTGAATTTACATATTTTTTTTACAGCGTAGCCATTCCATCCTAAAAATATATTATAAAATATAAATTAAAAACCAATAAAAACAAAATATAAAACTTTTGCCTGTAAAGCCAGCCATAGCCTTCTATATTACAAGCCATGAACACTGCATACGCACACACATATGGCAACGATTCGGTGGTCCGGGTTTGCTGCCAGATTGTTTGAATAAGGTTGAGGTTATAGGGGATTTTTTAATAACAAAAATTTATTTCTTATTCAATAACACTTTAAGTTTTATTTATTAGTATTTAGAGAATAAGTAGCTTGTTAATATACAAAAAACGTGAAAACAGGAATTTTAGTGGGGCCGGCTCGTGGATTCATCATTTTACAAGCTATGTCCTTAAGGTTTAATTCAAATAAAAGTTTACATCGGTGTCTAATTGAGCATTCAAAATCAGTTATTTCAAATAAGTATTTATAGCTCAAAATTAGCTCCAAATAATGGTTGTTAATCAATAATCGAATAAAATGCTTTGTTTAACTTGGTTTTATGTTCGCTTATTTTTTCGTCGTCTTTTAAAACTTGCTATGTTAAGTTTTGGAGTGCATGTTGGTCTTTCTTTTTTAACATTAGCTAGTCCTTCTCTGATCCTGCATTTGACCATGAAGTGATCGGAGTCGACACTAGCCCCTCTGTGCGATCTGACATCTAATGTTAGGCCGGAAATAAGTGCTTCTTATGATCATGTTTGACGCTGCAGCGGAGTTTATAAGTCTTACCCTATTGTCATTATTTTCGTCATGTAAGCTGTATGCACCTATCGTGGGGCGCAGAATATGCATTCTTTTCCGATATTAGGCACGTAAGATTTTCTTAATGTCGTTTTATGGTCAACTAAGGTAAACTGATTCTACGTTATTGTAAAATTCGTCGTTTTTTGCCTCTAATTTCTCCTCAGAGTGTACGTTGATAATACTATAGTTGACAAAATCTTTTTAGTCGTAGATAGCAGCTTCTTGAATTAGTAGCTTTAAAATATGTTACCAAATGCGTTCACAATTCCAACTGTAAATTTTGTTTCCATTATACGTTCTCTTGGGTGGCAACAGTAATGTATTGTGTGTTTCCTTTTATCCATTATTCCTTGCCCATTCCAGCGCATCTCATGTTTAGGCAGAATGTTCATTTTATATTTGTCGAGAATGTTTCCATGAGTGTTCTAAATGCTCATGCCCTATACAGTGATCATACGTTCCAGTTACTTAATATCAAATAGTTAGACTTTTTTCGTATGCCCGATCGTTGCCGAATTATTCGTTCGGTTTCTTCTTCTTGAGTTTCCATAGCTTAGGGTATTCGTGGTTGTGGGTTGTTAGCCATTATGCCGGGTTTGTATTAGTAGAATTATATGCCGGGTTTTCATTAGTAGATTTAGTGGTAGAGTAACTAGCGTGCTTTTAAGCCGATGGAAAGTGCCAGAGTAATTTACTCTACTATAACCAAGTACTCTAATCTACCACTTACGTTTTCATTAGCCGATGAGGTGGAGCTTAATGAAAACGTAAGAGGTGGAGTAGAGTACTTGGTTATAGTAGAGTAGAGTGGGATAGCACCGTGGTAAATTTACTCTACCACTTGCCGTCGGCTTAAAAGTACGCCAGTTACTCTACCACTAATTCCACTAATTCGCATTAGTGGAATCTGGCCTTTGAGTCTACTCATCTGAAGGGTTTGGTACTAACATATCTCGTTATTCCTGCTATACAGGGTGCGCATATGTACTTTTCCCATATCTTGGCGTTCGACATTCAAGTCTTCGACTCCTTTTCTCTCCTCCTTTCTCAACAGGGACTTGGACCGGCTATGGCGGGTAATACACGGCTTCAACAAAAATACAGATATATAGCCCATGATAGATGATTCCAGATTTCTTCAGTTTTACGGCCTTGCATCAATGATTTTACTCAAAAATATCACTTGTCTAATTCTTTAGACAAGAAAAATAAAAGAGGCTGCAATTATATTTAAAACGTAAACAACGGGTCAAAGTTACAAAAAATGTTCGGAAAGCTAATCGTACTCTAAAAATGTAAATTTTTTCCGTTAAAAAGAGCTTTTATTTTTTTAAATGATAGTATTTAGAGTTTGAAGACCTTTGCTAGAGTGTTCTGAACCTTCTTAGGACATTCAACTGACACCAAACTGAATTAATGAGGATTTTCACCAAGAATAAGTTAAATATTTTGCATTTCATTTTTTGCGATGATTCATTCAGTCATATTTTGCTTAAAGTGTCAAAAGTTGTAAACATCCAGAAATTATACGTTTTTAATCTTTTTTTAGCAAAAAAGGAATTGATTCGGTTTTTAATAATTATTTATCTTCAAATCTCTTCAGGATAATCTAAAACGCAGTAGCAAAAAAAACGTCCAAAGTTGAAATCGAAAATATTAGAAGTTCGCCAAAACCTCTGATAGTATCTGCCCAAAACTTGAATAAATATACATATAATGAACGTATGTAAAACTGAACCAGTTAATATCTACTATACATAGAGTGGAAGTGCGCTCGTAACTCAGACTGGAATTAATTAAACCGGTTCTTATATGATATAAAATAAGGTTATTTGATATTTAATTCCTTCAGATCACCAGAAACGCCATTAAATTGAAAAATAGCAATTAATAAATTTAGACCGTTTAGACCGATACCACAGTTGTTTTGTGTTAATCAAAAAATCCGTTATACCTTGCTGATCTGGTTTAGTATATACTAATCTTCATAAATATTATCTAAACTTTGGAAGTTTTTGAATGCTTACATAATAAACAGTGCGCAAAAACATTTTACTTTTCAAGCCTCCGAAAACGGTTTTTTTTGTTTATCTTTTAAAAAACCATTTTAGATGAAACAACAAAGTCTGATTTGCACTGTGTGATTCAAGATTAAAAGGAAGAGTCACACCAACAACAACAACAAAAATATATACAAACTTGTCTTCATAGCAGATGGTTGTCCCGCCGATCACTGTTTTTTATATTTTCATTTCTAGACGAAGACGCCTTTTGAATATCATAAATAAATTACTAGATAAACCTAAATTATGGTGAATATCTGCCGCATAAAGAACTTGGCGTGCAAAATTATTTACTAGTTTAATAAAAATGATTAATTTCAATCAATTTAGCAAACGGGTAAACCAGTTTCCACTTGTAAAGTCGAATGTCGAGAAATGGGAGAAATTATTTTGATTTGGGTACCTTGGATTATGACAATTCTTCTCATTGGCTGCATATTTTTAGTGCTTGCTGTTTTCGCACGTGACAACAGCGAATTCCTCTTCACTTACTAAGTTTAACAAGCATTCTGATAATGTGTGTTGTGAATATTAATGTTATATTTTTAGAAACCGCTATTACCTTGATCTTAAGTTTTGCTATATCGAAACGCCACATTTCATTATTTGTTCACGTGTGCCACCGGATTTTTCAGCCTCACTCCAAAAACTTTTGTCTTATTGCCTACGAGTAGGGTTCGAACTATCGGTTTCTAGTATCGATACCAAGTACTAATAACAGAATCAAACCGTGGTATCGATACCTAGAAAGTATCGGGCTGGAAGTATCGATACTACTCAGTATCGAGTAATTTTAAAATACATATATTTAAGAAAAAAATATTTATTTAAATTTACGTAAATAACATAACCCAACGGTATGAAGACTCCGTCGACAAAAAAACAGCACAGACACATATGAACAAAGGCATGACTAAGGCCCGTTTTCATCTTCAGCCCAAGATGGAAACGCAAATTGAGCATGTTCACATTTTTGGTAGAACAGAATACAAACTTCTGTGTGATAGAGGAGCTCCATTTTGGGTTCGCACAATGCGTTTGCGATGTAAATGCTCCTTTAAAAACAGCTACTGGTTAAAGCTGCATTCAGAAATAAACGTAACTTGTATGTAGCGACATCTCTGAAGATTGAAGAATATTCCGATTTTTGCGGTTTATCAGTAGTACATACAGTGGCTGTCAAAATTATTGGCTCACCCAAGAAATTTTACAACTGAGGAAGATATAAGACTAAACTATGTTACCAAATTTTATTGATTAAAATTTTATTATTTAAATTATAAATAATAAATTTAAAAAAAAAAATATAATAGAAAAAAGAAATTCATCAGTTTAAAATTTCTTGCGTGTGCCCACTGTATGTAGGTTGACAAAGTACTCGATACTTTTAATGAGTAGTACTTGACGATACCATGATCTTGGTATCGAGTGCTCAGTATCGGTTTTCAAGACGACAGTATCGATACCTACTCAGTATCGAGAGTATCGTTCGAACCCTACCTACGAGGCATAAATTAACATAAAGGACAACCAGCTTAATTTGAACCATGGTAGAGCGCCATCTGCAATGATGACTAAAAGAGTATGTGGTATGCCATCCAGCGGGAATAAAATATGGACACATGAAGATCTCGGATCGAATGAAAGCGATCAGAGCGGTTTCGGTAGCATAAAGGTTAGGGACCCCAAATACCATCACTACTGATGAGCAAAAATTGTTTTGGGCTTGCAGTCTTGTCTAGGTCTTGCACATTTAGCAAGACCAAGACCAAGGCTAAGGGCAGGGATGGACTGAGAATGAATTTAGGACCGGGAAATTCAAAAATTTCGGCCCATTTCAATACATTTTGTTTTAACAATCAAGTAAAGTTCTTTTTTGCTTTCAAAGGTTTTTCTTTAAGCATAATTATGATAAGAACTATGTGCGTATGTGTCGGTGTGTTTGTGCGTACGTCCGTAGTAATTTTTTCCTGCACGATACTGGGCGAACCAAAAATGATATCGTCTTCGTTGAGGTGCTGATCGAAGCGTATTAACTAAACCATGATCTAAAATGATTTTCATAAAATTCGGTTGAACCGTTTTTTTGTTTAAACGACGTACGTGATTTTTGTACCCGCACGATATCGCGCAAACCAAAAATGATAACGGCTTCGTTGGGATGCCGATCGAAGCACATTAACGAAAACGTGCTTTGGGAAAAATTTCATAACATTCGGTCAAGCCCTTTTTTGAAAAGACTTCGGCCAAGAGCCACAAGCACCATCTAATAAACTCGATGGAATGAAACCGGTTCTAAATGAAATTAACTTTTCTGGATTCAGCCTCCGATAGCTTCCCTATAAAGCATCACTTGTCAACAAAATTCGAGCATTCTTTAAAACCCTATTATCGTTATTTCAACTAGCTTCTCTCAGAATTACTTAAGCACCAGTTTTGGTACTACCAACCCTACAAACAAGTCGTCAAAGTCAAAATTTTGGTTTTTTAACTACAATTTCAACTTATGCTGTAAACGTGGTAAGGGCGACGGCGAAACTATTTTCCTCGGCCACGGCGAATGGCTCGACGAAATTTATTGTGTAAACAAACTAAGAGCGACGGCGACACAAATTATAAAACACACACCGGAATAATCATCTTGGCCAGCCGCATCCCAGTAGGACTTGTAAGCTTACAGAAGTACTGATATGAGGCCTTACTAGTAAGGGGTAGGCCTTACCATACACCTTACAGAAGTACTTATTTTTACACACGATGTCATAGTAGGTAAGGCCTTACTTTTTACTTTCCTTAGAGTAGTTACATAAGTTCTTACCTTTGAGTACGTACAGAACTGCTCATCGATGAGCCCTTATATAACGCATTACAAGAGAAGGCAGATGGTATGGGGTAATCCAGAATTCGACCCAACGAAGTTAGAAATTTGCCCGATGACTCATTTGTTTTCGTATTTTTGTAATGGTATTTGAGTCATCGGGCAAATTTCTAACTTCTTTGGGTCGAATTCTGGATTACCCCTTACCATCTGCCTTCTCTTGTAATGCGTTATATGGGTCATTCTACGATAAGAGGTTTTGAGTCCATAGAGGATGCGGCCAAGGGGAAAAGTTGGAGTTTTTTTGATTAATCACATATAATACGATTTTAGTCTCTTTTATGTACACATTCATGTAGGGGCAAGTCACTTTATCCATATTTAGTTACTTTTTAGAAGGCCAGGGTAAATACATCAGGCAGGGTAGAGACACTTTTTTGGATCCTCAAAGTTCCATGACATCTGATGGACACGCAAAGAACCAGGGAAAGTCTTTATGTGTTTTTTGGCACTAACAAGCAAAGCGTCTTTCTCTAGGATATTTTTGTCGTCAATAAGGAGCCCATTGACGCTAGGACAACATCTGATAATTAGCTCAGATATGCTATGTCACGGCCACTACCTACCAATCGGTCTGCTGATCTCTTACAGACAGCGTCGATACCATAAGAAGCCCCTTACCATGTCCTTCATGGTAATTCCAAGTAAAGCATATTAATTTTGGGGGGAAATTCTGTCAAATGAGTAACAAGAAAGTAAAACATATATTTGTTGTGGTATTGTGTCACAGTTCCATAGCTCCAAAAATGCAGGTTTGCCACTTCGGCTGGCAAGCTGTTCAAAATTGGCTGTAAGTGTGCTCACATAGCTGGAGGTGAATGTAACAAATTATGTGACGTAGAACAATAGCATGTAACCTTTACTTCACCTGATGTCTCTTCTTTTGTATAAGTTACATCCATGTGCCCAATTTATATGTTGACCTGAATCTCCGAAATGAAATGCTCCATACTCCTTTAGAAGTTAGCTATATCTGAATTAGTTTGCACAAACATCTTATGATCCACATTGTCTCCCCTGCTCAGTGTGTATCTCCCCTGGTAGTTAGCTTGCCAGGGGAAATACGGCAGGGGAGAGACGTTTTCGGGACAAATTTAAAATTTTTAACTGACATAACTTAATTTTTGGGTTAATAATATATCACACCTCCACTATTACAGTATTGTTGAATTTAGGCAGTACATACAAAAAAATAAAGTTAATTTTATAAATTTTACGACTGACCAGGGGAGGGACACAATCACCTTGCGAAACCACTGCCACGCATTGTCGCTTCGCCCCAACTAACAAATGACAGCGATTTAACGGCTCCTGTGTTTAATGTTACAAACTTCACATTGATACGCGTCCGTGAGCGCCATTTAGAATATGGCTATCTAATACTTCTGTTTACATTAACGGGCCAAAATTCGCCAGGGGAGATACACAAAAAAAGCGGGACAAAAAATAAGTTCGAAAATTATTGCAAATAAACAAATATTTTTGTATTTTCCCTTTATAATACTTAAGGCCGATGTTACAATTGGGGCTTTGACTTTACTTTGACTTAACTTCGGGCTTTGATTACATGTAATGTCATTAAAGCAGATTAAATAAAAGCTTCGACTGAACTTTGCCTGCGACTGTATTTCGACTGCAGTCCGGCTTTAAGAAAATTCAAAGTTTCGTCCGCCTGCAGCCAACTTCACTTTATCTGAAAAAACTGAAAACAACTTTTTTAAAGCGAAAGGAACGGTTTTGAATTCCGAGTATTTTTTATAGACTGCGAACAACATTAAAAAAAATTCCAATTCCTTTTCAGACATTTTAAAATTTTGATTTTTCTACTTTGCTTCTGCTTTGAAAGGAAACAGCTGATTGCAGTCAAAGCTACAATTTAATTTTAAAGTCGAAGTCTCCGGGGACTTTCTTTGCAGTCGGAGTTGAAGTCGAAGCCAAAGCCTCAATTGTAACACGGCCCTAAATATACTTGTTTAAGTTTGTGCTAAATAAACTTTAATTTAACAACGGCGACAAAGAAGGTATCTACTGTCTGCATGTTTAACTAAAAACGTTAAAGGGACAGGCCAGGGTAGAGACTTTTTCAGACTTAAATTTGGAATTTCAAGAAAATGTACTATAATTGTGCATTTAATCATAGTGGTATTTCTAGAATGCATTAAGATGCTGTGATTTATTGCATAAAATGACAACATGTAGAATAAAAATGCTATTTTATAATGGATGCCGTACACATTACCTCTTATCGTAGAATTACCCATATAAGAGCTCTTCTAACACCAAAGAAAATATGAGTACCCCTTACTAGATGACTACTTATATCAGTGCTCCATCGGTAAGTGCTACCTCGAATTCCTACTGGGATGCTACGCACGCACACAGGAACACACGAGAATAGCAACACAAACCCATGCCACAGCACCCATGCAACTTTGACAGGCGACGGCTACGAAATAGAAATTAGATTGATTCGGTAGCCACGCTCGGTGACGTCGCCGTCGCAGTCGTCTGCAGATTGTAGGCCTTCATATGTAAGCCGTGTGTTCTATTCGTTTTTGACAGTCGCCGAGGAAAATAGTTTCGCCGTCGCCCTTAGCATGTTTACAGCATTACACTACTTTTTTCTCCAAAAATTACGTAGTTAACCTATACCTTTTTTTCCAAAATTAGAAAGCTTGGAATATTTCCTATGAATAATGTCCGGACAATTTTTATACTACGCATTTAAAAGTTCTTGTTTTTTAATTTTTTGTTTCTCCCAACCTCTTCGTCGTTTCGTTGACATTTTGAATTTCATAGATTTTTTTTAGTTCCACACAATCCTTATTAAATAACAGTCTTCAACAAACTAACTGGCAATTTCGTAGGAGACCGCGAGATTTGTGTTCTTTAAAGGAATTGTAATACGCTTGAAATTTGAAATTTTTTTATTTTTTTGTGGAAAAATTTTATTTTTTGCAAAAAAAAAGTACATAGTTAGAGGAAACATTTTTGATTTAACATTCGGCACGGCCCACCGGGAAACTCCCGGTAGCTTGGTAGGCCAGTCCAGCTCTGGCTAAGGGTACGTCCAGTTCGCATCGTAGATGATAGAGTAGACCATAGCTGCGCATACTCGCTTATAGAACTCTCAATGGATTTTAAATGGGTGTGTGCATAACTCAGCTCGCTTTTTCTGCAAGAGGAAAGCGAGCTGTGTTAAGCCTGAACTACATTGAAAAGCAGTGCTGTGCTGTGCAGTGCAGTGAAGTTTAGACTTCTTGTAACTGAATGCGTCAATTCACATTATTTTCACAGCACTGCACTGCACTGCACAGCACTGCTTTGCTTAGGCTAATTTCTAAAAAACTGCTTCGCACTGCTTCTGTTCACACATGAAGTTAGGTTTTCATTCAAAATGGATGAGGAGAAACTCATAGAATTAGTGCGAAGCAAAGAATTTTTATACAATACAATTGTAAAAACGTTGTATTAATAAATACTTATAAAAGATGACCAAATGTCTTTATCAAATGTCAAAACACTGCTCTTGCAATGTGTTTCACCTTCCGTTCCACAGCGACGCACTGCACTGCACAGCACTGCACTGCTTTTCAATGTATTTCTGGCTTTATGCCCACACCCATTTAAAACCCATTGAGAGTTCTATAAGCGAGTATGTGCGGCTATGCTCTATTCTATCATCTACGCTGCGTACTGGACGTACCCTTAGCTATTAGAGCGATAGCTCGTTGCAAAAAACGTGACCTTAGTCCAGTGGATAGCGGTTTTTGGCTCTGAATTCTTTCGGACAGCACCGATTGACATGAAATTTGGACAGTAAGTAAGTAGAAGTATGAAGGAACAAAAGTTATATTGTGTAGATGTGTGCTTTTTGCCTGGGGGGGGGGGAATGCCACCCCCTCTAGGGGGTGGTTATTGGCACACAAAATAACTGCAGAAATCTATAGAGGGATGGATTGACAGCAAAAAATATTGTGTGAATGTTTTTCTTTAAATTAATATAATCCGTGTTATTGGCGATTGAAATTGTTGATTTTTCATCTAAAAAATGCATGTTTTAGAGCGGGTTTTCACGAATATTTTAAAAATCTTTCGTTTTTTCAAAAAAATAATTTTAGCAAAAATGAAGCTTTTAGAATACCGAATCGATTGGTGTTTTATTTGTTTCTGTAGATGAAACACAAGTCGAGTTATGAGTCGTTAAAGATGACCGTTTGCTCGCCGAAAAATGAACTCGAAACGGCGAATTTTTGGAGAAATACATATTGGACCATATTTAAAGTACTTGAAAAGACCTTTAAAATGAGCTTTGGTACAACTATGTAGCATCAAAACTTCCGAAGTTATGATGAAAATAATATGCTTGTCTCCATTTTTCTCCTCAGAGTGTACGTTGATAATACTATAGTTGACAAAATCTTTTTAGTCGTAGATAGCAGCTTCTTGAATTAGTAGCTTTAAAATATGTTACCAAATGCGTGCACAATTCCAACTGTAAATTTTGTTTCCATTATACGTTCTCTTGGGTGGCAACAGTAATGTATTGTGTGTTTCCTTTTATCCATTATTCCTTGCCCATTCCAGCGCATCTCATGTTTAGGCAGAATGTTCATTTTATATTTGTCGAGAATGTTTCCATGAGTGTTCTAAATGCTCATGCCCTATACAGTGATCATACGTTCCAGTTACTTAATATCAAATAGTTAGACTTTTTTCGTATGCCCGATCGTTGCCGAATTATTCGTTCGGTTTCTTCTTCTTGAGTTTCCATAGCTTAGGGTATTCGTGGTTGTGGGTTGTTAGCCATTATGCCGGGTTTGTATTAGTAGAATTATATGCCGGGTTTTCATTAGTAGATTTAGTGGTAGAGTAACTAGCGTGCTTTTAAGCCGATGGAAAGTGCCAGAGTAATTTACTCTACTATAACCAAGTACTCTAATCTACCACTTACGTTTTCATTAGCCGATGAGGTGGAGCTTAATGAAAACGTAAGAGGTGGAGTAGAGTACTTGGTTATAGTAGAGTAGAGTGGGATAGCACCGTGGTAAATTTACTCTACCACTTGCCGTCGGCTTAAAAGTACGCCAGTTACTCTACCACTAATTCCACTAATTCGCATTAGTGGAATCTGGCCTTTGAGTCTACTCATCTGAAGGGTTTGGTACTAACATATCTCGTTATTCCTGCTATACAGGGTGCGCATATGTACTTTTCCCATATCTTGGCGTTCGACATTCAAGTCTTCGACTCCTTTTCTCTCCTCCTTTCTCAACAGGGACTTGGACCGGCTATGGCGGGTAATACACGGCTTCAACAAAAATACAGATATATAGCCCATGATAGATGATTCCAGATTTCTTCAGTTTTACGGCCTTGCATCAATGATTTTACTCAAAAATATCACTTGTCTAATTCTTTAGACAAGAAAAATAAAAGAGGCTGCAATTATATTTAAAACGTAAACAACGGGTCAAAGTTACAAAAAATGTTCGGAAAGCTAATCGTACTCTAAAAATGTAAATTTTTTCCGTTAAAAAGAGCTTTTATTTTTTTAAATGATAGTATTTAGAGTTTGAAGACCTTTGCTAGAGTGTTCTGAACCTTCTTAGGACATTCAACTGACACCAAACTGAATTAATGAGGATTTTCACCAAGAATAAGTTAAATATTTTGCATTTCATTTTTTGCGATGATTCATTCAGTCATATTTTGCTTAAAGTGTCAAAAGTTGTAAACATCCAGAAATTATACGTTTTTAATCTTTTTTTAGCAAAAAAGGAATTGATTCGGTTTTTAATAATTATTTATCTTCAAATCTCTTCAGGATAATCTAAAACGCAGTAGCAAAAAAAACGTCCAAAGTTGAAATCGAAAATATTAGAAGTTCGCCAAAACCTCTGATAGTATCTGCCCAAAACTTGAATAAATATACATATAATGAACGTATGTAAAACTGAACCAGTTAATATCTACTATACATAGAGTGGAAGTGCGCTCGTAACTCAGACTGGAATTAATTAAACCGGTTCTTATATGATATAAAATAAGGTTATTTGATATTTAATTCCTTCAGATCACCAGAAACGCCATTAAATTGAAAAATAGCAATTAATAAATTTAGACCGTTTAGACCGATACCACAGTTGTTTTGTGTTAATCAAAAAATCCGTTATACCTTGCTGATCTGGTTTAGTATATACTAATCTTCATAAATATTATCTAAACTTTGGAAGTTTTTGAATGCTTACATAATAAACAGTGCGCAAAAACATTTTACTTTTCAAGCCTCCGAAAACGGTTTTTTTTGTTTATCTTTTAAAAAACCATTTTAGATGAAACAACAAAGTCTGATTTGCACTGTGTGATTCAAGATTAAAAGGAAGAGTCACACCAACAACAACAACAAAAATATATACAAACTTGTCTTCATAGCAGATGGTTGTCCCGCCGATCACTGTTTTTTATATTTTCATTTCTAGACGAAGACGCCTTTTGAATATCATAAATAAATTACTAGATAAACCTAAATTATGGTGAATATCTGCCGCATAAAGAACTTGGCGTGCAAAATTATTTACTAGTTTAATAAAAATGATTAATTTCAATCAATTTAGCAAACGGGTAAACCAGTTTCCACTTGTAAAGTCGAATGTCGAGAAATGGGAGAAATTATTTTGATTTGGGTACCTTGGATTATGACAATTCTTCTCATTGGCTGCATATTTTTAGTGCTTGCTGTTTTCGCACGTGACAACAGCGAATTCCTCTTCACTTACTAAGTTTAACAAGCATTCTGATAATGTGTGTTGTGAATATTAATGTTATATTTTTAGAAACCGCTATTACCTTGATCTTAAGTTTTGCTATATCGAAACGCCACATTTCATTATTTGTTCACGTGTGCCACCGGATTTTTCAGCCTCACTCCAAAAACTTTTGTCTTATTGCCTACGAGTAGGGTTCGAACTATCGGTTTCTAGTATCGATACCAAGTACTAATAACAGAATCAAACCGTGGTATCGATACCTAGAAAGTATCGGGCTGGAAGTATCGATACTACTCAGTATCGAGTAATTTTAAAATACATATATTTAAGAAAAAAATATTTATTTAAATTTACGTAAATAACATAACCCAACGGTATGAAGACTCCGTCGACAAAAAAACAGCACAGACACATATGAACAAAGGCATGACTAAGGCCCGTTTTCATCTTCAGCCCAAGATGGAAACGCAAATTGAGCATGTTCACATTTTTGGTAGAACAGAATACAAACTTCTGTGTGATAGAGGAGCTCCATTTTGGGTTCGCACAATGCGTTTGCGATGTAAATGCTCCTTTAAAAACAGCTACTGGTTAAAGCTGCATTCAGAAATAAACGTAACTTGTATGTAGCGACATCTCTGAAGATTGAAGAATATTCCGATTTTTGCGGTTTATCAGTAGTACATACAGTGGCTGTCAAAATTATTGGCTCACCCAAGAAATTTTACAACTGAGGAAGATATAAGACTAAACTATGTTACCAAATTTTATTGATTAAAATTTTATTATTTAAATTATAAATAATAAATTTAAAAAAAAAAATATAATAGAAAAAAGAAATTCATCAGTTTAAAATTTCTTGCGTGTGCCCACTGTATGTAGGTTGACAAAGTACTCGATACTTTTAATGAGTAGTACTTGACGATACCATGATCTTGGTATCGAGTGCTCAGTATCGGTTTTCAAGACGACAGTATCGATACCTACTCAGTATCGAGAGTATCGTTCGAACCCTACCTACGAGGCATAAATTAACATAAAGGACAACCAGCTTAATTTGAACCATGGTAGAGCGCCATCTGCAATGATGACTAAAAGAGTATGTGGTATGCCATCCAGCGGGAATAAAATATGGACACATGAAGATCTCGGATCGAATGAAAGCGATCAGAGCGGTTTCGGTAGCATAAAGGTTAGGGACCCCAAATACCATCACTACTGATGAGCAAAAATTGTTTTGGGCTTGCAGTCTTGTCTAGGTCTTGCACATTTAGCAAGACCAAGACCAAGGCTAAGGGCAGGGATGGACTGAGAATGAATTTAGGACCGGGAAATTCAAAAATTTCGGCCCATTTCAATACATTTTGTTTTAACAATCAAGTAAAGTTCTTTTTTGCTTTCAAAGGTTTTTCTTTAAGCATAATTATGATAAGAACTATGTGCGTATGTGTCGGTGTGTTTGTGCGTACGTCCGTAGTAATTTTTTCCTGCACGATACTGGGCGAACCAAAAATGATATCGTCTTCGTTGAGGTGCTGATCGAAGCGTATTAACTAAACCATGATCTAAAATGATTTTCATAAAATTCGGTTGAACCGTTTTTTTGTTTAAACGACGTACGTGATTTTTGTACCCGCACGATATCGCGCAAACCAAAAATGATAACGGCTTCGTTGGGATGCCGATCGAAGCACATTAACGAAAACGTGCTTTGGGAAAAATTTCATAACATTCGGTCAAGCCCTTTTTTGAAAAGACTTCGGCCAAGAGCCACAAGCACCATCTAATAAACTCGATGGAATGAAACCGGTTCTAAATGAAATTAACTTTTCTGGATTCAGCCTCCGATAGCTTCCCTATAAAGCATCACTTGTCAACAAAATTCGAGCATTCTTTAAAACCCTATTATCGTTATTTCAACTAGCTTCTCTCAGAATTACTTAAGCACCAGTTTTGGTACTACCAACCCTACAAACAAGTCGTCAAAGTCAAAATTTTGGTTTTTTAACTACAATTTCAACTTATGCTGTAAACGTGGTAAGGGCGACGGCGAAACTATTTTCCTCGGCCACGGCGAATGGCTCGACGAAATTTATTGTGTAAACAAACTAAGAGCGACGGCGACACAAATTATAAAACACACACCGGAATAATCATCTTGGCCAGCCGCATCCCAGTAGGACTTGTAAGCTTACAGAAGTACTGATATGAGGCCTTACTAGTAAGGGGTAGGCCTTACCATACACCTTACAGAAGTACTTATTTTTACACACGATGTCATAGTAGGTAAGGCCTTACTTTTTACTTTCCTTAGAGTAGTTACATAAGTTCTTACCTTTGAGTACGTACAGAACTGCTCATCGATGAGCCCTTATATAACGCATTACAAGAGAAGGCAGATGGTATGGGGTAATCCAGAATTCGACCCAACGAAGTTAGAAATTTGCCCGATGACTCATTTGTTTTCGTATTTTTGTAATGGTATTTGAGTCATCGGGCAAATTTCTAACTTCTTTGGGTCGAATTCTGGATTACCCCTTACCATCTGCCTTCTCTTGTAATGCGTTATATGGGTCATTCTACGATAAGAGGTTTTGAGTCCATAGAGGATGCGGCCAAGGGGAAAAGTTGGAGTTTTTTTGATTAATCACATATAATACGATTTTAGTCTCTTTTATGTACACATTCATGTAGGGGCAAGTCACTTTATCCATATTTAGTTACTTTTTAGAAGGCCAGGGTAAATACATCAGGCAGGGTAGAGACACTTTTTTGGATCCTCAAAGTTCCATGACATCTGATGGACACGCAAAGAACCAGGGAAAGTCTTTATGTGTTTTTTGGCACTAACAAGCAAAGCGTCTTTCTCTAGGATATTTTTGTCGTCAATAAGGAGCCCATTGACGCTAGGACAACATCTGATAATTAGCTCAGATATGCTATGTCACGGCCACTACCTACCAATCGGTCTGCTGATCTCTTACAGACAGCGTCGATACCATAAGAAGCCCCTTACCATGTCCTTCATGGTAATTCCAAGTAAAGCATATTAATTTTGGGGGGAAATTCTGTCAAATGAGTAACAAGAAAGTAAAACATATATTTGTTGTGGTATTGTGTCACAGTTCCATAGCTCCAAAAATGCAGGTTTGCCACTTCGGCTGGCAAGCTGTTCAAAATTGGCTGTAAGTGTGCTCACATAGCTGGAGGTGAATGTAACAAATTATGTGACGTAGAACAATAGCATGTAACCTTTACTTCACCTGATGTCTCTTCTTTTGTATAAGTTACATCCATGTGCCCAATTTATATGTTGACCTGAATCTCCGAAATGAAATGCTCCATACTCCTTTAGAAGTTAGCTATATCTGAATTAGTTTGCACAAACATCTTATGATCCACATTGTCTCCCCTGCTCAGTGTGTATCTCCCCTGGTAGTTAGCTTGCCAGGGGAAATACGGCAGGGGAGAGACGTTTTCGGGACAAATTTAAAATTTTTAACTGACATAACTTAATTTTTGGGTTAATAATATATCACACCTCCACTATTACAGTATTGTTGAATTTAGGCAGTACATACAAAAAAATAAAGTTAATTTTATAAATTTTACGACTGACCAGGGGAGGGACACAATCACCTTGCGAAACCACTGCCACGCATTGTCGCTTCGCCCCAACTAACAAATGACAGCGATTTAACGGCTCCTGTGTTTAATGTTACAAACTTCACATTGATACGCGTCCGTGAGCGCCATTTAGAATATGGCTATCTAATACTTCTGTTTACATTAACGGGCCAAAATTCGCCAGGGGAGATACACAAAAAAAGCGGGACAAAAAATAAGTTCGAAAATTATTGCAAATAAACAAATATTTTTGTATTTTCCCTTTATAATACTTAAGGCCGATGTTACAATTGGGGCTTTGACTTTACTTTGACTTAACTTCGGGCTTTGATTACATGTAATGTCATTAAAGCAGATTAAATAAAAGCTTCGACTGAACTTTGCCTGCGACTGTATTTCGACTGCAGTCCGGCTTTAAGAAAATTCAAAGTTTCGTCCGCCTGCAGCCAACTTCACTTTATCTGAAAAAACTGAAAACAACTTTTTTAAAGCGAAAGGAACGGTTTTGAATTCCGAGTATTTTTTATAGACTGCGAACAACATTAAAAAAAATTCCAATTCCTTTTCAGACATTTTAAAATTTTGATTTTTCTACTTTGCTTCTGCTTTGAAAGGAAACAGCTGATTGCAGTCAAAGCTACAATTTAATTTTAAAGTCGAAGTCTCCGGGGACTTTCTTTGCAGTCGGAGTTGAAGTCGAAGCCAAAGCCTCAATTGTAACACGGCCCTAAATATACTTGTTTAAGTTTGTGCTAAATAAACTTTAATTTAACAACGGCGACAAAGAAGGTATCTACTGTCTGCATGTTTAACTAAAAACGTTAAAGGGACAGGCCAGGGTAGAGACTTTTTCAGACTTAAATTTGGAATTTCAAGAAAATGTACTATAATTGTGCATTTAATCATAGTGGTATTTCTAGAATGCATTAAGATGCTGTGATTTATTGCATAAAATGACAACATGTAGAATAAAAATGCTATTTTATAATGGATGCCGTACACATTACCTCTTATCGTAGAATTACCCATATAAGAGCTCTTCTAACACCAAAGAAAATATGAGTACCCCTTACTAGATGACTACTTATATCAGTGCTCCATCGGTAAGTGCTACCTCGAATTCCTACTGGGATGCTACGCACGCACACAGGAACACACGAGAATAGCAACACAAACCCATGCCACAGCACCCATGCAACTTTGACAGGCGACGGCTACGAAATAGAAATTAGATTGATTCGGTAGCCACGCTCGGTGACGTCGCCGTCGCAGTCGTCTGCAGATTGTAGGCCTTCATATGTAAGCCGTGTGTTCTATTCGTTTTTGACAGTCGCCGAGGAAAATAGTTTCGCCGTCGCCCTTAGCATGTTTACAGCATTACACTACTTTTTTCTCCAAAAATTACGTAGTTAACCTATACCTTTTTTTCCAAAATTAGAAAGCTTGGAATATTTCCTATGAATAATGTCCGGACAATTTTTATACTACGCATTTAAAAGTTCTTGTTTTTTAATTTTTTGTTTCTCCCAACCTCTTCGTCGTTTCGTTGACATTTTGAATTTCATAGATTTTTTTTAGTTCCACACAATCCTTATTAAATAACAGTCTTCAACAAACTAACTGGCAATTTCGTAGGAGACCGCGAGATTTGTGTTCTTTAAAGGAATTGTAATACGCTTGAAATTTGAAATTTTTTTATTTTTTTGTGGAAAAATTTTATTTTTTGCAAAAAAAAAGTACATAGTTAGAGGAAACATTTTTGATTTAACATTCGGCACGGCCCACCGGGAAACTCCCGGTAGCTTGGTAGGCCAGTCCAGCTCTGGCTAAGGGTACGTCCAGTTCGCATCGTAGATGATAGAGTAGACCATAGCTGCGCATACTCGCTTATAGAACTCTCAATGGATTTTAAATGGGTGTGTGCATAACTCAGCTCGCTTTTTCTGCAAGAGGAAAGCGAGCTGTGTTAAGCCTGAACTACATTGAAAAGCAGTGCTGTGCTGTGCAGTGCAGTGAAGTTTAGACTTCTTGTAACTGAATGCGTCAATTCACATTATTTTCACAGCACTGCACTGCACTGCACAGCACTGCTTTGCTTAGGCTAATTTCTAAAAAACTGCTTCGCACTGCTTCTGTTCACACATGAAGTTAGGTTTTCATTCAAAATGGATGAGGAGAAACTCATAGAATTAGTGCGAAGCAAAGAATTTTTATACAATACAATTGTAAAAACGTTGTATTAATAAATACTTATAAAAGATGACCAAATGTCTTTATCAAATGTCAAAACACTGCTCTTGCAATGTGTTTCACCTTCCGTTCCACAGCGACGCACTGCACTGCACAGCACTGCACTGCTTTTCAATGTATTTCTGGCTTTATGCCCACACCCATTTAAAACCCATTGAGAGTTCTATAAGCGAGTATGTGCGGCTATGCTCTATTCTATCATCTACGCTGCGTACTGGACGTACCCTTAGCTATTAGAGCGATAGCTCGTTGCAAAAAACGTGACCTTAGTCCAGTGGATAGCGGTTTTTGGCTCTGAATTCTTTCGGACAGCACCGATTGACATGAAATTTGGACAGTAAGTAAGTAGAAGTATGAAGGAACAAAAGTTATATTGTGTAGATGTGTGCTTTTTGCCTGGGGGGGGGGGGAATGCCACCCCCTCTAGGGGGTGGTTATTGGCACACAAAATAACTGCAGAAATCTATAGAGGGATGGATTGACAGCAAAAAATATTGTGTGAATGTTTTTCTTTAAATTAATATAATCCGTGTTATTGGCGATTGAAATTGTTGATTTTTCATCTAAAAAATGCATGTTTTAGAGCGGGTTTTCACGAATATTTTAAAAATCTTTCGTTTTTTCAAAAAAATAATTTTAGCAAAAATGAAGCTTTTAGAATACCGAATCGATTGGTGTTTTATTTGTTTCTGTAGATGAAACACAAGTCGAGTTATGAGTCGTTAAAGATGACCGTTTGCTCGCCGAAAAATGAACTCGAAACGGCGAATTTTTGGAGAAATACATATTGGACCATATTTAAAGTACTTGAAAAGACCTTTAAAATGAGCTTTGGTACAACTATGTAGCATCAAAACTTCCGAAGTTATGATGAAAATAATATGCTTGTCTCCATTTTTCGGCAAAAAAAGAAACAATGAAAGCAATAGCTTCACGGCAAGAATTGAAAGTAAACGAAACCCTTGTAAAATTAACGTTGTTTAGGTATTAACAATATGTTCTAAAAGTTTGAACGGTTTGAATCCCTATATTTGAAAAAAAGTTAGATTTAAGTTAGTAATAAATTTCGAAATTTTTGAAAAAATTCCTTTTTTCCGCAATAACTAAAAAACTAAGTGAGATACGAAAAAAATGAAAAGGTACAAAAATGAAGGGCTTTTCTTAAAGAAAATTTTAGTTATTGTTTTGATTATGTACGATGAAAAGTAATTGAGAAATCTTGGTTGTAAGTTCGCATGTTAGTGCGAATACCATCTTTCCCCAGACGTTTAAACTTTAAAATTTCAAAAATGAAGGGTTCAAGACAGTTCAACTTTGCTGGACTTGTAGCCCTTGAAATTCTCTGCAAATTGAACTTTAGAGCGATTAGATATCTTGAAAATTGAGGAACTAATCGTTAAAAACCCAACCGCGTTTTCGTTGAAATTGCATGTAAATTGTATTAATCTCAGTAGCACTTAAAAGTTGGATGAAATTTTAGAAGCCGGTAGGTACCTACTATCGGAGCTTCACCCGAACAATTTAAAAAATGAAGACGGGTCCAACCCTTGTCAGCTTTTCTGGAACAGATGCGGTATGAATCTTTTGTAAAGGCTACCACTAAGAGCAGCGCTGTAAGACTAGCATCCCTTGTACCGAAAGTTGATGCTCTGAATGAGCACATTAAGAGAGTTTATTTACAAACCCAGATGTGGCTTGGAAACGAAAATATTCGACCAACTTATTGGGGTTGGATTAAGATTGACAATGTATTGCAACCAAAGAAAATGCTGAATGTACCTGCACCAGAGGGGCTTCTAAAAATGACCTTTTGTAATTGTAAAAAAGGATGCGGCGCAGCTTCTAGCTGTCGAAAAGTTGGGCTGTTTTGTAACATAACATGCGGTAAATGCTCCGGTAACCGCTGCCAAAAATATCAGCCAAAAACGGATCAGGAAGATGATTTTGGTAGTGATGATACTACTGATGATTTATAGATTTATTTTAAACTAGTTGGGACCCGGCGCGCCTATGCTGCTCCCATAAGCTAATAGTAGTAATCAGGCGATAGAATTTTAATATGTATACAGTAGGAGAGTTTGAAAAAGGAATTTTTTGGTATTTTTGATTCCAAATAACTAAATGTGAAACTATTAGGGATCTGACATTTTGATCGAGACAATAAAAACCATCCATTGACATGGCATTTTTCGAGATATGAATTGTCACACACAGATGAAGTGTCTCAATGAACGGCTTATTTTCTGTATTTTGGATAGCTGGGGCACAGTGCGCCTCGCTGCACCCAACGTTTAAACATATAAAATCGATCCAAACCTTCAAAATTCAACTCTTCTTAACCATTAACGAAAAACCAACTATTCCTATAAAAGTTGGAGTCATTAGATTCAAAATACATTTATTTGAACTATGACCAAAATTGCCTGTGTATTCTGTTAAAACCATGAACGTTAAAAGATTTAAAATTAATGCAAATAGCAGCATCCAGCACTCGAAATTCGAGGCCCATTTTCTATAGCTTTTTTTAATTTAAATCTAGAAATCTTCAATAACAAAATTTTTCGAGAACAATAAAACAAAATCGAAAAATGAAACAAATATTTTATAGTTGGAAAAAACAATGCCAAAAAACCAACTTTTATTTTCTCTTATATTGCGAAATTGTGTTTGTCAAAACATGTGAAATTAATGCAAATATTGAAAATCAAACTATTCGCAATATCTAAGGAAAGAACCAATACTTATTTCTGTAAAATTTGGAGACATTAGATTCAATATGTTTTCATATTAAGTGTGACCAAAATTACCTATGTATGTATTCTTTTACAAAACTTGCTGGTAAACTATGTTTTTGGTTTTGTTTTCCGGCGCGTAAATACACAAAAATGATGCCTTTCCGACTCGCTGTAGCCTACCTTAAGACATTTAAAATTAAACCAAATCTTCAAAATTCAACTCTTCAACAAATATTTATAACCATTAACGAAAAACCAATTATTCCTATAAAAGTTCGAGAGTTTGGATATTGGTTTGTTTGTCTAATTCTGCGAAGTATGTCTTCAGTCATTCCGTTCTTGTATTCTTCCCACAAAACCAATGGTTCTGTTGGGTCTCATGTCGTCAATATAATTGCGAACAGTTGACGAATGTTATTCGGCGTGGATGCAAATGCTGCATCAGTAAGTGTCAGATCCCAATGATTGTCGTCTTCCAGCAATTGCAACTCGCGACATGCATCTTGAAATGTATTGAATATTTGACCATTCCTGGAACATTCAGCAACAACAAACACAAAGAGAAACATTCACGTTGTTTTCGATGTATTGTGTAAAGTCGTCCCAATGTCTTTGCTTTCAATACGCGTGGTTCGCCTTGTCTACGTGGCTTCCATTTTTACCTGATTTGTTCCATGTATAATAGCGAAGGACGTCGGTATATAACAATGTTGTTGCGAATTGTCCGAAAATACCAGGTTTCTGGCACAGTGTGAAACATTCAGTAAGGGTAGTTTTTGGTGGCTGGAAAGCTCGTTGGATTTTCTTCAGTGAAATATACATGTTGACCGTTTTCAAGATGTACCGCAATCTGAGCCATAATGCAAAAACTCGACATTTATATATTATTTATATATTTTCGCACCAATTAAGAGCTTTTACGCATTTTTCGGTGGAAGTATTAAAAGAACAATGGATGCTAATATTTTACAGGTTTCCTAATGTTCACAAATACTACAAATGTTGAAGGTAATCCAGATGAGAATAATGGAGAATATGATCTTGCACCTTAAAGATGTTAATAAGATAATGTTGTAAGTGTAATTTTCAATTATCTACATATATAAAAATCAATTGCCGTGCGTTAGTCTCACAAAAACTCGAAAATGGCTCGTCTCAATTAAGGGGTGGTTTAAAAAAAAATAAGAAAAACCCAAAGGAACTACTGAAACCCAAAAAAATTGGTAATTTTGGGATTTTTCACCTCACATTAGTTTTAATAGCTTCATGGCCTACCCATATATTGTTTGACAACTGCGTAAATGTGAAATTGTCATTAAATTGGGGTTTTTGAGAAATTACCGATTTAATTTAATGACAATTTCACATTTTCGCAGCTGTCAAACAATATATGGGTAGGCCATGAAGCTATTAAAACTAATGTGAGGTGAAAAATCCCAAAATTACCAATTTTTTTGGTTTTGCAGCGTTCTTTTTGGTTTTTTGAAATGGTTTTTTTTCTAAAACCACCCCTGTATTGAGGCGAACAAAACAAAAAATAAAATATTGAAATCGGTCGAGCCATTTTCGAGTTTTTGCGGGACTAACGCACGGCATTCATTTTTATATATATAGATTTTGCAAATTTTCAAAAACGTTTTTATTGCACTCCGTTTCATTACAAAATCGTTTTTTTGGTAAAAGATATGAGCATTTAAAAAAAACGTGATTTTTAGCGGTTTTTTTGCAATTACTCCATTATTTGTTTATGTATTGACATGAAACTAACTAACTAACTAACTAACTAATTGCTCCTTTAATCCCTCATGGGACATAGGGCGGAAACAGTTGCCCTCCAGCGGACTCTGTTTTGCGCGACAGCTCTCAGCTCTGACCAGGATCTCCCGGTTTTTGCGGCCTCTGCTAATAAGCTACTGACAGAATCAGGCGCAAACGCCGTGCGGACATTGGCTTCGCGGTATGTGGCGACTTTTCACTGACATGATGTTGCGGTGTCGGCGGCGCGCTCCGACTTTGAACACAACAACGAAATCAAAGTGACAAGTCGACGTGATAAGAAAAAAATTTAAAAATCTGAATCATTTACATATAATTTTTCTATCCTACAGGGTTTGCCTTTTTTTAGGTGCTAATTTAATTAACCCAATTTGGAAAAATAAAGATTTTCATTAAAAAATATAAAAATCAACAAACTTGCTATCACAGCCAACACCAACACACGACTCCAAACATATGCCCACCACCACCAAAACACGACTCAAAACACAAACATCTCTTGACACTACGCGGCGGCAACGCGCAAAGAGTAGAAAGTAAAGCAACTTGCGCGGTGTGTGCGTAGCGTAAATCAGCATTTCGTTAGTGCCCATTTGAATACACTACTTCTATTCTCTCTGTCATTGCCCGCACGGCGTTTGCGCCTGTTTCTGTCAGCAGCTATAGGGTTCTCCTCCACGTTGTTCTAGGTCTTCCGACTCGACGGGTTCCTTGCGGATTCCAGTCGAGGGCCTGTTTGGCTAGATTATCGTCTTCGCGTCGCAAGGTGTGGCCAATCCAATTCCATTTCCTTCGCCTGATTTGGTCGTCTATCCTTTCTTGGCCGGCACGGCGCTATAGTTCTTCATTTGAAATTCTATCTTGCCAGCGGATTTTTAGGATACGACGCGACGTAGGCATCTGTTGATGAAAACTTGCAGGCGCCCTGTGATGAATTGGGTGACTTTCCATGTTTCTCAACCGTACAAAAGAACTGCCTTAACGTTGGAGTTGAACAGCCGCAATTAGGTGTTAATTGAGATCTCCGTCGATCTCCATATGTGAAACAGGCATGCATATGCGCTTCGTGCTTTATTTATTCTGGAACTGACGTCTTCTTCTGTACCGCCGTTTTCGGTAATAATACTACCGAGGTAACAGCATTTATCTACCAGTTCCACGTCGCGGTTATTTAGCGCTGTTCGTTCAAGGGTGTTTGCATTTATCCGCATTTCTTTGGTTTTAGTCGGATTTAACCTTAAGCCTGCCGAGCTACTTTCTGTTGCCAAATTGTTTACCATGTTTTTGAGGTCTTGGTGTCTGTGGGCCAGCAAACAGATATCATCCGCGTAGTCGAGGTCCTTAAGGCCATTCATATACGAGGGAGCATGGTTCTGCAACCAAAAGCTTTGCTGCAAGTTTTCTGAAAATACACGGCGCAACAGCGATGGAAGCAGCTTTTGTGTTTCTACGTGATATTTGTTCGTATTTGTGAGATGTCAAAGTTTTTATTAAAAACAAAATGGAGGTTTTTTCGCTATTATGAAATAATTTATTTGAAAAAATTCACTCACTCCCTTTGAATTCTCAATAATTAAAAGTTTTTTCTTATTATATACAAATTTTGACCAAATTTTACTGTTTGAAAGTTTTTTTTCATCGCCAAAGCATTGATTTCTTATTGGTGTGAGTGCATGCTTTCCGTGTTCGCAGGCCAAAGGCAGGAGCACAAAAGTCTCCACCGGAGCACGAAACTCTCCACTTATTGCATCTCCCCACGCCTCCCTTGCCGAAAAAAGCTTTTGCTCCGGAACCATGCTCCCTCGTGTATGAATGGTAGGTAGGATGCGGTCTAACAATCCCCGTTGTATGCCACCTGTTCTAGTATCTAGAGCGCTGACAAAGATGTCGTTTATTACTATAAGAAATACTTAGTAATGGCGAAAGTAGGCATCCTTGCCGTACTCCTGAGCTCACTTCAAAGCTGTCGGATAGTTTTCCATTGTGAAGAACTCTGCATTTGGAATTGTTGTAAAGAGTTTTTATCAATTCTATTATTTCATCCGGCAGTCCACGTTGCCGTAGAGCTCGCCATATAAAGCTCCTATTAACCGAGTCGAAAGCTTTCTCATGGTCTAGGAAAGCAAGGTAAAGGGGGGATCGGAATTCAGTAGACTGCTCCACTATGATTCTCAAGACAAGATTTTGCCCACAGTAGATAATAGACAGATGCCTCTCCAGTTGTCACATTGTTAGGTCCCCCTTTTTTGGTATTTTGACTATGATACCTTCCGTCCAATCCTCCGGAAAGGTACAGGTGTTCCATGCTATTTCCAGGATTGGCTGTAGCGCATCTGCTATGAGGCTTGAGTCGGCTTTCAACAATTCTGGCGGGATGCCATCTTTTCCTGCTGCTTTACCATTGCCCATTGCATGAATTGCGGTTACTATTTCAGTCTTGGATGGGGCACGAGTGGTGATTCTTATTAGCTGTTAATTGTTGTTGTTGTTTTCCTGAGGTTCCTGTGTAAATGAACCATTCAGGGCGGCGAAGAAGTAATCTCTCCATCTTTGGAGTTGCTCCTCGTCGCTGCACAGCAGCCTTCCATCCGCACTCTTTACGGCATGCTTTTTAGTAGAGTGCTTTCCCGAGAGCTGTTTAGTGATTTGGTACAGCACTTTACTGTTGCCTGTGTTTGCCGCGTTTTCCGCTTTCTCTGCGAGATCATTTATCTGCCGCCTTTTATCACGCCGGACACTTCTCTTTACCTCCCGGTGCAATTGGGAGTATTCCCGTTCAAGTTGTTGTCGTTTTTCCGGGTCGCTTGTAGAGTTCCCGTTATTTTTGAGGGCCCTTCTGCGTTCAATTTTTTGACAGGTTGTGTCCGAGATCCAGACATGAAACTGGTGTCATTTTATTAGTATGAAAAAGATCTACAAACTTTATGTAAACCTTTTTTTTGTACAATGTGTAGTTTTTTTTTAAAGCGCGAAAGTCTATTTTTGGCCCTCTTTTGACGCCATTTTGGAAACTTTCCCAATGGCCTACGAGTGCCAAAAGTAGTTCATCGGAATTTTTCTTATTTTACCCATATTTTTCTTTTCGGAAAGCTCGATTGGCACGAAAAAATCTAATTTTTTTACTGGCCTATAAATGAAGATGTATTGGTTGGTACTGGTGCAAGATGTAAATGCCATAAAGCGTACTTGGACCAAGGAACTTGGAATGCTTAGTTATAAAGTTAGAATTAATCAATAAGCATTTTCCTGTGTTGCAAAATAAACAGAACATGTTGCGTTTTGTTGAATCTCAAATTTTAAATATTAATTAGCCATTCAGTAAGATGGCATTTTAGGCATATTTCGTAATCATTTAACAAGAACAGTAGCAGCAGTGGTTGGCACCAGAACTAGTATCAACCCCCAACATCGCCTGATGCTCTGTCACTTCAAAGAAGCACCCCAGCATCGCCTGGAACTTCGCCCGATGGCCAAGAAGACAGCTCTTCAAAGAAGCACCCCAGCAAAATCGCCTGGAGCTTCGCCGGGTTGGTCAACAAGACAGCACATTTCACGTAAAGGCCCATTCAGTTCCAGCAGCAGCAGCGGCAGCAAACAGTTCCTATTGGCTAATGGTGGTCAAATGACAACAAAAGCAGCAGCGATTGCTAGTAAAATAAGCTTGCTGCCGCTGCTGCTGCTGAATCTGAATGGGCCTTAAGGCTAATTGAAAGGGGGGTAATATGGGATCCAGGTAGGCTATGATAGCAGCTGCCTGGTGTCCCATAGTAAATAAATAATTAGCAGTATGGAGATATTTCATCGGCTACTTTAGTAGGCGATGGAATATTTCCAGTCTATAAAAGCGAAACATTGCGATAAATTAGTTATAATTCAAAACTCAACATAAATAATGTAAATATTAAAATAAATCTAAATATAAAATAAATACAAAACTTTAATCAATTTTTGGCTAGTGGCGCATGAGTCGCTACAATAGAACAAAATTTATAAAATTTGGCAACGAGGTGCGCAGAACTATTCAAAATTGTTGTGTCACGCAGTTTGAAAACATCTATACTAGGGTGACCGTAGTGATAAGGGAGAACTTTTTTTAGCGAATTTTGCCAACGGGAACCCCACAAAATGATCAGCTTTTGCAGATTTTTAGATATCCAAAGTTTTAGCACGATTGGAGCACGTTAAACCGTGCCGCTACTCGCTCAAAGTTAGCAAAATCTCCATTTCTTTGCTGATCGGCGGAGTTTCAGAATCATATCTCCAGAACGGTCCATTCTTTACCCTCGGTTAATGTCTTAAATTAAAGGTAAAACCCTCATCCTTTAAAATAGTAAATCAGATTGCATCCTACCTGTTAAAGGTCAAAGGGGTAAGATCAAATAGCCTGGGGATCCCGCAAATAAAAAATAATAAACGAAAAAAGGATTCCTTTAAAACAAAGATAGATTACAAATCGATTAATACAAAACATACCAAACAATCGTCAAAGGTATTAGTGCAACTTTAAGATTTTTGGCCACTGGCAATTCAACTCAAACTCACTTCAAACTCAAACGTGAACGAGCAAGGCTGTCTAGACGTCAGTTACTTCTCATTTGAACTGTTGTCGATGAGATTCCAATGGAGTCTCAGTTCAGTTTTCAGTTCAGTATTCTCTTCAGTTTTTCCAGTCCACATGTCAGTTTAACTGATAGTTGAACTGAAGCTGAGACTGAACGGACAACTGAACTGATGGTGTAGAACACTTTTAAGACGTCTTCTATTAATGGTAGCGGATATCTTTCTTTGATCATTTTCTGGTTCAATTTCCTATAGTCGACACATATTCTACTGGTTCCATCCTTCTTCCCCACGATAATCATCGGGCTTGCAAAATCTGAATTGCTTGGTTCTATTATTTTCTCCGCTAACCGCTGAGAACTACTTACTACTTTCTTCTCGCTTGGTGAAAATCTTCTTGCGGGCTGATATACTGGTACCTCATTTTCTAAATAAATTTTCATCTGAATAATTGACTTCTCTACAACTTTCGGTTGATAGGATCGTAACAACTTGGACAACTTATCTGCAACTTCAGGATCCTTTATATCTTCCATGAACGACGAAATGGCATCTTCCTTCATTAACCCAACAAAATCCCAACTTCTAAATGGGTTAATATCATCGTACATGTCAACTTCACTTGGCTTCTTTATTTCCGGCTTTCCGTTTCGTATTATCAGATCGAAACTTTTAAGTACATCCTTTCCTACTAGCATATCAGTCTGCAACCTCGTATCAGTTAGTTACTACATAACATTTAATATATAATTCACATTCATCTATAAACATAAACACCACAACTGAAAACCAACCTAGCGTACTACACGGAGTGCAATCTCCGAATTCAATGACTTTGGTTCCAGAACTCTTCGGTTATCGGTCGGTAATTTTTCCATATACAGATTGTTTAATAATCGTGATGTCGCTCTCAGTATCAACCAAAGCATTCCCAGATTTTTCGCATAATTGCACTCTGATATGCATGACTGGAAAGTTTTAATCATTTTTCTGAATTTTTTCGACTCTACTTTCTGAACTGGATACTTGCGAGTTATTGCAATCTCTTGCTAGATGCCCAAACTGAAACTGAAAGTTATGTCAGCGAGCAATAATAATAAGAGTGATGAGCTAGAACAAATTTTTAAAAATGCTTCAATGTTCTTGAGATCAGCTGATAAAAATTACAATGGGAGCGAAAAAGTCAAAATATCAAAGAAGCAATATCTATGATAAAAGGAGGCAGAATTACTTTCACACTACATGCAATATTCGTGAAAGAAAGATAAAAAATGAAGGGGCAGTGACTTCGTCGCCAGTGGCGTAACTAGAACTTTTTGCGCCCGGGGCAGAGAACATTCTGCCCGTCCCCCCCCCCTAAAAGTACTTTTTGACTTATTTTACTATACATTTTATGAACATCATATTTTCTTATGCTAGTAAAACGCAGGCTGATGCCTCATTGGAAATGTCTTCTCGTAAAGCGGGACCGTTTCATTAGAAGACAGTTTGTCGTAGTTCGTCGGTATATAAAACTCTCCCGTCTTATGAGAAGATGATTCTGTTTCAGCGCGCATGCGCAGCAAACTTACGGCAAGCGGCAGAGGAGCAGGGAGGGGTGAATATATAGGAGGAGAACTGACTATTGAAATTTACAGTGGCGGCCACCAGAGAACTTGCCACAGTACAGCAAAAGGTCTTCCAAATGAACGACGATACAAGAGGCGATGCAGCTTTAGTCATCAACGCAATTGATAGTTTCGATTTCCTTGTCCTACTGTTTTTCTGAGCGGAAATTCTCGTATCGTGTGATAAAGTTCAAAAATGTTTACAATAAAAAGAGATCAGTTTTACTCTGGTTTTAGGACATCTGGAAACCTTGACAGAAAAACTCGATGATTGTAGAGAAAATCTAAGCGACCGTGCTATTTCCAAAGATGAAAAAAATTGTGACGAGTGGGGCACCGATACCGTCAAGAGGATACAAAGAAAGGAACTATGCCAGGAGAAAAATCCAAGGATGTTGGTTTGACTTCGAAACAAGAAATGCGACGCTCGTCGAAATTTTAGAGACTGTCGATGGAAATACAAACTCGATTTAACAGTTGGAAAATACTTAAAGAACGATTTGGCTATTTTTGCGATTTCGAATCCATCATCGAATTCTTAAGTGACAAAGATAAACTGGTGAAGGTGAAAAATGAATGCACTAAACTCGCTGAATTCTACCGAGTTGACTTGGATGGTGAAGCCTTATTTAGCGACGTTGAAAATATTGTACATCTATTCAAAAGAGCGCAGAAAAATTGACAGCAAGTAGGATTATCGCCTAAGCAACTTTTGTTGTACATTTCTTCGATGGGACTTGAAGCTTACAAGACACTGGCAACAGCTCTACGAATACTTCTTACCATTCCAGTTTCAGTTGCATCATGCGAAAGGTCGTACAGCAAACTCAAATTGATAAAATCATACTTAAGATCAACCATGATTCAACAAAGACTGTTGAATCTCGCAGTTCTCTCAATAGAAAATGAAACCACTGCAAATTTGGATTATAATGACATCATTGATGAATTTGCGAGTACTCAAACGAGAAAAGTGATGTTTCGAAATCTATTTGTAAATCTTTATAAATACCGATGACCATTTTGTTGCCCCCCAAGCCATTGCGCCCGGGGCCACAGCCCCATTCGCCCCCCCCCCCTAGTTACGCCACTGTTCGTCGCCTTGCAAGATTCGCGCCTATTTTAACGGACAATACAAGTGAATTCATAGGGCCGCAATGTGTATCAACACGAGTTTTCACGCATACATACTAACGTCGGCGAGCCATTTACACGTGCTCTGTTCCAATGTAAACATTCCAATAGCGGAATCAAGGAACATCTTCAGTTTCTTTCATACTCTTGTGTTTTTTGCATAAAATGTATACCCATCGCGCATTTGTTAATATTTTTTTTCACTTTTTGCTTAATGTTATTTCTAATCCCTTCTTTCATATCTTTAAGTCTTTTACTTGTCCTTGAGGTCCACCTAATCACTCTTGTTATTATTGCTCGCTAGTTATGTCCTTTACCATCGCAGCTCCAACACCGTGACTACTCTTCTTTTCTCCCTGTATATTAATATTTCTTTCGGCCTTATGTGATGACACTCGTTGATTTTGAAGATTTTGTCTGATCAGTCAGTTTTTCGTTTGGTTTTTAATTGATCTATGGTTTTTGCTTCGTACAAAAATATTTTATTATTCGCCTCATCTTGATTAACAACATATTGTATTAATGATGCCGCATCGACATTAGGCCGGTTTGCTATACTGATCATGTGATGCAAATACTCAAAATATGACTGCGAAGACTTCTTTCGACGTGTGGTCAGTTCTAGGTGTATTTGTGCACTCGTCAATGTATAGATTAGGGTGACCGTAAGAAATCGATGTCGGAATTTTTGTCAACGGGAACCCCACAAAATGATCAGCCTTTGCAGATTTTTAGATAACCAAAGTTTTAGCACGATTGGGGCATGTTAAACCGTGCCGCTACTCGCCCCAAGTTGGCAAAATCTCCATTTTTGCTGATCGGCTGAGTTTCAGAGTCATATCTCCAGAACGGTCCATTATTTACTCACGGTTAAGGTCTTCAATTAAAGGTAATACTGTTCTTCATAATTTATATTTTATACATATTTACCCTTACTTGTCGTCAAGAGGAGCTATAACAGCTTTTGTCACCAAAAACGTGACCTCTTACCTCTAGGAACAAACTTCGAGTATTATTATGAGAACTATGCCGTAGGTTACATAATTTTTCTCGAGATTACAATATATCAAATATTACGTTTATTCTACATGTACATATATCACCCAATACTAACAATATATCAGGTTGACAATCTAATTTATATATAGTATGAGGTTTGCTACATTTACACCATTTTTACTGTGCACAGCGCCTCTGCCGGAAAATTTTCCCCACAAAACAGTTGCAGTCGCTACGGTTGTGAGATTTCGTGTTTATAGTGTTTTCTCGCCATAGTAGTTTATGCTTATGACACACATGATGTATCGATACCACGGTATCGATACCGGCGGTCAATTCCGGTTCGGTGTAGTGAAAACGTGTAAACAGTTTACCCGTTTGCACCGTTTTTGCGATTCTTACATCGTGCAAACATGGTAATAACTGTTAAAACACTTTACACGTCTAAAAATGCTGCAAAGTAGTCATGAAAACTTTTATAAAAAAATATTAGATTTAATTTGATAAACTGACACTTGACAGTTTAAAAATCAATTCAGCCTTGATTCAGCATTAAGTTTTCACAAATGCAACGAGCATCGCTTTTTCAGGTTCAGTGCAGTGAAAACGTGAAAAAGGTGTGTAAAACGTCAAGCGTAAACTTTTTTTTCACGTTTTCACTACACCGAACCAGAATTTACCCCCAGGACATAGCGAATACCGCGGTATTGAGGAACCCCTGACACACATGAACGCGGATATAGTTTGACGTTTGTCGACAGCTAAAAAAAAATTCAAATCTAGTAAGCGAATTTTGTAAAATTTAAAATTTTAAGTGTTAAGTGGCATTGAATTTGATATGGAAATGGAACATTTAATTGCTTTATTCCTTGCCAAACAAGAGGAAATTAATCTGGGTCTGAGGAAAATTCAAAATTTGAAACGAAAAAGAAAAAAAATATTAGATATCTTGTAATAAAAATATATATTTAAACGTTTTTGCTCGATTTTCGCACACAGGTGGCGCTATGAACAGTGAAAAGATCGTATACCTACTCTATACCCACAAAATTTTCGTGGTATCAATACACAGTTCATAACCACTTGTTTTCCTCGGTATGAATTGGGTATAAGGTGACAGAAATGTGGTATAAGTTGGGTATACGCAATAGGGCATTTTCTACACACACATACAAGACAGCCGCAAGGCACACAAAGTTTTGAGAGCTGACATTTCTCATACATTTTGTTAACAACTTGGCGGAATTTTCTTAGTTTTTCCTAATTTATAATTTATTTATTCAATAGAAAGTAAGTTTTATAACATCAAACTAATTCAGCAATTGAAAATTAATCGTATGTCATGTAATTTATATTACCAGTGCCTAGTATTTGCGCTGTAGTTGGATGTAGTAAGCGGGGTGAACGGGACAAAGTAAAATTTTTCAAATTTCCGAAAATTTATAAACCGAGAAAAGGGTATCATTTGTCAAAACTAAAGCAGGAAAACTGGTTAGCGGCTCTTAAACAAAAAGATTTAAAGGCGGGGATGTTTTCGTCGACTTTCCAGTTTTGGCATTTTTATTGCCCAAGTACCTACTGGATTCATCCAGCTTCGAAGTTTTTATATGCCTCCAAACCTTTAAAAGCTCTGAAACTTTCTCTGCTACAAGCACTTTGCCGATCTATTAAATATTCTACGATATCAAAATAATGCACATTTTTTGACAAAGCACTTCGAGAGAAATTCTTTTCATTTAATTTATACGGATACAGGCCATCGCAATATTTCCAATTTTACATGCATACCGATTTTGAAGACTACAATAAACAGAAACGAAAGCACTTAATCAAAAGGTTAACTTGTATTTAGATTTCATATTAAAAGTGTGAGCTGTTATTTCACATTTTATTTTCTAGAAATAACTAATATCTAGTTTTTTCCAATAAATATAATACCTACTCCACACTTTCCCTATTCATCTTGCCGGCCTGCCATCGTGTGTGTGCCTTGCGGCTCTCCAATATATTAGCATTTGATGACTTGTCAGAAAATGCCCTATACGGCGGTATCGATACCCCATGTGTGTCATAAGCATTATTCGATATTTGCTTTTTTGTGGTTTTCTGAGTCAAATGAAAAAACAAATGTCAAAGCAAACTACTTCGATACTAGGTTTATGTGTGTCACGGGTTTAAGCCTTTCGTGAGGTTATATTGTTTGTCTCATAACAATATTCTGCTCTTGTATTAAGGGTGTTATTAAATCCAGTAGTCAGTCACCAGCGTGATATATTTAAACATGTACGTGTCCGTACACGTACTATCTCGGACTGGTGGAAGTGCGATCATAACCTCCTCGTGGGGGTCACTGGAAGCTGTCATAAAAGGGATGGGCTAATATGAACGAGCCTACCAAGCCAAGATGTGAAGTTACCGTGTCGAGGGCTGCATAGCAGTGGGTGGGTTTTGCAATGTCGTTTAAGGCTGCTCGCACACTGCATCGGAGTTTGTACAAGTTTGTGCGAATTCTGATGAAATTGTATACAGTTTCATCTGAATTCGCACAGATTCGTACAAGTTCCGATGCGGTGTGCGAGCAGCCTAACGATCTCCCCGGAACACCGGGCGCACCCAGTTGTATAATGCCTTATTCTGATATGGAGGCTCTGTCAGGATGGACCATAACCCTCCTACCATACTCATGGGACTTTTGTGGACCAATTAAGCTGCAGAGGGCCAAGGCAAGGACCGCCGAAGTTGGATCCCCGCTTTTGTGAACCCCTTCCCTACAGACAAAACAAAAAACAGAAGTTCCTTGTAAGCACTCTCACTCATCAGTAAATAGTTTAAGACATCACAAGGCTCAAAGTGAAGTTCCTTCATGAAGTTTACATGAGATAATGAATTTCTTTTTAGGTACCATTCTCGCTCTTTTTTCCTAGGCTTATTCAGTGATAAACATGGCGCTACAACAATAAGGCAATCTTCATCCATGATAGCAACGAAAATTCTGCGATGAGCAAGTTTCAAAAATGACAGCTAAACACAAAACTAACAACTGAACTGATATGGAGCTGTTGTTTTGGCAAAGAGTTGAATACAACACGATTCATGCGGCTTCAATAAGAATGAGTGCACTTTCCTTGTTGATTGAGTCTGACAAAAGTCCGCGATCTGGAACGTAATGGTCTTGCATTATTGAAAGCTCAGGTTACCGTCATCAGTACAACTATGAAGTGGATTGAAAGAGACAGACACTAGTTCATTTAAGAAGATTAGAGGAAGAGCGGATGGTAAAATTGAACCCTGGGAGACACCGGCAGAGATGGGGCGGGGTTTGGATTTGACGTCGTCCAGTATTACCTTGATTGAACGGCCGGAAAGGAAATTGTCAATCCAGTTTTCTAGAACTGAATCAGTACCAAGTTGAGCGCGCCTACTAAAATAGCCTAGCTGACGGTCTTTCCGTCTTTGAAAGCGCAGCTGATTATTGTTTTTATCATTTCGATAACATAATTAATACCCTGTAAAAATTTGGTGAGGGGTGAAATGACTTTTCACTCCAATTTTTGTTACCGGTTTATAGGGGTAGCTGACGTATGATACAACCTCTTCAGTACAGCTGACGATTATTTTTATGGTAAAGTAAAAAAATTTCTAAAAGTTTTAGATTTAGAAAGTTTGGACGTCAGAATCAATTTTTTTTTAGAACGATTCGTCAACAATCTTACAATACTATGTTAGTTTTTCAAAAAAAGTTTAAATGCGGTTTTTTATCAGTGATGAAAAATGTAAAAAAATGCCTCTTCAGACGCATTTCTCCATAATGCCCATGCAATCGAATCGAAATTTTGATATCAAATATCTTAGTTTCTGTACGTTAGATCGTTCTGAAATTTCACACACACATGAGGGACATTGTTTCGAACAAACATGCCAAATTTCGAAAAAGTCCTAAATGAACTGCTTTGCAGGAGAACTACCTTAATATTATTTTAATTAAAAGTTGACAAATTTTCGAGAGTAGTGAAACATCAAACTTAAAGGCCGTAGCATAAAAATTGCCCCGACATTATTCATAGGAAATTGTTCAAACTTTCCAATTTTGCAAAAAAAAATATCAGTTAACTACGTATTTTTTGGAGAAAAAGGTGGTTTTAGTTGAAATTTTAGTGAAAAAAAACCAAAGTTTTGATTTTAACGACTCATTGCTCTGGAAGTTGATAGGGTAGAACCGTCATTTTGACGGCTTTAGATAGGTGGGAGTATTCTGTGTACACTGATACCTTATTCATAAGGCATAGGTCATAGGGTTACAAAAATACAGGGTGTTATGTAAAACCCTAAAAAAACTTCAAAACGCCCTAGCGGCTAAACCGTTACGATTTCCCCCCCCCCACCCATACGATTTTTTGTTTGTCTATCCATAACCTCTCCACAGCCGGCTGCTTTGTCGCTGTTCGTGATACACCCTGTATATCCCACACAGACCTTCCACTCTATTTCATATTACTAGCTGGTTAATATTTTAATAATTGCGGCAGTTGTTGGGCAAACAAGTTTTACTTCTAAAGTGTGGTCTTAAGCACACTCATATTTTTTAAACTTAAAAACTGTTTACATAAGAATTTTCTTGGCAAATTCAATAAACACATTCGGGTCGAACTGAATTGTATAGCGGACATTAAGTAAGTCCAACCCATTCAATCTGTCCTGAGATGTGGTATTCCTCACATGGGATTTCAATCTTCTTAAGCAAGAAAATGTCCTCTCCGGAGTCGACGTAGAGACAGGAAGGTTAGCCAAGACTTTTAGGAGCCAGGGGAAGTTAGGATATAAGCAGCGAGCAATAATAATTATTATTGCTCGCTGATATAAGCCCGCGTGACACTGGTTTAGTGCTTCCACAACACTCTTAGCGCTGTTGTTAGAGCGGCACACTTCTCGCCAGATTTTAAACTCAGCTTTGACAATTGCTGTATTCGTTTTTGGCAGAACTGCTGCATAACTTGCAATGCACTCGTCAATCTCTGCGTTAGCAAAAGTCACACAGTTTTTGGGTAATATGCTGTATAAAGGGAGTAATGTTTTCCCGGTGATTGGAAAAACGAGTAGTTAGATGACTTATTACATGATCTAAAAATGGGATGAAACAGTTGATTTTGTAGTGGCTTTGAACATTAAGGCTGCAGCATTCATGCGATTTACTTGTATTCTTGCTAGGGGGGGCATTTGTATGATACATCCATTTTGTATCAAATCACCAGAAGCTGCTTCGAATACAGTTTTGAAGTTATCGTCGGCGTTATTTCGTTTCAAGGTAGCTAATCCAACATCAATGTAGCTTTTATCAAGTCATAGTCGACTGCCTGAAGTTGTTTGCAAAAGGAGTATCATTATAGCTGATGATTTTCTTCAAGATCAAGAAGGCTATTATGAAGTTGGTGGATCGCAATGCCCTCGACATTTCACATGCGTTCTGCGCTGTATCAATGTTGCGGTTTTCTCGCAACTCTTCCAACGCTAGCACAATTGCAACGTAAATTTGTTTGAAGCGAATTAATGCATTAGGCCATTCATTCACGAGGGAGCATGGTTCCGGAGCAAAAGCTTTTTTCGGGCAAGGGAGGCGTGGGGAGATGCAATAAGTGGAGAGTTTCGTGCTCCGGTCAGTGCCGTCTTTATAGATTGCGAGGCCCTAAGCCACTACAGATGGAGGCCCCCCTAAAATATTCATAAAGCATTGGGCTTAAAAGTCAATTGACAAATACTAAAACCCACTTAAATCAAAGAAAAAGTAGGTTACCCAAATTAGTTAAATGCTAATTTGCTGAAACTTTATTGTAAACCATGTAATTAAAAAATTGAAAGAATATGTTTTATAAATTCTGTGAATGTGAGCAAGCGTTCATATTAGGTATTCCCCTTAAATATTGCAGTTCTAATTATTTCGGTTTTTTGATGTATACGGCATGTGGATGCCCATCATATTAATAAACTTGGCAAATTTGAAAGCGCTAATTTAGATTTAGTTTTTTTTTATATCATGTAACATTGGCAAGTAAAGTAAGAGTCCTATTTTTTACAACACCTACAATACCTTTACAATACCTTTTAACAATATCCTACATAATCCTACATAATATAAATATTAGAATTCAGGTTTCTTCTACGGTTTTTTATGAACTCATCCTATCTTGATAAAAATGATGGATCCTCCTCTCCTATCTTAAAAGGGATCCTCCTATCGCACCCTTACAAGGCTAGTAAATTTAAAAATTACATGCGAAAAAGACGACGTCACAGGTCAACATCGACAGTGTTGGTAATCACATTGATCTCATCAAGGTAAAAAAGTGTAATGCAAAAGCAAAAATTCTTTACCTTGAGATCAACTTCCTCGACTATTGAATGAGTAATTCATCGATAATTGATTTGTACGCCAGAATAAAAAAAGAATTCTTAGTTTCTACTTTCCCAAATATTGAAATATGTTTCCGAATATTTTTATGTATGACGGTAACAAACTGCACTGGAGAGAGATCTTTTTCAGCTCTAAAATTTCTTAAAGATGAGCACAGAAATACAATGCTAGATACAAGACTGAATAGTTTGGCACTAATGTTTATTGAATCAGATCTTTGTAACAACATCGACTTTGAAACCATTATCTCTGATTTTGCATTAAAAAAATCAGGAAAAAAATTGTAAATTATTGTAAATTTTTTACTTTAATAAAACATAAAAGATTTTATTTTAAGTATGATTGGATGAAAATATTTTTGTATATTTTATAAAACGTAAAACCCATAATAAATTAAAACTTATTATTTATGCTAATAGTAGATTTTTTAACCGACTTCAAAAAAGGAGGAGGTTATCAATTCGACGCGTAGGTATTTTTTGGTCCTGTTCACGCATAACTTTGTAACGCAATGACTTTTTTGCTTTTTTTCTTTTTTGTTTGAAAGGGTAGTTTCCCACGGTGGTCCCGTACAATTTTTTTTAAATTCTGATAAAGGAGTTCGAAGGTAGGCGTAAAAAACTGGTAAAATTAGTACACCTTGAACGGATAGAAGTATTTTCAAAGGCAGCGAACAAATTACTTTATTGTTGCGTGCTCGAGAAGAGGCCGGTGGATGAATCGGCAAAGGCGTTGACCTGCAAATAAAAATTGCGGGTTCAAACCCCGGAGAGTAGTTCGACTTTTTTTCTTTTTTTCTCTTTCTAAAATCCATTCTGATTGGATTAATGTTGTAAAGAATTACAAACTCTTCGGTGAGCAATTTCATGCATACTCTACTCATGCAGACTGTAGAGAGTATTCCTTTGGAATGAAATTCTATTTAAAGCAGTTTCTGAAAAGCTTTATTTACGTATTTAGCCATCTTGCTGTAACAATCTCCCGTAGCACAACCACTGAGAGGCTTGCCTCTCGTCCTGGAGGTTGCGAGTTCGATTCTTTGACCTGGAGCAACTCTTTTTTCAATCGACACAATAAATATTTCTTTTTAATTTCCTTTGGGGAATTTTGTTTCATATTAAATAAGTTTTTTTTAAATTGCTCCGAAAATACGCAAATAGATTACTGCAAAAACTATTTAGCTACTGCCTCAATTCTTTTCGACGGCGCGCGGCTGAGTGTCATACTTCTCGTAATAAATAATTTTTTTTATATGGCCCCCGAAAAAAATCAACGGACTAAAAAGTACGAAATAAAATAAATTTTTAAAAACCGACTTCAGAAAAACCGAAAATAATGCACAAAAAACCAAAAATAATGCACAAAAAAGGATAAAATAATTGTTTGAAATTCTTTACAACATTAATCCAATCAGAATGGATTTAATAAGAAGAATCACTTTTGAAGACGGTGCCAACACCTGTTTTCGGGGTGATGTATTAAGGGCATAAGCCTAACAAAGAAATGAATACAATTTTCGCAGCAATAGTTAATGCAATGAAAGTCAACTACTACCTGGCACCGTCTTCAAAAGTGATTCTTCCTATTAAATCCATTCTGATTGGATTAATGTTGTAAAGAATTTCAAACAATTATTTTATCCTTTTTTGTGCATTATTTTTTTAATATTATCATTGGATAACTAATAAGAAAATTTGAATTTTGCGTTTAAATTTGTTCAAAAAAAAAATCGAATATGAAGAGGCCCCCTCAAGGCGGAGGCCCCAAGCCTGGGCTTCGTCGGCTTATGCCTAAAGACGGGCCTGGCTCCGGTGGAGACTTTTGTGCTCCTGCCTTTGGCCTGCGAACACGGAAAGCATGCACTCACACCAATAAGAAATCAATGCTTTGGCGATGAAAAAAAACTTTCAAACAGTAAAATTTGGTCAAAATTTGTATATAATAAGAAAAAACTTTTAATTATTGCGAATTCAAAGGGAGTGAGTGAATTTTTTCAAATAAATTATTTCATAATAGCGAAAAAACCTCCATTTTGTTTTTAATAAAAAATTTGACATCTCACTAATACGAACAAATATCACGTAGCAACACAAAAGCTGCTTCCATCGCTGCTGCTCCGTGTATTTTCAGAAAACTTGCAGCAAAGCTTTTGGTTGCAGAACCATGCTCCCTCGTGTATGAATGGCCTTATGTTTGTGCACCCACCGAGACATGAGTGTTCACAATTTTCTTGCCTATATTTCGGGGGTGCTGGAACCCCAAAATACCCCCTAGGTACGCCTATGGTGTTGCCATAGAAAACCATTGCCATTGTGCGACTTATCGACTTATCGACAGAAATCGCGATGGACGTCAGGCCCCACGTGTTATAGTACGCCGTAAGCAGTGTTGGCAAAAATTTAATCCGATTAGTGATTAAAAATTAACGATTAAAAAGTTAATCGCGATTAACGATTAAAGATTAATATTTTCAATCGTTAATCGCCGATTGAAGATTAATTTAATCTAATCGCCAATTGCTAATCAAGATTACGATTAATTGTTTCTCGTCCGTATCAAAAAAAACTACAAAATTTCGGAATTTTTATCTTTTTAAAGGGAAGTGTTACTGTCCATATTCTTTAATTACTGTTTTATTTTGTGATGAATACTTCATACATTAATTGCAGCAAGAATATTGTTAGAAGATTTTTCAGAAACTAGTGTAAAAAAAGTGCCGCCAAATAAAATAGAAGATGACGAAAAAATTCACTTGGCAGATTTTTCCTAATGTTTTGGTCGAAGATGTTGTTTGATTCCCATTATGAATTTCGTTCTGTCTACTAGAACTTGAAGTACTAAGAATGCTATGTTCGGTGGCTTCATCGTCCATATCTATTTTTAAAAACGTAATAACTTTAACTTTACTTTAAAATACTTTAACTTTACTTTAAAATACTAGCATAGTAATTACGACGTGTGTACATAATAGGGGTACTCACGCTTTGTTGTATTCAGCCTTGTATCGTTGTATTAGGTGTATTTGGTTACACTATTGTAAAATAATACAAGACTTTTTCATATAAAATTATTTACAAGGGTGTTGTAAATTTACAACACTAAAAAGTGTTGTATTACCTATTGCATCATTGTATTTAATATTTCACAGATGTTTAAAATGGAGTGGGAGATGGTAAATTGAAGAAATTCATTTATTTATATCTATTTATATATTTTAAAACTTTAGAATAATTCAATTGAAGGTCAGAAAGAAAAGAAAAGACAAAAATGTTCTTCTTCTTCGATGTATTTACAATAGATTGCAAAAGGAGCGTTCACGCTTCGTTGTAAATTTGTATTGTATTTTTACACTGTTTACAATGATACACTTAAGCGTGAATACCCCTAATATATTTTTAATTTACTATCCGCCAAACGCACGAAATAATACGCAAATGAAAAAGATGTATAAATCCAACATCGACGAGAACCCACGGAAGTTAACGATTCTTCGAGAGATAAGCATATTTAGAATAGTGTATCCTCACATAGTGTGAGTGAATGAGATAACAAAGTATGCTGTCATTGTGACTTGGTCTCATTATTCTACTCTGATTTTATCTTGGGTATTGTTTTGCTAATACCACTTGTAGTATACCTTTGCTTACGCGTCCTTTAAAACACACAGCACTGCCCAAAAAAATAACAAATATATGTAGTCAAAAATAAATGTAGGAATGTTAATAGTGGAGTTCCTGGAGCATTAAAAACATGAAAACCTCGGATTTCAGTTACAGTGAATGAAATATAAAAAATTCAAAATGGAATGTTTAGCTAATAATATATATAAAAAGTTTACCTATTAAAAAATTGTGATCTTGATTTGAATGACCGAAATTCAAAATGGCCACCCAAATTTGCCAATTGTGTTCTGATTTCCATGAAAATCAGTATCTGGGGGGTTTTAAGGAAGCAAATAACGAATTTATGTTCAGAACTTATAAATTCAAAATGGTACGTGTTCCACCTCTTTCAATATATTCAATTGAGTGTTCTTCGGAAGTCCGTACAACATGACAGTTCAGTACTGACCAGCTTGTAAAATCTCCTCAAAGGTTGCAAGATCATTGTATGTGACGTCTGTAAATACTTGTAAGTATGTCTGTGCCTAAAATGTGAGTATAATGTCCAATATACGTGTTCTCATATCTGCAAAAATATGTGATTGGTTTTTTACCCATAACTCGCTTAGTTTTTAAGCTATCAAGTCCTTCCAAATAGCATTTTGTAGGTAGTAGAGCTATAAGCTCATACAAATTAAACTTTCTTTCACCCCTTATTTTTGAAAGGGTTTGAGCTGAAACGGCTTGAACAAGTTACTATTTACGAACATATGCAAACTGTAAACGGCAATATCTTACTCAATTTTTATCCAAAAAAAAACAACCACAATTTTCAGAAAAGCAAAACCTATGATTCTGTACTCTACAAAATTTTCCGTATCATTAATAATTTTCGAGTTATTTTGAAGGAAAGGCAATACTTTGCAAAATTACAAAAATGCTCTCTTCGCTTCAAGCTCAAATTTTTTCAAAACGGTCAAACTTCTATAGCATATTACAAGAATATTTGTAAAGTGAATTGTGAAGTGGTACCGAGTATTTTCAATGGGGGTGGTAATTAGGGGGTGATTTTCACATTTTTTTGTCGCCGAAAAAATAGGGACCAACTTAATTTTCGTCATAGCTCGCTTAGTTTTAATGCTAGGGAGTTTTATAAAAAACAAAAATAAAGGTTTTTTCAAGCACTTTAAAAAAAGTTTAATGAGTTTTTCCCAAAAAATGCATTGTTTTTTGTTTATTTCAAGTTGAAATTTTTAATTTTGGTGTTTAACAAATAAGAACCAACCTTCAGCAAGCTATTACTATTTTTTATTGGGTCTACAGACACCATAAACTCACCATTTTTTTTGTTTTTTTATAAGCTACATTTTTAATAATAATAATTTTTTTTACTTTTTGAGTTATTCCCGAAAAACCGCCTGAAAACGTGGTTTTTTTGGTTGAAAAATTGACATTTTCACTCTCGAATAACTCGAAAAGTAATGACTTTCAGTAAAAACTTTATAGAACAAAAGTTGCTTAGGATTAGCAACTATCTATTCCCGGACTTATTTTCAAAAGCACAAAAAAATATTTGGTAAACTGCAATTTTTAATATAAAAAACAAAATCCCACCTCGACCACGTAATTTCAGTCACCGTGTTTTTCATTTTATTATTTTTCAACTAAACTGAATTTAATCAGCTTTTTAATGGATTCATATTAATCAAAACTAATACGATATGACTTATTTATATATCAATCAAATTAACGATTGACGATTAACGATTAATTAAATTAATCGCGATTAAAATTAATATTTTAATCTCGATTAATTTAGTCGCGATTAACTTAATCGATTAAATTTTTAATCGATTAATTAATCGATTGATGAAATTAATCGATTGATGCCAACACTGGCCGTAAGATACGTAAAAGTTTCTTATCGTACAAATTGGTACGAATTATTTAAAAATCTGTTTCTTTTAGCATATGTACCAGGTTTGCCGAAATTTGAACAAGACTGCCGGAATTTTTGTCGTTTCATATTGAAATAGTGGCCTCGATTCCCGAATCCGGCTGATAGGAAGTGAGTGCAGATTTGACACTGCAATTCCCTAATTCGCCGTGTGGGTGTAATCGTGAATCTTAACGTATAGCAATGCCAACCTGTAAACGATCTCCGAGAACAAAATTAAGGAATCTCAACTTAAACATACGACATTTTGGACATAAGTGTCAAATCCGCAATCACTTCCGATCCGCCGGATTCGGGAATCGAGGCCAGTATGTGTAAAATTGCAAGCTTTTTTGCAACTATCGAAATTATAAATTTACTAAAAACGCCGCACTTCGTTATAATAAATCTTTATTGCTCCATAGCTCAGAGTCGAAGAAACCGGAAGTTCTTCTATTTACAAAATGGGTACAAGAAAAAGAAAAAATGTTCAGTGACGTGGAAGCCACTGAACTGGTTTTACAAAGTAAAGTACATTGCGAACTAAAATTGCTGATAAGACGGAACAGTATGTATATAGGGATCGTAGGTGTAATCGATTCGTTTTAAAGAATAAGACTCTATTTTCAGTGATTGGTGCCAACGAATACATAAGGCAGACAGATCACCTGGTAACCTTGATCGAAGAACCCAGCAAAAATTTCATAATCAAAACAAATCTTAAGTTTCCTGACCTGTTTCCTTTCAAACATGATTATTGATATTTAGAAAGTAAACATTTGTGTACAAATTACATTTTAAAAACTAAAAATTTACCATACTTTGTTCATAACTATCGATCTTTATCTTTATTCACATCGATAGCATAAAATTAAAACATTTAATATGCGTAGTCTGTCCAGATTTTACGTAACACGTGGGTGCATCTATACTGGTGAAAATCTTTAGCTATAATTTAATACTAATAAATGTCAACATTTTTCTAATCGAAAGCCTTGAATGAAGAAGATTAAAATCTCGAATGTGATCTGGTTTTTCTTGTACATTCATAAATTATTAATGAAATTTGTGTTCTGTGTAGTGTGCTGGAATTGAGTTCTAAAACATTATTCGAAGTGAAAGAATAATTCACACCAAGATTGTGAAACGATAAAATTATAAACAAAAAAATAACAAGCTCCGATTAATTGATGAACGCAATAAAAACTATATGTTGTCACACAGTCAACTATATCCAAGATAATCAGATGAATGGACTTAACTGATAGTCGGAAAACAACAATTTCAATTTTAAATTTTAAAAATATTTAATTAGAATTTCACAGTGATAATTAATTTATGAGTTTTATTGTCTTTCGTTTTTTTTAATTTATATATATATGAGATGAGAGCTACACTTGGGCTCGTTATATTCAAAAATTTTAACAATGAAATCATAATAAAGTACAAAAATATACATATCTACATAAATAACTAATTACAACCGTAAAAAATTATATCTAAAATTTAAAGCCGAATTATAACACGTCTTCATAACACAAAATTTTGCAGTGTTTTCTTAATATGATATCAACTCACTTCCTTCTGAGCTGCAGTCGCGAAATATGAATTGGAGACAAACTTTCTTGGATTAATGCGACTGGCGGCATGCATCACAATTATAGACTATTAATATCAACTTGTCCACCTTGAACTTTTTAGTCGATCAATATTGTTTATCGAAATAAAAATCCCACGATGAAAATGTAAATCATCGCTTTAACAGAAATAAGTGAGTCAAGGAGCAATAATTTTGACTTCTGCCGAAAAGTTACTTATAAATAAAAGGATAAAATAACAACATTCTTAATCTTAATTTATATTTAAACTCGCTTCACTTTCTGCCGCTGGACTTGCTGCTGTCTGTAGACAAAGAGTGGCCGGAATACAACTGCTCGTCTTACTCTGTAGTTCGGTGGATTGAACACTGGATTGATGGGGTTGCCTTCGAAGAGGCTTGATTTGGTGCGATCATGCCTATACAAGGTGTTGAGAAAATCAAAGTAGTCTGGTCTTTGAAGGTTCTCCCTGCTGGGTTAGAGTAGATTAGATTAGATTTGATCAAAAGTTTAATGCAACAATCACACAAATTATTATTTTAATTACATTCATTCGCCAAAATACATCATTCAATAAGATAATTGCATTTTATGAAATTTTTGTAAAGTGTTGACAAGATATAAAAACTTCATTGAACTATATACGTATACATAAACTAGAAGAACTTTTGTAAAAAGATTTTATGGATGATACAAACATATTTTAAAAGTAGAAAATATGTGAAGATATGTGCTAAAGAATATGTTACAAAGTGTGGCTAAAGCTGCAAATCCACAGCACAGGCTTTTTTATGTGAAAACCCCAAGCTTAATAATCACCCTTGGTATGACCAATCGGTCATGTCTTTCAGGTCATGGTCCAATGTCTAGTTAGTAGCAAGCTTGGTTTGAAGAATATAAGAGAATAGGATAGGTCAGGGGAGGTCTGTGGGTGTTGGAGCAAATGGCGATGAACCTTACTTGTAAACTCTTGGATGTTGTACGAATTCGGAAAAACTGATTGTGGTAGATTGTTCCACAGCCAAATTGTTCTATTTTAATGAACTTCTAGACGTTAGTGTGTGCGAAAAAGGGCTGCATTCCCCACAGTCTGAAATCGGTGTGAGCATGAGCCGAGCGGGCTAGTCTTGTGTTGTGGGAAAAATATTTCCGCGCAGGCAGGAGAGCGATAATTTCAGTGGAACAGTCGAGAATAACGATACAACTTTGACAAGGCTGCTACATTCCTGCGGTGGCTCAAAGCGTCAATGGAGATGCAAAAGCTGTCATCTCCGATGATTTGGATGGCGCGGTTTTGCACCTAGCCCAGCCACGATAACGCGGTTTCGAGGTGCCAGCTCTGCTAAATGAGTTGTACTCCAGGCGGGCCGAATGAAGGAATTGTAGATCCCCGGCTGCCCCTGGAAGAAGAAATTTGCATCTCTTAAGAAATCCTAGGGTTGTTTGGCGATTTACAATATGTGATCATTCCATGGCAAATCCTCAGATCAAGTTATACCCAAGATCTTAAGAGAAGGGTCAGCTGTAAGGCACTGAGCTCCACTGAGACAAGGGTTGGCACTGTCTGTCATATAGAATTTGGTTAGATTCCACATATTCCATAAGCTTTTTGTTGATTATTGCCTCCATGACTTTGGGGAGAGAAGTAAGAAGAAGTAATTTCTATTGGGTGGTAGTTAAAGCGGTTGTTAGAATTTTCTGAATGGGCTGAACAATGAGCTGGTTTCCATGAGACTCCAGAGAAGTATGACAAGGCAAAAAGTTTGCGTGGGGGTTTACCCAAAGCTGATGCACATTCATTGAAAACCAGAGGGGTATATTATCACGCACAGTGGATTTAATAACGTCATAAATTAAAAAAAACTCCGCCGTGAGCTCGAGAGAGTTAGGTTGCATAGCAGTTTTGGGTAAAGAAAAATTTGAGGGGAACAGATGTGCCAATAAGTCGGCTTTCGGTTATCACCTTCACCATAGCAGGCTTGAGCAACGCACAATCCACATTCCCCAAGTAACATTTGTTTAGTGCTGCAGAGACTTGTTTCAAGGAGAATAATGCGCCTAAAGATTAAAGAAGGAACGTGTTCGAGGATAAATTCAGTTAAAAATCCTTTCAAGTATTTTATTAATTTCTTACAACTAGCTGATACACGCAGCTTCGTCTGCATAGAATCACATAATTTGTCTCCTTGTTGTTCTTTTTACGCTTTAGCTGTGAGTAAGTAAGGTGAACTCACTCTGAACCTCGCCACATATAACTAGACTAGTCACTTTCAAATCATATCCCTATGCTTTATTTTTGATCATAGTTTTACTTAGAACTGCAGACGCTTGAGCTTAAAGTGATAATGTGAAAATATCAGAGAAATCCAAGTGATGAACACGGTTTCTCCTTGATTGACAGGTAATATTGGTTTCAACTAAGTGTTTGTACATTGTTTTCAGCGTAAACTTATTGCCATTACCCAATTTAGATAACGCAGCAGAATGATTGGATCGCCAACCTTGAAGTAGAAGGCATGAGGTGGTATTCCATTAGAAAATGTACTGCATATTTGACCACAAGTATCGAGCCACAGATTCGTACTTTATGAGCTCATTCGACAGCTTTTCCAGAAATTTGTGGATGGTGTTGGCTGTCATATCTTGGGCGCTTTCCTTTAATCATGAAACGCTATCCATTCTGGACAAACAGATATTATAAAATATGGGAGAAACTATGTTATGCCTTATATGTATATTTTCGTGCACAAGATATCGAAAGGCACTAGCATACAATTGCCCCAATCCTAAAAAGGTGAAGTAATGAGCTGCAAAAATTGCAGGCCGATTGCACTATTGAACGCAGCTAAACACTTTCAAATATCGTGTCAACCAGGATTTAGAAAGAATAGATCTAAACAGTGGCGTATCGTGGGTGTCAGCCGTCCGGGGCGGAAGAAAATTTTGCCGCCCTCTTATTTAGATATTTCAATTTAAAAGACTATAATATACAGTAATTCTAAAGATCTTTTCGGCAAGAACAGGCATCATTATTGTGTATTGTACAGGTTACAAATAAAAACGTCATATATAAGGGTCGTCTCAAAAGTAAGTAGTACCACTATATTTTTTAATTCGTTTGGTTTGCGGAAAAAGTCTGGGAGTGTCAGGGAATTTACGTCTGGGTGTTGTGGTAGCACTGTAAAATTTCTATGCGCGTGCGTCCGCCCTACCGCCAAACACCAAATAAAGCGAAAGTTGTGGAATCCGCGGGAAAATGGCAAACGTTCTTTTGGGATTCGAAGGGGGTGTTGTTGATCAATTACCTGCCCGTGGGACCACGATCACAGCTGCACGTTTTGTGAGGTGTTGCAACAACTCAGTAAGGCGATCCAAAACAAAAGGAGACGAAGTTGACAAAAAAACTGTCAAACAATCACTACGTATCTTAATACCAGGCTTCTTTAATCTTTATGAGAAATGTGTGGAGTGCTGTCGAGAATAATCGAATAATACTTAGCTTTTTTTATTTGGCGAACTTTACTTCCCAAAATTGCAATAAATTCGTTTTGGATCTCTGGTGACATATACGACGTGATTGAAATTTTGCCACACATTTTAGATCTTACAAGATGTTCACGAAGTACAGGATGGTACTTTGCAATTAAATGCACCAATTCTAAAAAATTTCCTCTATTAATACTTGTGTCGTTTTCTGTATGGCCACGTAAAGCCAATTTTTTTTTGGCAAGGAATTTTATAATATCAAACATTCTGATAAGAATTCCTTGCCATTTTTTTGCTTCCTGCCACTAAGTTTTGCTCTTTCTTGTCAATGGTCTGTCCTTTTTTAAGTCTGCTCTCCAACTCCTTCCATTTGCAATAATTTGGGTCGTGTAGTGAACTTGATTCGTGACTTGAAACCTTAGGATTTAATTTCCACCAAGTATTAAATCCATCAGATGACCAAAACTTTGATCCGTTCGGTGTGTTTGCGTTCTCAAATAAACGACAGCAAAAGCAAAATGATGATGCTTTGGAAGGAGAATAAGCCATCCAAGTACGTAAAACTTTTCGCCGTTTCATTTCTGGGTAAGCCTGCTTATCTCTCCTTTTGATGTTAAAGAGCACGAATCTGAAGGTGTTAGTGATGACGCTTCGGCGAAGTTAGTATTCATATGCTGAACAACTTCCTGGCCTTGCTGAATCCGATGCAATCGCATATTTTGATAGAATAGTTTTGATATTGAATAGCAGACAATGCCGATGCTGTAGCAGTCTCTGTTTTTTAAGCTATCGAAAACTAAAATCACATTTTGGAAAGCGTATACATATATACGATACGATTAAGTTAATGTGAATTGAACAAATGACGATCCATCAATCAAACTTTCTTTGAATTGTACAAGCATCACTCACGGACTTCCCTGAAGGGACTTACCCGTATTGAACCCTATTCCTAAGATAGAAGTCATTCTCGTTGAATATTAGTCATAAACAACCCAAGCACAAAATAAAATACGGGGAATGCCTGCAAGATGTCATTATTAAGCATTCATTTAAAGAAAGGGGATTCCCCGATTTCGTCACGGTATAAGTAATGAAAAATTTCGATCGGTCCGAATCGTAGGTGCGACAAAAATATGAAATGGTTCAAATATTTACAAGATATTATTATTTATTGTGAAATTTTGCCGCCCTTACTACGCTACCCCACTGGATCTAAAGCATGTGGACTCTATAGTGTGGTTCTATGGGCGCTGCAGTTCAATACATTTCCCTGAAATATCAGGTTTGCGACACCGATCCGTAAGTACTATTGGAACCACCTTTCCGAACTGCCATATAAGTTCTAAGCAAACTGCGAATTTTAACTTTGTCAGCTTAGCGGATCGGAACGGAGCAGACACATTGTAATTGGCCCTTAAAGGGGATTCTACACGGTACAACGGTTGGTACGATATCGGCCCAATATGATGGTCACGATTGTCTCATCTGTTTGCACTAAAACAACGATTGTGTCAATATCGCTCGGTAGTTGGCTGCCAACTAAAAACCGGTATCGTACGTACAACCGTTGCATCGTGTGTGTGGAATTTCACAACAGTTGCATCAATTTCATTTTTAATAAGTCAATGATGGCATCGATGTTAAAGCTCCTCCGCAAATTATTAGTAGTTGAAATGTTTAAGTACAAAATACGACTGAAAATAATTTCAGTCGCAGACGAAATTGGTATATGTGTGTACAGTGCTATAGGTGTTGGACCGATGAAGTGACAACTCAAGTTGGCCCAACGGTTGTATCGTGTAAAAGCCCCTTTAGTCTCACTTGAGCATCACTAAAATTTTCGTCCGCACCGACCATCACACTAACCCAAGCATAAAGTCTTGGGGTCTACGAAAATTTTAAGAATTTTTGATGTGAAACATCTTTGCGCGCGTTGAGAGTAATTCTTCAAGGTCGGGAACATTTTGTGGGAACGCTTTTTAGGGAACGCTTTATAGGGAACGCTTCGTTCCAATCCAATTTTCATTCCGGGAAACGGAAGATCTGTATTGAGGAAGACAGAATAAGACGGAGATTTTAAAAAAAATAGTAGCACCAAAGAAAAGTGTTTATATGCCGCGAGCCAGACATGACGAGCCAGACATAGGCAGAATGGAACAAATGGTTGAGTGGTTGCCTTACGACGTTGATATTCCAAAAAGTCGCGGGTTCAATTCTTGATCTCGGCATTTGAATTTTATTATTTATATTTAATGGTTTTATTTGTTTGTTTGTTTGTTCGGTTCAAATTTTGCGACCGCTTTTTCAACTACTTCTACTTAACCGATTCTTATGAAACTTTGCACACACATTGAGTTCCCGTGACAATGCAATCTGACATTTTTGTAAAAAATCAAGATGGCGGTTCCAAGATGGCGGACGAATTTTCCAATTGTGTTCCGATTCCATTGAAAATCAGTATCGGGGGGTTTTTAGGGCCACAAATGACAATTCTGTAGTCAAAAATTGAAAATTCAAAATGGCCGCGCCAATATGGCGGATGAATTTTGCGAATGTGTTCTGAATCCATTGAAAATCGGTATCGGGTTGTTTTTAGGGCCACAAATGACGATTCTGTTGTCAAAATTTTGAAAATTCAAAATGGCCGCGCCATTATGGCGGATGAATTTTGCAAATATGTTCTGAATCCATTGAAAATCGGTATCCGGGGGTTTTTAGGGACATAAATGACGATTCTGTGGTCAAAATTTGAAAATTCAAAATGGCAGATGAATTTTGCAAATGTGCTCTGAATATGTTGAAAATCCGTATCGGGGAGTTTTTAAGATCTCAAATGACGAATCTGTTTTCAAAATTCGAAAATTCAAAATGGCGGCGGCAATATGGCGGATGAATTTTGCCGATGTGTTCTGAATCCATTGAAAATCGGTATGGGAGGGTTTTTAAGGTGACAGATGACGAATGTGTGGTCAAAATTTGAAAATTCAAAATGGCGGTACGATTTTGTTAATAACAATTCGATTTCACTGAAAATTGCTATTTGGGTGTGTTTAAGGTCGGAAATAATGTATTTGTTGTCAAAATTAGAAAATTCAAAATGCCGCTGGTAATATGGTATGTAGCATTGAGTCGCATAAGAACTTTGGAAGGGCTATGTATTGAGGAGCTTGATTGTGAGAAATTAACAGATTGAAAGGATGAGAAGTTTGCATGATGATACGAGCCAAAAGCCAAACTAAAAACTAGAAAATAAAAATAGGTAAAAAAAACTTTAAAGTTAAATGGTTTTATTTGAAATCATAAGCTGTACCAAAAACTAGAAAATAATTAGAACACAAACATGGGCCTTCTTGAGATTCTGACGTCTGGTAAGAAATCGTGTAATAGTAGCCATGCTGTTTTCTCATGTCGTATGCCAAGGGGCACTTTAAGTCGCTGCGTCGCGTCAGTAATAGTCTGAGACTTGTAACAGACTAAAATAAAAACATGGAGAGCATAAAAATCTGTATAACGACTGTATTATTAAATAAAATCGACTTGTCTAAAAAAATGTGTTTCCAAGCCCACCAAAAATATATTTCAAATGCGGTCAGACATCATGGTCGAAGGTCATCAACAGCAATGGTACATTTTCAACACAAATCGGTGTGTAAAAAATTTACGGCTTTTTTACATCCCAAACGCAAAATTGCTGTGCGATAAAAGAGCTCCAGAGCTGCGTTTCCCCTTTGCGTTTGGGATGTAAAATGGCCTTTATTCTTACTAATTATTCAATTTAAAGAAAGATGAAGATCGCCAAAGATGTTTCACATCTTTCACGTGCACTGGTTATTTTTTGTACACAAATATATACAAATTACAATCATTACACGAAAAAGAGGCAAACAAATGAACCTATTTCACTTGAGGACAGAATGATGGATAGTGTAATTTACCCCAATGCTATCCATGATTTTCAATGATAACCCAACAGGAAAAAAGAAGCGTATGAAGACCAATAGGTGGTGGATAGGTAAAATGCCTACCTGAAGTAGCTAGCGTCAAACTAACGTATTCCCATTTATAGCTATTAAAAAGAACAGGTCCAAGGTTCCGAAATATTCGTGGTGAGTTATTTTACGAAAATTTAATGTCAATTTGGCCTAAGGTAAACAAATGATTTGAGTTCTCTTTTTATTTAAAAAAGGTTTGTTATTTGAGAAAATTCTCTAGTAGCACAAACGGCACGTTTCACTTTTAAACGTGTTTAAAGTCCCGCTTTTTTATAAAACTGTTGCCAACTTGATTTTATAATATTTTTGACACACATAATATTATAATTAAGTTTTTTATTCAAAATAGAGACTCTTTCCTTTATTGTAGTTTTTGTTATTGTATAGATATTAATATTTTTGATATGAAAGAAAATAATTTTATTCTTTAAAATAAAATTTAAGAGTTTGGTATCGTTTTCTTATATTGTGTTTCTGGTTTAGAGCTAGCATAAATTACAATTAAACTGCAATAGATCAAATGACCTGGTATATCACTATGGAATTGAACCGGTTCCCAAATGACATATACGAGGTCTTGAACCAGTTGAAGTGTGCTAGCTTGTTACGGGTGTAAGAGCAGTACGACAGAGATAACAGTAGTTCTTCAAATTACATACCGCTCGTTAAATCATTTCGTATCATTTCTTGGTGAATGATCTTCGAACAAACACAATAAGGGTGCATGAGACAGACGAGGGCATCTAAATTCTATTAAAATCTTCATACTTTAACCTACAAAAGAGCAAATGCGTTGCTAAAAAAAATTTCGTCTAAATAAACGTGCATTATGGGCTGGTGAAGAGTTTTCAAATGATTTACCTACTCAATCATTGATACATTTGATCTACGATAAAATGCCGTTTCAAGACTATATAAGCAATTTTATATCACAAACATCCATTTTCATTCATTCTAAAGCTTTATTAATTACCTTGTAAGTGGTGATGGATCTTCAAGGAAATAATTTGGTGGCTCTACTGGCAATATATTTTGCGTTATTTCTTCTCCAAAACAAAGTACCACTGTTGTAAGGAGTACAATTACCTAGAAATAATATTAAGGAATAAAAATAAATTTACGATTTATTTGAATAAAGGACTGTTTTTATATTTTATATTTTTAAAAGCCAAAAACAAAATACCACCTAAAAGAACTTCCAATGGTGATAGGAACATTATAATAAGGCCCTAAAGCTGGTAACAGATACATACGGGTTTGCCGTACGGACAATGGCCTTTCCCTTGTGACAGTTTTGAGCCGTTCTGCATTTTAGCTAAGCTAAAAAGCAGAAATAATTTAGCTAATAGAACTAAAAAAAATTGCTGCTTATGCCGTTGCTAACATGCCTAGCTCAGTTTAAGTAACTTGGGCCTAAACGCGCCCACTGACAGGTAGAATAGAACTATGTGTATTCAAATGCGCCCTAACAGAATTTTGTTTGCACGCCGCGCACATACCGCGAAAGTTGACCAACTTTCAACTTTTATCGCGTGCGACTGTCAAAAAGTTGTTTGTGATTTGAGTCGTTTGTTGATGCAGATAATAAATAAAATAAAATTTTTACTTTTTCGAATTGCAATAATGAAATTAGCACCTAGAACAAAGATAACTCATGTAGAATAGAAAAAAATACAAAAATCATACAGTTTTTTCAATTTATTTCCTACTAGCTGGAACCTGTATAAATCCCACATTTCCGCTTCTCCTTAACATCTTAAGCCGGCTCTAGTCTAGACTCACGCCGTGAATTCACGGAGAGATTTCAAGGCGTGAACTCCGCGCGACGCGAACGACTCTCTACACTCGCAATGTTCACAGTCGTGTTCATGCACTTGTACGAAATGGATGAAACGACGGTTGCAGCAGCTTCAACTCTATGTGCGCTAACTTTGTACACATTAAATGTACAAAGGATTCTAAAAAACAATGGAGAAAAAGGAGATGGTGGATGACGAGTTTACGCTAGCCCTTGAAGGCATGGAATCCCTAGCCATCTTTTTATATTTCCTATAGCTAGATAATAATGAATCCCTTTTTTCATCAAATCCGCTACTGTGCACTAATACGGACCCAAGCATCATTATTTTTATCTTTATATAATGGATGCTTAGCGTCCCATATTATTGGCTCTCCTTGATAATATTCCAGAAATATAATTTCTAAGTCGTTATTCCACATTGTACTCATTTTTAATAAGTTCTATCAATTCACTTTGTTTTTCCACACACGCCCACTGCAAATTTCCGTGAATGCAGATAACAGTGCTCGCGGGTGCTCACGCCGTGAGTCTGGAGCCGGCTTTACAAAAAAAACCTTGTTGATCAATTCTGAATCGATTGCTTAGAGAGCTTCAGGAAACACTATTTTCAATGTTTTTCCATTTGTAGCTATAGTTTCAAGATTTTCCGATTTTCCAATTCTCGAACAACCTACATACAGCTAACCGGGAAATGACACTAAAGGCTGGTACAGACTATGCCAGTATTTTAGTCGAGTGGCGAGTAATTTACTTACCACTGGAACGTCTTAAAACGTATTAGTAGCTAAAAAGTATCCGAACACAGTGCTTTAGTAAGTAAAGTGTCAAAATGAACAGACAACAAGATAACAAAGTAAAAATTTATAAATTAATAAATTTTCATGACATTTTCGTATCAAGTAATTAGTAAGTCACGGCATCCTGCCGCTACTCGACCGAAAAAATAGAACAGGAAAGGATTGACTCGACTAAATGATTTCAGTAAATTACTCGACTAAATTTGTTTGTCCATACTGGTTTACTTACTCACTCGACTAAAATACTGGCATAGTCTGTAGCTGTACCAGCCTTAAAGCCCGATTTACAATGAGAGCTTCAAGCTTTAGGATTATAGGGTTTATGTACAATGATTCACATTCACAGCTTCAAGCTGCAAGCTTCGAATGAAGCTCAAACTATGGTAAAAAAAATTTCAAGCTTGAAGCTTGCCTTATTTGGCAAAATTCGTCCGCCATATTGGTCACACCACCACCTTAAAAACACCCATATACCGATATTCATTGGAATCGGAATACAATTGGCAAACTCGTCGTCCATATTGGTGCGGCCATTTTGATTTTAAGTTTTGATCATAAATTCGTTATTTGCTAACTTAAAAAACCCCGCACCGCAATCCCGTGTGTATCTGTCAACAGCTTAGAATACCACTGACGTATAATGAACTGCTTATCTGATAAGTTTCCATACAAATTATTGAACCCAAAAGGTATAGTCCTCTCTCCCATCCATAAGCCAGTTTTGTCACCGTACTCAAATTTTGTTAAATTTCGTGTTATGACTGTTAGAGTTCAGAGCATTCAGGGGCAGAAATAAAATCAAATAGTGCCAAAATTGAAAAAATAACTTTTGAGATTCCAGAACTGCACAGTTTTACAATGTCTTAAATATTTTTACTCTTTTCACTTTCAATAAACTACAAAATATGACAACTTTTTTCTCTTTGCAGAAAGGTAAATAAAATTCTGACATGATATAAGGTGCATAATTGCAGCTACCCCAGCCCATATTGTGGTGTAGCAGTAGTTAAACGTAAATATAAATGAAGTCGATTTAAATTTTATTCAAAAAAATGAAAAAAAACTGTTTAGACAATATATGGATCGTCCACAGAATGGACTGGTGTAGCAGCATCTACGCTGATTCCATTTATTGTCTAAACAGTTTTTTTTTTCATTTTTTTGAATAAAATTTAAATCGACTTCATTTATATTTACGTTTAACTACTGCTACACCACAATATGGGCTGGGGTAGCTGCAACTACGCCGATATGCGCCCAACTACTCCGGAGTACGTACTCCAATGAAAATGAAACGCACCTATTAAGTGCAATTAAAATAACCGCCACAACAGTTGTGCTGAATATAAGTTCTTGATTTGGTGCCTTACTACAAAATTGTGAATAATTTCATAAATAATTTATTAGTTAATTTATTAATTAATAGTTTTATGTCATTATTTTGAAGACACAAGGGATTTTTAGGTTATGGTCTCCTTGATGTGCACGAAACATCGCAGTACATCCCAGAAAGCATTTTCTTACTTTCCCAATTTTATCCCCACTGTGTAGAGTAAACATACAGAGCTATTGAATTCCAAGCAAAGCCTTCTACATTTACAAGCCATGCCCCAGGTGTGTGCAAGTATGCGTATGAAGTGCCATAACCTTCTATATTTACAAACCATGAACAAGAATCTCAATTGAGAGAATCGGACTACCAAATTCTTCTATAGAAGGTTATGGAAGTGCCAAAGCCAAAGAGACTTCAAAATCCGCGCTAAACAAGTGTTTTGCAGGTTATAGCTGCATTTATTATTAATTATTATTAGTTGAAAGTGAGTTTTTAAAAGTTTAAAAGTGTTTTTGTTAATATTAAAGTGCATAGGAAGTGCCCAGAATAAGTGTCATCGTTGGAAAAGATTAACTTATTGACTGTAAGTAATTTTATTATAGTTTTTGCATGCCTGTAAAAAATGTTGCAATCGCCCTTGCAAATAACAATAAATGTACCTATTTACAATAAAAGAAATTTATTTTTGTCTTATTGCAATGTTTACGAATAAGTATAAATATTTCTTTTATTGTTTTAATTGCTAATAACAACTGCTTATATCGTGGCGGTTGCAACATCAAAAGAAAATAATAGCATTTCTTTCTTGATCCCTTTTTATTACTTTGTCTTTGGTTTTATTAACAAGACGGAGGAAGAAATTTGTAAACAATTTTTAAAGGTAAACAATTTAAGTTTAATTTTCATTTTTAAGGAGTATCCACACTCATCAGGGACGTGCCCGGACGTGAGATTTTTTCTCCGGCCCGGACACGGACATGTGTGAACGAGTGCGTATAAAATGTACGCACCGATATTTTTTGAACCCGTGGCGGAACACTAATATGCGTGGATACTTCTTTACTCGTTCCCACATGTCCGTGTCCGGGCACGGGCTCGTTCACACATGACAGAACACGGCCCTGTGACGGCCCTGTGAAGTCCCGGGCACGGCCCTGATGTGTGTGGATACTCCTTTAATCGGACTAATTGGTGAAAGATGATGAGGGCTCAAGGAAGAAATACTGTTATTTTCTTTTGATGTTGCAACCGCCACGAAATAAGCAGTTTTTATTACCAATTAAAACAATAAAAGAAATATTTATACTTATTCGTAAACATTGCAATAAGACAAAAATAAATTTCTTTTATTGTAAATAGGTACATTTATTGTTATTTGCAAGGGCGTTTGCAACATTTTTTCAGGCATGCAAAAACTATAATAAAATTACTTACAGTCAATAAGTTAATCCTTTTCCAACGATGGGCACTTCCTATGCACTTTAATATTAACAAAAACACTTTTAAAGTTTTAAAAACTCACTTTCAACTAATAATAATTAATATAGGCTAGTGCCAAAGCGGATTTAAATGAGGAAAAAAAATAAATTAATAGCAGGGAGGGACCAACAATGAAATGTCGTTAAGGTCATAACTAAACGAAAAAACAATTTTTAAACTCGAAAAAAGGGGAAATGGTAAAATGGGGACGCTATTTAGGGGTTGAAAACGATTTTTTGCGATTTGCGGTGAAACATGACCTCCTAGTGGAAAATGTTTAATACAAAAGTTGTAGATAATAAAAAGATCTAAAACTTTTGTATTTAACATATTTTGATATAACCTCAAATTTTCGAAGAAAATGGCGGAAAATCGATTTTTCAGTTTTTAATTTTTTTCTCCCGTAAAAATAATTCAATTTACATGAAAATTTGTATGAGTATACCTTGTGATGCGTTAAATAAGCATGATTTTTTTTTGTTTGGAAAACGGATAGTTTCCCAGAAATTAACATTTTTCGAAAAAAATACCCTTATCTTGCCCGGACAACTTTATTGATGTTTTTTTCGAATTTTGATATTCAATAAGTGCTCATTTAACCATGGAATCGTCTAATTTTAAATGGTCTATACATTTTGAAACTTTATTTTCATTAAACCGCTTAAAATTAAGAAAAACCGAACACCTGATTTTTCGAATCACGTACATATTTCTCGATTTTTTCAATTTTTTTCAAATTTTTTAATTTTTTCTGTTAATGAGGGATTAAATTTTAATGACAGAACTTAAATAAATTTAATTACATAAAGAGTGGCAAAACCATCCTGAAAATTTTAAATAAATAAGAAATAAAATAACAAATTCGTTTGAATTGAATTACGCCGTGACTAGGTAAATGGTTCCAGTTTCGTAATAAAACTTTTACAGCATCATACTCAATATGGTTTTGGGAGATTTTTTATACATTATTTATTTTAATTAATTTAAAAATTATAGATTGACAATATGACCGTATTATTTCCAAAAAAGATGATCCAAATGATTTGTATGAAATCAAAGCAGTTTGGTTCGGTCGAGCAAACAAAGATTTGACCACAAATACAAAATAATGGAAAAATTAACAGCCGCTCACATTCATCGAAAATCTCAAGCTAGTTATAATAGACTATTTCTTATTTCTTATTTATTTAAAATTTTCAGGATGGTTTTGCCACACTTTCTGTAATTAACTTTATTTAATGTAAGTAATATTATATGACACTAAGTTCTGTCATTAAAATTTAATCCCTCATTAACAGAAAAAATTAAAAAATTTGAAAAAAATTGAAAAAATCGAGAAATATGTACGTGATTCGAAAAATCAGGTGTTCGGTTTTTCTTAATTTTAAGCGGTTTAATGAAAATAAAGTTTCAAAATGTATAGACCATTTAAAACTAGACGATTCCATGGTTAAATGAGCACTTATTGAATATCAAAATTCGAAAAAAACATCAATAAAGTTGTCCGTGCAAGGTAAGGGTATTTTTTTCGAAAAATGTTAATTTCTGGGAAACTATCCGTTTTCCAACCAAAAAAAAATCATGCTTATTTAACGCGACACAAGGTATACTCATACAAATTTTCATGTAAATTGAATTATTTTTACGGGAGAAAAAAATTAAAAACTGAAAAATCGATTTTCCGCCATTTTCTTCGAAAATTTGAGGTTATATCAAAACATGTTAAATACAAAAGTTTTAGATCTTTTTATTATCTACAACTTTTGTATTAAACATTTTTCACTAGGAGGTCATGTTTCACCGCAAATCGCAAAAAATCGCTTTCAACCCCTAAATAGCATCCCCGTTTTACCATTTCCCCCTTTTTCGAGTTTAAAAACTGTTTTTTCGTTTAGTTATGACCTTAACGACATTTCATTGCTGGTCCCTCACTGCTATTAATTCTTTTTTCCAAAAAACTATCGGCACTAGCCTAATAATAAATGCAGCTATAACCTGCAAAACACTTCTTCAGCACGGATTTTGACGTTTCTAACCGCATTTCTCACAGATAAATTGAAGTCCATTCTGACTGAAGTCCATTCTGCCAGATAAATTGAAGTGCCATTTTCTTTGAATGCGAGTGTGAGATTTCGTTGTGCATGGCTTGTAAATGTAGAAGGCTTTACTTTGATTCCAAGTGATAGTAGAGAACTTTAGGAATTTTGTTTGTAGTCGTTAATAAAGTTGTAGTTGTTAATAAAGAAGTTTTGTGTGAACATTTAAAAAGTCTATTTATCCTACGAATCCGTTAAGCCGCAAAAGCGTAGCAATATATTTAACTAATGTTGACCGGATTTTAAAATGAGATGAATATATGAGACTTTTTTGTTTTTTAAATTTTTTTTTATGTTTAAACAAATTTTAAAAAATTCTTTATTATGTTCAAGAAAGTGCAAATTAAATATTTTGTTAAGAAAAACAAAAATTTGGTTCATTATCTATGTACTTGTTATATTTTATTCCATGAATTTAATCTTTATCAGATAATAATGTGAGCCACTGTAATACCAAAATTAAGAAATTATTAAAATTAAATATCAAAAAGCTTCATCAAATTCAATACATTAGAATTATAAAAAGTTTTAGTTTGCTATCTCTTAAATTTTATATTTTATTAGCCTTGATATAAGTTTCAACTCACATGTTTGCATTATAATAGATTGGCACTGCTTATGGTTTTTTGCGTGGTATTCATGAATAAATTGTTAAATTATACAAAATTATGGAAAATATGTTGAGGAAGAAACAACATTTTCCGTTTTTTGAACTCAATGTTTTATGTGTTTTTATTTAATCATTTTAATCCAGCTGATTAATGTTTTAAGTTGGGTTTTGATGTTTTGTTTAAATTGTTAAGAGAACCTATTTTAATTTTGTGAACGCATAGTCCTTTAACTTTGGTTATAGTCCGTTCAAATTAAGAAAAATTAAAGAAGTTTTTCCCACAGCTATGAGACCTGTGACCACTTAGCGTGGTTTTTGAGAGACATGAATTTTAACGTTTTTTAATTTTAATAATGCCTCCTACTGCACACATGCGCACGTTCAGTAAACAACGGGGATGTTTCTTTCGCACCTTGCAGTTGAAAAGTGAAAACAAAATTTGTAAGAAATTTTACCCTCTACAACTTTGCCCCCTTGTAATTTTTCACCAAAAATGAATAGCTTTTCTTCAAAATAGAGAAAACAGCGAAAAAACGCTAAAATTCATATATTTCCCAAAAACCACCGTTTTTTTAAAGGGGGGGGGGGGGGCAATAATAGGTGATAGGCGTTGGGGTAGCTACGCAGGCGTAGTTGGAGTAGTTGGTTAATGAAACGGTATTTTTCTCATCTGGCGTACTTCATAAACTAATAATATTTTTTAAAGTGAGAATATTTGGCTTAAGTGAATTACAAGTGACAATTCAATATTATTTTAATAAATATTTCCTTGTTTTAATAATTTTTCTTTCAAATTAATAAAATTTGCAATATTTACCATTATTTATTTTAATCTCTTATATTGTTTATGATACAGTAATATAGCATAAAATTTATAATATTTTTATTATTATTGAACTCTTTTTAGCCGCAACACTTTATCGTAATTCAAAAAATACTAAAAGCCATCTATTGGAAAAAGACAAGGTAATTACTCCCTGCTGCTACTCCATAGCATGGGCAGGTGTAGTTCCATCTACGCCAAAGTGCGCCCAACTACTCCGGCGTACGTACTCCAATGAAACGTGCCAAATATAATTAACTATTACATCTACAACTTCAAATAACATCAAAATGTTTATAACTACGGAACTTATACAAAAGCTTTATAAAAACTCTTTGACTCATTTTATCGAAGAAGGTCAGTACAGATTTTAAATGATTTGAAATTAGGTTACTGGAAAAACCGGTTTGAAGTGCTACCGGAAATATCTTAGTCAAAAATTGCTTGTATTTATTAATACAAATTTAATTCAAAATTATGAAGTAAAGCTTTTTTATTTAGAAGTTAAGTGGCTAATAACTATTAAAGTTAAAATACGTATTGACCCTGAACTTCTGAAAATTACACGATCAACGAAGCGATACTAAAAGACTGGAACAGAGGCATCATGTGCAACGTACATAAATAAGGAGTAATACAACGTGCACTAATTATAGTAATGGATCATTGTTAAGTACGGCCAAATATGACAAGCCTCAATAACTGACCATATTTCATGCTGTTATGACACTTACTTCTTTTGAAGACGAATCTTACACTTTATAGCAAATTTAGAAAGGGACAAAAATTCTTTACCGAGATTTGGCATGAGTGCGAAGGATTAGCAATATGCTAAAATTGAAGCTAATCGCGAAAAAGTTCAGTTAACTCGAAAAGTGCCAGAAAAATTACGAACTTTTCATACTTTTTCGGGAACTTCATCTTAATTTTTGACATTTCGGACTTCATTGTTGACAGTATTGAAAGTTCATGCTTCATTTACCAAAAAGTCCATATAAAAGGGTTTCCAAATAAGCTTCTCTCTCCTCTTTAATTTTACTCATTTCACAAATATGCTATTAGTTATCGCACTTTACAAGCTATTTACAGGTTCGAAATTGGCTTGACGCAATCAAAACTTCACGAAAATACAAAGCCGTCTTAACGCTAACACCAAGATGTCCTTGCCTTTTCATACTTGAAAACTAGACGCTGAAAAAAGTAAGTGTCATAAAAGCATTAAGTAGGCATAACCAGAGTAAAATAGAACATAGTCATGACAGAGTTCGGTATATCAAATATACTGACGAAACTCTGTAGGTTGATCATGGCTATTCGGAACACTATTCAGACCAATCAGATTTAGCAGTTTTAAACTTGGGTAAGTAAGTAATAGTGGAAGCTATTCAATGCAGCCAAGAAGAGCAGCAAGTGGGAGAGCTATTAAAGCTCATTAGGCTGCTCGCACACTGCATCAGAATTTGTACGAATTTGTGCGAATTCTTATGAAATTTATACAATTTCATCAGAACTCGCACAAATTTGCACAAATTCTGATGTAGTGTGCGAGTAGCCTTAACCACCTATATAATAGGGCGATTCGACTAGCAAAACGAAAAATCTGGAGGAATTTCTGTAAAGGCTTCGAAGACATACAACACTCAGGAAACACCCACAAACCTTTAACATAAGGCACGTCTGGACAACTTGGGGAAATTAGGAGAACCGATAGCTCCTTCACACAGATTAGAAAGAACCCTGCACTTCTCAGAAACAACCATTTATTCAGTTAAGAGCATAACTTCTACTTGATAGCTAACAGCTCCACTTTCAAGAGTGACCAAAGCTGCCTGCGTAAACACAGTGTTCAATCGCGAAGCTATTAGGGAGGCGATTAGATCGTTCAAACCATATAAGTCCCTTGGAACAAACAGGATTTAACCTGTTCATTCAAAATTTATACACCCAAGCCAGGACATTCGTACTACCCCTTGGCTAAATCTTTCAGTCCGATAACTCTCTTGTCTTGTCGGTAGGGTGATAAGGGACATTTATCTTCAACTTCAATCGCTAAGCTTCTATGAGCATACGTACCAGGCGGGCAAGATAACGACAGCACTGCACAATCTGATTCTCAGGCTGGAAAATAGATGTCTAAGTAGACTGGATCGACTCTACGCTGAGAACTCGCAAACTAATGGTATCTCATCCTGTGGGATCTCTGGAGGCACCTAGCAAAAGGATGACCGCGAGGAGGAGTTTCAACTCCACTTCTTGGTATACTATTGTAGATGAACTCCTGGAGCTACTTATTTCGCCCAAGGCTCTGCAGGCGATGTTGTTATCGTAGTAACAGGTGAAACGGAAGGTATCATGTGCGCCAGCGTAGAACTTAATGTGACAAAACGGGACTTACAAAACTCACCCTCAAAGGTAGAACTATAGGCTTTTTACATCAAGCCAAAATCTTAGAAGTGACGCTAGATACAAAGTCCAACTAGAACCATTACATGGATGCTCTGATCAGCAGGACACGCACATCCCTGTGGACCTGCCGCATAGCTTGTGGATCCAAATGGAATTTACAACTGAAAACCATGTTCTGGATTTATACCACCATCATTACGCACATGGTAACTTACGGGGCTTTAGTTTGATGGTATAGAACGGTGCTTAAAAGATGCATAACTTATATAAGCAGAATTTAAAGAATGGCCTGCCTTTCCGTTTAGGTGCCGGCGCATAGAACGCGTTAATGCGACGTGTGCGCAAGATGCGTATGACAGTCCAGGGTGCGACGCGCTCGACAGACGCGTTGTACTGCACACTAGATTGATGAAAAAGTGCCATTTTAAATTACACAACAAACATTTATTTATTAAAAATTCGTTTTTTGAACCGCACAATAGATTGATGAAGGAATTTTAAATTATGTACACAACAAACAAACGTCAAACGCGCCTAACGCATGGAAAAGTTGAAAATTGGTCAACTTCAAGCGTTTGTCGTTTACTCGGGTGTGTCGCTGCAGCCATTGGGACTGGTTACATTAAATAACATTTACTTCAATTGAAATGTCAAATGCTTCTTGCGCACGCATAGCGTTAACGCGTTCTATGGGCCGGCATCTTTACCGGGGCCATCCGCACTTCCCCGACGGCAGCGCCGAAGACTCTCCTCACTCTGGTACCACTCCACCTTGATGTAGGGAAATCCGCCATAAATGCGACGCTGCGGCTAAAAGCGAATGGTTACCTGTGTGCTGGTCTCGGGTGGACATTCTAAATAGCCACCTTTTGTGCACATACAAGACAAGGTAACCTAGACTTTCCTAAAGTACCGCGAGAAGACTAGTATGGTACACGGATGGCTGCAAAGCGATTAGCCTAGGTATCCTAGCAACTAAGCTTTAGGCTGGTCTTCCACTGGAAGCGTGTTCGAGCGGCTACGCGCTTTCGCTACATGAGCAGTTACAGGCGGCTACAGGGGTCGTCCACTGCTAACTTTTCGTGCTGTTCAATTTGAAGTGAACTTTCAAGTAATAGTATTGTGATGGAAGAAGAGGATATGTATTTTTTGGAAATTCTACGTTGATGAGACGTAGGATTAATTAAAAAAGACGAGCGTGTTGGTTTAACCCTATTTTAGAAAAGAGGATGTGTCTGGGTAAGTTACAGCGAATTAAAGGGAAATCCCCTCTTAAATTCGTCGATTTATTATCGTATGAGCCCCTACACATTCTAATATAATTTGGATGCTATAGCGCCAATTATCATCAGGGACAGGCGCGAATTCAAGGGGGCGGGGGGTCACGGGGGTCATGACCCCCCAAAAAACAGTGCCGCGGCCAGACAATTGAGAGGCAATGTGCAAAAACTCAGCGAGAGTTCCCAGAGAGTCCAAACAATTTTTTCGCTCGCTTCGCTCGCGGATTGTCCTACGCAGAAGCCCGCCCCCGTGACAGAATTATGGCCCATATGCTGATTTGTGTGGCTCATACTCAACTTTTTACCACAGATTTCTCTCGGGAGTGATACTGTTTATTTTTCATATCCCGCCAAGGGAAATATGACCGCACGATATTAAAAAATTTGTCTGTTTCTTCAGCATTCATTTTGCTACACCATTCAAATCACAATGAGATGATGAGAGAAAACTCTTTCAGATTCAGCGCGGCACGCACGAATACACTTTTAGCCGCCCGCTCTGTCGCGCATAGCCGCGTGTAGCCGCTCATGTAGCGAAAGTGCGTAGCCGCTTGAATACGTTTCCAGTGGACGACAAGCCTTAAGCAGAGGTGTACGCTATACTGGCATGCACTCATGAGAACTTAGGAAAGGCATACAAAAACAAACGGATGTTTGTCTAGGGCGATAAGGTCCAATAGGACCAAGTCTAAATTGGTTTAGGACTGCCAACGTGCTCTTGGTGAGCTGGGCGTTCTAAATCAAGTTACCTTTGCCTGGGTCCGCAGTCACCGGGGCTTCTTTTCTTATTCTTTGACTGCTCTACAACCGGGATCCGGTCCTGACCTCTCGCAAAGGCGATTTTGAGCCGATGTCATCCAGTTTGGCATTCCTAAACTCGGGACTTCAAAAGCAATGCAAAAGCAGATGCGCTGGCTAAACAAGGCTCTGACATTGCATTCATCACTCCAGAACTGGCTATTCGGGCACGAGCAGCTTGCTGAAAAGGGCCCTTGCTGATCGACTTTGATGAAATATGCCAAGCGTTGGAGTTCTAAGCGAATCCTTCCTGTGCCGTCTCCTAATGCGGCCAAGGAATTGTAGGGGCGCAGTAGAAATGACGTCCGAGCACTTGTGCTTGATTACCGGACACTACGTCCTAAATAACCACTTATGGAGGATAGGAAGGATGAAGGACCCACCTACAAGCTTTGCCTTTAGGAAGATAAGTCTGCCCTTCATGTTCTCTGTAAGTGACCCGCGATAGCGAGGAGCAGGGTCTCGTTGTTCGACGAAACCTTGCTCGAACATTCAAGTTTAAGCGTGTGTTTTTTTTTCATCATGTAACCACAGAGCACTTTATCTAACAACTTTTTACACAAAAAGCAGAGACGGACGAATGAAGATGAAAGTGATGCCATCATGTGATTTTGGTAAGCGATCCTTCATCCAAATACCACTGGGGCAAAATTCGCTACTTAATTTTGATAATCAAATGAGAGTTGTTTTTGTTACTAATGACATTTTTGTTTTACCAAATAATTGTCTAATTACTTTTAAAGAAGACATTGAAGACAAGAATGCAATAACCTCAGTAAGCTACGAAAAGCAGTCAAAAGAACTGAAACTGCGAAATGAGCTTTAGTTGAACAGATTTGATGGTTTTACCTCGAAGAAACCATTAAGAGGTATTGACAAGGTATTCATGGTAAACTACAATAATGTATCTAGTAATTTGGGTCGCTAAATTTTTTTGAATTGGATCAACAAATTTGTCAAATTTCATAATCGAATCTTGGCAAGATTAAGACAAAAAAACACTTTTATTATTTAGAAAAATACGAAGCCTTGATCTAGGGCAAAACAAAAATAAGTCTATTTGGATGATGTGATCGATATTTCCATATTTATCACCAACTAGGTGATTTAAATTCAGGAATTTTTCCCAACTACAATGGCAAGATCTTACATTCAGCTTAAGTATGTTAATCAATCTACAAATAGCATAACATAAAGGTAATTATCATGTTTTCGGTGACATATTAAGTAGCAGCATAGCCGCGGATTGTTTGTTTGTAAACTGAAAATTTTATGCTAACGCCGCAGCATAAATTGACAATGATCTTGAATACAAATAAATCCACCAGATATAAAAACAAATTTCAATGTCAAAGCACAATTTTTTGATTAACTCATTTAAAATTCCAAAAACAGCCGCAATTTTTTGTGTGTTACATATTTTACAGGAAAAAGGAAGTAAAAATCACATGGAATATATTTTTTTTTTAATTCACTCACTTTCACTGCTGGATGCATTTCGAGATTTTCAATTTTTTTTTGTTAAATAATCCTCAAGATTTTTACTCCAACGAAAATTTTTTCTTTAAAAATAAATCAGTCCTAATCCACTTTAATACTGCAGGTGCACTAAACTGAATTTGGCACTTTGTAACAGTTACTTTTAATTAAAACGTTCGAACTCAGGTGTTAATTTTCACATTCAATAATGTTTGCGGCTCTCCAGTTCGTGTCCGCTCTTAGCAAATGTAAATGCGAAACTGTCAAGAATTTCGTTGACATTTCCAAATTTATAGTAGCCACAAGATTCACAACCACAATCATAAATTCTCTACCTTCCTATCAAAGTGATATCATCGACGATCATTCCACCAAGATTTTGTAGAGGAGATTCAAGATTTTGTTGCGGTTAAAGCGCCCCCGAATGCAGCAAAAAGCATATGGTGCAGTAACGGATTAAAAACGGTTTTAGATGACGTTTTCAATTGATCGAATTAGCCATAGTAAGATTATTTAGCATTTGAGATGATCACTGAAATGGATTTATCAATAGCTCTCTTGCACAACGATGGATGATGGAGAAGATCAACCTGAGCAGGTGTTAACTATTTACGTGTTGCATAGTTGATCTATAAATCATTGTTCTGGCATATAAATTGCAAAGAAGAAACTTTTTTTCTAGGCGGTTCTGACATTTGAAAATTATATAAATTTTTTAAATAAACAGGACAAAGAAAAAAACTTGTCACAATGAAAATTGAGTTATATCGAGTCGTTTTCTGCCATATTTGAAAAAAAAGAAGAATCATCAAGACATTAGCGTTGATTGGCACATTTGAATGTAAACAAGAAATTTTTACTTGCGAATTTTTTTATTCTTTATCTTCTTCTATATTTTTTTCGAATAAAGCTTATAATTTTGAATGAATTCTCTGCAGTACTCGGTAGCGGTGACGTTCGACTAAATAGACCTTGGCTTAGATGTATCCGTCTATGAATTCAATTATTTAATGACTAGCGCCAGGTTATAAATCTTTGGTTTTTGCTTCTCAAATTTTCGAATATTTTTTCTTAATCATTAACATAAATTTCATGCTTTGATATGTGCACCCAAATTAAGCCTACAAAAAAGATCGGTGATCGGAAATGTTGGAAAGCGGTTATCGTGTATAATTTAGTAATTTTTGCATAGTTTGGCTCATTTGAATATTAATAAAAGAAACTTTAATGTTCTTTAATTATTTATTTATTTATTTTATATGCAAAATAAATTAGAAACGTTATTTCTTTTGAAAGGGAAATGGAAAAACGTGTAAGAAAATTAATGTTGATCCATCTTTAAGAAGCTGTAAGGTCGGAGTCGGATATTTAACAGTGTCAGAATTTTTAGAGAATTGCTTACTTATACATTTTATACGGTTTGCATGAATATTGCTACATACGAATATCATCCTTTACGCTGTTGCATGAGTAAAGATACCCTCATAATGAAGCGAATGGAGATGCAAACACCCTATCAATATTAATAGAATTGGAGTGCCTGTCAATATGTCTGTTGTCTGGGATAATCTCAGAAACGGCTAATCTGATTTCCATGGGATCTTCCACGAGAAAATTCAGTATCTTTTTGGGCGCGTTTTAAGCTATTTTTTTACTCTAATCCGACTATCAGATCAGACTGAAAACTTCAAGCGATAGTCGGAGGAAAGCGAATGAAAACTTCTTTTATCATTCCCATTCACAAAAAGCTGACTAAAAAGAAAAGGTTTACATATATGTATGTAGTACGATCAATATTTACTACTAGGCTAGTCGGTGAGGCATTTTTATTGCAATTTTGGCCCATAGGCGAGATTATTGTTGGAATCGCTTCGTTTTAGGGTGTAGTTAAACACCCTAAGTTTGCCCACAATTTGGTTGACCGCATAACTTTTTAATTAAGTTATTGTGAATAAAATAAGCACTTTTTTTCTATTTCTTTAAATAGCTCCGTTCCTGCTAACTTTTAGTAGAATATATGCATTGGGAAAGCTCTTCGTTATGAAATTCTCTAAAAAATTAGCCCGGTTAGAGGTCCCTAGGTGCAAGGGTGATCTTGAAAATAGCTTCCAAAGTTTTCAAAACACGTTATTTTTACTATTTGTTTTCAGGAAAACAACTGCACATAGAAGGCTGAAGTTTTAAGATGGTGCTTATGTAGTCCTGGCAATGTACAAAAAATTTCAATAAGATCGGTTCATTAGTTTTTGTGTAATTAACCATCTAGTTTTTTTTTAACCTTAATTAACAATGCCGCCATTTTTTGTAAAATCAGTTTGTAATTGGGAAATTCATTTAGAAAACTTAAGAAACAATTGATAATGAAATCCCGTTGGAATTTTTGAAAAATCTTAATTTTGAACGATTTTATGAGGTTTTTAGGCACGTATCTTTTTATACGCGGCATAAATAAACAAATATAAAAAGGTATGTGCCTAAAAAACCTCATAAAATCGTTCAAAATTAAGATTTTTCAAAAATTCCAACGGGATTTCATCATCCTTCTCGCCGACTAGCCTATACCGTGGGTATTTAAATAAAGCTCTTTAAGATCTACAATTGGAATTATAAAAAAAAGTTTTCACTCAACCAGGGATATTCTTCTTCCGGCTATCCGATCAGCTTTTCGGTCGCATCCGATTTATTATTATAATTATTAAGGAATGAGGGGGCAACATATTTGGTGAACACTGGGTCGAAATTAGGCCTATTGTGTACGTACCCCACTAACGGAACAGACTATCAGCCTTCCGAAAGAAAGCAAGAAGGTCTTTTATTGAAGAAGACCGGACTTGAGCGGGGCTATAAGTTCTCTGATAAACGTTCTTCTTCTAAGCCAGATCAGAGCAGGACATTCACAGAGAATATGTGTGGAAGTCTCGTCGCCTTCCATGCAGAATCGGCATTCGGTTAAGTGATGATGCCCCTTAAGGCAAAGGGTCTTATAAGATCTTTAGCCTGTCTAAGACCCCTCTATTAGGGACTTGGAGGTGGACCAGGAGATGCCGCAGAAGGGTTCTGGGCCCTGTACCAAAGTCTCAAACCCCTCCCTCGCGAGGCTGTCTGCAGCGTCATTGCCCTCGATACCCCAGTAACCGGGGACCCAGCAGAGCGAGACCTTATTTCTTCTAGTCAGGCTCTGGGGTACGTCAAAACACCCTGCAACTATTTTGGAAGAAAACTTCCACATAGAAAGCGCCTTGATGGCAGCTTGGCTGTCAGAAAATATTTTAATGTTGGCGCCTTTCAGACCTTTCTCAAGGTTGAGCCTAGCGCAGGTCGCAATGGCATGTATTTCAGTCTGGAAAACAGACCCATTGCAATCGAGACCTTGGAGCTGGGTCCTGCGACACCAGCCCCTGTACCATGTTCCATCTTTGACCCGTCAGTAAACCAGTGGAGATGTTTTGGATCCCCAGGAAGAATAAGTTCCTCCCACTCAGAACGATCCGGGATAAACGCCCTGAATTACCTTTGGAACCGCAGTTCACCAACCATATGGTCGGATACGAAGTCTCAAGGCACTTATGGCCGCGCATTTCCATATGAAAATATGCAATGGGGTCAATCCAATGATTGCCTCCATCGCAGCTGTGGGACAGGCAAGCCGTTGCAGTTTGCTGCACTTTAGGATCGACGTAACCTGTTTAGTCTTGGGCCACCAAACTATAGCGGCATAAGTGACCACAGGTTTAACGATCGTATTGTACATCCAGTACATGGTTTGTGGTGCAAGACTCCATGTCTAACCCAAAAGCCTTTTGCAGGCCCATATGGCCCTAGTGGCTTTACTGATGACGTAGTCCAGTTGAGCGTTTCAGTTCAGTCTCTTGTCTAACTTTATTCCCAAATGTTTGACTAAGTCTGAGTACTCAACTGTGGTACCCTGGATGCAAATAGGACCTAGGTCCACTTTGTAGTGTTTGGAGAAAGGCACCAGGACAGCCTTATTTGGGTTGATTGACAGACCCCCTGCAGTACACCGTATTTGAACTTCTCGGAGTGCTGTTTTCATGACCTCTGTAATGGTCAGGTCAAACTTCCCAGAGACGATGATGGCAAGGTCATCTGCATAGCCGATGACATCGAAACCAGATTGGGATAGTTTGATCAAAAGTTCATCCACAACTAATGACCACAGTAACGGGGATAAGACTCCACTTTGAGGGCAGCCCTTAATAGCTTTTTTTCACATGTGCCCCGAAAGTGCCTCTTTCATGCATGTTCTCTTGACCGAAAATGGCGTTTTCCAGACCTCTCCGAGAAAGCGGGCGGTAAAGTATCGAGCCGGGCAGTAAAAATCTTTACCTCCCGCTTCGAGTTACTATGTACTGCCTGCTGCTCATAGTTTTTTAACTTATGAAAAAAACCCAGAGCCTTTCAGATTGCCAGGCACTCTGTTACTAGGCAACCGAGCCATGCATACCAACAAATATAAATAGCGGTATAAACGCGACACTTTACTGCGTGTACTCGGTGTTATTCAAAGCTTATCCACTGAATTGTGTGAGGATCCAGGTTTCTGAGAGCCAGTGCTCTACAAATAGAATCATAGCCAGTATTAACGAAAGCACCTTCGATGTCAAGGAATGCACATAAAGCAGTTTCCTTAGCGAGGAAGGCTTTCTCGATTTTGCTGACCAGGTGGTGTAAAGCAACCTCTGTTGATTTACCCTTCGAGAAAGCGAACTCGGAGCTATGTAGAGGAAGGGAGAGCTCCAGCTTGCACCTAAATATAAGGTCTAGCAGCCTTTCCATCGTTTTCAAAAGGAAAAAGGTTAAGCTGATAGGTCTGTACAATTTGGGCAGCTCCAGGAGCCTGTTTCCCTGTTTGGGGATAAAAACCACCACGACTTTCCTCCAGATATGGTAGGAATATATCCCCAGTTGAAGCTGGCTGTAAAGAGGCAGCCCAGGTTGTCGATACAGATTGAGGCACTTCTGAAGGAGCGCCGGAAAAACTCCATCCCCTCGCGGGGATTTATAGGGTTGAAAGGAGGCCACTGCCCATTTGACCTTGTCACGGTCGAAGATGTTCTCAGAAATACTTCAGGAATAACGGTCTGGCATGGTCCTATGACTACACCTACACCCAGCATCCAATGGATAAGCGGTCTGAAGGATTGACCTCAAAGTTTCTTCATGGTTAGAGGTGTAGGAGCCGTCCTCCCTTTTGAGAAGGCCCACTCCGTTGAAGGAGTCTTTTGGAAGTAGCTTTTGGAGTCTAGTCGCTACTAGTAGATTCTGAAGGCTCTCACAGTGTTTCCTCCAGGCAATCCTTTTGGAACGCAACTCCTTGTTGTGGGCTGTTAGGGTGAACCTATATTCATCCCAATGCCCGGTATGTTTTGGTCTATTAAAAAATCTCCTAACATCCCTACGCATTGCAGCTAATCTGTCGTTCCACCAGGGCACTTTACGCGACGACTGAAAGGAAGAGACAGTGTTGCTGTCATGGTAGGAGAAGATCAGCACGTCAGTAAGCTGCGTGGCCGCATTCTCCAGTTCACACACTGAGCTGATAGAAGTGGCAAGCAGGTCTGATTTCGAGGCCATAAGCGCATGAAACTTAGACCAGTTGGTTTTATTGGGAAGGAAGGGGCGCGGATATGTGGGAGACCCCCTGTATCGAACCTAATGTGCAGATGGTACGACAATGAGGCCTCATCCAAACACGCCAGTTTTCAATCGTATCGGAGAGAAGCTTACTAGTGAAGGTGAGGTCCAGCACCTCCTCTCTGCTAGCAGTGACAAAAGTGGGTTTGCATCCCCTATTTGCGATATCTATGTTATTCATAACAAGAAATTCTAGGAGACACTCACCTCTTTCGTTTGCATCGGTACTCCCCCTAATGGAGTGGTGAGCATTTTCATCACAGCCCATAACGAATTGTCGGTTTGTCCCGCGACAGAACTCAATTAGTTCTTGAACCTCCTGGGGTGGCACTATAGCTACATCCGCCGGAAAGTAGGCAGACGCAAGGACGATTTCCTGGAATCATTTGGCTGTGGGAATCGTTACCGATATCGCCACTAGATCTCTAGAAATAAAGTTAGTAATGGAGAGATGAGTGACACGATTGTCAATTAAAAGGGCAGTACGAGGCGTCCCGCATCTCTGATCATATAGGTACTATACTTGAACCGGTGGTAAGTCCTCTGACTTTGCCATTGGTTACCCAAGTCTCCTGAATAAGAGCAAGGGTAAGATGCCTCTCCGCGAAAGCCTTGCACAGGGTGGAGGATGCCCCTTTCGCATGCTGTAAGTTAATTTGGAGTGTCCTTATGGCGCTCATTTTTTCTCCAAGAAGCGTTTGACAAGCCCGGTCTTTTTGGCTTGTCTGGGACCCTTAGTCCTGCTGGTTTTGCCCTTGGGGTGCAGATTTGCTCCTTGCTCCGACTCCGGGGTCGCCAGGAGTGTTCTTTCTCCGCCCCGCTGTTGGCTCTGTCACAGCCTCCCTAGCGCTTGCAGCAGATGCGGGGGCCGGATCTGGAACAACGCCAGATGGCCCCGGAGTCGGTACGAGCACAGCTCCATCGTCAGATGGCCCTATGGCCAAGATGACGGCATTGCTGCAGTCCTCGGTGACACCAGAAGCATTGGGAGGTGACGTTTCAGACCCAATGGTCTGCGTGTCTCACGAAGATCCCTGCCCTTGTGGCTGCTTCATTGAAGAATCTCGGTCGAATCCGATAGTAGATTCAGGAAAGGCAGACCTGGATATTTAAATAAAGGGTAATCCAAAAAACGCGCCCACATGTTTTTTTAATAAAACACAAACTTTTTTTTATTGAAAATATGATCCATTACAATATTATACGTGGAACAGAATATCTAACAGAATATATTTTAAGCGTTTTAAAAGTGTCGACAATGCAAATTTGTTCTTAAAGGGGGCGGCATCGGCGGATGTGCACTGGGCGGCAAAGTGCCTAGCCGCGGCCCTGACTAGACCATTATTGTGCTACGAAATAGACATTTGTTGGTATAACAAAAAATATTGATTTGCACATTGTTTCTTACTGCTGCTCTGCTTCACAGCATATAAGATGTTTGATGCGCAGAAAAACGATTTGTTGTGTTTTTGAACTTATAATTTGTTTTTGAACAGGCTGCACGCGGCAAAACATGTGTCATGGGATTTTGACCAGGCATTATCTATTCATTTGTGTTCCTGAAATCATTTTGACGGTCGATATTTGTACATTTTGTCTTTCACAGAAATTTAGTGCGTCAGTTCAAGTGGCAATATGGAGTCTGCTATTTATACAGTCACAATTTTGATAGCCGTTGTAACTGCTAGTAGATTGTCAAAATTGTGACTGCAAAATTAGGATAGAGCTCGCGCCATAAAACAAGGGAATCATAAAATCGCTGTTTCCCTGCGCAGTGACACTCTCAAGTCTCCACAAGCGAGCAAAGTCACTCTACTTGTTTAAAAAATTGTCTCAAGTTGAGACTTACCACACATTTGTGATTGAGTTGTGACTAGTGACTGCTTTTAGAATACGGGTATTAGACTACTTACACGACTGACTTTCGGGGATGAAAAATTAGTCTCTAGCGCGGTTGGCTGTACGATCCACATTTATATCGCATCTAAATCGGATTGAAAGTGTCCATTTTGTGGTTTGGGTTTTGCTCTCCGTGTTTTATATCATTACGCTAAATGACTGATATCTTAAATTTTTTGGTCACCCGCCCGTTGTGTAGGAGTTACTTCGACTAGGGTTTTAAGCTTGTTCGCCCTTTTATCGTCAAATAAAGCAGTAATATTATTCCGTATTTTGTTTGAAATCAAGGGCATTGCGCCAAGCCAGACTCTTGGATCCGCCCAAGACTCCACACATATGGAGTTTTGTATGATAGCTGAAGCTGTAGTATTGGTTATAATCATGTTTTTAGGAGACATCATTGCCTATCCATTGATAAGAATTTTCCAGGCAGAATTCATTAATTTTTTTGAAATGGTACAGCAAATAATAGTTGAAATTTAAAAGTTTCCAAGGTATTCAAAGGCATGTGACAGGTGGTCCGCCCGGTTTTCTTGCCTTCAATGCTCTAACATCAATATCAACAATATATACACGCGGTAACTTGTTCCTTTGGTGCTCCATTTCACCTTGTATACCCACTTTTTGGAGTTTTTCTTAAAAATTACATACAATCAATTTTTTTGCGATGTCGGTGAACTCGCATGAGGATTATATAAATAGCAACTCTAAGCGTTCAGTAATAGACCAGTTCAACTAGGTGACAAAGCACTTCTTTGAAGGAAATCAAAAGTAAAAGATAAGGAAATAAAACCAACAAAACCCAACCTTCATTAATCATTTAAACAAATCACCTTTTCAAATTCGTCTGTCATATTGATCATCTTTCCACCAAAGGTAAGCATAGATTCTTACAACTAGTTATTCCATCAAATTGATTATAAACAGTAAAAAGTTTTAATCATTCAAAAAATTCCACCAGTTTTACATATTTTTTTTCTCCACATCTTTTCAAATAAAAATGAAATTTTTTTGCAGCTCAAAATGAATATTCTACACGCATTTCTTGTCATCTTGGCATTAAATTTTTGCGAAAATTAATGACCAAGCAATTTCCTCGCACCGATATCAGGTAGTAAGAACTCGCGCAAAGGTGTTAATTGATGATATATCAATGAAGATAAATTCCTTCCAGTGAAATTGGAAAGCATTGAACTTCGCTAATTAGTGATTCAAATTTGATCATCGTTTTCGTCATCAAAAGGTGAATATCACATCGCTGCCAGGTGAGAACCGTTTTTTATGTGAATTTTATTGTAATATGTGCCGCCGGTTTTGCTGCTGGATACGTAATATTACGACAATTTTTTTGTTGCTTTTTTTTGTTTTTGGAAAAAGAAAATTCATGATGAAATTTTTCGCATAATAATAATTTTAAAATATTACCCATTGTTATTAATAATTAACAGAACCTTTACTGCTGCTGGATCTTGAACTCTTTTTTCGGCAAGAATATACACATAATTTTTTTTTTATAAAATTAAAAAATAAAAATTTAAATGACGTGAATTTTTACCTTGTGTGAATTTTTTGAATGCCACTTTTATTTTATTGTTTATATTTAGTTATGTTAGCTAAAAATTAGTTAGAGGTAACAGGGAAAAAATGAAATCTATTGTTTCTCGTTTGGGCTTTGCTGTTTCTTTTAAATTAAAGCTATTTTTTTTATTATCATATGCAGTTAAGTGATTAAATTTTAATTAATATTTAATTTATTAAATTTAGTGTATGACACAGCATTTAACTGTAAAAGGAGTTAGTATATACATGTAGGAAAAGAAAACCATATTTATTTTGATATGTTAGCATTTTGCCATTGACAGAGGAAAATTACATTACAATAAAGAAATATTTAGGTACTACGCTAAGACGAGAGTCGTTTTGGTTTTTTTAAATTAAACAAATTTGAAGCAATTTAAAGGGCCAATTACAATGATTCCGTTCGGCCCAATCGGTTGCGAAAAAGTTGAAATTTATTCAACTTTTTCGTTCCGATCCGTAAATACCATTGCAACTACCTTTCCGAACTGCCATATAAATTCTAAGCCAGGGGTGGCCAACTTTTGTTACATATGATCTACTTTTTATCACAAAAATGGATCGCGATCGACTTGTTGTCATACCAGTACCAGGTGTGAAATACATATGTGGCGGCAGCCAACGTCAGTGTAAATGGAGCTTAAAAGACAAAGAATCCAATTGCTGCTCACAAACTCTTCACGTCGTCGCATCAAATAACGCCATCAATGCACAACAGTACATCACGATTTGGATGGATTTGCAACACCTTAAGATTTTTTCCTCGGAAGCTCACAACCACTAAAAAGTATTATAATATCTATGACAGAGAACTTCTGGCGATGCATCAGGGAGGGAAACACTTCAGTCATCTTTTAGAAGGAGGAGAATTTAGTATATTCCACAAACCACTTACCTTTGCTTTTGAACAAAACTCCGCATCACCACGTCAACTTCGACAGCTAGATTTCATCGACCAGTTCTCAACGAATATACGATAAATTAAGGAAAACGCAACGACATAGCAGTTCTATTATCTAGAATTGAGGAAATATAAATGTAACAACAGAGGCAATAGATTTCAAGGAATTTGCAGAGGCCTAGTCAAATTACGACGAATTAGGGGATTTGTTACCAGACGTAAAAGAAAGCTCGTCCTTGCTGCTCAAGAGCTTTGCTGTGGAAGTCTATAGCGACATCAGTCAAGACTAAATTCGACCTTACGTACCTGAACTTCTTCAATTAGTCATAAAAAAACTACACTGTCTGGCTCATCCGGGGTTAAAGACAACCACCAGAGGGAGGTTAGTAAACGCCTGAATAATTGAAAGTATCCACAGAACTCTAATGGCAGCGACCACGTGCTACCAAGCAACAAACTGATATGCTGTCTTGCCATTAATACTTTAAGCTGGAAACAGATACATACTGGGGTGCGGTGCATGCAGCCGATCCGCAGTATGCGGCAAGTTTTCGCTGATAGATAGTTGCGTGTTGGCCTGAGTTTGAGCATTTCCGGCTATATCGAATATGGCAATGCGGAAATATTTGAAAGTAGACCAACTTTTGCGTTGAGTGCGTTTCGCCCACGCACCTGTATATCAGACCGCTTTTGAATGCAGGCATTTCTATAATATCTATCGTCGCACGCACCGCACACACGCATGCATCTGTCTCCAGATTTCGGATTTCGAACAGCAATTAAGCCAGGCATACGAGCACTACGAAAAATTTCAAAGCATGTGAATTCGTAAAGGAATTCAAAAATAAAATTAACGAAATCAACCCTATCACTGAAAAAAATTTCTTGTTGTGATAACCAAATTTTGAGTGAAATATGACATCAAATATATTTTTTATAGTTGCAGTTACTAAAAAAATATCTTTGTGCTAACTAAAAAATACAATATAGTCGAGGAAATAAAGCACTAAAAAGAGACAAACCTAGGATTTTTTGAACAGTAAGATGGATCTTAATGCGGTTTTTTGTGTTCGATTCGTGAGAGCGTCTACAAACTTTGTGACCGGTAGTGATGAATTCATTTTGAAAAAATGCATTTCCTGCAATAAAAATGTGCATTTTAGAAGTGCATCTCAAAGAGACATTGTACCACTCTGTAAATATTGATGGAAATGAGTCGAGTTTTGCTACTCGGGGGTTTTTGGGGTCGCTGAACACGAAAATAATGACGGCAACAGTCTCCGAGCTACCTGGTACCCAGGGGGGACTGAAACACCCCTTTTAAGGGTTTTTCGCGATAAATTCAATAATAATGAAAAATAATCCAATGAAATACACTTTTTTCAATATTTATTTGCGAAGGTGGTTGATTTATACCCTTAAGGGGTTAAAACTACCCCTACAATTTGAAAAATCAACTTTAAATAAAAGAAATTGCAAAAAAAATTTTTTTTACTATTTGCTTGAAATTTGGTTGAATAGGTATTATCATCCAAGAATATATTATTATCAACCCTTGAGGGGGTAAAACTACCCCTAGATTAAAGTTATATTTGAAAAAAGATTGAAATTTTTTTTGCATTTAAATTTTATTTCTATCTACGAAAACAAATTTTTCTTTAATGTATTTTTTATTCTGTTTCGATTTAGGGGTGGTTTGGAGGGGTTAGAATAAATTTCCCAAATTTTTTAATAATATTTCATCAAAAATAAAAATTATATGCAAAAAAATTAATTTAATCTTTTTTCAAATTTAACTTTAATCTAGGGGTAGTTTTACCCCCTCAAGGGTTGACAATAATATATTCTTGGCTGATAATAACTATTGAACCAAATTTGAAGCAAAGAGTAAAAAAAATTTGCTATTTTTTTTCAAATTGTAGGGGTAGTTTTAACCCCTTAAGAGTTAAAAATAAATTTATTTTTGCCTGAAAATACGCATACAATGGAATTTAAAGCATAAACTTGAAAAAAAAAATGTTTTCACATTTTTTTATTTTCAGTCGATTTAGGGGTGGTTTCAACCCTTAAAAATTATCCCTTATCATAAAATTTGGCTTGATTTAGTATAAATCAACCAACTTGCCAAATAAATATTGAAAAAAGTGTATTTCATTGGATTATTTTTCATTATTGTTGAATTTATCGCGAAAAACCCTTAAAAAGGGGTGTTGCAGTCCCCCCTGGGTACCAGGTACCTCGGAGACGGTTCCCGTCATTATTTTCGTGCTCAGCGACCCTAAAAACCCCCGAGTAGCAAAAGTCGACTCATTTCCATCAATATTTACAGAGTGGTACAATGTCTCTTTGAGATGCACTTCTAAAATGCACATTTTTATTGCAGGAAATGCATTTTTTCAAAATGAATTCATCACTACCGGTCACAAAGTTTGTAGACGCTCTCACGAATCGAACACAAAAAACCGCATTAAGATCCATCTTACTGTTCAAAAAATCCTAGGTTCAGTGCTTTATTTCCTCGACTAATAAGAGTAACTAGATCTTCAACTTTATTCGTTTAGTTGCCTACATAAAATAATTCAGAATCGAATGTGGCGTCAGTACTACTAGAACACCTTGACTTTGAAATGACTTTTTCTACATTTGTGGAAGTACTAACTGGCTTCTGCACTTTTCATCACTGAAAAGTGATGTTATAATAATTTAAGGGTTGTCACACAATAAAAATATTTTATTAATTTTTTTGTTCCAACAACTAACTTTTTTTTTAGTTACATAAAGATAGTGTCACTTGCTATTAATTTTAGTTAGGCTTCTCCTTGTTATTATAACTATTCTTATGTAGTGTAGTTTAAATTATACATGTACATATATAGTAGATCAAACTACAAAAAAATGTTGTGTCAAGTATTTTGTGCGAAATCAATTTTTTTTATTAACACATAATTTTTAGTTTTTTCAGTGCAGAGCAGCTGTATCACATGCAAAACAAATCGTTTTCATCCAGGAGGATTTAAACAAACTGCCAGTTCATGTTCAAAAGAGACGATATAGTCTGAATATCTTTAAACCCGCCATGCGAAGGTCCTTTCGAGGTGTTGGAGATAAATCCCAAGTATTTGGTAATACGGATACGGATAAAAGGAGAGAAAAGCAGCTAAAGCTCGCATTCTTAGAAGAAAACAATGTTCAGCAGTAAAAACAAATAAGTAAACCTCGAAGAAAGGTTAGTTGCTAGGCATTCAACGACCTTTGCAAAAAACCAGTGCCAACAAGGAGCAACACAGCATAGAATATGGAGCCTCAATGTAGACGAAGAGGCGAAGAAAAATCACTATTCCAATGCGATATCGTGCTGTCGCTAGAGCGGGAGTATATGGCGACAGCCAGCACTAGTGTAAATGGAGGTTAAAAGGCGAAGTAATTCGATGCCACGACCATAAGATGTTTATACACGTGTATTTCAATACGAGCTTCTATTGCTAGATAATTAAAATATACGATTTAAAACTGTTTTTAATTTGTTAAATCACTGGCCGTGTATTTCTATGATTCGACTAATCTTCATGCATTTGCGGGTTGCGTGAAGCTACAATTGTAACACGTGAAATTATGACGACCAACGAGCGAGCGATCGACCAGAATTGGCCTTGCGATAGACCGGTCGATCAAGATCGATGATCGACTTGTTGGCCACCCCTGTTCTAAGCAAACTTCGAATTTTAACTTTGACAGCTTAGCGCATTGGAAGGGAGGGGATTCATTGTAATTGGCTTGGCCCTTAAGGCTGTGTTCCGAAATATAACCCAGCATACCGGGCAGCTCTAGTGAGGTCATTAATCGACGCCATATTGTACTGGTATGCCACCATATTGTTCTGGTGTGACATACTGCTAATAACAATAAAATAATAGTCAAAATCAATCTACAATAGCTCCTTGTAATTTTAGCATTAATTGGCAATGTTGGCAGCAGGAAACAAAAAATATGGCTATATTGGAAAAAAAAATTCTAAAAAAGATAGCGTTTTTGTTTTTGGAATGGCGAACCTAACCTACAAAATTACGGAATTACGAATAACAAAAAAAATTGAGCTCGGATCGATAAAAATCAAATTATAAAGTTGTAGGTATTCAAATTATCTTTCGATTGATATATATAAAGTTATAGGTTAGAGCACAAAACATAGAGATAACTGCAAAAAACTGTTAAAATTCACGTTTTTTAATTTGCTAATAACTTTTGTTTAACGCAACTTATATATCTGTTATTTACCAAAAATATTGCTTCTTGCTAGCTGAAAAACAGGTTTTCTTTTGCAAAATTTGAATACTTTCCTTAAAATTTCACTTTTTGTAAAAAAAGGCGTTCTTCTAAAAACGCTCCCCTTGGTCTACGGATTGTTCTAGAGTACCGTTCTAGAGCTTAAAATTTTCTTCAATACTTGTACTATCACGTACAAGTAACAAAAAGTCTATTAAAAGGTTTTCCAGTACTTAAAATGACCCCAAAAACATGAAAAAACAGACTTTCGATTGTAAAAACTAACTTTTTGAGTCTGTTTTTTCATTATTAATATGTTTTTGGGGTCATTTTAAGTACTGGAAAACCTTTTAATAGACTTTTTGTTACTTGTACTTGATAGTACAAGCATTGAAAATTGTAAGCTCTAGAACGGTACTCTAGAACAATCCGTAGACCAAGGGGAGCGTTTTTAGAAGAACGCCTTTTTTTACAAAAAGTGGAATTTTAAGGAAAGTGTTCAAATTTTGCAAAAAAAAACCTGTTTTTCAGCTAGCAAGAAGCAATATTTTTGGCAAATAACAGATATCTAAGTTGCGTTAAACAAAAGTTATTAGCAAATTAAAAAAACGTGAATTTTAACAGTTTCTTGCAGTTATCTCAATGTTTTGTGCTCTAACCTCTAACTTTATATATATCAATCGAAAGATTAATTTGAATACCTACAACTTTATAATTTGATTTTTTTCGATCCGAGCTCAATTTTTTTTGTTATTCGCAAAAAAGCGTCGCCATGCCAAATTCAAAAACAAAAAACGCTATCTCTTTTAGAATTTTTTTCCTTATAACCATCTTTTTGGTTTCCTGATGGCAATTATTATTGTTGGCCCCGTATGTGAGGAAGGACGATTCCGGAGACTCTACAATGACGAGATCTACGAGCGCTATCGCGACATAGATGTTGTGAGGAAAATAAAGCTCGGTAGACTCCGGTGGGCAGGACATCTACCTCGTATGAGTGAAGATGAGCCTGCTCGGAAAGTTCTCTGCGGTAAGACTTATGGGGTGCAACAGCGAGGGAGACCCAACCTCCGCTGGAAGGATGGCGTAGACCAGGACGCTCAGAGCATAGGGATGCCAAATTGGATGACATCGGCTCAGAATCGGGACCGGTGGAGAGAACAGTTGCGAGAGGCCAGGACCGGATCCCGGTTGTAGAGCCGTTAAAGAAGAAGAAGAAGATGGCAATTATTAGGCTGGCCGCACACGTACGGTTTCCGTGTTCGTTTTCCGAATACGGAATTCCGACTCGGAATTCCGTGAGCCTAGCGCAGACGTTCGGTTTTTGGCTTCCCGAACGCACGGCTTATGGATTTCGAACCGAATATCAGGAATGGTTTCTGAACGGAAAATTTAAGAACGTGTGCGCTGTGTCGAGTTATTTGTATGAAATGCCTGCATTCGGGTGTCCGAGTACGGAAACCGAACACGGAAACCGTATGTGTGCGGCCAGCCTTAGATGGATTTTTGTAGATTGATTGGACTAATATGCAAAAAGCTCGATTCGAGTAAAACGCGTTCAAAGTTTTTTTTGCTATTTTCCGTAAAATAAGAAAATGTAAATGAATTTTATACAAATTATCTAAACAAATGTGACTTAAAACGTTTTTCTAATACTATAATATCATATTTTAACCTCCAACACTTTTACATAAAAAGTTATGCGAGGAGAAATACTTTTGCATTGTAATTCCTGTATAAGAGTCTCGTTGCAACCAAAGGAGAAAACAACTGTCATAACAACTATAATAACTCATAAATCATTTCTCCCATGCTTCCTCGTCCCATTTGTTTCAAATAAAAAACATAAATATGCTTTTGAATCATTTGACCATTGCGCAGAGCGTCCACTCTTATCTAAAGAAAAAGATTTATAGTCTTATAATGGGTCCGCCATGTAACGTTTTTTTTCAACTAGTGCTTATTTCGTGTATGGCAACACTTACCTCATGTCTGATTTGACAGATAATTAGTTTTATCCTTCCGCTGAACGAATATGGTTGTGTATACGCTTGAACAACGCTGGGAAATATTGCGACATTACTTTGAAAATCATGGTAATGTTGCAAAATGTGTGCGAAAATTGCGTACGGATTTTGGAAGAAGAGAAGCACCGTCAGCTCCGTATGTTCGTTACCTTGTGAAAAAAGTGAAAGAAACTGGCATCCTCATCGATAAACCAACGCGTGAAAAGCCAAAAACAGTGCGCACACCCGAGAATATTGCTGCTGTGGCGGATTTTGGTCCAGAGGCATAATTGGGCCATTTTTCTTCGAAAATGAGCAAGGAGTGGCCGTTACAGTCAATGGCGATCGTTATCGGGCCATGTTGAACGAATTTTTGTTCACAGAAATTGAAGAGGAGGATATTGGCAACATTTGGTTTCAACAGGACGGCGCTACGTGCCACACAGCCAACGCTACACTTGATGTTTTGCGCCCTGTTTTTGAAAATCGCATTATCAGCCGCAGAGCTGATGTCGTTTGGCCACCTCGGAGCTGCGATTTCACACCGTTAGACTACTTTTTGTGGGGTGCCGTCAAAGATAAGTGTTACGCCGACAAACCAGAGACAATTGACGCTTTAAAGGACAATATTCGTGAAGCCATGGTGAAATACAGCTGCACACAATCGATAATGTACTTAAAAATTGGACCGATCGTGTAGGCTACTGCATGGCCAGCCGAGGCAGCCATTTGAATGAAATTATTTTCCATCATTAACCGGATGGATTGTACTTTCAAATAAAAAAAGAAATTTGAAAAAATATTCAGTAGTTTTTTTTTATAGCATTTTCAAAAAAAAAAAGTTATTTGGCGGACCCGTTAGATTGTTTGCCACCTGTAAATCTATATAAATATAATTGGAGTGTCTGTCTGTGATTTCAAAATAATTGTCATTTTCTAAGCTCATACGGTTATTTACATGATATTAAACCAAAATCCAGTATTTTTAAAATTTTTGTCTGTCTGTGTGTCTGTCTGTTTGCCCGGGCTAATCTCGGAAACGGCTTATCCGATTACGATGAGACTTTCACAGTAAGATTCAGTATTTTCGTGGGCATGTTTTAGGCTTTTTTTTTAATGTATATATATATATGTATCCATGAATATGTATGTATGTAGCCAAATCTTGAAACTTGATTTTTACCCACTTCCATATACCCGATCAACTTCAAATTTTGCACATATGTATAGTTCGCGTGGCAATGCAATCTGACCATTTTGTAACAAAATCAAGATGGCGGTTCGAAAATGGCGGTCGAATTTTCCAATCGTGCTCCGCGTCCCCCGACATGGATATCAAATGAAAGCGTATGACAAGTAGAATACAATTAGCTATGCGGTGTCATTCAAAATTCAATATGGCGGCCAACACAAAATGGCGGATTACCTTTTTCTTTATAACGCCTTCGGTATACCCATACCAAATGAAATCGTGTAACGAGTATAGTACAGTAAGCGGTGTGCCGTCATTTTACATCTAATATGGCGGTCACTACAAAATGGCGGAAGACATATAATAGACTAAAAAGGAGAAAATACAAAAAATAGTTTAAAAAAACTAAAAAATAAGCTTTTATTTTAAAATGAACTAAAAAAGTAAAAAATATCATTGAACGTAGTTTTTATTCCTCCACCCAGTATGTATATAAAAACAATCTACCTTTCGAAATGTAAAAAAGCATGTTTGTTCGGACTAATCTTGGAAACGGCTAAACCGATTGCGATGGGACTTTCACGGGAAGATTCAGTATTTTCTTGGGCATGTATTAGGCTTCAGTCGGTTCCGACTATTGGTTCAGACGAAAAACTTGATCCAATAATCGGAGAAAAGGGAGTGGAAACTTTTTTTGTCATTCTAATTGTAAACCTCAAAGCTCGAAGCGGTTAATCCGATTTTAGGACTTTCACGGGATGATTCAGTACCTTCTTAGGCGTTTAGCCTACTTTTCACTCTGATCCGACTATCGGAAAACATGACTCGATAATCGAAGGAACGCGAATGAAATGCTGTCACGGTGAGATATTGTTCTTTCAATTTGCGGAAATAATGTGAAGGTTATGGATTAAGGTCACCTCCGCCAATGATCAATGGGCCTGATGATAGTTTAAACAGGGAATATGGATATCGAACACAGTGAACGGGGGGGGAACAAAATGTTGAGGACGCCATGGGGCAAGTTCTGCACAGGGTGAGAGACGTGTTTTAGATTGTTGGCAATGTAGCACAAAATTTTTTCTATAGTTGTAACACACTTTTTATGAGTAACTCTAAATTGTTTATTTTTTTATTTGGTAGTGCTAAGCTCAGGAATCACCCTTTGTACTACCAGTCCGATATATCGATTGTCAAATCATGGTGCAATGTCTAGCAGTGAGCTTAGTAAGGGGGAGAACAGGTTAAGGGTTATGGGAGTTCGAGAGGTTTTGAAGAACCCTGCGTTTGAACTCTTGGATATGGTAGGGGTTCGGAAATACTGACTGCGAGAGATTATTCTACAGTCGAGTTATGTGCCCAAAATTATTTTTTGAAGATTTGTTATTTTTTTCCTAAATCCTTTTTTCATTAAAAGGCGTTGCAACGCACGCGGGTTTTTGCTAGTTGAAAATATATTTGTTGGATAAAAAACGACAACAGATTTCAAAAGTTTTTGGCCATTGTCTTGGGAAGACGAAAGAAGAGCGGAAAAAAGCCTATGTAGGCTTATGTTATATTGGTATCAGAGTAATAACGGTAAATCATTTTTTACGGGTTATTAGAATATAAAATAGTTCTTTCAGTTTTGTAGTTTGTGAAAGACATCGACGTCAATAATAAAAAATAGAAATTGTAGTGGAAAATTTTGTTTTTCGCGAGTGAAAATATTAAGATAATTTAAGTAAAACCAATTTTAAGATTCTTTAAGTAAAAGTAATATTAAGATACTTTAAATTTACGAGTTGGAAATTACAATACATTTGGTGCAGATTCTTTTTTTGGCTCAAATTTGCCGTTGAATGCCCGTTTGTACAGCTCAGTACTTGGCCATTTAAATCTTTTGATCAAGTTTGGCCGTCGTTAGGCCGAATGTGATCATATTAATTCAATTCAAACTTTACGGCCACCATATCCGTGTTCGCCCGCTGTAAGCCATTTTTTTAGTTTTACTCGTGTGCTTATGAAAACCCCACCCATTCTCAAATTAAGAATGTTAGGCTTTCCACAAGCTCTTCCAGTATGGTTCCAGTCTTACTTAGCTGACAGAAATCTATAACCATTGAAGCGTCATCTGGTGTCCCTCAAGGAAGTCATCTTGGCCCTCTCCTCTTTATTCTATCATTGACATTATAGAATCTTGACACTGTAGAATCTTGATTTACGCTGCTGAAAAAAATTCTACAGTCCCATAAAGAGTATCGAGGATTGCAAGCTTCTGCAAGTTCACCTTGACAGCTTTTACTTTTGGTAAATGCGAAATCATGACTTTTAGTAGGAAAGGTGGTCCTATAATTTTTAACTACACCTTTTCTAATGAGGGTATCCCTCGTGTTAATTTTGTTAAAGATCCCAATATTAGATTTGATAGTAAGCTGGATTTTTCCAGTCATATCAACTATATTTCTTCCAGAGGTAGTTTAGTCCTGGGTTTTATAAAAATGGGGTCCAAAGAATTTAACAACCCTTGATCACTAAACACCTATACATTTCTCTTGTCAGACCATTACTCGAACATGCGTCCCAGGTTTGGTCTCCTCAGTACTCTTCGCACGCTGGAAGTATTGAATCGTTTCAACGGAGGTTCGTTCGATTCGCACTGAATTATATCCCTTTAGAAAACCCAGTGTGAAGCATGGAGTATCTCCCAAAAATCCGCAGATAAGATGGATATATTTGAGAGGTTTCCAGGTTCTCCGAAGGATATAAGGCCCAACCAATGAAGATAACGCCAAAAAAATACGATAGGCAGTTTTTTGAAAATTGTTGCTGGGGAAGCATCCGAGGAGAGAAAAAAAAGAAATTTTTAAGAATAGTTTTGGATAGATGCAGAAGGAAAAAAAACTAACCCGGAGTCTCGACCGTTCGGAACTGGGTGTTAACCTACCATCTCCATAGACGAATTTCTGAGTGTCGGACCATATCCCATTTTCGGAAGGTGTCCGAAATCAAGACAACGAGCCCCTATTTTGGTGTGGATATTTTTTTGTGAGAAGGACCCCCTGGAATGGTGAAGTTGGCGCTGTGAATCTCTTCTCAACTATACAGGCAGACTGTAAATTCCCCGGGAAGAACAGATTCATCTCTAATAGCAACCCTCGAATCTAGGAAAAAGTTGCAGCTGAATGAACACAGAATCCGGATAGGGAATCTTATCCATCAGTAAGGATCCTTCACCACAGGAGCCCAGGTACCCTTTTATATAAGTTTATTAGTGCGATATTCCAAAAAATTTTGGAGCTGAAGAATAAGGCGTCACCGAAATCAGTGGCAGCTAGTTCCCATAGCACGGCCCATGGCCTAGAGACGCCTGAAGTTAGATATCGTTAGAGGGCTCAAATAGTACATTAGCTACCCTTAACGTGTTCCGGCTACGCTGAAGGAAGTGATTCTGGTAACGTCGAGAAGACGGCCATTTACTAATAAAAATAGCAAAAAAAAAATTAGTGTTAATTCTATTTATTCATTACGCTTACACCACACAGTTGCGTTATATTTAAATTAACGATTTGACAGCCATAGAATTTTAATTTTTGATTTTTTTCTATGAAAACTTATATAATGAAGGAAAGATAAAATTAAGTTTTTTTGTAGCTATAAGGTGTTGTGATTTGGTTTGAATCATTTTTCTTGTTGGTCAGTTTTGCTAATTTAGCGGTTTGTGTCTCTTGGTAACACTGATTACCTGGACTTAATTTTTTTGTGGCACTAAGGTATTATTGGTTTATATAACACAGGTCTAGCATGTAAGAAGGAAAACGTCGTGGTACCAGGGCGGGTTTTTTCCAGACCTCTATTTAAGGTTATTCCCCAAATACCCTGTTGATCTACATTCATTTTACACTTTACTGGCTAATGTACATTAACACCACTTAAATAATTGACTTGGTAAATTTCAGAGCATATTTTGTTTCTACCAGGTAGTTTGGAATACAGTTATTGTAAATTTTGTTGTTATTTGATTACCTTTTATTTGAAAATGTTAAATATTAAATGGTTTTTGTCGGTGTAATGAATTAAACGAATTGTGGTATACCGAATAACTGAGTTTATGGTGGGAGTAAGGGATATTTGGGGGTTTTGTTGCGATTTAAGTTTAGGTAGGAGGATGTCTTGCTAAAGACTACACAGGATGGCGTAGCGGCGAACGATGTCTCCGGCCCGCAGAACTTTCGTTTCCAGGTACCTTCGACGTTCTCTTAAGTAACCCGCGTCAGCTCATTAGGGGGGCGCTCATATGCAGGTAAGTGGTGGTGCGGTAGTTCACGTGGTACCCCTGGAGTACTACACGACTCCCCGGGCGAGCCTGCCCTACTCTTGAGGCCCGGGGTACCACCGAGGTTTAGGTTACTTGGAATTTTCGTTCAAATTTTTGTATTTTGGTATGTGGATCTGAGGGTGGTTTCTTCGGGCAACCAATCCAAGGACCACATTACAGTGTCAAGGCTGATGCAGCAAAACTCCTCAACATCAGAAACTGGAAACAAGCTGCGCAACAGAGAGAGGTCTGGAGGAAGAAGCTGATGGAGGCGAAGGCTCGAGTTGAGCTGTAGAGCCATCGAAGAAGCAGAAGAAAACCCATTAGTTCTTCCACCATATGAATCCCGGCTTAAGATACTCAACTTAATCTCTCTTTACAAGCGGCCGATGTTGTATTTGTTCATCAGCTCTTTAATGGAAAGGTCGACTCAGGTTTTCTAAGTCGCCGTGCGTCATTTAGAGAGTGTGGTTATAATCTGAGAGAGCCACCTCTCTTACACATCAACTCCTCTAACACGAATTACGGCAGATTTGAACCTGTAAATCGCATGTTCATTAACGTGAACAAAAATAATGTCTTCAGGATTGAGCATTGGTAAAGATGTCCTTAAAAGGAGTCTTTTTAATCTCAGGTGACCGCTTACGATTCCTGTTGTTTCGCTTCTGTGTGTGTTACATGTTAATTTGTACTTCTTTTGTTTTATGTTTGCATGCTTAGTTGAGCCTCATCTCAGCGCTTGCTTGTGCTGAGTTGGTTATTTTTCTTGGCCCAGCTGAGAAGTGCGCCTTCTGTATTACCGAGGCCATACACAGTCTAATTTGTTTGCAAGCCTGTTTGCAATATTGTTTGAATGTTTCGAATACACACTATCAAACAAATAGTCAAACAGAATTTCAAACATCATTTCATATGTTTAGCGTGTCGTAGTCGTATATCGGATAAATTTATTAATCGGGAAGATTTTCGAAAAAAATGTGTATCAAACAAAAGGTGTTGTGTTTAATAATTATATCTGAATTATAAAAATTATTTCCGAATCACCTCTGCAACTTTCAACGAACTCCTCCGCAAAGTTACACCTTTCATAAGCCGAAATGACTGATAAATTTGAGGAAATGTTTGCAAACGGTAGCATACACGAACAAATTCTACATCACATAAGTAGTCACGCCCCCAAAAAATCAAAACATTTTGATTTTCTTCAAACTATTTGTCAAACAAGAAAACTGGTTTGCAAACAACCCTACACACGCTCATTCACTTGTTTGCAAACAGGTTTTCAAATAAATTTGAGTGTGTAATACACTGTGTATGGCTTCGGTTAGAAGGGTTTAATCTATTATTATAACGAAAATTACTTAAAAATATTGGAAAATATTTATATTTTAGAGTAGGTTTTGCGAATATGAAAACATATACACACTTTTGATACATTAATAGACAAGTTAAAATATCAATTGTATGCTAAAGTTAGACTATAAAATATTTGAACTATTAAATATTTGATGACCAATTTTCAACAACGATAAATCAGAAAATTTTGTTATTGATGATGTGCTGGGTGATCTACTCGTTTGTCTGAAAAGGTAATTCCCCTATATATTCGGAATTTATTAGACAATCATTATTGTACAACGCACCACTGACCGAAAGCAATATATAACTGCTATTAACGATGTCACTTCTTGTAAATTTTAAGGACGTTTATGTCAGTGAGGGGTGACAAGGCGGATAATGAAAGAAATAACTAGTTTTAGGCGATGTGGGAGTTTCAAACTCGTGGTTACATATTAAAAATGTCAATATTAATGGAAAGTTGTACCACAGAACAACATCCGGCAATTGATTTTTTCTACATATAAAATGTTTGGTAATTGTTAATAATTGGGGCTCCTGGCGTAGAGGCGTCCTAAAAAATGTTTTCACTGCATATTCGAGTTGATTTAGATAAAACTAAGCAAAAAATAGAGGTGGAACAATAAAAATAAAATTATAATGAAAATAACAGAAATTTTTGATTTTTTGTTGTTGTAACTGAATTTGATGTTGAACTTCGTCGCTGAGTGTATTAGGGCCTTAAGGCCCAAACATGGTGCCTGAGCGAATCGGTTCTTGACATTTGTTGACAAGTTTTGCACTGAGTAGAAGAGTTTTTTATTTTCGATAAATACATATATTATACAATTGATATAATTTATGGCGGATGTAGAGAAATCATAATTTAAATTTTTTCACCTCGTATTGACTGTGTTGATAAATCAGTTCCTTGGCTATTTTTCTTCAATCTTATAACTTTTCTGCAAAGAAAATAATCTCCAAAAAAATATTGATCAAGGAGTAAAAACAACTCTTAATATGCGCACAATATAGTTTTCCTTTAATGTTTTTCCTGCCCGCCAGCCAGGTTCACGAGCGAACGTGGCTTGGATGTGAATCTAATTCACAACACACTAAATGATTAAATGAATCCGTTGAGGTGGAAAATTGTCCAAACACCTCTGCGTCTGTTTATCGAGAAAAGAACCTCACTCCAACAAAAATCAAAATTGTCTTTAAAAATGAAACACGACACGTCAAACACACGTTATAAAAATTTATTCTAAAAATTCTTTGACAATATATTCGTTTAAATCAGTTAGTTTCAAATTGTAATTTTATTTCATTTAACTAGTGTAGGGAATTTAATTCATTCTAATAATTAATTACCAACAAACATATATAATATTACCAGAGTGAATAATCGTGATTTCGGACTGCTCCTGATTGTTTTGAATTCCAACGGAAAAAGAGAGGCATTTCTTACTCCCGTCTTGATTTTATAACTTCACCCTAGCGGAATTTTCTTCTAGTGTTTTCGACGAGGTCGTCGACCCCTTTCTATACTTTCACTCTGAGACTCGTAGACTCGCTATCCCCTTTCCTCTCTACGTATCAGCTGTTGACCTATATTTATCGTCTTCGATTGATCGTATTCGCTTTCTCTCCTAACTTCCCCTTTTCGGCGTTATTGGTGGAGCTTTCGGTGGTGGTCCTTGATGTTTTCGCTAATGATATTGCAGTTTTACATTTCCGACGTTTAGTTCCAAACCTCTCCGCTCTATTTTATTTTGGCTCTGGCTCTTACATTTTAGTCGTCTCGTCTGACAGTTGTCATGTGAGTGATGTTTGTTTTCGTGATATGTTGATCGTGGGTGCTAATTATTTTGTCCTGGGCGAGCTCTTGACGATGATGGTGGCGTTGAAGGACGCGTTTTATTCACAGGTAAGCTTCCTTGGGTTGCAGCTCTTTAATACCTTTCGCCGTAGGACTATTTCATAACGTCATCTCAGAACATACTCCCCCCCTTGGCATCGCTCCTTAATAGATGCCAACATTATGGTAGAAGCTGAGTCCATCCTTCGTCCTTGTAAGATTGGACCTGAAACAAAAAAGAAGTGAAGTGGACAGAAAGGGTTATAGCGCCCTGACTCGCTTTCCGGACTAGGGATTGGGAGGTGAGAATTATTAGGATGAATATAACTCTCAGGTAAGTGGATGATTTTTGGCTTATATTAGTTGAATGTTTTGATATTGTTTTTGTTTTTCTTATACATGTAAGTTTTTGTTATGTTTTGACTTCAGTGCGTTGATTAATTTAATGATCTTTGATTATAATTTTGTTTTGTGATATTGGTTTAACTTTAATTCGGATTGTCGTTGTTCGACTGAAAGGGTAGTTTGCAGAGTTTTGTGATTGGACGTTTCAACACACGGTCTCTAGTTTTTATAGTTGCAACGCGGACTAATCCGTCTATACCTGGGCATACCTCTAAGATTCGCCCTAGAGCCCATTGGCCTGGTGGTAGATTATCTTCTTTTAATAAGATTAGTTCTCCTGTCTTCAAATTCGGTTGTATGTTGAGCCATTTTGGCCTTTGTTGCAATCGGCTCAAGTACTCACTCTTCCATCTTTTCCAGAAGTTCTGAACTAATCTTTGCATTAATTGCCACCTCTCTAATCGGTTCATTTTTGTTTCCATAAGTGATGGTTCTGGGATTACTAATAAATTTCCTCCCATTAAGAAGTGGGCTGGTGTTAAAGGAGTGTAGTCATTTGGGTCTGTGCTTATCTCGGTGAGTGGCCTGGAGTTTAGACAGGCCTCTATTTGAGTTAGAATTGTGCTGAACTCTTCGTATGTTAGAGTCATGTTCCTAATGACTCGTTTAATATGATGTTTTGTGGATTTAACTCCAGCCTCCCATAAGCCTCCAAAGTGTGGTGAGGATGGTGGTACAAACTTGAAATTAATTCCGTCGTTTTCTAGTATAGTCCCGATTTCATCATTTATTTGCTGTGCCAGTTGTTGTTGTTGTTTCTTGAGGATCCGGTTTGCTCCCACGAAATTGGTACCGCAGTCGCAAAATAAATTTGTACATAATCCTCGTCTGGCGGTGAATCTCCGGAATGCGGCGATGAAACCTTCAGCACTTAAATCGGTGACTAACTCTAGATGTAGCGCCTTGGTTGCCATGCATACGAATAGGGCGATATATGCTTTATATTTTTTCGGAGTTCGACCCTTGTGCATTTTCAGCTCGAACGGTCCGCAATAGTCCACTCCGGTGTTGGTGAATGGGCGTGTCACTTGTACTCTTGAGGCAGGTAGGTTGCCCATCAGCTGGGTTTGTGTTACGGCTCTTTGTCTGTAGCAGGTCAAACATTTATGAATTATCTGGCGGATCATATTTCTGGCATTTAGTACCCAGTACTGTTGGAGAAGGGTCTGCGTCATTAATTGTGTGCCTCCATGCATGGTGTCGCGATGTACCTTGTTAAGAATAAGCCTTGTGAGATGGCTTTTATCCGGCAAAAGTATTGGACATTTTTGATGGAGTGGTAGATCAGCATGTCTTAATCTGCCTCCAACTCGGAGAATGCCCTTGTCATCGATAAATGGGTTTACCTTCAATATTCGACTTTGGCGCGGTAATGGTTTTCCTTGGCTGATTGCCTTGATTTCACATCCAAACTCCCTTTGTTGATTTTGTCTTATCCAATACATTAGGGCATCATTTAGTTCATCATTTTTTAAATACGTATTTATTCTCTGTGATTTCGGCCTCTGGGCGTTGAATATAAATCGTTTACAGTATGCGGTCACACGAATAAGTTTTGTAAGCGAGGAATATTTTGATTCGATTGTATCGCTGTCGACATTAATTTGCAAATTTATAATCCTCCGTTGTTCAAGGTCCGTGTGTATTGATTGCTTTGACTTCGGCCAGTGATCTTCCGTTTTCCGCAGCCAGTCTGGTCCATTCCACCAAAGCGTGTAATTTCGTAGTTCGGTTGGAGACATTCCTCTAGAGGCACAATCTGCAGGGTTCTGCTTGGTAGGTACATGCTTCCATATGTTTTTTCCCAGGGTGTCGTGTATGTAAGAGACTCTATTGGCGATGAAAGTTTTCCATCTGGTAGGATGACCGCTTAACCACGCGATCACAATTTCCGAATCACTCCATGCATGAGTCGTGTGGGGTTTTTCCAATTTTAGTGCTGTTATCACATATCGCATTAGTTTCGCAAGTAATGTTGCTGCGCATAATTCCAGTCGGGGTAAACTTATTGTTTTCAGGGGTGCCACCTTTGTTTTGGCAGCGATTAAAGTCGAGTGTCGATTTCCTTGTTCATCAGTAACACAAAGGTACACGGTGGCGGCATACGCCTTCATGGAAGCGTCTGAAAAACCATGTAATTCCGTTTTGATGTTTGTGTTTATGCAGTGTGTCCACCTGTTAATCTTAATGTTGTCAATGTCTAATAAACCTTCTCGATATTTTAGCCAATCAGCCTTGAGATCTTGCGGGATGTCCTCGTCCCAACCAAGCCCCTTCAACCACAGAGTTTGAATAATTAGTTTGGCTTGTAAAATTATGGGCGCCAATAACCCGAGTGGATCGAAAAGTTTAGACGTCTCTGAAAGAATTGTGCGTTTGGTCCAGTTTGTTGGGTCCCGACTAACTGTGTATGTATAGGATAAGGTGTCGGTTGATGGATGCCAGAAGATGCCTAAGGCTCGTGTGCTATCATCGTAGGACATGTCGCAGGTAAGGTTTGTGCCACGATATTCCATGGGTAATGCTTCTAATATCTCTTTGTAGTTCGACGACCATTTTCGAAGTGAGAACCCACCTGCTTTCATCATATGTATTAATTGATGCTGTACTGTTAAGGCTTCTTCAACAGAATCGGTTCCAGACAACAGGTCATCGACATAAAAGTCGGCCGCAGCGACTTCGGATGCTTTTGGGTATCTTGTTTGTTCGTCCATTGCCAGTTGTTGTATTACCCTTGTTGCTAAATAGGGCGCGCTCTTAGTTCCAAATGTAACTGTCATCAATCGGTAATCCTCGATGGGCTGTTGAGGGGAGGTTCTCCAAACAATCCTCTGGTATTCCGCATCACCTGGTCTGACTTGCACTTGCCGATACATTTTCTCCAGGTCTGCATTGAAGGCAACTCGATGTTTCCGCCAACGAATTAACAAAACGGTTAATTCATCCTGTATCACGGCTCCCTTGAGCATCATGTCATTGAGAGATGTACCACTCTCAGTTGACCTCGATGCATCGAACACAACTCTAAGTTTGGTTGTAGTACTTGTTTCCTTAAGAACTCCATGGTGTGGCAAGTAACTGCAAGTGTAGGCGGTTGTTCCATTTAGCGTTTGACGGTGTTCTTCTTCGGTTGATGTTACCTTCTCCATATGCCCCAATGTTAAATATTCATTAAGGCATGCAGAATAGTCTTCATGTAACTTTGGATCCTTGGCGAATCGTCTTTCCATCTGTTGTAGCCGTGCGACTGCGATATTTCTAGATTTACCTAAATGAAGCTCTTCAGTTGCTGGTTTAAGTGGTAATTGAACTTCATATCGTCCTTCTGAGGTTCGCTTCGTGGTCCTTTGAAATATTTGTTCGCTTTCGATTTCCTCATCTGTGTGCAGTACCTTGTCTGGCACTTCTTCGATTTCCCAAAATCGCTTCAACTGATCATCCAATTCTGCACGCACATTGAAATTTTGTACTTGAACTGAATTTTGCCCTTGACCTTCAACTTCTCCAGAAAGGATCCATCCCAATTCAGTTTGTTGAGCTACAGGACTTCCGTTTATACTCTTTATTAATCCATTCATTAGGATTTTACCATGAATGTCTGCTCCCAATAACAAATCCACCTTACCTGGACGATAATATTCAGGGTCTGCAAGTTCCAGTTTTGTTATATGTGCCCAATTTTGATGGGCGATGGACTGCATTGGCACAACGTCGGTCAAATTTTGAAGTACCAGTCCAGTCACTTCTATGCTGTAGTCACTACTCCTTAAAGGTTTAATGCTGAAGTTCGTTCTGAATCTCGGGCAGCCAAGATTTGTATTTTCTAATCCTGTAATCCTCGCGTTGATTGGTTGTCGCTTTAATTTTAAGTCTTGCATGATGGTCTCTGAAATACATGATGCTTGTGATCCTTGGTCGACCAGGGCACGGACAACTTGTTCTCTCCCACTTGGTGATACGACTCTCACCAAAGCAGTAGCCAATAACACGTGATTTGAGTTGCCCTTATTCACCACATACGAACCATAATTTGTTGGATTGATGCAATCTGTAGGCTGCTCACCTTCTGAGTTTGATACATCCGCTGTGGGTACCGTTACGACATTGACGCTAGAATGTGTGGTGCTTGACTTGATTGTTTGTTCTTTCGCGCTGTTGGATTGATGTGACCGAGTGTCAGCTATCCTCTCGTTGTGCAGTAAAGTGTGATGTCGTTGGCGGCATTGTCGACATCTTTGCTCACTGATGCAATTTGTATATCTGTGTCCTTGACCAAGACAATTCATACATAACGACTTAGTCCTTACTACTTCCATCCTCCTTGGTATTGCATATGATAGGAACTTGGAGCACTGTCTAATACTATGTGGTTGAGCGCACAAAGAACATGATGGTTGGTTGGTGATGTGGAAGTTCTTAGCATGGGTTCTTATGTTGAATCTTGGACCTTGACTGGTGAAGGTTGATTTTTTTGAAGAAATAGCCTCCAGTGTTCTAAATCGAGTCTTCAAGAATTCTTGCAACGCCTTCCAGGTTGGTAATTCGCCTTGTCCTCCAGTTGATTGTTCCCAGAGTTGATGAGTAGAAGAAGGAAGCCGCTTTACAACCAAATACACTATGAGTGGATCCCAGCTTTTTACCTCAATGCCTAAATTGGTCAATGCGAGCAAACACTCTGTAGTGGTATCTAACAACTTCTTGATGCTGGACGCTGTCTCTGATGTACAAACAGGCTGATTAAATAACGCTTCCAATTGGAACCAAACCAATACCCTTTTATTATCATAACGTTCTTTCAGAAGCTCCCAGGTAGGTTCGTAGTTATCTTCTGTTATTTGTAGGTGTCGCGTCAACTGTTCTGGTTCCCCTTCTAACAAGAGTTTTAGATATTGCAACTTTTGCACAGGTGCGTAGTTTCTATTTTCATGGACCATTGTTTTAAACAAATCATGAAAGGTGGTCCACTTTGTGTAATCTCCATTGAACTTATCTATCGTTAACCTCGGCATTTTTAATGACGTAGTATTATTATTCTCGCGAGGAACGTTCTGTGGAGTGATAGGCGGTTGATTGGTGGAAGTTGAGGGAGCATATTTTTCAATAGCTTCTTCCAACATCGCAACATTCGACATGAAGTAATCTTCGACTTTATCGAAGACATTATCCGCAAAATACTCACACTTAGTTTTATCAAACTTATCTGTTGAGTATTGAAGAAACACGATTTCCTTGTGTCGTTGCTGGAAGTCAACCCATAGGTCTTCAAACCCTTTAAGTCTCCTCGTATAATATGGTCCTGTTCTCTTGTCAATTGCTTGCTTCCTAGTATTGCTCATGTGCCCTTGGATCAGCTCCCATTGAGCCTTTTGTTTTAAAATCAAAGCTTCCATGGCCTTGAATATTATATGTAGATTTAGAATTTATTTCACGTTTATTTTAGAGAAAGACACACAAACAAGGTGAGTTCAATGTTTTATAAAAATTTTAAAATTGTGTATAATACCACAACCCCGATTTATTCTTTATTATACGTAAGTAATTGTTATGTGATATATTGTAAATTGTGATGTAATATATTGTAAAAATTTTTGAATAAAACTCAAAATAATTGCACCTTCGTTAATCTTTATTATCTTAATGTTTCAAATCTTCTGGCTCGTTTATTACCACGATACTATGTGAAAAGAATATAATAAAGATTTCAAATTTACTCACTGTGATTTTATTTCACTCTGGCGTTGTTCTCTACGATTGCCCTTATGTTCTAGGAGTATGATGTAACTTCTTCTTGGATATTATCTACGGGGGATGGTGTTGTGTTTGGTGTCTGTCGTTGAATTGTTTTCTGCTTCCACACTAAATTTCACTTTCAATGTTTAAATTTCACTAGATTCCCGTTATTGTTTTCAAATGTGTACTGAAAATTTTACCGTAGGCGATTTCCGTTACACGACCGTTAAAAAAAAATGCCGTTCGAATTTTCCGTTAGTGATTCCGTTAATTGTTTTCACAAATTTCGAATTTCTATTTTCTCGATTTTTCCGCGGTTTCACTGAAGTTTTCATAGATTCGCGATCGATTGATTGTTTCACAGATTCGCGATCGATTAAGCTAAGGCTTTCACAAGTTCACAGATTCGCGATCGATTAAGCTAAGGCTTTCACAAGTTCACAGATTCGCGATCAGTTAAGCTAAGGCTTTCACAAGTTCACAGATTGTTTGTTCTCGGTTTCGATATAAGATAAGCCTTTCACAATTTTTCACTATGTCGATATATTTAGTATATCCGCGGATTGCCCCGATTCTATTTTAGTTATCACTTCACGATTTCTATCATACCTTTTGTTTGCTGGTTTTCATCCACATATTTACTGCTATCCGGCTCGAAGGACCATGTTGATAAATCAGTTCCTTGGCTATTTTTCTTCAATCTTATAACTTTTCTGCAAAGAAAATAATCTCCAAAAAAATATTGATCAAGGAGTAAAAACAACTCTTAATATGCGCACAATATAGTTTTCCTTTAATGTTTTTCCTGCCCGCCAGCCAGGTTCACGAGCGAACGTGGCTTGGATGTGAATCTAATTCACAACACACTAAATGATTAAATGAATCCGTTGAGGTGGAAAATTGTCCAAACACCTCTGCGTCTGTTTATCGAGAAAAGAACCTCACTCCAACAAAAATCAAAATTGTCTTTAAAAATGAAACACGACACGTCAAACACACGTTATAAAAATTTATTCTAAAAATTCTTTGACAATATATTCGTTTAAATCAGTTAGTTTCAAATTGTAATTTTATTTCATTTAACTAGTGTAGGGAATTTAATTCATTCTAATAATTAATTACCAACAAACATATATAATATTACCAGAGTGAATAATCGTGATTTCGGACTGCTCCTGATTGTTTTGAATTCCAACGGAAAAAGAGAGGCATTTCTTACTCCCGTCTTGATTTTATAACTTCACCCTAGCGGAATTTTCTTCTAGTGTTTTCGACGAGGTCGTCGACCCCTTTCTATACTTTCACTCTGAGACTCGTAGACTCGCTATCCCCTTTCCTCTCTACGTATCAGCTGTTGACCTATATTTATCGTCTTCGATTGATCGTATTCGCTTTCTCTCCTAACTTCCCCTTTTCGGCGTTATTGGTGGAGCTTTCGGTGGTGGTCCTTGATGTTTTCGCTAATGATATTGCAGTTTTACATTTCCGACGTTTAGTTCCAAACCTCTCCGCTCTATTTTATTTTGGCTCTGGCTCTTACATTTTAGTCGTCTCGTCTGACAGTTGTCATGTGAGTGATGTTTGTTTTCGTGATATGTTGATCGTGGGTGCTAATTATTTTGTCCTGGGCGAGCTCTTGACGATGATGGTGGCGTTGAAGGACGCGTTTTATTCACAGGTAAGCTTCCTTGGGTTGCAGCTCTTTAATACCTTTCGCCGTAGGACTATTTCATAACGTCATCTCAGAACAGACTGCATTCTTTTAGAATAACTTCTTTTTCGTTCTTTCAACTACTTTAAATTCAAAAACAAACTGTCTGTCGAACTGTCAAAGTAACGGGCTGAATAGCTGAAACGAATAACGAAATGAAATAAATTTATATTATTCGTTCCGATTCGGTTCTGTTCGTTTATATCATACGATTTATTTCATTCTTTTCGTTTCGGATCGTTTTCGTTTCTGCTATATGTTTGGGCCTTTAATTGAGGAAAATTAAGGACAAAAGATTTACAACCAAGTGGGTTCGAACAATCATAATGTAATATGCTAGAGTTGACCCAAGTATTCTGAAAGGATAAAAAATACCAACGCATAACTGCTCCAAATCCTAATGTCCATATTCGATCCACTAGGATTTTTATCTCAATACTTAGTTGCGTTAAAAATATTACTGCATCCCAAAAAACTTCAGTATATAATGGCCACAATTAGTAAGGTTACATGCATACTTGAACCTCGGATCGACTTCAAGTGAGCTTGACTCAAGTAGATCCGAAAAATTTGTCGGAACGACTTGAATTAAAGTCATCATGTAACCTGTGCTTCAGCGCTGGAGTTTTGACATTAGTTCTCCGTTGATTGTGCAATTCACTTAATAAAATTATTTTATTTATATGTATAAGCTGGACATAAATGAGAAAAAAGCATTTCTTCCTTCACGTATTTCGAGGCAAACTTATGTGGGTGGGCGTAGAAGCTTTAATTTGTGTTTTGAGTTGGATTTTCCGAGGGGGTTCTTGGGTGCGATCTTGTTTCTTTGTCGTCTTTATATCTCTTCCTAGATCTTCCTTGTGACCTTCTTTCCTCTGGCGTTTCGAATTATACGCAATTTCGAAAAGGTCACATCTCGCATATTTTGACAAATACGTTTTTGCACGGTATACAGAAACAAGGTAATGTAAAAGACTGAATACCGTTTTAGTACGACCTCTTCCCATATAAAATCGAAATTGTTGTTGTTCTGCGAAGCTGTCAGTCTCTTTTACATTACCTTGCTTCTGCATACCGTGCGTTTTTGGATATCAGTGTGTTCTAAATGCTTTTACTGTACCTATTATGATCAAAAAAGTCACATATCTAGTATTCGTTCTACTGTCGACGTCATGGGTTGGCGCCATACAATTTCGAAAAGGTCACAACTCTATAAGAGATGTGCCCTTTTCGAATTTATTGCCTAACATAAGACCGTTAGAGCCGTATTTCACCGGGACACCATGGCGGCGCGGTCAGTAATATTCTGTGCACGTGTCCTTGCTGGTCGCGCCGCCAAATTGGTTGCGCAAGCTGTATACATTTTGTTGGTGGCGGCGACTGGTTGCGCCGTCATGGTGTCCCGGTGAAATACGGCTCTTACATGCAAGGATTTAAGTAAAACACCGTTCCTAATTGTAATAATACTTCTATATTTAATATGTTCACAAGAGAAGCGTGCTCTTCAGAATAGTAGATAAAAAAATATATACCTCCATAAAAACAAAATGGGTCTTTTCGTTAAGTTAAGTTACTACCGTAGAGTTGCCAACTCCCCTCAACTCCTCATAAACTGAGTTCAATGGTTTTGGACGATTCCCGGAAGCGCTTTTGTCAGCATGTTACCAACTTGTTCATTTGAGGTTATGTAGTGAAGTTCGACTTCCTTCTTCAAGATTTTTTCTTGTACAAAATGGTACTTTACATCTATGTGTTTGGTTCGTCTGTAATCTTCTGGATTGGGTCCAATTTGTATGCAGCTTTTGTTATCTTCATAGATCTTCGTGGGTGCGGCATCAGAGTTAATTATCTTCATGTCATGAAGAAGTTTTCTTATCCAGATTGCTTCGCAGGTTGCTGCACACAGGGCGATTTATTCAGCTACAGCTGTCGAAAGTGCAATTGTGGCTTGCTTCTGACTTATCCAAGATACGGTGCCACCATAGACCACTGTCAATTTCAACAGAAACCCCTTCCATTTCATTAAAATTGTTTTCATCAAATATGATGTCCAGTTATTACCCTTTGGTGTATGGAATCCCATAGTCGGTAGCCGATACAAGATTACATTTTTTACTTTTTGAATCAAATTTACCTCTATAAATTTTGGGTATATGTAGATGAGCAGCACACCCAAAGATCCGCGACTTTGGCACATTCGGCTTGCTCCCGTACCGTAGTTCGGCTGGTGTTTTTCCTTCCTTCAACGCATTAGTTATCCAGCTCAACTAAAATATGTAGTTTCATTCCACAGCATTTTGTCCAAGTTTGAGTTTAATAGCATTGCGCTCGCTGTTTCCACCATCCGGTTCATTCCTTCAGCTCTGCCATTTTGTTCAGGAGTGTTCGTCATCGTGTATTTCCATACTTACGTATGCCCCTTTTTGAACAAAATTCGAGGAAGTCATTGTTGATGTATTCGGTTCCATTGTCTGATGTTAATCGAGATATTTTCCTTTACAAGTGAGCTGTCACCATGGCTTCATATTCCTTAAAATGTTCAAGTACTTATCATTTCCTTTCTAACAAGTACGTCATAGTGTAATGTGTATAGTCGTCGATAAAGGTAACGAAGAAATTTTTGCTATTCCACGATGTATGTGTAATTGGACCACAAATATCTGTATGTACCAGTTCCAAAGGACTTTTTGTTGAGGGATGTTTCAATTTGTGAGGCAATTTTGATTGCTTTCGTTCTATGAAATGAACGCACTTATTTATAGTTTCAGACAACTCATCTTTAATTCCAAAGACCATTTCAATTATTTTTACAGGTGGATTTAGTTTTACGATGTTATGTAACTGATCCTTTTTATTCACTAGATGTTCAGTTGATGCTGATTCTACAAACCATGAGAATGTTTCAATTTGTCTTCCTTTGTTCCTTTTTACAGTTGATTCATTGTGAGATGTAAATGCGACTTGCCTTGCTTCGTGACACTTTCCCTCTGAATTAGATGTTTTCCAATTCTGGTACCTGTCTTTATAATATTTTCTACGACTCTTTCCTGACTTCTGATATTGATGCTCCTTGTTCTGATCACAATCTGTTCTTTTATGGCCCATTTTTCCACACATGTGACATCTGTATTTAAACACACGGGCAGAGAATGCCGCTGGAACTTTTTCTTTCACTTCTAACACTTTTTTTTTCTTTTAAATTCCTTCCGAGTATTTAACCTAATGAGCAACTACGCTATGCTACCATGTAAGGTCTGATATAAGTAAAACACCGTTCCTAATTGTAATAATACTTCTATATTTAATATGTTCACAAGAGAAGCGTGTTCTTCGGAATAGTACAGAATAGTAAATAAATAAATATATAGGTACACAAAAACAAAATGGTTCTTTTCGTTAAGTTAAGTTACTACCGGAGAGTTGCCAGATTCAATAGTTAACCACCATAATAATTTTGTCTCTTTTGTTCACGTGATTTAAGACAACAAACATATTGCATTATCTATCAGTCATTGCGTTGTAAGTTGTGCTTCCGTTGGCGCTGTTGTGCTTCCACAATGAGTTCTTCTGATTCTAACAGTGAAATTCCGAAAAAAAGAAAAGAGGAGTAAGAAATACCAAGAAATATAACCGCTAAAATAAAAGGTTTACATCATGTAAAGCACAAAGGTAGACAAGTACCAGGACAACGAACGGGGCGGAGTAAAAGTTACATCGATTACTTTTTTATCCAATATTGGTTCATTAAATAAAACTATTTTATACCACGCCTGCATAGCAAAAACTAGGTTTCCGTACGCTAAGTTTACAAATCGGCCGGCTGTTATAGGTTTTAATTAGACGAACAAAAAATCGTATCGGAGGATTAGTATTTGTTACTGAAAGTACTTATATTAATGAAATATTTTTCAGTTTTGCGAACAGAATATAAATATTTGGAATAAATTAATTTAATAATGTTAGTATGATTTCTCGCTGTGATAAAATTTCCTGTCAATACTGAAAATAACAATATACAAATGTGCATCAAAAAAATGCATTCACCGTAAATCGACACACCCATGCAAAACAGGCCTCGTGTGAAATTGAAACCGCGATAAAAATGGTGAACGACGTAATTTTTAAAGATTTATGAGAAGTGAAAGTCACCAAAATATCAACCAAAGCTAAAAAAATGTGCAAACAAGGCGTAAAATTAAAGGCATCTTTTTAGAGGTCAAGTTCAGTAAGTTCCAAGTCGTCTTTATTTTAAGAATTACAGGTTTTCTGGGCGAAGTATCCCAAGTCTTGAGATTAAATTTACTATTATTTCAATAAATTAAAGGTTGATGAGACTTTAATCATCTTAAATTGTATTTAGTTTATATAAATTTCTGTTGAATTAATATAATTTCAGTGACCGCATTTTGAATGTACACAAAATATTTGGAATTTATTTTATGTAAGAACCTGTTCAGTTGTGATTTTCAATTAAAATTATTTAAAAATAATTAAAAATGAAATATTTTATAAAATTCAAAATCCAATAGTGTAAAAACAGTGCAGTATGTGTTATTTCTATTAAATATTTAATTTGTCTTTTAATTTTTCTTTATCAAAATTTAAGCCTAAAGATATGCAATACGATATTGAATATTGCGAATTTCACAGGGTGTACCGAAAGCATTCTCTATAACAGAAACTAATAGTTCATCTGTGCTAGTAGTTAATATGAAACTAAAGGCGTACATACATGAGTAGTTCTATTAATAAGAGAATTCAATTGAATCATGTTTGTCCCTCCGTTTTTTCTACTGTATTTGAAAATTGAAATTTGGCTATAACGAGGATTTATGATAATATTGTAGGTGTAAATAAACAAAATTTATTTGCTCTGGTTATACGGCGACTCTCTCTGGCTAAAATGTGGCGATTGGACGCGCCCACCTGAAGTTCTGTTACCCGTTTTTGCATTGACTTTTGTATCATGCGAGGACTTTGAATTTTTTTTTGTAGAGTTAGTGCCACTTATTAAATTTTGAGCCACCAATTTGCTCACTTAGTGAAACCCAAATATCACATGATGCTGGCTTAGGTCATTACAAGATGTCGAAGTACACTGTAGTGTACAACCTCATAGGGGTATTGCCATGGATGACATGGCTTACCTTAAAATATGTAATAGCACGTCTTCAAATTTTAGTTACCTCTGAATAAAAATCACCTTTCGAAGCCACGTCATATTCTTATGCTTCCTATACAGTTCTAACATAATGAACAAAGCCTCAATTTCATCATTTGAAGTTATTTCCAAACATGTTCCGGGATTTTTATCATCATATCCTGAGTGTGAAATCATTGTTGCGGAGTTGCTGAAATCACTCAAAATGACCCTAGTGTTTCTGGCAAAGACGTCGAGCTCTTTGCATACACCAGTAAATCTACATCAAATTGTGGATCATCCCACGAGAGTCGCTGATGTTGCTGGTCTAGCAGCCCATCTCATTACTACTTCTCCTCCAACGCGGATCTCCACTGCCTAGTTAGCGCTAGCCAGTGGAGCTTTTAGCGACAGAGGTCAGGAACACCAATGTTTTGCGGCTCATTCAATTCATCAAGGAAATGTGAGCCAAGGAAGGTCCATCTTTTCCTCATATACAGAGAGGAAGGGAGACAGTTTCTTCTTCATCCTCAAAGGCCACAATCTCCTTCATATGGTAGGTATGCAGATTCAATCTACATAGCTTTACCGCCCTTTCTGCCGTCCAAGCAAGCCACCACCGTGTCAGCATTGATAAATTGTATCTACATATATAACGATACTTTTCAATTGCGATCGATGAAAGTGTTGCACAAGTTACTTTTTTCCTTCGTGTTTGTGATAATCACATGAGGATCACAGAGGAATTGTTGGAGCTTTATCCCTTTTTGCGAAACAAAAACTGGTGAGGATATTTTCTATGTCATCTTAAAAAGGTATATTACACGGCCTATCACTTTCCCAGCTTCACTTTCCAATATTTCCAGTAAACCGATTTTTTAGACAAGGGGGCGCAGGGAAGTGTATGTGTTGGGCCTCAGTTGTAAATCCAAAAATGTTCGGTCTCACCGCAAATTACACTAACACAAGCATAACTTTGTTCTCTGCGGTTCACGAAAATCGAATGAACGACATGGAATGACACTTTGTTATACACAACTACATATACGTTTGCTATCGTTACGCGGAAAAGAGGCAGAAAATTAAGCGCATCGTATAATACTCAATTCATACGCAAACAGGTTTGATGTGAGTCCAAAGTGAATGTGCGTGTACTTACACGTAAAGACACTTTCTGCTTAAGCTTGTTTCTGTACCTACACGCGGTGCTAGCTCGATGAAGAGGGTAAATAAAGGATATGTGTCACAGCTGACAAGAAAAGTATCCAGATAGGCTCAAAAACAAAATTTTTCATTGCCTTATTCACCAACAAGTGCTTCGTTTAAAATTATTAAAAATGAATCATGTACTTAAAACTGTTACAAAGATAATCAACTTTGTCATCGCCAATTTACTTCGTTCCCTATTCCATATTACACAGAAGTTCGTTGGTAGGTCTGACACATAGTCTTTAAAAGCTTCTATTTGTTTTTGGATGAAATAATATTATTTCTCGATGGAAAAGACGAAACTATTTTGGTTATAAAAGATCTATTGTAGATAAGAGACCTAGCATTTCCAACAGTTATTACAGGCCACATGAAAAATCTTAATATCACATTGCAAAGCAAAGATCAATTAATAACTAACATGTGCGATGAAAAAAACTATACGTTTTCAAGTTCAAATTGGGACTAAACAAGTTCTAATTGAGACTAAACAATTTCTAATTGAGACTAAACAATTTCAAAATGGGACTAAACAATTTCAAAATGAGAGTAAAAACTTTCCGTGAAAATAAATAAATACTTTGATCTTTATTCGTTAATATTGAGATTTTTTTACGATGCTTGACCAACACATTCTCTATTGTCTCTCATTATTAAAAGTGTCTTCATTAAAGTGCCATTATTAGTTTATCCCTAAAAATGTCTTACATAAAAAAATTGAAGCTGACAATATAAAGAAGAAAATCTGTGTTTTGCATAGTAATAACGAAGATTGGAGAGCACTTCCAAAAGCAAGAGGCTGGTGTAAAAAGTGATTCAAATATTCAGATGCTGGTGAAAACCGATCAAATTTGACACAAACCGAATTTCGTATACAACAAGTTAAATTCGAGAAAATATATCGAAAATTGATATTCTTGATTGTATCCGACATGTCGCTCATATTCAAAAATTTATACCAGACCCAATCAATATGATAGATATGACTGTTTTTTTCATTGATTTATAATTTATATATAATACTTTATATTTCTTCCAATAAAGTATGTATTTATTTTCACTAAAATTTTTTAATTCTCATTTTGACATTGTTTAGTCCCATTTTGAAATTGTTAGGTCCCATTTTGATATTGTTTAGTCCCATTTGGAAATTGATAAGGTATAGACTTATTTAAGGGTTAAGGAGTTAAAAGAAAAAAATTTTCTCTTCATTAAACCTTCTGTGGTTTCTTCTATTTTCGTGATTTCGTCCAAAATCACGTTCAAAATAATGTGATTTTCCATGTATTCTGAAGATTTCAAAATCATCTTAAACCACGTAATTTTGGTAAAATTACTAACAAAAACATGACCAAAGCCTTAAAATCGATTTCATCCCAATTCATCACGTCACTGCTGCTGAAATTGTTATTTGGAGGTTTTAATAGAGGAATTTGACTTTCAATTTAAACTTCACATTCTTCAAAACGAAAAATCCAGGAAATATAAAAGAAAGAAACTATGGGCTTCCTTAGAAGAGGAATTGCTAACTGTAATTTGGGCTGAACAAATTGAAGACTTGCGTAGTGCTAGAAAAAACAACCAAATGAAATCTTTTCAGTTCAGTGCGAACGGTTCTACAAACTTTCGAAATCACTTTCCAAAATCATGTAAATTCGGCTCAATACCAATGTTCCCTCTAAGCTGCGCAGGTGCGCGACTGCGCACTAATTTTTCGAGAGTTGCGCAGGCGTTTTCGAATTCTACGCACAATGGGCTTGCTCACAATTTTTTTTATTTCTTTTTATAAAAGATTTGCATCTAAAAATGACAAAAATCCTATTTTCAGAAAAAAAAACTAAAATTTTCTTGGTTTGCTTTATGTTAAGATATGGTAGTTCGTTGTTGTGTAAGTTTTATATACAGCATAGCGTCCGTGCTTGCAGTCGAGCGTCACCATCTTAGTGGTTTTATCACTAGAACTGGTGGTTTAGACTTGCCTTTAGCGGGAAAAAATCGTATCTACTGGGTAATGGTTTTTTTTGTGGCAAGAGGAAAGTACACAAATTAGTGTTGGCCATGCACTGAACCATAACAAGTCATCTATTCCTACTGACCTAATGATTCACTTAAGGGGCTATAACCATTTTCGGAATGTTGCTGATGATGCAGAGGGTTCATCTTATGGCTCGGAATAGATGACTCTATGTAAGTTCAAGGAACAAAGTTTAACTATGTGTTAACGTCTTTTGAATCTTTGAACGCGTTTTTCTCAAAATGGTGTTTTCAAAGTCGGTGATCATGATTTCTCAAAAACAGCTCAACCAATCGGTCTGAAATTTTAACACAACCTTCTCAGATATATTCTTCAGGGATTGATCAAAGGAATAACATATCCGAAAATGATTTCTATTTTTTTAAACAATTTAACGAAATAATTTTGGTCGAAAACCGGGGTTTTTGATTTTTGAAGCCGCCATTTTGTCAAAGATCAAAATATCGACTATTCCTTCGATCATTACCTAGATTTATTTATCCACAAATAGAATCTTTTTGGTTTATTTATTTTAAATATTCCAAACCGGAGAAATCGTGCTCACCGCCAGTCACCTTTTTTGGAGGACCTCCAGGAGATCGTCTACAGGAGCACTGTAACTCAATATGTTTAAAAATGAAACATGCCGATATAAAGTTAAAAGTTACCACTCTCTGTATTAACATTTCTTGTATTTGTCAAATAAAATCCCTTTTCAGAAAAAAATCGTAAATAAGCAACTTTTTTTGGCCTTGCAAGTGCGTACAACTCCTTAAATAAAAATCAAGATCACAATGGTGTCAAATCCATCTTCTGAAGTGGAATGAAATCAAAAATACCAACAAATTTTCGTCTGAAGCGCTGCAGTTTAAAGACGCAGAAGCGGAGTATTTCGATTTGAATAATTGGGCAGCCATTTTTGCTATTTCATTACAAATTTTGCCGCATTCGCACACCGATGTTGAAAGACTTTAGCAGCATGAACATTGTCAAGAATAAGTGAAACTCTAATACCGGAGACACGCTTGTGGTACAGCAATTGAGATCGAGATATTGCAGTTTTGTCATATTGCAATATAAAAAAAAAGAAGACACACTTGCATTAGTATACTGAGTTGTTTTGTTGTTGTTGTTTTGAGCACAGAAACATGTCACAAGAAATGGCAAACGTCAATTGACACATTGATGCAGGCAGTGCTACCAAAATAAAAATTAAAATTCTGTTCTAAAGTACCATTTTGGTTTATGTTCTAACTATTTGCTGGTTAAAATCTTGGGTATACTGAGCTATATCACGATATTTTTCTCAATTGAGATATTGAGTTTCAATGTTCTGTATACCAAGTGTACACCGTGATTTTTTATCAGTATAAAGAGACACACTTGGGGTTTAAGTGAAATTGCAATTGCTATACCACAAGTGTGTCTCTGGTATAAGCTCAGGTTCCACCCTTTATATTAATGTCGTTCATGTTATGGTGTAATGCCTAGTAGGAAGCTTAGTTCAAAGAATAGAAAAAAGATAGGATAAGTTTAAAGGAAGTCTAGGGATGCATAAGGAATTGGCGGTAACCTGGGGTTTGAACTCTTGGATGTTGTATGAGTTCAAAGGCAACCGTCGGGGTTAGCCGGAGATAGCTTCGTTGGAGTCTTACGCCTCCTGAAAATGGTGAATCCCGCTAACCAGGCTATAAGGAGATGTACGTTCGCTAGGTAAAGACCTTAGGAGAACTTTGGTACCCCGATTAACCTGCCCACAAGATGCCATATTAGAGCCGTGTATACCCTTATAGGGCCGACTAATGATAATTGGTCAAAGCAATAATGCTGATTCTATTATTAAAATATTGATATTTTATAGCATTTAGTGGAGTCATTATTTTTTTTATTTGAATTAGTTTGCTTATTTCCACTTAAATAGCGCCTTTCGAACATTAAGTTTGAAGAACTTTACATTTGGTGGAATATCTAGTTACTTTTGGTGAGGAGGAAAATATTTTAGTGGCTTTCTGGTGGTTTTAAAATTCGAATCTAGTAGTGTCTCGAGGAAAGCTGTTGCAGTGTGTAGTTGGAAAAGTCACCGAGCGTAACATATGACTAGCCCCTTTTTTTATACTTCTCTTGTTTTATTGTTCGTCGTTCAATCATAGTAGATCTTGCTCTAATAAAGAAAGAATATAAACAAAGATATGAACAGTAATGAAAATCATTTTTTTGTTTGGGTGTTATTAAAATGTATAAATTACATTTTAAATTTTCAAGAGTATTATTAAAAAAACATTTCACTTCAAACACAGGCACAGGACCTTCCCCCACTTGCACTATTTTACATACGTTTTGAACATTTTGCTCGCATAAATTTTGTATCGCGCAGTAAGTGAAAAAATTAGAGGGAACATTGCTCAATACGAACTACTGATTTCCAGATTGATTCGGCTTTAAGAAAAAAATCTAAAATTCCGAGTGTAATAATATACGCCTATTCTTTTTTTGGAAGTACCTACTTATGCGAACAATTATTTTCTCACATAAGCTTAAATAAAAATAAGCTTAAATAACTTGTTCTCAGTCTTTTAATCCAGATATTCAAAAACTATATAGTAAGAGATAAGCGGAGTCACGTTATCGGTAAAAATAATAAGTTTTAGTTTTACAAATACGTACTCCATCTAAAATAAATATTTTAATAATGGTACCAATAATCCAATTATACACGTACTACTAATAAACTAAACATCTTAGTATGTTCAAATTACCATTACAAAATTACTGCATTTCAAATTTTAAATAAAACCTATAGAAAATATGTAAATGAGATGCGGGCCGTAAAAATCTTGCCGTCCCTCATAATGGCCCAGTTGTTTGAATTAGTTTGACACGTCTGAGCTACGAGAACGGTGTCGTATTATGGGAAGGTCAATTTGATATTTGATATTTATTTGATATTTATTTAAAAAAATAATTTATGTACAAAGACAGGAGTCTTAAAAATAGTACACTACTCTGCTGTAGGCATGAATACAAAATAAAATCCAAAAATGGTAATGAGGGTGAGGGTAAATATTAATGGAAACTACATTACAATAAAGCACATGCGAATTGAATGGAAAAATAAAAAATAAAAAATAAAAAAAAATATAAATAAAATGAATATAAAATAAAATTAAATTAAAGAGAAACAAAAAGAATGAAACAAGTTAAAAAGATGGATAGAAATTATTAAAAAAAACAAAAGAGAGGCATGTGATGTGTGGATACGTGGGGCAGATGTTAGACTTCGGCGAAGTGATTAGTAATTCGTTTTTTAAAACTATTTGCGGTAGCGGCTGATTGGATTACTTGGGGCAAAGAATTCCATATTATCCCAATGTGAACAAAGTAAGAACTTTCGAGAACTTTGAAGTTGAATTTCGGAAGTGCGATCATTTTATGTCTTTTGCTTCGGAGTAGCTTAATGAAGTTACTGATGTACGCAGGTTGGCCGCTATTAAGAACTTTATACAGGAAGAGTAGGTTAATCTTAGCTAGATGATTAGTTAGTGAGCAATTCAAGATACTAAAACGATATTGACCGATGTGATCAAATCGTCTTAACTTATAAGCAAATCTAATGCAATCATTATAAGCGATCTCGAGCTTTTTGCTACACAAGCAATCCAATTTAGGGAATATGATTGAGCCATGAGTAAAATGGGGCAAAAGCAAAATTTTTATTAAGTTGCATCGCATGCTTGTCGGCAAGATATCAGCGAATAACCAGAGTCTGCGGAGACTGGCGTAGATAATTCTCAGTTTCGCGTTAACATGGTCACAGCATGTCATTGATGAATTCAAAATTACCCCTAAGTTTCTCGCGTGCTGGACATACGGTATAGGACTGCTCCCTAAGAGAACCTCAGGGAAATAAGATAAATCCAGTGGGTTTCTATGTATGACTAATGCCTGAGATTTCTTAGGATTGAGTTTCAATTTGTTTTCAAGGGCCCAGTTCAGAACACGCATTAAGTCATCATTAAGTCTCCAGATACAGTCTTCAACAAGTCCTAATGGTCGATTTAGGTATATCTGTACGTCATCTGCGTATAGGTGAATCAAACAGTGATTCACTACATTGGGTAGGTCATTTATAAATAGGCTAAATAGTAAGGGGCCAAGGATGGATCCTTGGGGGACGCCAGATTTTAAAGAGGCTGACTTTGAGCACAGATCCCCGATTTTGACTCTCTGAGAACGTGATGTTAAGAACGCAAACATTAATTTTAGGGCTGGCTTACTGAAATGAAAGTGGTGCGCTAATTTTCTCAACAGCAAGTCATGATCGACGCTATCAAAGGCCTTGGAGAAATCCAGAAGCGCAAGAACTACAAAATTGTCCTGGTCCAGCGCAAAGCGAAAGTCAGACCTAATCTTTAACAGCGCAGTGTCACAGCTGTGTGAAGGACGGAAACCCGATTGGTACGAACATAAAAGATTGTTTTGAGTTAGGTAGAGTCTAATTTGGGAGTCCATTATTTTCTCGAGCGCTTTAGCCAGAAAGCAAAGAAGACTTATTGGCCTAAAATCCCCGACAGATTTTGGAGTGGCAATCTTTGCAATAGGGATGACTAACGCTTCTTTCCACGCTGTGGGAAAGACACTGAAAGTGAGACAGTGGTTGAAGATAGCTGTGATAGGGTAAGCGACAAAAGGGAGGATTAGTTTTATGAATTGTGGAGCAACTTCATCAGGACCCACAGCATTCGAGCGAATGGATAGTATCACCCTAGCAAGATCTATAACATCGATACAGCTGAAACTGAAGTCGCTATCGAGATCACACTTAGCAGAGAAAATGGCATCTAAATCTGGTGAGTCTTTTTCATCATCGTTTGAAATAGATGCAAAGTAACCATTCATGTCATCTACATCATAGCTGCAGGAGATACTAGCATCCTTATGTACACCTAGATTCCGCAGGGTATTCCAGAGCTTTTTTGGAGGTACCTGTGGGTTGAGTTTATTTTCATAATAACGCCGTTTCGCATCTTTGATTTTCTTATTCACTAGGTTCCTAGCTTTTTTGAAGCGAGCAAGACTTACTTCTGATTTGGTTCGTTTGTACATGGCATGCAAAAAATCTCGTTCAGCTAGCGCATATTGTATATCGGTTGAGAACCATTCAGGAAATTTTATATTGATAATTTGCCGGGGCTTATTAGTTTTTCCCAGCCCGCTGACTGAGCCCTGTGTTTCCGAAACAAAAACCTCAATTCTGCCGCTATCCGTATTACCAGAATCATAAAGGCAGGAATATATTTGTTCATTCCCCATTCTACCAAATCTGTGAAGCCTTGGGCAAATCCACCATCAGAAAAGTCAAAACTTCATTTGACAAGTTGAGAAGTAAACTCCTAAATACAACCGAAGGTAGCTTCTGGTCCTTGGTAAGTTCCCTCAAGAAGAATTTTAGTATATTCGCAACCCCTTCCTTTAACTTTAGGGGGAGATATTCCAGTCAAATGGTACATTCGCTGAACATTTTCTGAAAACAGCAATTTTTTTTGTAATGTATGGGGGGGTTGGTTGGTTGTAAAATCAATAATAAAAAAGTTATAGCGCTTTAAAGCTCATCACCCCCAACATTTTTGCCATTTTTCGTCCATATGTTTTTTATTATTCGTATTACGGCAAAACATTATTTACGAAAGTTGTAGATAATTTGATGATCTAAAAAAAATATTTTTACAAAAATTCTGTAGGACTCACGGTTTCCGAGAAATAAGGAAAACCATTTTTCACCACTCAAAACAACATGGCGGCCGAACGTCACTCCTCCGGATCCCGAAAACTTGGTTTTATACTCCCAACCAACCCCCTACACATTACAAAAAAAAATTTCTGTTTTCAGAAAATGTCAGAAGGCCCTTTTTTGCACCATTTTACTGGACTAAGATGATAACAGACAACAAATCCAAGGCCGATTTATTAGCATCTCTGTTTGCCTCAAATTCTTCTTTGTCCGCCAAAGGTCGGTGTATACTTCAGGACTCGCGAGGTATAAGGTGCGAGATCGACGCCAATAAATCCACTGGACCTGACAATATACCCCAAAGGTCTTAAAAAAATTACTTTAACTTTAGCCAACAAACCAAATTTAATAAATTCGTTAAGCCCTAAACAGACTAGCACGCGAAACAGGATTATGACTTCAAAATTACGTATACTGATATAAAAGCTACGAGAATAAACTGGATTTGTTTACCATTTACTGCCATCAGCGCTATTAGTGGTGAGTTTGTGAGTTACTTTATCAAAATTTAATGTCATCTCCCAGCAGTAAACAAAAATATTTATTGTGGGAACACTTCGACGGAAACAAGGAAAAAAAACACAATTATTTAATTTAAAAGAAATGGAGAATTTAGGGTCACTAGAGCAAAAAACTTGAAGTATTTACACAATAAAAACAATAATGACAGCTGAAAATTAATCTGGATCAAAAAGTCGGATGTGTCACTATGATTTTAATCCGGATTCCGCAAGCCAAGTATGACGTCATAATCCAGATTATGTGAGCCAATCTGTCTAGGGTTTAAGGAAGTACAAATGTCTCCGTCAGTGGATGTAGGTTTACCATGGGGATCGGATTCAATAATTTTTGAAAATATTCTTTTCATCTTTCTTTTATCTCATAAAGGTCTGCTAAGAGGTTCCTATCTATGACTTTGTACATGTCCGTTCTTGGCTGAAACTTATTGCTGATCTGGCTTGTTCCTTGGTACGCTTGTCTAATTCTCCGTTCACCGAAGTCTTCCTTTATCTGTAGGATCCTCCTGTTTTGATATTTCCTCTTCTTATTTCTGCACAGCTTGTTGAAGTGAAACTTGTTTGTCGCGGTAGAGTAACTTTCTGTGAAGATATATGGGACCGTCACGAAAAATGTAAGGAATTGAGGGGAATTGACAGAGTAGGCTGGCTGAGGGGAAGTACGCCAAATCCACTTTGAAGTTTTAGTTAGTGCAAAAGCTGGTTCTGTAAGAAAAAATTTGCTTATGAGCTGGTTCTGTTTGAGTTTGAGCAAAGATGGTTTTGTTGCCGAATCTTTTTTTGGGGGTTTAGTTAGGGTAAAAATTGGTTCTGCAGTATTGCCAGAAGACAGTGGCGAGACAACGGAGGTCAGAAGCAGAATAAACATTGCTAACAGAAGCTATTTTAGCCTTCGACAACATCTTACCTCTCGAATTTTATCTAGAGGAATGAAGTGTAAACTATATACAACGCCAATCAAGCTCGTTCTGATGTTTGGATCAGAGGCATGGACTTTGAAAGTGGCTGATGCAACTCTTCTACTTTTGAAAGAAAAGTACTGCGTACAATATTTGGCGGTGTTTATGAAAACGGTCATTGGAGAAGGAGATACATATATTCATGAATTTTACCAACTGTACAGGTGACCCGACATTGCCAAAAGTAGATTAAGAAGGGTGTGACACATTCAAAGGCTTGACGTTAGCGATCCTGCTAAAACAGCGATAAATCGATTCCCCGATAGAAAGAGAAATTCAGGTCGGGATACATGGACTCCGCTGAGGATGACTTAGTTAAGTTAGGCGTACGTACTTGGAGGGCGTTAGCCAAGAACCGAACGGCATGGAGAGTAATGCTGGAAGGAAGCCAAGGCCAATAATAGGCAGATTATGATGATGAAAGTTGGTTCTGTGGGAAAAATTTGCCTTTGGGGGTTTTAGTCTGGGCAACAGGTGGTTTTGTTGCCAAATCTACTTTTGGGGTTTTAGTAAAAGGAACAATTTGCTGTTTCTGTAGGAACAATTTGCCTTTGGGGGTTTTAGTTTTGGTGGGGAAAAGGTGGTCTAGTTGCCAAATTCACTTTGGGGGTTTAGTTAGAAGAAAAGCTGGTTTTGTGGGGGGCGGGGGGGTTTTGGGTGTATTTATAACCAGATAAAAGAATCAGTGAAGTAATAGAATTCATACACGAAATACTACTGTCATACACAACAGAAGGTCCAACTTTAATAAACAAAAATTGCAGTGAAATACCAATGATATTGAGCGGTGGTTTTAGTGTAAATTTCGCCAAGCCAGAGGCACAACCCCTTATTAGATTATAACTTCTTAGATAATAAATTCAAACTGAAGCTGAATAATGATAAAATAACAGCAACAAGATGTAGAACAACGATTGACGCTGTATTTTGTAGATATTTTAACGAACTTAAATCGCTTACTTTTTCAAAACCATCATTTCATTTTTTGATTTTGTGAAGATTTGAATAAAAACGAATAAATATATGTTTTATACGGATAAATGAATATAGTTTAATTGTTCGTTTTCCCTACAAATTTCCAATTCGTCTGACTTTGGTTTCACTTCCAACGTGCGTGGCGACCACACATTCACTTTTTCTGTAGTTCTTCTTTTTAGCTTGAAAAGTTCCATCCTGGCTCTTGTGGGTCTTGCGATATACTCCCGGTGATTCTGATATCTTTCTTTAATTGCGGATCTACAGTCTTGGTCGAACCAGCCAATTCTGGTCTGCCGGGAGGCTCGGCCTAGTGTCTGTTCTGCTGCACCTTTTATGCTGCTTTTAATTGTTCCCCTTTTGTCGTTGATGTTGGGCTGTTCTTCTTCTACTTCTCTCAAGTTTTGAACGACAGCATTCTGGTAGGTATCTACCCTTTCTTCAAGTTTTAATTTTTCTACGTCGTATTTTGGTTATGTTTTCCCTACTTGCGCCCACCCTGAGTAAATAGTGGTCCAAGCCACAGCAGGTTCCTCTCATTATTCTTACATCCATTATACTCGTTGCCCCTATTCTCTCAACTAGGACGTAGTCAATTTGATTATATGTTACCCAATCTGGAGCCTAGCACGTCATCTTATGAATGCGGGAACAATGTTGCTTACCCCCCTTGTGTTCAAGCTAACGAGATCCAGCAATCTGCTACCATTAGGTCTGTTCCATACCCATAACTTTGAGGACCAGTCTGGTTTTTGCTTGGTTTTGAGGCACGAAACACTGACCTTTCGCTCTCCTCTGTCTGTTATTCTTAAGCTATGTTTACACTTAGATACATGTATCGCGATTTGTACAGAATCAGTATCAAGATTTGTATGACTAAATTTTTACAAATCAATTGATATGTGTAAATTTCCAATATATTACTACCAGGTACATTTGATTCGTAAATTTGCATTGTAAAGAAAAATAAAATAAAGAAAATAAAACTAAATAAAATAAAAGAAAAGGGAAGTAGTAGTAGATACATGAATTGCGTGGATTGCGCGAAAGTTTTCAAAATTATGTAAGGATGGGCCGAAAAGAATTTGAGCAGTTAATGGAGTTAGTGGGACCAATAATAGTGAGAAAGAACACTAAATTAAGTAATTGAAGATCACCAGCGGTTATAAACTTTCCTTTTTGAATTATTTTCTGGCCCTGAAATATCGCGACTTGTCAAATCAAGAGCGAAATACCGATATACAAAATGTATGATCATTTGTATGAACACACAGTCAATGTATGAGCACTTGTATGAGCTTCTGTTGCGCGATATGTTTATTTGACTTGTATCTCATACAAATCCTGATACATGTATATAAGTGTAAACATAGCTTTATATAGACAAGAGTACCCAGGGTCGCCAGGTGTAAGCTGGAGGAGGCGAAGGTAGGATTCGATAGCATAGCTGTAGCTCTTAGGCCCTTCGCAGACTTGTCCATAATTTCAAACCGGTTTTAATATGATAGCCCAGTGAATAAGCCGGAAAAAACTGTAAAATGTGGATAAGTGGTGGAACAGCACCGATTTCAAAAATTCTTTTTTTGCGGTATTCTGTAGACGTTCAGGAACATTCATCACCACTAACCCTTGCATTACCTCGAACAATGAATAAATTAGAGTGGTTTTACTCCTCCAAAGCATCCCCATGAATTGCAGTACTGAAAATGTTTGTAAAATTTATATATTTCGGCTCGGAAATCGTCTCTCGGGGGTTTTCGGGGTCGCTGATCACGAATCCGAGGTCCATTGGTATGCAGCCTAAAAGTACCCCTTGGAAAGAGGAAATATTACAAATGCATTATTTTGCCTGGGAAATCGTTTCTCGGGGGTTTTCCGGGTCACTGATCACAAATCCGAGGTTCATATACATGTAGGGGTGGTTTCAACTTTCAACCCCTAAAAATCACCCCCCCCCCGGCCAGAAAATATTGAAAAATTTATTATTTTGCCTCGGAAATCGTCTCCCGGGGGTTTCGGGGTCGCTGATCACGAATCCGAGGTCCATTTGTACGCTGGGGTGATTTCAACCCCTAAAAGCACCCCTTTTTAAGAGAAAATATTACAAATGCATTATTTTGCCTTGGAAATCGTTTCTCTGGGGTTTTCGGGGTCGCTGATCACAAATCCAAGGTTCATGTACAAGTAGGGGTGGTTTCAACCCCTAAAAATCACCCCCCAGTGACAGAAAATATTGAAAAATTTATTATATTGCCTCGGAAAACGTTTCTCGGGGGGTTTCGGGGTCGCTGATCACGAATCCGAGGTCCATTTGTATGCTGGGGTGATTTCAACCCCTAAAAGCACCCCTTTTTAAGACGAAATATTACAAATGCATTATTTTGCCTTGGAAATCGTTTCTCGGGAGTTTTCGGGGTCGCTGATCACGAATCCGAGGTCCATTTGTATGCACGCGTGGTTTCAACCCCTAAAAGCAAAGGTAAGAGGAAATATTAAAAATGCATTATTTTGCCTCGGAAATCGTCTCTCGGGGGGTTTCGGGGTCGCTGAACACGAATCCGAGGTCCATTTGTATGCAGGGGTGGTTTCAACTCCTAAAAGCAGCCCTACACATAAACACATAAATTGAAAAATGACATGTTTCAGCCTGGAACTCTTGGCATGAATTTCTCTATTATTTCATATCTGTAAAATGTATCGGAACTGAAAGTAAACTCGATGTGCGGTTAGCTTCAAGGTTTTTATTGAGCTCCTCTAATTTCTTATGATCTAACCAGTTATATAGCGATCAAAACATGCATAATTAACAATAATATTCAATTAATAAAAATAACGAAAACATACGCAAAAATAATGATTCCGATAACGATGCATATGATGATATAGGTGCTGCCGTAGTGGTTTAGGTCATGGATGTTGACAGTTGGAAGGTTATCTAGAAGTTGTTGCTGATTTTTAAGCGCATTCTTCTTCTTGAACAAGCTGGGGCATCATGGAAATTGTCGAATTGTTGGTAAGATTAATGCTCAACTGGATGTGATTAATTAAGGCCGCATTTTCTGGGAGTAGTGATGCCTGCATCTTATTTTGTCCATTATTTGACCTGATGTATAAGGTCTGGTGATTGATGATGCATTCGCCAAAAATTTGAATTATGCCATTTCCCGTTAATGAGAGCGTATGCAGTGTAATTCCACAAGTAAGTTCAACGTGTAGCTCTTCCCTTAATATGAATAGCCATGCATTTGAATTATGTAGCCGTTTCCACTGATTTTCTGCTTGTGTAGTTTTTAATCTGCAGAATGGTGATATTTTACTTTCATTGTTTAGCAACTCCATTTCGCAGTGGCTTTCATTTGATCTCAGCGTGAACACTGGGTGCCTTAGATTGCACATCATTTTTTCAGGTGACAAAGAGTCACACCTTCTAATAACTTCCTCCCTTATAGGAGTGAATCTGTCTCGTCGATGGTTCACGGCTAGGTATTTGCTGGATGGATTCACATAAATGTATTTGTCGTTAACAGCGGCAGGAATCGGTATGAGCTCATACAGGCTATAGGATTCTGTATTTAGCAGCGGAATACGGATGTCAAGCAAGATATTGTTTTCCGTTATTCTTGTTTTTACGTGCATGGTCCTGTATAAGTTTAGTAGGTCCCTTGAACCTCTAGTCCCAGGTAGCTGCGCATTGGGTGGCAGGTGTTCCCGAATTATTTTTAGTTGATCACTCAGTTGAGTCGGTGTTAATAATAGTGTGTTGATTTTCCCATGTTTTACGTCCGTCACCACTGATAGTATTCCCCTTTGGATATTTTGTAATGTCATCAAGCTTAGTGTTATTAAAGGCGCTGCCGAGTTAAATGTTTGATGAGCCATGACTTCATATTGTGAATGATTGAGTTGCGTAGTAATTGCTTGAATTTGACTCTCAATCATCATAATTTGATGTTGAACAGTATCATGATTTTTTTTCATTATATTTATTGTGCTCTCGATTATTGACGTCTGATTTTTCAACAGTTGCCTTTCAACAGCTTCCTCTATGGAGTCTCCTCCTGATACAATGTCATCCACGTACGTATCTCTCATGATTACCCCTTCAGCTAACGGAAAGTCTATTGATGTATCCTTGGCTAATTGTTGAAGTGTTCTAATTGCCAAGAATGGTGCGGTTGCAGTCCCATAGGTAACAGTTGTTAAATTGAATTCCTTGATGGGTTCGTCTGGAGAATTTCGCCACAGAACACGCTGATAATTTTGATCTCTGACGTCAATCTTTATTTGACGGTACATTTTTTCAATATCTGATGTAAATACTACTTTATGTTTTCGCCATCTGATTAGAATTGAGATTAACGTTTGTTGTATTTGTGGGCCAGTTAACAGAATCTCGTTTAAGCTTTCCTGGTTTTGACGTTTTGCTGTACCGTCAAATACGACCCTTAGTTTCGTCGTTGTGCTGTCTTCCTTCATTACTGCATGATGAGGTAAGTAGTAAGCTTTATCTATTTGATCAGTTACTGGTATCATGTGTCCGAGCTGCAGGTATTCTTTCATAAACTCCTTATACATGATTTCGAATGCCTTGTTCGTTTTAAACTTTCGTTCCATTTGGAGTAATCTTGCTAATGCGAGTTCTCTGGATCCTCCCAAGTTGGAATCTTCAGGCCTCTTTTTGAACGGAAGCCTTACAATGTACTGACCGTTGGCTGCTCTTTTATATGTTGTTCTAAAGTGAGTCTCGCATATTATGTCGTCGGTTGTTAGAACTGCATTGGTGGTTAGTTCTTCCAATTCCCAGAATCTGCGTATTTCTTTGTTTAGGTCAACTTCACTGATATAGCATTGTGGGTTTGTGTTTGGTGTATCTTGCTCAACTTCTCCTGAGAGAATCCACCCTAATTCTGTTTCTTGTGCTATAGGAGATCCCGGTGGTCCGCGTAATACATTCCCCAGTAAGATTCTTCCAAATACATCTGCTCCTATTATGATGTCTATTTTACCTGGGACATCATATTTGGGGTCTGCTAGTGTAAGGTTCTTGGTATGTGTCCACGTTGTTTTTGGAAAGATCTTTTCAGCTGGCAGCAATCTTGTAAGATTTTTTAATATTAGTGCTGTAGTTGTTGTCGAAAACTCGGCTGTAAATCTCGGTTTAATCGTTAGCTTAACACACGTCTTGATGGTTTCTAACCTTGACCCGCCCACGCCAGTTACTGTTGCAGCGATGCGCCCTTGATCAATAAGAGTTCGAAGTACTACCATTTTACCGTTTTTTCCAACTGCTGTTACTACTGCTGTGGCTAGCAAAACGGAGTGATGAACTTGGCTCTCTGCTACGTGTGACGATACTTCTGCTGATCTTGGGTTCATTGATTGCCCATCCATCCTGTCTTGAGACCTTGAGTTGAATGTTTTGTTTGCAGCGTTAAGATGTAGTAATGTATGATGTTTCTTACTACACAATTTGCAAGCTCTCCAGCTTTTGCAATTGTTTATTGTATGGCCCTTTACTAAGCAATTAGTGCATACTTTAGTTTTCCGAATTGCTTCATTTCTTTGGAGGGCGTTAAGGTTAGAAAATTTACTGCACGAGTAAATTTTATGATCTGCTTTACAATAGGTACAACTCAGTTTGCCTACTGCACCGTGATGCACCTTCACCTCATTCTTTTTTTCTGGCTGTCTGGCTGTGAGGTTAGGTTTCATCGGTTCAATCGACTCCAATCCTTGGGATCGGTTTTCGAGGAACTCTAGAAATTTTTTCAGATTTTGCAGTTCCCTTGGATTTTTTAATGATTGCTCGTAGATTCTTCGTGTTTCTTTATCAAGTTTCTGGACCAACAAATGTATAAGTAATGGATCCCAAGTTTTGATGTCGATGCCCAGATTCTTAACTGCTTCTAGGCATTCTAATGTTGTGTCATGGAGCCCCTTTAGATTGATGGCTGATTCCTTTGACAGCTCTGGTTGATTACAGAGCGTTCGTAGTTGTGCCGATACCAGAGTTCTTTTATTGTTGTATCTTCGGTCTAGGATTTCCCATGCCGTGTCGTAATTCTCATTTGTTATGCTCAAATGTTGAATGAGCTCTCCAGGTTCGGCCTTTACATTTGCCTTTAAATAAAACAACTTCTCAGCCTTTGTAATTCGCCCGTTCTTGTGGATTATTTCCATGAATAGACTTCTGAATGATGGCCATTTTAGGTAATCACCGCTAAAATTTGGGATATCAATACGAGGTAGTTTTACTGCTGAATTGTTGTCCATTATCGCTTATTACTTGGCTGTGGTTGACCTGAGACTGAATGTGCAGTTGTCAGTGACAACTCTTCCAACTTTTCTTGGAGGTTGATAATGGTATTTTGATACAAGTCCTCTGTTGTAGCAAACATTTCCTTCTCAAAATAATCATCTTCGAATTTCCCTGCTGTCATTATTTCTGCATGGTTATGTAGTATCATTTCCCAGTAGTCATTTAGAAGTTTTATTTTCTGTTTATAGTGAATAGATGATTGTTGCAGTTGGAGTCCCTCTTGAATAGTTCCTATGTTGCGATCTAGTGTTTCAATTATCGCTGTTTGCCTTTTTATTAGGCGTAGTTGATTTGCAATTTCATCCGAGTTCTTTTTTCTCTCGACGGCTTCTCGAATGACTGCTTCTGCGTGTTCCCTTGTTTGCTCGTAGAGTGCTTCGATTTGGCCGTAGTAATTCTCAGTGAAGTACTTATGTTCGAGATGCTGATCTCTCAGAGCTTCTATTTGGGCGCTGAGGATTTCGATTTGTTCCCAAGTACTGTTTAATGTGTGTAGGCGTGCTTCGCCATATTCCCTTGTTTTCCTTGCGGAAGAATCCTTACTAAGTTGAGTTGCCACCTTCTTGATTGTTTTCACTAGATGACTTTGTTGTTTTACCAGTGGATCCATGTTGGAAACTCGTTAATTACTATGTAGATCTGGATGAGAATGTGGAATTAGGCGAGGAGGGTAGTTTGTTGAAGACCGCACAACTTCAACGATTTATGTCGCGGTTTGGATAGGTAAATTTGCTGGGACTTGGGAATATTTCAGAGCCTCTGGACACTATGTTCTAGAGGTTGATTAATAGGACAATGTGTTGGACAAAACAAAAAAAAATTATTTTCAGATCCTCAAGACACTTTGTTCTAGAGGTAGATTTAATTATCTGAACACTTCGCTCGAAGGACCAAATGTAAAATGTATCGGAACTGAAAGTAAACTCGATGTGCGGTTAGCTTCAAGGTTTTTATTGAACTCCTCTAATTTCTTATGATCTAACCAGTTATATAGCGATCAAAACATGCATAATTAACAATAATATTCAATTAATAAAAATAACGAAAACATACGTATGACAATAATTGAATGTGTTACTAAAAGTGATGAGTGGACACACAGCGATTGCCACACATGACGCATTTAAGTTTATTCACCCGATTATGCCCAGGTGAATAAACCGCTGATTACACAACTCTTTAATGTTATTGCACTTACAGGTGCAGTGCATTGATTTAATGCAAGCTAAGTATTTTCGTCATGTGTGACTTCCGCTGTGTGCCTTAAATACATTAAATAAACTTTTTATATGTGGGTTGAACAATACCATTACCTATTCTTATGGTAATATTAATGTTTTGTTATTGTTATAGCATTAATATCATTAATTTAATTTATTACTAAGTCTTCTTTCGTTATCATAACCTTTGTAGCGCTTCAATAGTTCTTTAAAACAATGTCCATGATACTTTGCACTTTTCAGCAGAAGATCCACACTTCGTATTAAATCTTTTAAAAGTGATAACTCAGATGTTGGATCATCAACATCTTCTGCGAGAGACAAAATAGTATCGTTAACACTAGGTCCAGTTACCAAAGACCATGCTCTTAAATTCTCTGGAATCCACACTTGATCTTTGTTGCATAGGGCCCTTTTAGACGAGCGGACACCGAACAGACAAAATTTAACTGTTATCGTTAATTCCTTTTTGAAGCCCGGTGAAGTGTCGGCTGGGCATTTACACGGGCGGACACCAACGAACGGACAAACGACCGAAAAATTTCAAAAATTTCAAACAAAACTTCAAAACTTCATGGCTTGCTGCTCTTGTTTTTTGAAATTATCTTTTGCTTTCTTGTCCTAACAACAACAACAACGCAGGAAATGTCAAAATGTTCGTTCAGAGTTCGCTGAAAGTGTCCATGAAAATTGTCTGCCCTCCCCACGGTATACAGAAACAAGGTAATATAATGGAGAAATGTCATTTGAGTGCTGACGTCACTTGGCACGCTCTTCCCATATAAAATCGGAGTTGTGTTGTTGTTTCTACATTAGTGCTGACGTCACTCGGCACGGAATTTCTACGATATTCGAAGCTGTCAGTCTCTGTTACATTACCTTGTTTCTGTATACCGTGTGCCCTCCCCATCTTTCTCTCTCACCCTCTTCCCTATACACCCAGTTTGTTCGTTCGTTTTGTCTGTTCGGTGTCTGTTCGGTGTCCGCCCGTCTAAAAGGGGGCATAGGATAGCGCGAGAGCATATGAAACACTTATTTTCGAAATCGAATTCAATTTCTTCGGGTTCGGTTTCGCATTAAATTTTTTCTGCAAAATTACGCATCCTTTTTTCAGGAACATTTTCTTTATTTTGCCTTTCTCCTACACGTTTTAAAGAGTATTTCGCTCTACAATTCTGATGCACATAAATATCCCGATCATCGTCGAGTAACTTTTGTAGGTGCTCACGCAATTCATCCTTTTTTTCCTGAGAAATAGATATTAATGTTTTCAATCCTTTCGCGCCAACTTTATTTCCTGCAGATCCTTGGAGAATAGATGCAACTACACCTTCACCAAAGCATTGACAAATTGCACAAGAACGAGCAGAGTCATCCATGATTAAAATATCTATGACCAGTAAAAATCTTAGAAAAAATACAAGACATATAATTAACATGTTCTCTCACCTGACAAGAATAAATGTATTCAAATCTTTTCTTTACTTTCGCTGCAGCAATTTTTTCAAAAAACGTCACGTGCAATGAAGCAATTTTTTTCAAAATGCTTCACGATTGATATGATACAATAATATTAAAAGTTGAGTACAAACAATTTTTGCACTGTATCTATTACAAAATAAAATAGATGGCATGACAATTTCAAAACATAAAATGTAATATACTACATTAGTGAATGGTATTACATAACATTTTGAAATATTAATGATATTAATGCTATAACAATAACAAAACATTAATATTACCATAAAAATAGGTAATGGTATGAAATAATAGAGAAATTCATGCCAAGAGTTCCAGGCTGAAACATGTCATTTTTCAATTTATGTGTTTATGTGTAGGGCTGCTTTTAGGAGTTGAAACCACCCCTGCATACAAATGGACCTCGGTGGACCTTGTAATATTTTCTCTTAAAAAGGGGTGCTTTTAGGGGTTGAAATCACCCCAGCATACAAATGGACCTCGGATTCGTGATCAGCGACCCCGAAACCCCCCGAGAAACGTTTTCCGAGGCAAAATAATAAATTTTTCAATATTTTCTGTCACTGGGGTGATTTTTAGGGGTTGAAACCACCCCTACTTGTATATGAACCTTGGATTTGTGATCAGCAACCCCGAAAACCCCAGAGAAACGATTTCCAAGGCAAAATAATGCATTTGTAATATTTTCTCTTAAAAAGGGGTGCTTTTAGGGGTTGAAATCACCCCAGCGTACAAATGGACCTCGGATTCGTGATCAGCGACCCCGAAACCCCCCGAGAGACGATTTCCGAGGCAAAATAATAAATTTTTCAATATTTTCTGTCAGGGGGGGGGGGTGATTTTTAGGGGTTGAAAGTTGAAACCACCCCTACATGTATATGAACCTCGGATTTGTGATCAGTGACCCCGAAAACCCCCGAGAAACGATTTCCCAAGCAAAATAATGCATTTGTAATATTTCCTCTTTCCAAGGGGTACTTTTAGGGGTTGAAACCACCGCTGCATACAAATGGACCTCGGATTCGTGATCAGCGACCCCGAAAACCCCCGAGAGACGATTTCCGAGCCGAAATATATAAATTTTACAAACATTTTCAGTACTGCAATTCATGGGGATGCTTTGGAGGAGTAAAACCACTCTAATTTATTCATTGTTCGAGGTAATACAAGGGTTAGTGGTGATGTATGTTCGTGAACGTCTACAGAATACCGCAAAAAAAGAATTTTTGAAATCGGTGCTGTTCCACCACTTATCCACATTTTCCGGCTTATTCACTGGGCTATGAGTTCAATAGTACACTCGGAACTCAATTTTCTCCATCATTTTCGTGTAACGATTGTAATGCCTATGGAGTAGTGTGGGCTGCAAGCACAGCGAAGCAGCTTTGCCGAGAACGAAAACATGCTTGTGTTAGTGTAATTGACGGTGAAACCAGAAAATATTTGGGTGAACAATTGATGGAAAATTATGGAAGAAAAACTGTCTTCCCTGCGACCCCTTGCCAATAAAACCGGTTTTTGTTTTGATGTTATGGACAAGTGTGCGGAAGGCCTTAAGCAGCGTTCACATTGGCGTGTGCTAGTGGGCCAGTGGTTAGTCCCTGGTTAGTAGGTACTGGCAAGGCTGAGGTTAGTTATAAGTGAGTAGATGTTCAGACGCACTTCAGTGTACACAGGTTAGTGTACTAGTTGTGGGTATCAATCAAAACAAAATTTGCTTAACCAAAGTTTCCACTGCTGCCTGCCGCTTTTGAGTATTTCTGTAATCTACAGAATCATTGTCCCACAAACACTCAAAGCCCCTATATAATTCTAAAAACTTAATTGTTTCACCTTCTGCCCACTTAATTTTCAAGTAAAAAAAAAAACAAAACAATTTTCAAAAAATCAGAAATCACTTCACAGAAAATCGAAAATGACTTGTCAAATAATCGTTTACTAACCCACGTGTCATTGTTCGCACGAGGCGAGTTAAGTGGTTAGTTTAGAGAAGTGGAGGATAGTGGGCTAGTAAATAGCCCCCTGGGCTATCTACTAGCAAGGGCACTACTCACCAGGTTAGTGAACTAACCAAGACAGTACACTAGCATAAGTGTTCCAACGAGGCGTGTACTGGCATACCAGTCACTGGCAATAACCAGTAGCCAACACGTACTAACCCTTTGTACTCGCCAATGTGAACGAGGCTTTAGATCGTATTAGCAGTTGGCGTTGCTCAGGACTTATCTCTTTGGTGGATCGGTACCACCAAAGTTCCATGAGTTCTTAACAAAAACTATTATAGTCTCTTAAGGGTTTTCAAACCCCAACTGCTGCTTTTTAAAACTATGGTTTTACTCACTAATGGATTCGGCGCTCAGCAAAAGCATACTGGCAGTGTTGGAGTCTTTCGGAATTGTCTTTTGAAAAGATGAGAGCACTAGATATTATGTTCGTGTGTCCGTTATATTGGCTGAGATACCCTTCTTTTTCGAAAGTGTAAAAACTCTACACTTAATATTGGCAAATACATTTCAAAAATGTATGATTTATTTTTTTATAACCTATATACAAGACTTTAACATAGTCTGAAATATTTTATCCACAGACTGGATAAATAATCAAACTTTGTGAACCTAAGGGCGCTTTCAAAAATTCAGCCGACTGCAGCAGTCCGAGCAGTCAAATGCAAACGAATTCAAATGCCTGCTCTGTTTGCTTCCAAATTTTAACTTCAGCTGAATATTTGAACAGTTGACTGCTCCGACTGCTGCAGTCGGCTGAATTTTTGAAAGCGCCCTAATTATGTTTATTTATGTAAACTCACAATCAGACTCGGTTCCTAATTTGACTTTTAATATTATTTACTAGAAATGAAATGTTTGTTGCTGTCGACTTATCTCGTAAACAAATTGACTTTACTACAAAGTGATAATTCTCCGATGATACTAATTGAAAAGCATCTTTTCGCTGTCAATAAACCAACCACAATAGTCTTAATTCACAAGTATTTTTTTATTTGTATAGAAAGCGATTTTTCAAGAAGCACTGGAATTTTCTTGCCAAAATGTTCACTCGATGCCGGAATGATTCACTTTACAAATGTTATTAGCACAAAAAAACTGTGTCAATTTTCAGGTAGTAAAAAGATACAAAGAGAATTAGATCTTCTAGAAGTTCGATACAAACAAATTTTTTCATAACGTTTATAATATTGTAATATCACTACTATAAATACAAACTTACAAAAATACTTTAAAGAACTAAACTTAAAACTAAAAATCAGTCTGAGTGTGGGAGAATGCATTTGACATAATTCCATGGTTTTTTCTCAACCAAAAAGATTTGGTACGAAAAGCTTCTTCTTCTTAGTGCGAGTGGACTTGTACCTAATTAAAGGATTATATTCATAATTGGCAGATCTTTGTTGATACGCTGTTGAGCTTCTCGGGAACACATAATATCCATAACCATAATCTGGTGAAAACACTACGGCACTGTCATATTCCTGAGGTGATCTTTTACTCCTCTGCAAATCTTCGATATTTATTTCATTATTGTCCCCATCGGCATCTATTTGATCCACAATTTCGAACTCATCAACATCAGCTGGCAGCACGTATCCATCAACTGGTATCCAATTGCAAGCAATGGCAGTGAATAGAACAATGTAAGTGGAAGTGTACTATAAGAAAATAATTTTAATTAGCAACACAATTATTAATTTTTATTAATTTTCTTAACATACCGATACTTTCATTTCCAAAAGAATTTTAATAAAATTATTTGAATATTTCTTGAAAAGAAGACCCGAATTCTAAGAGACTCAATTCGAAGCTGGTCGAAAGCACTCAGAACCGCTCTAATTTATAGTCCAGGAAAGGCAGAAGAAATACATCAATATGTCAAAATTTTTGAGTTTTGTAAACACAATTTCTATGTGTAAAAAGTGCAGTACACAGAGAGGGTAAAATTGACTTACACGGTTCTAATTGGCGTGTTTTGATGTGGACTTGTTGATATTTTCTATTTGCATCGATCGAGACATTTTTTCACGTTATATTTATTAAAGATTGTAAACAGATCTACGATGTAATATTATGTAGTTGATAATATATATTGAATATTTGTTGTTTCATTGTATTGAAATACTATATTACAATGAAACGTGATTGAAATTCAGTAAGAATCAACGCAACGGAAATTTTTCTTATCAAAATTTTTACGTCTGTGACATACGTTCTTCCATTGATCAGAAAATATTAGAGTTCAGAGATCAATTTGAATAGCAAACAAATTAAAGCTGTTCACAAAAGGTGTGCATTTGAATAGACAAAACATGACTATTTCTAAATCAGGAGTATAGGTACAGGAAATTATCACGCTAGAACGTATGAATCACTTGAATTTGTAAACTTCAATGCCAATTAAGGGTGAATATCAGAGTTTTATATGCGACTCACTATTCCTAGGGAGACATCAGTTTTTATGAGTAATTTAAACGCTCAGATCGCCCCTAACAAAACCGCCCTTGGACCAGTGGCGTAGCGTGGATTTCTGCCACCGGGTGCGGACTCTAAATTTGCCGCCCCTGTTTTCGCTATTAGCAAAAAATCGGTCATACTATGTCACTATTTCAAACGGATTTAAAATAAAACGTCTTTTATAAATTAAAATTTTATTCTGCGTGTTTTTTGCCACGCAAACTCTTTAATACATTCGTCAATGTTAATTTGTACCTCTTGTTCTATTGCCAAAAGAGCAAGATTTGTTAATCTCAACGTGGACATTGTAGATCTTAAATAATATTTAATTAGTTTTGAATCTTCTCTCACAACTGGCATTACTTATGACAGCTGTGAGGATTATTCTTAGCATTATAATATACTCTCCTTCAAGTGACTCATAAATAAACTTTAGTAAACCCAGTGGACCGGAATCAATAAAGGCAGAAACATACTTCCTTCCCTTTCACTCCTTACACGGAGACCCAGAAAAGAAGAAGATAAGAGATACATTTGTGCATGTGTTAGTTTTCACGCCATAAATTTCTGTTCAAAAAGTTACAACCCCTCTGCCCTCGCCCCTCTGTCCTGAAAACAGGTTTTTTAGTGTATGCCAGCCCAATGAGTGAAAGGCGAACAGCTACATCCTACATATATACACAAATTCTTCAAATGACGATGTCAGGCTCTTAAGGTCCGGTTACACGCAACGATCTGCTTGTGCAAATTGACTGGCGCAAGTCAATTGGTGCAAATAAACTGAGTGAACATGAATCGGTTTACAGGCAACGATTTATTTGTACAAATTGACTGGCGCAAGTCAATTGGTGCAAATAAAAAGAGTGAAAATGACACTAAATTATGCTAATTTGACACGATTATTATATTATATTGATTATGATAAGGTCGGAGGAGCGTCATAAAATTTCACCATTCACCCAAGGGCATGCTGAGGGTTGTAGCTTGTCTTGAACATCGTTTAAACGCTCATGCCAAAACATCAACCTCAAGCCGATTTTCTAAGAACACATATTTTGCACAAGGCAACCTTTTTGGCTTGCGCCAGCCAAAAATTTGCGTTTACACGCAACGATTCACTTGCGCAAATTGACTTGTGCAAGCCAATTGGCACAAGCAGATCGTTGCGTGTAACTGGACCTTTAGAGAGGGAATGCAACATTTTTATATACGCTCGCACACAACTATTCGCGGGAAGATTTTATGATTTTATATTGGGATAAACTTGATGTATTGGTGCATATTTGCGATTTATGAAAAAAAGCAGGTGAATCAATTTTTCTTCCTTTTCTGTTCTGCATACTTTATGGAAGGGAGAGTCTGGCTTTGTCTCGCCGTAGGAGGTAAGGCCTTACTTTTACTACATCGATGAGCCCTTATATAAGGCATTACAAGAGAAGGCAAATGGTAAGGGGTAATCCAGAATTCGGCCCAACGAAGTTAGAAATTTACCCGATGACTCATTTGTTTTCGTATTTTTGTAATGGTATTTGAGTCATCGGGCAAATTTCAAACTTCGTTGGGTCTAATTCTGGATTACCCCTTACCATCTGCCTGGGGCGGTTTCAGAGGGGGGTAATTGGGTAATTACCCCATTAGAATTTTCGTTTGCTTATTTATTTTTATTCTTAAAAATTACCAATATTTCAAACAAACAAGTTAAGTTATAGTGAATCTAGTCGGCGATCTATGAATTTTTCCAAAACTGCTGGAAGGGACCGACCCGAGCCGATTTTTGATCGAACACTTTGACAGCTCTTGCATTGTTGTTGTTTGTTTCTGAAATTCTCTTTTGCTCGCAAAGAGAATGTCTTAAACAACAACAAAAACAACAAAGACAATATGATTTGTTGCCTGCAAGTTGTTCCCTCATGTTGAAGCTCATACGAGTTGTGTTTATTGAGACCGAAAAAAAAGCAGAGCAGCTCAAGGCAGCTCACAGTAGAGCAGCTGTCAAAAATCAGTCAGGCAAGTTGGAGCAATTCAGAGCAAGAAATCTCATTAAACACTTTTCGGGCAACAATTCTCAGTGACTTGTCAGAAGTTCAGTTGTCAGTTTTTAAAAGTGGAAATTTTAATTTTATACATACGCTACTATTAAAAAAATGGAAAAATATTTATTAACTATATTAATGGAAGCAATTGATGATTCATCTGATTCAGATATGTCGTTTTTATCCTCATCAGAGGTGGACAGCACTGAGAGTAGCAGCAGTGATGATGATGATATTGTTATTTTAGCCGCGACGAGAAATAAAAGAAATTGCATCCAAAACTACTTGGAAGAAGTAGTTCCCAAGTATACGGATCAAGAATTTGTGATGCATTTTCGTGTGACTCGAAATGTATTCGAATTGCTTTGCAACAAGTTTGATAGTTCAGAGGAATTCAGGAAATTCGATAACACCAAAGTATTTAATGCTAAAATGCATGTAGCATTATTTCTTTGGTTCGCGGGACACGAAGCCTGTTCCATCAGGGATATCGCTGACCGCTTTAATGTATCCATTGGAACCGCAAGTCGAATTATCGGAAGAGTTACCTATTTCATAAGTAGTTTGTCCAATCTTTACATTCAATGGCCAACAGAGGAGGAAAAACGAATAACTTCAGAATTTGTAAAAGCTAAAACTGGATTAAGTGGAGTCATTGGTAGGTGAAATATTTTAATAGGGGTATTCATGATCTGGGTTATTTCTGTTATTCGTGTTAAATCGAGAAACTCCTTAGTAAATGACTAAGGGAAGTTTCTCGATTTAACACAAATAACACATCATGAATACCCCTATTGTTGTCCTACATATTCTGTATATTACATTTTCTCTTTAAACAGGTGCAATAGATGGGACACATCTAAAAGTGGACCTTCCAAAGGGCTTATCGGACTATTTCGTGGATAGAAAAAATGTTGTCAGTATTCAATTGCAAGCAATATGCAACGAAAAAAAAAAATTATTGATATGTTTGTTGGGTTCCCAGGCTCAACACACGACAACCGAGTATTTGAAAACTCAGACATTTATCTCCAACTTCCGGAACTCTGTGGTCAATATTATATTTTGGGCGACTCTGCCTACGCCTGTTCAAATTATGTCATTACACCATATAAGGACAACGGACACTTGACAGCTGACCAAAAATTTTTTAATAAAAAACTTAGCTCAGGTAGAGTGATGATCGAGCATTCATTTGGGCTGCTTAAGCAAAGATTTAGACAATTGTATTATTGTAAATTGAGAGGAATTGAAAAGTTTTGTCATTTTGTTAGAGCGTGCGCCGTCCTACATAACCTGTGTGACGATAATTTGGAGATATGTAAATGAGAATGAACCCGAATCAAATATCGCCGATGAGCAGAACAATCAAGTTGCAATTGTACGCGACGGAGCTTTGCGCAATAGATTATGCGAGGAGTTAAGTGCTAATAGAAATAATAATTAAAATAGTTGCAACAATAATTTAATAATAAAATAAAACATTTGCATTTACATTAGTTATCATTTTTCTCTTTACAAACTTGCAACAATTCTTGTAATATTTTATTCTTTATCTTTGCCTCTTGCGTTCGTTCTTCGTACGCTCTTAGCTTTTGTTTCCTGTAGGCGCGTGTTTCCTCCCTTTCCTGAAGTTTTTCTTCTTTTGCCTTCTTTTTTTCGGCGGCTCTTGCTTCCCTCCAGAGTCGGACTTCTTTCGCAACGGAAGCCACACGTTTTGAGGAAGTTGCGGTGGTAGTTTCGTTAACTTCAATCGCTTCTTCCTCTACTTGCGATGGAATTTCCCCACTAGATGGATCCACATCTTGTAGACCATGTCCTTAAAGCAAATTTAAGTTTAGTATTTTCTTATATAAATCTAAATCTTTTTACCTAGTTCAGCAGCAATGCCAGTTTCCTTTAATATATCGTTGTTGCGCTTACCTTCACTGTGAGAGCTTAATACAAAAGGCGGGATCACTGAGGGACTCTTCACCATAACTTCGCTTAATTCTCTGAAACAATACTATTATATAAAAGTAATAAACAAAGAAATTATGACGTATTACTTGTCGAAACTGCAGCTGGCCCTGTCTCTTCCCGACTTCTTGTTATGGCTAGTTTTTTTTTTAAATCCTCGCTCTAAGCTTTTCCACTTGCTTTCCACTTGGAAAGCAGTAAAATTGTGGCCCCTTTCGTTCATTTTTTTAGATATGGTGGCCCACATTTTTTTCTTGTTTTTTACATCTAATTGTTTCCCAAGATTGGGGCGGATTTCCTTATACAGTGCTATAAGGAGTTTGCACTGACTATCAAGCCAAACAGCTTTATTAGGGCTGGAGTTAATGGGAACAATTTCATTGAAGTCATCTACAACCATGTCGTTCAGGGGAACATAATTATCCTCGGTACTTGGGTCATTCATTGGATCTTTCCCCATTTCCAGCTGCACCTGCTGTTCACCTGATTGTGCGTTAAAGGACCGGGACAATAACTCCGAACAGAGCCGTGGATCTTAAATACACAAATTAATCATTTTGCTAAAATTTACTCACAGTACATTTGATACCTTTTTTTAATGCCTTTGCGGTCTATGGAGAGCACTCCACCGTTAAAATCTCTCCGCTGGCGCTTGTTATCTGAATGCTTTCCATTTTTCAAAAAAATATACTTTAATACACTTTAAAATTCAAAATAAAATAACACTAAAATTCCAAAATAAATAACACTATAAATAAAAATACTATCACTAACACGTTAAAAGTCTATTTAAAATATTAAATTTAAACTATTTAAAATATCTAATTTATCCTATTTAAAATATTCAATTGCAACTCGAGGTCTGGCGTGTAATTATTAAAAACCGGTACCTCACTTCACTGTACTGGAATTTATTTTTAACGGTCTTTTGAGTAACGGTTGCCGGTTTTGTGACAATTGACAAACAGCTGATTGCTTGCCCGAAGTTGCTCTACCAAAAAAGGTGGAGCAGAAAACCGTGCGCTAGCTCAACTTAGAGCAGGCTCATGAAACACAAATCAGCGCAACTTCAGGCAAGTTATAGTTTATAGTTTATTTATTTATAAAAAAGTACACAAGATTAAAATCTTATTTAGTACCGTAACAAAGGAAAATACAAAAACTAAATAAATTAAATAAATGGGCGCAAAAAAAAAGATATAAGATAAAATAAAAGTTATTAAAAATTAACAATACAAAGAGAAGGGAAAAGAAAAAAAAAAGAATGAAAATAAGGAGTAAAATAAATTAAGTTTAAATTAAAATTTTACTAAAATTAAAATTAACTAAATAAATAAATAAATAACAGCCGGTGTCCTGTGCCAAGAAGATGCATGCTAAGGAGGATTCATGCCAATCCATGTTGCGCAGCAAGCAAGCGATTATATCATTTCATGCATTCTGTGTTGCAAAATGCGCGATCACTCCTCTCCTGAAAGCGGCGAGCGATTTGGTACTTTGCAAATGGAAGGGGAGACTATTCCACAATCTCACAGTATGTACAAAGAAGGAACGACTACCTAGCAGGGAACAGTGTCTAGGAATACAAAATTGCATCGAACGACGAGTACGAAGGGGAACAAGGCAGTCAGCAAGATATGAGGGAGTAGAGGAATTTATGATTTTGTATAATAAACATAGGCCATGCACATTGCGATACGTAAGGAGATTGCAGGGTAACAGGGATGAACGAAGACCAGAAACATGTGCGAACCGATTGAGGTTGAAAATGAACCTTAGACAATCATTTAGGGCAACATTCAATCTATTACTACATGTGGAGTCAGGACATATATAGACAGAGCATCCGTAAAGGAAATGAGGAAGTATAAGGGATTTTACCAGAGCGAGACGAGCAAGCGAATTGCTCATGAAACACCTTTTCCTGAGATATCTCAACCCAGCTCAAGCTAGAGCAGCTCAATAAACACAACTACGATTTTTCACCGAAGACAAAAGAGAATTGACGATTGCAGACGACTCTGTCTGTCGTGTGTACGCTCGTGTGGAAACAGCCTATGTAAACAAAATGAAGCTAACTGCTCAAGCGCCGTAAGAGAAGCTATGACTTTCTTCCTTTTAGTAGGGGAGCTGGCACTTGAAAAAATCGTGTCGTCCCAATCACGGTATAGAGAAACAAGGTGATGTAAAAGACTGTATATCGTAAGACGGCAACGTCACTCGGCGACCTCTTCTCATATAAAATCGAAGCTATTGTTGTTGTTTCTGCATTAGTGCTGACGTCACTCGGAGACCTTTTTCTACGATATTCGAAGCTGTCACTCTCTTTCACATTACCTTGTTTCTGTATACCGTGATCCCAACCTTCTGCCGTTTGGTATATAAGCTTTTCAAGTAATTTCAAGCATTTTTACGGGAAGTGGACCCACCTCGAGCTAGATGGTTCGGGGGGGCGTTTAAAAAAGGGGCTAAAATTGAAAAAAAAGTCTGCTGCTGCTTATGTAGGTTCTATTAGGGCTAAATAACCGTTTAATACTAGTGGCAGACATTTTTGACCATTGTGGGGGGGTGTGAAATGGCAACTTCAGCTCGCGGTGGCTTGGGGAGGGTGCAAATGGAATTTATGGATTAAGTTTTTCTTTTTTTTTAATTACCCCCCTAAGCCAGTTGGCTGGAAACGCCCCTGCCATCTGCCTTCTCTTGTAATGCGTTATATAAGGGCTCTTCTAACACCTAAGAAAATAGGAGTACCCCTTACCAGATGACTACTTATATCAGTGCTCCATCGGTAAGTGCTACCTAGAATTCCTACTGGGTAAATACAAAAAAACATTTGTTCTCACACAAAGCCTTCTACATTTACAAGCCATGCCCCAGGTATGTGCATGTATGTGTATGAAGTGCCAAAATTGTGGAATTAACATTGCCGAAGCCGTACGAAACAATTTTTTAACTTTGTTTTTGCACTTAAAAGTGGTAAAATAATGTATATTATCACTTTTTGGTGCACATGGATTATCAGTGATTAGTGCTTTAGTGATTTAATAAAAAAAATTAAAAAGAAGTGAGTGGTTAAGTGTATTTTTAGAGTGTTAATTGATTAGGTGACCGTTTTTGTTCACATTCGCGTTGGTTTTTTCGTGTTAATTTAGGGAAAAAATGTTGAATTTGTGTAATAATATAATAAAAAGTGCTTTTTAAGTGATTAAAGTTTATTATAGAATAGTTATTAAAAACATAAGTGCAGAAAAATGTGAAGGAAAAGTGAAAAAGTTATTGTTATTCATTTTGTGTGGTAGTACTTGCACTTATGTTTTTAATAACTCTTCTATAATAATTTTTAACTACTTTAAATTCACTTTTAATTCCATTACTACACAAATTCAACATTTTTTCCCTAAATTAACACGAAAAAACCACAGCGAATGTAAACAAAAACGTCCCCTAATCAATTAACACTCTTAAAATACACTTAACCACTCAATTTTTTTTAATTTATAAACTCAGATCACTAAATAACTTATCACTGATAATCCGTGTGCAGTAAAAAGTGATAAAATACAATATTTTACCACTTTTTATTGCAAAAACTAAGTTAAAAAATTGCTTTTCTCACAGCTAAATTGAAGTCCATTCTGACTGAAGTCCATTCTGTCAGATAAATTGAAGTGCCATTTTCTTTGAATGTGAGTGTGAGATTTCGTTGTAGAAGGCTTTGGTCTCACCAAGACCCTCGTAAGTACAGGCCTGGAAGCAGAGTTTGTGTTTGTGTTGGTAATAGACCCATTATCTGTCAAATCGGAAGATATTATATGGAGGAGGTAAAAGTTCGGGATATTTTGCCGTAAAAAGTCATAAAATAATATATTTAACCAGTTTTTATTGCAATAGGATTACCAGTGAATAGTGCTTCAGTGATTTAATTAAGAAAATTTAAAAAAATCGAGTGATTAAGTGTGTTTTAAGTGAGTTAATTGTGAAGGTGGCCAATTTTGTTTACATTCGCGGTGGTTTTTTCTTGTTTATTTAGGGGGAAAATGTTGAATTTGTGTAGTAATATAATAAAAAGTGCTTTTTGAGTGATTAAAGATTATTATAGAATAGTTATTAAACACATTAAGTGCAAGTACCACCACACAACATACATAACAATAACTTTTTCACTTTTCCTTCACATTTTTCTGCACTTATGTTTTTAATAACTATTCTATAATAATCTTTAATCACTCAAAAAGCACTTTTTATTATATTACTACACAAATTCAACATTTTCCCCCTAAATAAACAAGAAAAAACCACCGCGAATGTAAACAAAATTGGCCACCTTCACAATTAACTCACTTAAAACACACTTAATCACTCGATTTTTTTAAATTTTCTTAATTAAATCACTGAAGCACTATTCACTGGTAATCCTATTGCAATAAAAACTGGTTAAATATATTATTTTATGACTTTTTACGGCAAACTAATGCAAAAATATTCCGAACTTTACATCACGGCGTATAAATCCAACAAAAGTGACAGATTCTGGGACTACGAGCAGCTGCGTTAGTGTTAGTGAGGTAGGCAACTTCCAGGCCTGTACTTAAGAAGGTCTTGGTCTCACACAAGACCCTCTCAACTACAGGCCTTGCATAAAAGCTTTGCACAAACACAACTAAGCGCAAACTTAGTCTGAATTTTTGTTGAGCAAGGTAGGCAAGTGATGGGATTTTTGACATTATGATTGGAATTATTTCCATGACAATCATTTTATTTAAGTTTTTTTGCTTTTAGATAAATAAATTATACTGAATTTATTTATAAAAACTTCGACAATCAATTAATTTCTTAAATAATTTAGAATGACATAAAAAATATGTAAATTATTCATCATAAATCATGTAACCTAAATGAATTTTAAAATTTTAGTAGTACGGAAGTGTTGTGTTACGAAAAGTGTTAGTAATAATATTGAATTAACAACTTTTTTTTAGTACAATGAGATCACAAGAAAAGAATTCATAGATGCTTTTGCGAAAAATCTAAACCAACTTTTCTTAGTGTCGCCTTTGAAAGGAGAAAAGATATTAGGAATTGATTGAATAGTAAAATATACTATCGTTTCGGAAATGTTATAAGGGTTTTACCAGCGCCCCGTTAGCCGCTTACTGCGTTTCCAGCTCCCACGGCTAGGACGAGGGGTTGGATTTTAGGAGCCACATTATTGTTAGCATTTCTTTAATTAACTAGACTTATTTAAAAAATGTTTCAAATAAATGAAATGCTAACAATAAAATATAACAAAATAAATTTTCAAATAAATAAAAATCAATGACTATTTATCAAATTGGTAAACCTCGAACTACGTAAAATATAAGCTTACCAGCTTCTCTGCTTTTTAAAATTTCTTTTTTTTATTTTAGAAACTTCATTTGTTATTTGGTGTTCTATTAAAACAGTAAATTATTAAATTAGTTTTTTAATGAGTTTGCACTATAAAATAAAAATTGATTTCTTCCACATTCCTCATTTAAGTAAATTATTCACGATGCAATTAATTATTACTACGCGCCTTCACCATAACCTCAAAATGTTTCATTACATTCTGTAAAAAATAATTCTGACTTATGGTAAGGACGTTTTACCCTAAACGCACAATTTAACTACTTCCCTATTTCATTTTCTTAATAAGAATATTTTTATTAGAAATAAACAAAAATTATTTTTGAAACCATTTTCACGAAACGGCACAACAATTTTAAATTTTCACATAAAAGCAGGAATTACCCTAACACTTGCACTATTTAACTTTATTATAAGAACTTGCCACTATTTATCATTACTATTTCACCTTTATTTTATATTATTAACTCCAAAATATCCTTTAATTTCTTTTACGAAACTTAAAAACTACCCCGACTCGCGCACTTTCCATATAAATTTGACAGTTCTTCAGCCAACTTTCAGACTACGTCACACATATGCAAAAATCTATAGCATGGCCTGTAGTTGAGAGGGCCTTGTCTCACAGCAAGTTATACTAACACAAGCATCATTTTGTTCTCTAGGGCTGCGAAAATTATGAGAATTTTTGTGGCTTTGCTTTTGTTGCTTTGTTTGTTTGCCCATCGAAACTACAGGCCTGGAAGCAGACTTTTTGGTTGTGGCTGTGCCGGGCCTAAAATCGTCTGACAGTTGTAGAATTAACATGGCCGAAGCCGTACGAAGCAATTTTTTAACTGTGTTTTTGCAATAAAAAGTGGTAAAATATTGTATTTTATCACTTTTTAGTGCACACGGATTATCAGTGATTAGTGTTTTAGCGATTTAATAAAAAATATTAAAAAGAAGTGAGTGATTAAGTGTGTTTTAAGTGTGTTAATTGTTAAGGAGACCAATTTTGCTTACATTCGCGTTCGTTTTTTGGTGTTTATTTTGTGTAAAAATGTTGAATTTGTGTGGTAATGGAAAAAAAAGTGATTTTAAAGTGCTTAAAGATTATTTTGGAATAGTTATTAAACACATAAGTGCAAGTACCATCACACAACATGAATAAAAATAATTTTTTCACATTTCCTTCACATTTTTCTTCACTTATGATTTTAATAACTATTCCCTTATAATCTTTAATCACTTCAAAATAAATTTTTATTCTTTTACCACACAAATTCAACATTTTTACTCTTTTTACCCACTTATTTTGGGGGGAAAGTGTGACTTTCGCTCCCCAACAAAACTCAAAACTCACCGCGTATTTATTGAGAAAAACATCATGCAATCCGGTGCTCATATCTTCGAATTCGAGAATTTCTAATTTTTTATCAAACTGCAATTAAATGTTTTATTTTTTTTCGATTGTTTTTTTCGAGCGTTTAAATAAGAAAATTTGTACTTCACGTACAACAAACTGACGACTGCCGAGCTCGTTCCTCTTGTGCATCAATAATCTTGTAGGATAAATCAAAAGGACCATTCATTGTACTATACATAAAGGGGCCCATACACGAGCGAACAATTTGCGCAAATTTGTGTTTGCCATAAAATATGTGATTGTCCATACACTACGTAACGAGTTGCGCAAACTTCAGTTGCGTTTATGTTTTCGTAGAGAAAACATGTTTGAAGCTGTGTGTTTGGCAATTATAATTGCAAGTTTTGCAGAAAAATAACTTTAGAATGCACCAGCATACCAAAACTCTTCGAATCTATTATTTATTCTGCTATCGCCCCTATCTGCAAGAGACTTATTTCAACTAACCAACATGGCTTTCTTGCAGCTCGTTCCACTACTACTAATTTACTAGAGTTCTCTTCTCACGCTGTTCGAGGCTTTGTCACTGGCTGTCAAACTGACTGTGTTTATACAGACTTCAGTAAAGCTTTCGACATGCTCTCTCACTCTATTATAGTTCTAAAACTAAAAAAATTAGGCTTTCCGCATACCCTCGTGGTGTGGTTCCAGTCGTACTTAGCCGACAGAACCTACCAGGTTCTATTCCGCGGAGTCAAATCTAAAAACATCGAAGCGTCCTCTGGTGTCCCGCAAGGAAGTCATCTTGGTCCTCTCCTTTTTATTTTATCAATCGATGACATTGTTACCCTGCTAAGGCACTGTAAAATCCTTATTTATGCCGATGACATCAAACTGTACCGCCACATAAGGAGTATCGAGGATTGCAAACTTCTGCAAGCAGACCTAAACACCTTCTATTCTTGGTGTTCCAACAACAACCTGGTTCTTAACATCAGTAAATGTGAGGTCATGACTTTTTATAGAAAACGTGGCGTTATAACTTATGACTATACTTTTCTCGATGACAAGATCTCCCGCACTAACTCTGTTATCGATCTAGGGGTTAGGTTAGATAGTAAGTTGGATTTCTCCACCCACATCAATTATATCTCTTCCAAAGGCAATTCCGTCCTAGGATTTATAAAAAGATGGTCCAAGGAATTCAACAACCCCCTCATCACCAAACACTTATACATATCTTTAGTTAGGCCTCTGCTTGAATACGCCTCCCAGGTATGGTCTCCTTACTACTCCTCCCATGTCGGTAAAATCGAATCGGTTCAAAGGAAGTTCGTCCGTTTTGCACTCAGTCACCTCCCGTGGGATGACCCACTTATTCTCCCGCCTTATAGGGACAGACTTAAATTGCTCAACTTGAGCTCTCTGCATAAGCGTCGCGAGGTCGCTGACGTTTTATTCGTTCATCGTTTGTTGAATGACAAAGTTGACTCAGGCTTCCTACGAACCCGTACGTCATTTAGAGCGAACAACTACAACCTGAGAGGTCAACCTCTCTTGTACATTAATTCCTCTAATACCAATTATGGGATGTACGAACCAGTTAACCGCATGCTTATAAATGTTAACAAAAATGCGAGTGCTTTTAGCATGCAAGTTAGCGAAGATGTCCTTAAAAGGACTCTTTTTAATGTGGCGTGACTCCCTGTGTGTCCCACTTTTTCATTGTTTTTGCACGCTTCTCTGTTTGATGTTTCGTGCTCTTAAATGTTGCATTGTTTTTTGTTTTGTGTTTGCATGTCTTAGCCGAGCCACTGTGCAGTGGTAAATGTGACCGCGTTTGTGTGCAAGGACCGGACCGGCTCGGTACAGGAGTGCCGGGGAGGGTTGAGAAGGAACCCGCATTTTCGGTCGCATGCTCGTTTTGCGGTGTTTTTTCTTCTTATACCTTTTTTGGTGCTTTCGGCCGGATTCGGTCCCTGCACATAAGCGTGGCCCGTTTCTCAGCCCAGCTGAGAAGTGTACTTCTGAGCTAGAAGATTAACTCGATTATTAACATCACCATACACGAGGAAAAAACTTGCGCAACACTGCCGTTACACAAAAATTTTCAAACGCGTTTGATTTTCATCAAACAGCTGCGCAACACCTCAAACTGCCCCATACACGGGGAAAATGTTCGCACAACGGGCTGCGTTGCGCAAATTGTTCGACCGTGTATGGCCCCTTAACGAAAATGTTCCCATAAAACACATCCAACAATACATTTGGTGCAGATTCTTTTTTTGGCTCAAATTTTCCGTTGGCTGTCGGTTTGTGCAGCTCAGTACTTGGCCATTTAAATCTTTTGGTCAAGTTTGGCCGTCGTTAGGCCGTATGTCTGCCGTGCAAAGGACAAATGACCTATATGCATTATAGGTCAAAATGGCTTTGTTTGCATTTTCTGATATAAAATATTCATATTTATCCTTAAAAAAATTTCAGACTTATTGTACTTTTTAATAAAAAGTTATCACCGTAAACAGTTACTTTATTTGCTTCGGTTTCATGTATTTCGAAAACTTTGATTGCGTTTTTCTCGAAATGAGCTTTTTGCAGATAGGTCTTTTGCCCTTTGCACGGCAGATGTGCTCCCATTAAAAATGGTAAAAAATTCTACGGCCACCATATTCCCCTTAAAAAGCCAAGCGGCCGGTGTTCGACCGCTGAAAGCCAATTTTTTATTTTTACTCGGGATGCATCGCAAGTAACAATGTTCCTGCTTCCGTTCGTGTGCTCAAGCTTTTGTCTATTTCTGTTAGCTATCCTAGCGTTGTCAAAATTTCTTTGTAATGATTTCGTGTCATTTTTATGCATCGCCTCTTGCGCTCCAACGTGTGTCCTGAATCTTCTTCCATCTCTTCCTTGTAACAGCAATCAGAACCTCCCATCGGTGTGGACATAGAAAAGAAAACATAACAACGCTCCAATGGGCCGAAGAAAGTCACTGAATTCACCTCCACCGATGCCGCATGCACGTAAACATAGAAATATAAAAACATGGAACGGCTGTGTCGTGTAAAAACCCTGTACGCGATCGACCACACTAAAGGTAGCTTGTTTAAAAGGACAGAAATAGTGTGCACAAGTGGGACACAAATTGCCGAACAGTCAAGGGTAGCTTCTTGAGTGATTGGTGCCGTGCCAAGTCAATATCCGGGGGGCATCGATTTTATGCCAGGAATTTTATTCGCCCCGCTTTTAAAACGTCCCTCTTGTTATTTCTGCATATTTTGGCCTGCACTGCCTGACCACTAATACCAAGTGAACTCAAACACATCAGGAATTGTGGTACGCTTAATCTGGCTTACAGCCATTCCGTGTTTAGTTTATATTTCTATGCACGCAAACTAGATTCAATGAGTGGTTTAAGCAGCAAGCAGGGCACAAATTCGGCATTGGGATTGATATATTTTATTCGTTGCGCCACACCTGTCTGTCTTCCGGCCATTGTAGCAACATTATCGTAAGCTTGCCCTCTACAATCCATAATGTCGAGACCATCAGCGTCGAGCTTACTTAGTATCATCTCACTAATGACTTCGGCTGTTTTGTTTTTCGTTTCAATGAAATCTATAAAAGAATCCACTACTCGTACTTGCTGATTCTCAATCATCACGTATCTTAATACTTGGCTTGTTTGGTCTTTGTGGGAAATGTCAGGGGTACTGCCGAATATCATGGAATAATACTTGGCCTTTTGAACATGACCTACTAAATTTTTGGCGAACTTTTTTCCAAAATTTCAATAAACTCGTTTTGAATTTTTCGGCCCATTTTTATTCTCACTAAATGTTCTCGGAGAACAGGATCGTATTTTGCCAGTAGATGCACCAGTTCTAAATAGTTGAAACCTACGCCTCCATGCTGTATATTTATATTTTACAATCACACTTCTCCTCATTTCAAGTTGGAAACATTGGATGCTTTCGATTTGCCACATTTATCTGATGTGCCTCACATTTTCCTCAGTTTCACTGAAAATGGCTGTTCGATTTGGCGATTCAGTTCCTATTTTGCAACAGATGGCGACAACTTCCAACTGATACAACACCAAGTGATGTGATAAAAATATTTGTTCATCACATCAGTTGAGTAAGTCATTTTATGCACCGACTTCTCAACATACTTCATTCTGTCAAGGAAGCAAACGTTAACAATGGAAGAATGTGAAGTATTTATTGTGGTTGAATATCGAATGAAGACACAATTTCTTTGATCTCGGTGTTTGGAACGTTAATTTATAAAATTTTTATTATTTTCTTTATTTTTGTATCAAAAAAACATTATCCACATTAGGCTGCTCGCACACTGGATCAGAAATTGTAGGAATTTGTGCGATTTCTGATGAAATCGATACAATTACATCAGAATTCGCACAAATTCGTACAAATTCTGATGCAGTGTGCGAGCAGCATTATAATGTAAAATAAAAAACCTAACCCCTCTTTTTCAAGTGTGTAAATATCACTAGTGTTCGATTTTCTTTTTGAAATCAGTTACAAGTTGACTGTTACCTGTGAAGGAAATATATGAGGGAAGAATAGATAGCTCCAGTCTCTTCGATGCGGCAAAGGAAGCGGCTAAATTCGGATCCAGCCTCATTATTGGATGTGATGTAAATGCTCACAACTCCATTTGGGGCAGCTCAGACATTAATGTAAGAGGTGAGTTGCTTTTTGACCTTTTACTCCAACATAATCTCTTGCTGTGCAACTACTACGTTCGTTACAAGGGTAAGACAAGAAGTCTTGGAGATTACTCTTGTTTCCCCAGACCTGTGTAGAAGACTGGAGAATATCCAGTGAACACTCCTTTTCTTACCACAGAACCATTTTTTTAATATCAATACGTGATGAACTGTGAAGAAGGCCCTTGGTTACAGGAGTGTCCGAAGCACCGATTGGGCTTTCTAAAGACAAGTGGCGGAAAGATCGAGGATGTTCCCACCCATTTTTGGAATGCTGAAGATCTCGAAGATCAGGTGAGTAATCTCAGCAACCTCCTAAATAATGCATTGGAAGAAGCCTGTACCATTATGAAATACAGGGGTAAAACAAAACCTCCTTGCTGGAACAGTAAGTTTCTCAAACAAAGGTCTGGAAGTAGAAAGACCCTCAATAAAGCCAAACGGTCTAACTTGGATTCGGACTGGGACAACTACAAAAGGGGAATCCTGGGAGCCCTTTTGTGAGACAATAGAAGGATTTTCGGACACCGCAAGACTTAGAAAGGTTTCTCACTAAAAACCCAATGTGCCAAGACTTGCTGCAACAAGCAGATGGTACATGGATTACAAGCAGTCAGGAGTCATTGAAATTCCTGCTCGATACCCACTTTCCAGGCTCGACGTCTCTCGCGGCATCCGCAGAAACAGGTTTTGGGAGCCCAACTAGTGAATATAATTTAGGTATTATTGACAGACTGATAAACAGGGATTTGCTCCATAGAAGGCCATAGAAGGCTTTAAGCCTTATAAAACACCTGGACGGGACGGAAATTATCCTTTTGAAATTCAGAAAGTCAGTGACCTAATTCTGGAGGCCATCTATAGGAGTTCCCTTCGGCTCAACCAACATCCTGCAGAGTAGCGAAGGTGACTTTCATTCCGAAAGCGGGTAAAATCTCCTACCACCATCCAAAGAACTTGAGACCTATATGCCTCACATCGTTTCACCTCAAGATCCTCGAAAGACTTATGGAGATTCATATTAAGTAAAGCATTGATAGAAAACTGCTTTCTCCCTCGCAGCACGCCTACACGAAAGGTAAATCGGTAGACACAGCTTTCCACTTCCTGGTAGCGGTCATTGAAAAATGCCTTGAATTCAGTTTGGCTGCTTTCTTCGATATTGAAGGTGCTTTCAACAATGTTGAATCTTCTGCGGTCACGGGGCACTCCAGCGTCTGCGTGTCGACGGGTTCTCCAGGTCCTTTATTGATCAGCTACTGAAGTGCAGGATCACAAAGTCTAATCTGGGGCTCTCGGAAGAAGTCAGACGAGTTGGAAGGGGCACACCGCAGGGTAGGTGGGTACTCTTCACAAGGAAGCATAGACTCCGATTTTCCTTCTCTAAGATTCTGCAATGAAAGACTGCAACTGCACAATGGAGCTCCTTGCTTGTAACAGCAAGGTTGGCTGCCATCATACTTGGTCATGCTTCCATCATAAGCAGTCCTGAAGAACTGATCATGGTAGCAATCGCAGACATAAAAAAATTCTGAAAAACTCACCCTCCCTAATCCTACGAAATAACTGTTAGGGGGGTGTTATGCCGGTCACACAGTAAACGCTAGCTCGCCGGAAGGGGTCGTGGGGGTGTGACCGGACCGATATCTACCTGGTTCACCACTTACAACACAACCACAACAACGACGAGAGAACCCCAGAGAAGATATCTCCCCAACCATCCTGGAAGAACCAAATAAATTTAGCCCTGCATAATTAGAAAGAAAGCGGACAACGTAATAATTCCAAAGTTCAAACACATATATTATTTTCAAACTCTTATGCCCGGTTTCACAGTGTTCACTTAAGCTTTCGCTCAGCCTTGAGCTTTCGCTCAACTCATTTTACTGTTTCACAGTAGTGGTTCCACCGTTGAACTTGGTTCAAAATTGATTTGAACTGAGCGACTAAATTTGGGCACTTAAGCCAAAGCTCAGGATATAAGTGAGAGTAATGTCATTAATTTTAGAGAAATCACAGTGAACTTGTGTTTATTTATTGATTTTAATTATAAGTTTGAAGTTTGATTTTTCAATTGTAAAGAGAAGAGAGCATTCTATTACAAAGCATGCCGTAAAGAGTGCGGATAGAAGGCTGCTGTGTAACTCTAAAGATGGAGACATTATTTCTTGCCGCTTTGAATGCTTTATTTTCACAGGAACCTGGAGAAAACTTATCAATGCGCCGCAAATAAGAATCACCACACGTGCATCATCTCAGACAGAAATAGCAACCGCAATTCCTGCAATGGCCAATGATGCCAGAATTGCTAAAAACCGACTCAAGCTTAATAGCAGACGTGATAGGCCTGGAAATAGCCCGGAACAGGTGTACCATTCCGGAGGATTGATCGGAAGGTGTCATAGTCAAAAGGGAGGAGGGGGGGATTCCAAACGCAGGAGTACGATAAGGATGTCTACTTTCGTCGTACTCATTCTTATAGTAATAAGGGGCCATATCGTTTCAAAAATCCTTACAACTAAAGATAAAAAACTAGAAAAATCACACAATTTATCAACCAAAAGCAAAAATTTCCCCAACTGATTCAACCACAGTGGCCTGCAAATTCCAGTGAATTAAGTTCAGCTGAACTGAGCACAAAAACAAACTGTGAAACAGTTTTGACTTGAGCTAAAGCTCAAAATTACTGCTCAGGTTCAGCTGAGCGAAAGCTCAAATCGACACTGTGAAACCGGGCATTAAGGATATACAAATTTTATAGAACAGTTGCAACAACAACAACTTAACAACAAGAATGTATTAGGTGATCAGGTGTATGGGGGTACCCACTGGACTCGGTATTTAAACAAGATTAATCTGTGACAGGGAAGGAACAACGTCGTTTTGGCCAAATCGAGGTTGTACGACCACGAACCCTTATCAAGTAACCCGACCAAACGCCCAACAGGCAATTACGACAATTCTTCTTCTTCTTGAATGGCGCTACAATCCTTGCAGGACTCGGGCCTCTCGAAGTCTCCTCTTCGAGTCGTCTCTACGTCTTACTAGCTCTCTCCAATTTGTTATACTCTCTAAATCTGAATCAGTGAATAGCCTTTATTTGAATCAGTGAAATGTCGACAACTGGAAATCAGTGAATATCCTATAATTGAATCAGTGACTTTGGCCTCACTGAAACAACCAGTGATTCTCAAGTTACCGCGCGAACCAGTGATTTTGCTATTACTGATATATCCAGTGATTCATGCTTGTGGTCGAACGTCACCATTCACCCAAAGGCAAGCTGAGGGTTGTAGCTGAGGCTTGAACATCGTTTAAACGCTCATGCCAAAACACCAACCTCAAGCCGATTTTCTAAGAACACATATTTTGCACAAGGCAAACTTTTTGGCTTCCGCAAGCCAAAAATTTGCGTTTAAGGCCGGTAACACGCAACGATCTGCATGTGCCAATTGGCTTGCGCAAGTCAATTTGCGCAAGAGAATCGTTGCGTGTAAATGCAAATTTGTCGCTTGCGCAAGCCTAAAAGTTTGCCTTGTGCAAAATATGTGTTCTTAGAAAATCGGCTTGAGATTGGTGTTTTGGCATGAGCGTTTAAACGATGTTCAAGCCTCAGCATGCCCTTGGGTGGTCACCATTCACCGCCAGCATGTACAATGCGTAGATAAGTATAAATATAATGCGCGATAACTAATGCGTGAAGGAACAATAACTGATGCATTGGTAGAAAGTGGATTACGCGTGCCTTGTAAAATAAAATATATATATTGCGTAGTGGGTAGGTTTTCAGGGCACTAATTAATGCATGGTAAGATAAAGGGAATGCAGCCAAGGCCAGAGCTGATAAATAGCTGGCTGGTAAATAGATTAAAAAAAGGAAATTCGTAGTAACTTTTCTTATAGAAGTCACATAGGACTGCATTCATTTGCTTTTCGGGCACGGTCACGGTTAATGCAATAAAGCAAATTTAGTGCGTTTTAAAGTATAATATATTGGTTTATTTGCACCAATTGACTTGCGCCAGTCAATTTGTACAAATAAATCGTGGCGTGTAAACCGATTCATGTTCACTCAGTTTATTTGCACCAATTGACTTGCGCCATTCAATTTGCACAAGCAAATCGTTGCGTTTAACCGGACCCCTACACGCAACGATTCACTTTAGCAAATTGACTTGAGCAAGCCAATTGGCACAAGCAGATCGTTGCGTGTAACCGGACCTTTATAGACATTTCCGTCGTCATTTTGCACAGTTCTATTAACTTGTTCGGCAAAGCCATTTCTTTCAAGTTGCGCCAAACCTCTCTTTATACGCTTTATATTAGCTTGACCTGTATGTTGTATGTTTCATGTAAACAAATCTTGCAACTTGATTTTGACCCACTTCCAGGTAACGGATCGACTTGAAATTTTGCACATATGTATAGTTCGCGTGACAATGCAATCAATGCAAGAGTATTACGAGTAGAATACAATTAGCTATGTGGAGTTATTCAAAATTCAAAATGGCGGACAACAAAAAATGGCGGACTACCATTTTCTTTACAACCCACTCGATATGGGTATCAAATGAAAGGAAAAGACAAATAGAATACTATTAGCTCTGTGGCGTCATTCAAAATTCAAAATGGCCGCCAACACAAAATGGCGGACTACCTTTTTCTTTATAACACCCTCGGTATGGGTATCAAATGAAAGGGTGTGACGATTAGAATACTATTAACTGTGTGGCGGGATTCCAAATTCAAAATGGCGGTCAACACAAAATGGCAGTTTACCTTTTTCTTTACAACGCCCTCGGTATGGGTATCAAATGAAAGTGAACGACGAGTATAGTATAGTAAACTGTGTGATGTCATTTTAAATCCAATATGGCGGTCACTACAAAATGGCGGAAAACATATAATAGACTAAAAAATAGAAAATAAAAAATATATAGTTTAAAAAAACTAAAAAATACGTTTTGATTTTAAAATTAACTAAAAAGTAAAATATAATTTTGAATGTAGAGTTTTTATTGCTCCAGACAGAATATGGAAACAACCTACGTTTCGAAATGTAAAAAAGCGTTTTTATAAGCATTTCTATAGTCCACAAAGAGAAGATGTATGTCAATGCTTTCTTCCCAGTATTTTTCATTTCTATCATTATGAAAATCTGGTCTTTTTCCTATTTGTTCTTTCTAAATCCTGCTTGGTAATCTCGTAATTTGTCTTCCAAAATATGTGAAAGTACTTTCGTAGCTGTGTTCAACAACGTAAATTCTGAAGTTGACATGTCCACTTATTTTTAAAAAATTAAACAAATCTACTTCAAAAAATAAATAAAACACTAAGGTTAGAATAATCTTTAATGAGTCAAAACTACTTTTGTTGACCAATCAATCACCAATTATACTTTTAACAAATTTGTTATGTAGTTTGAAAATAATAATTATAAAATTTACTTTAATATTTATCACTTTTATCTCAGACATCACACGACTCTAGTCTTGCACAATGATCCCAAAATCGGTTTCATGCCAGATATCACGGAATTATAATTTTTAACACTTCCTTTCTATTACATTTCTCTGCCCAACAATTATTTAGTTTTGAATATTCCCATTTTGACTATAGATAGCTTTCGTTGTCCAACTCACCAGACAAGACGGATCTACCAAAACATTATTACAGTCACTCTATGAATATTGATCTTTCTACAAAAGGAAAGGTCGTCGAGTTGTAGGGGATGAAAAATTGCAGAAAATTAAAAAAAACTTTCCACTAATACTCAGTTCACAAGCCTGTGATAATTTATTTTTTGCGATTAATGAATAGCACTTTGCTCATCTTTTTGCAGCAAACATACTAATAGACTCTAAAAATTTATATTTATTTTATAGCTTTATTACCACGGGATTGATAATATTTTTCCTGATATCCAGGTGTGCCTAATTGAGAATTCAGGGCGCGCAGATGGTCAGTAGTCTGTAGAGTAAGTGTTGCCAATAACTAAATTTCATTAACTTAAATATTTTGCTAGCTGCCTATAAATATGCTTTTAAAATGGTTTCGTTGAATAGTTAGCAAAATTTAAATTTCTGGGACGCTGCGCAATATTTCTTGGAGACGTTTCCTTGTTGTTATATGTGTTAAGTCTGGGTCTTCTTTAATTAAAACATCACTTGAAAATAATTTCATTTATTTAAAATGTTTGGCCGATCAGCTTGGGAGTCAGGACCCGACTGCCACTTTCTCACCTCCCGCATAATTAAAATTGTTAATTTTACATTAAATTTTACATTACTCTACCTCCTCCTTAAAAATTCAATGAAAATTTAACGATATTTATAATCATAATCCATCTAAGCTTTCCACATATTGTTGACTAAAATATTTCAATTATAGTATTATTCATTTATTTATTTCAATGTAGAAAAAATAATATAATAGGGGTATTCACTCTTCGGTGTATTTGGCCTTGTACCGTAGCAAATTCTTACAAGGTTGTATCAAATTACAAATTGCAACAACAAGAACAATTTGACATATTTTACTTTAGATGTAAAAGTTAACAATAGGCGACGCCTCTAGCATTTGAAAATTACAGCCTTGTATTAACAATTTTTTTTACATTGTCATTCAAATCAACTTATTGACTGAACAGAGTTGTCATTTTAATCAGCTGACAAACATTTTACAAGGCAGTGTATAATATTAGATACAGGGTGCTCACTCTTCATTGTAAAAAAATACTACAAACTTGCTATTTGAAGTAAAATACATCAAAGAGTGAATACCTTTAATATGTTTAAAAATTACATTGAATAAACATTTATAAACAAAATTGTATTCATTAAGTATTAATCTTTTAGGAAGCTTTATTGACCGCCCATGACGTGTTTTATATTGTTTATACTCTATTTTATTTTTAACACAAAACTCACCTTCACCTCTCACCCCTCTCAGGGGGTGGGGTGAATCTAAAATTCAAATGGCAATCTCACGGATTATGATTCTCCAAAGAGAAATGAAACTTTCGTTTTAAATTTTTTTTTATCCGAAGCTTCCCTGCATCCGCAAATGAATGATTTTTGGGTATAACTTTGATTTTTGAGGGTGGGCCTGAATATATTTATCAATACGAATTGAATTTAATGGAATTGCATTGATATTGATCTTTTATTATTACGTATACATATGTATTTCATAAAAAAAAATATAAATTTTCTGAGAATTAAATTCATAGAAAATTTTGATGAGAAAAAAATTTCAAAATATAATTCGGACAAAAATTAAATCGCGGAATTAGTTATTTAATAATAACACCGCGATCCCGGGATTTTGGGATCCCGGGATTCCGGGGCTGCAAACCCTACTTCAAAAGAAGGGTAAAAGTGTTTTTCTCGATTTACGTACATATGTCTAAGTTGTAAATACCAGGGTCCTATTTTCCTGAATAAGGTAGAACTGCATGCAGAATACTCCCCTCACGTCTAAAGTTATGAGTCATCAAAGTCAAAATTTTGGTTTTTTTTACAAAAATGTCAACTTCAACTACCTTTTTCTTCAAATGTCAAAGGCGACAGCTGATTCAAATTTTTTACAAGTGTCCTCTCAATTTAGTCAGTGACTGTATATATTAGAGTGGCCAAGCCCATCTCAAGTACAGGCCTGGAAGTAGAGTTTTTCTATGTGGCTGTGGTTGTCCCAGAATCTCTGAAATCAGTAAGAAATTATACGGCGCGATTTAAGAGCTCGGAATATTTTTGCCGTAAAAAGTGATAAAATAATATGTTTTGTCACTTTTTACTGCAATAGGATTACCAGTGATTAGTGCTTTAGTGATTTAATTAAGAAAATTAAAAAAAATTGAGTGATTAAGTGTGTTTAGGTGTGTTAATTGTGAAGGTGACCAATTTTATTTACATTCGCGGTAGTTTTTTCGTGTTTATTTAAGGAAAAAATATTGAATTTGTGTGTAGCCCAGTCGTCAGAGACAAATTTAGACCGAAAGCTCGCACGAAATGTGATCTCGCTGAAAATTGGGACTTAGGTACTTTTTTGGATGTAGAAAACGATAAAAAAAATCTTTGCTGCGCAAAAGTGTATGCTAAGTTCACAATATCGAAAACAAATTCGAAAATTTGGTTCTTGCGTTATATATCGAAAAATACAAAAAAAATCGAAAAACGTGAAAGAGCGGAAAATTTTACTAAAATTTATGTTATAACTTATTTTAAAAAAAATGGTTTTATTATTATAAAAAATTATTAAAAATAAGAAGCAAATTCGAAAAATCTAAGCGCGCCAAAAAGCTGAAATTAAATATTTTAGCGAGGTGTTCGGGAAAAACTAATGTACTTTTGCCTAAAATGTGCGCAAAAATAAAAATAAAAAAAGCATTTTAAAGAGGACACTCAAAAACAGCCGGCATGCAAAATATGATGAAGAAGAAAGACGCGCCCTGGCCGCCGTCAGTCTTTCACTTCTCTCGTCTGGTGGCGGCGGTTTTTGAAAATGCGTCGAATGAATGCTGTAAGAAAAAATTAACATTTCAAAACATAAATTTTATTAAACAGAGACAATGTTTATCATTTTAATTATTTTTACATCAAAAGTAAATGCCTAATGATGATAAATGTACAAGGATTTTTTTTCGTACGCCTCTGTTAATATATATCTTCAATTTCAGAAGCATCAGTGAGAATTTTACAAATTATAACTTCCGGTCAAATTTTCTATGAGAAAAAAAAACAAAAAATTAAAAACTAATGGCTTTCTTGGAAAGCTTAGAGTCTCCTCTTTAAAATGCTTTTTTATTTTTATTTTTGCGCACATTTTAGGCAAAAATACTTTAGTTTTTCCCCGAACACCTCGCTAAAATATTTAATTTCAGCTTTTTGGCGCGCTTAGATTTTTCGAATTTGCTTCTTATTTTTAACATTTTTTTATAATAATAAAATAATTTTTTTTAAAATAAGTTATAACATAACTTTTAGTAAAATTTTCCGCTCTTTCACGTGGCGCTATTAGTTTTTCGAAATTTTTTTTATTTTTTGATAACGCAAGAACCAATTTTTCGAATTTGTTATCGTTATTCTGAACTTAGCATAAACTTTAGCGCAGCAAAGATTTTTTTATCGTTTTTTACATCCAAAAAGGTACCTAAGTCCCAATTTTCAGCGAGATCACATTTTGTGCGAGGTCAAAGTCTCTGACAACTGGGCTAGTGGTAATATAATAAAAAGTGATTTTAAAGTGATTAAAGATTATTGTGGAATAGTTATTAAAATACAATATTTTATCATTTTTTACTGCAAAAATATCCCGAAAACTTCTCAAATGTACAGTTTTCCATTAAAATTATTCCGATCTGTCAAATTTTTGGGACCACCATCAGCTACGTTAGTGCTAGTAGGCCCAGCAACTTACAGGCTTTGGCCTTGGAGTGACCCTTATTTATAGCGATTTTTGAAGTTATACTTCTTTAGGCGCGTTTGGAAAATATTATGAGAGTGAATTTTTATCGAGAAGCGAGACGCAACGCGAGACGGTGACGGAGAATATCGGCGAAGGGGTATGGAGGGCAAGCATTTGAACTCCCATCCTTTTGCTGATGTCTGTTCACGATGTCGATGGGTGAGGGGGTTTTTATCCTGAGGCTATGGAGGGATATAAATTTCATGTACGATTCATCAGCCAAGCGAAGGTTTGGACTTTTTGTAGGTATAAGAAGATTCGTAGTTGCTGGGCGAGGGGTTCTGTCGCGAGGCTATGCAGGGAAATCCGATCCGTGTTCTATTTATCACCTAAGCGCGAGTTTCTAAGGGCCAGGACCGAGGGTTCATTACGAATTATTGAGATTCTCGAAAGACCGGGTTTATGAATTATTGAGGGTTAAAAAGGCAAAAATTATAATTAACGGGAATATCAATTTTTATTAAAATTCCATTGTATGTATGTACTATGTACGTATGGTACTATTGCTGCGATGATGTCCTTCTTCTTTAAAATTGAAGACAGTGTAGTTGGAGGAATATTAAAGCGTTTTCCAACGTCGATTATTTTCTCGCCATCGGCAAAGGCTTGTATAATCTCCTTTTTTTTACAAATAGACAGACACTTATGGGTACCATTTGAACTCATGGTAAAATCACACTAAGCTGACATAAAAATTAAGTGAAAGAAGTAAATACACATGTAAAAAGAGAACATAGAAATCCAATGGAAGAAGAAAATTTTTTAAACAAATGTGATTAAGAGAATTGAAGAATGTGAGCGAGAAATTTTTTTCGAATTAACGGATTGTCAACGGAGAATTACGAATTATAAGACGTTTAAGTGGTGTTGGGTACTAAAATTATTACGAATTACCAAAGGGACCGAAATGCATTGATTTTTTACGAATAACCGCGATTTTTCCAAGGGACCAGCAGTACACTACGAAGAAGCTGTAGCAGTATTCTTAGCTAGCATACTCACATTCTTCTATCTAGTCCAATTCTAGCATGACACCTTTTACTACCCCCGTGCATATAAACATCCATACAATCCTACGCTGTACTAAGAAACTTCCGTTTGAAAATATTAGGCACTCATAAGTTATTTACCAATTCTGGCATGCTTAGACGGTCTGGGCTGGGCCATTCCATGAAAATTCGACCCAAAAAAAGGAAATTTAGAACCCGACCTTCTCTTATTTCCTTCATATTTTGTACATTTGGAGTACTAGTGACTAGTATTACGTAGGTGCAATATTTTGCCAAAATGTTAGGTATTTTCCTATATAACGGTACTTAAATATTTTGAAATTTGCAAGCTCTTCTGGGATTTTCTCCAAATTTTTATTTGTATTGACTGGTGATACTAAAGATCAATTGTCTGAGTCTCATGTTGGGACCGAAGACCGCTTGAGCGCGAGAATTTTTTAAAGCTTACCCTGTCAAACGTAGTGGCGTGTATGACTCAGACGAACAGGTAAATATTTTGAGCCGGAACAAGAGTACTTCCTCCCCCCGTTTTCGAGGATGCTGAACACGAGGGCGTTGTTGGAATTTCTCTTTGGGGTTTCGTAACCCCCAAAACGGCCAAAGACCACACCCCAGAAGGGTTAAACGGGCTTTACACAGTTTCCCTGTAAAAAAAACACTTTTCCCGTTTTCGAGGATACTGAACACGATGGCGTTGTTAGAATTTCTTTTTGGGGTTGCGCAACCCCCCAAAACAGCCAAAAACCACCCCCAAAGAGGGCTTAAACACGCTTTACACAGTTTCCCTGTAAAAAAATACTTTCACTCCATTTTCGACCCTCACCAACTCCTCCACCCAAAAAGGGTGCATTTTTTTTATAATAGATATCAGCGCCAAAATATATTTCCGCCGGTTTTCGAGGATGCTGCGCACGGCAGTGGTGGATAAAGGACCGCGCACCATTTGTATGGGAAAATGTTTTTCGGTGAATTTTGTTGAAATTTTGCAGGTTGATAGTTCTCAATATGTAGGTCAAAAGTCTCCATGGGCACAAAGTCCCAAAACCCCTCCTTCCGCCAAAAACCACCCCAAGTTTTACATATCGTCGGGTTAATGCAATAGTCACGAAACTTAATTTTTTTTGCTATTTTAAACATTGTGGAGAAATGCAAAAAAAGTCAAATTATCTTCTGCCAAAGATACGGATCTAAATTTTTATGGGAATCTACGGGATTCAATTTCAATTTTTTCACGAAATAACTAAAAATTATTTTAATTGTATTATTTTTTTCGAATTTTTGTATTATGTTAGTTCAAAATAGCAAAATTTCAGTTTCGTGACTATTGCATTGACCCGACGATATCACCCTGTATTTTTGTAACCCTATGATCTATTTTCATGAATAAAGTGTCAGTGTACGCAGAATACTCCCTCTTATCTAAACCTATAAAAATCAAGGTTCTACCCTATCAACTTCCAGAGTGATGAGTCATCAAAGTCAAAATTTCGTTTTTTACTGAAATTTTAACTAAAACCACCTTTTTCTCCAGAAAATACCTAGTTAACTAGTATTTTTTTGCAAAATTGGAAAGCTTGGACAATTTCCTATCAATAATGCGTGCACAATTTTTATGCTACGCCTTTACTATTCGAGTTATTAGCAAGTTTGAAGTTAAAAGATTTTTACAGTTTTAGATAGTTGGGAGTATTCTGCATACACTGAATTGATGAAAATAGGTCATAGGGTTACAAAAATACAGGGTGATATGTAAAACTCTAAAATAGAACTTGGGGTGGTTTTTGGGAGGACGGAGGGGATTTGGGACTTTGTGCCCATGGAGACTTTTGACCTACATATTGAGAACTATCAACCTGCAAAATTTCAAGAAAATTCTCCGAAAAACATTTTCCTATACAAATGGTGCGGTCCGTTTTTTAAACCCCTCCATTCCCTTCCCGCAATGAATACGGAGACGAGATGATTGTTGGGCATTACCACCACCATCGTGCTCAGAAGCCTCGAAAACGGAGGGAAAGTGTTTTTTTTACAGGGAAACCGTGTAAAGCACGTTTAACCCCTCTTGGGTGTGGTTTTTGGCCGTTTGGGTGGGTTACGCAACCCCAAAGAGAAATTCTAACAACGCCATCGTGTTCAGCATCCTCGAAAACGGGGGGGAGGTACTCTTGTTCCGGTTCAAAATATTTACCTGTTCGTCTGAGTCACACACGCCACTACGTTTGACAGGGTAAGCTTTAAAAAATTCTCCCGCTCAAGCGGTCTTCGGTCCCAACATGAGACTCAGGCAACTGATCATTAGTATCACTAGTCAAAACATATAAAAATTTGGAGAAAATCCCAGAAGAGCTTTTTGAGATACCCAAGGATAAAGGACACTTAAGATGTCCTTTGAATCCTTTTCCGTCGAATGTCCTTTTTGGCATTTTTGTTTAATATCTTGAAGGTTTTTCTTCAAAATGATGTAAGTATATATATAGCGCTACGATAACATTTGCACTTTGTACGATTTTTTAAGGGACTGGTATTATGCAAATTTCAAAATATTTAAGTACCGTTATATAGGAAAATACCTAACATTTTGGCAAAATATTGCACCTACGTAATACTATTCACTAGTACTCCAAATGTACAAAATATGAAGGAAATTGGTGAAGGTCGATTCCCGGTCGTTGGTCGAATTTTAATGGAATGGCCCGGCTATTTGTCAGCGATGGCTAACAAACAACTACTACACATTAATCCAAATATGAAAGTCAACAGTTTCTGTAGAAATCTTATCGTTTCATTCGCAACGTTCGTAATACTTTTCGACTCCGTCAACAAATAAAAGTTCATTCAGTTCTACTCTACCCCAAGTATTTACTCAAATAGTTTCAACTGCTACCTCACGTGTTTATTGAACTTGGAAATTCGTTGCACAACAAACATTTTCTTTTTCAATCATGGTTTTGTCACTACGTAAACAGGAGCTACACTCGGAACATGGTTTAGTGAATTGCAGAGGTGTTAATCAAATTACTTCAATACTAAACAACTTATTAAGACGTGAGCTTGAGTTGTGTTCCAATAACAAACAGCCGCTAATTAATTACCTACAGATGATTTGCGAAGGTACTCCACTAATTACTAAATGGCTAGCATTAGAAAATTAGTACGGGCAAGAGCTTGTTAAGTTAAGGTGCTACCGACACAAAATCTTGATTATTGTACAGAAAATATGACTAACAATTTGGTAACTTTAATATTGAAACACTTGCATTAATAAGGATATTGCATTTTCAGATTAAAGTCCTTTTAACAATTACAACTTTTTCGCTCTTGGGAGTGTGTTCTGAAGTGACAGAAGAGAATCCTGATGGTCCAGTGATTGACGTGAAAGACGTGCAAGATGCAGAACCCATGGAGGCTGATATACTTGTCGAGAGGATTGCCGATTCGAAGAACATTCGGGTTACAGAAATAAACATTCGGAATATTGAGATTGAAGGAAGCAGTGACCTTGATGGAGATGATATGGAGTTGGCTGAAGTGAATATATTTAGGCCGGTGTTTAGATATCGTGCTGCTTACGCCAGAAGGGCGAATAATTTTGAGTGAAAGATATTTATTTAAGGGTGATTTTGTTTTTGAATGAAAATGTGTTTTTTTAATTTGTGGATTTTATTAAATGGTGGTTCGTGGTTCTTGCACTTTTTCAATCTGTGTCATTTTGAAGAGTTTTCATATGCATATGGGTAATTCTTTTACAAACCGTACGAATTTTGATGAAAATTGACCGATACATCTCCGATTTGGCTAAAAAAAATTTCACGGATTCTATATCGAAAAATAAGAGATACGTGTCCGAGGTTTTTTTTCCGACATATTTTCGATAAATACAAGTGATTGAAAATTTGAGAAAAGCGAGTTTTTTGGCTTAGAGACTAATTTTTATAAATGTATAACTCCGGTTCTATTTGAGCTACAAACATCTTTTCTTTTTCAATTTAAAGCTAAAGGACTGAATCTTGAGAAAATAATATTTTAATTAATAATTATTGACAAATTCATATTGTTATTAACAATTTAATTGTTTAAATCAATTTTTTACAACGGCCCCAACCTCGTTGCAAGTTTTTCATATTTTTATCGTATTCTCCATTAAATTTTTCATAAAAACATGTTTTCAAAATATGGTACCTTTATTGTAACTATTGTTAAAACATTAATTTATATAGCACTACACGTTTTTTCGTTAATAAAAAAAACTATAGCTCGGATCAACAAAAGTTAACTATAAAAGTTGTAGAGTTCATCGTAATTTGGGATTTCTCGGAAAATTATGCCTTTGTTATTCAAAATTCTGTTCAAGGTATACACTGGAATATCGATCAGGCGTGTAGTGCTATATAAATTAATGTACATTCGTTAAAGTCATTTTTTAACGAACCCCGGTTTTGCGAAAATTGATTTTTTCGAAAAAAAATGCCTTCTTTTCAATGTCCAATAGCTGATACAGGCCATCATATTTTATACCGGACCGATTTTATACCAAAAAAAACCATGAATATCTTTAAGATGTAAATTACATTGGAATGCCATCATTGCCAATCGATAGCTTACATTTTGCTACAAAACAAACAAAAAACTTACTAAATAATTTCACATATACGTTAAAAATTAAAAAAAAAATTATTTTACAATTAATTCCCATATATGAAACGTACGCCATCTGGGCGGTATTTTTCAGCGAACTTCAATAAAACGCAAAAAATTAGAAAATAATTTTACATTTTATCCCCATATGAAATGTGCGCCATCTGTGAGCGATATTGTAATTGTATGTTGCTGCCAGTAGCATAGCCGGCGGATAATGTTGGTATGGTGGGTAGCAGTAACCACTTGGAAAATTCCGGGTGGGTAAAATACCCAGCCGGAATTTGAAAGTAAACAAGCTTATGACATTATCTTTTTATTTTTCAAATTGTACAGTTATTGAATAGCTTACTTCAAGTTGCTCACACTGGCGCTGCGTATAGCAGGACTCAGCTAACCGCCTTCGCCATCAGGAGGCGACGACTCGGTCTATAGCCCCCACGTGGGGTGGCAATCTTGGGAGTGTTGCAGAAATAGCGGACGCTTTACCTGCCATGCCCTCCAAGTGACGTTTAAAATTTAACCCGCGGTCGATCATCACTCCAAGGGCGGGCTGTGACTGAATGATCTGTTCCCATACTTTACTCCTTGCGGGCACTAGTTTTCTCCGTTTGCACAGCTTAAGTTTTGTGCTTAAGCAGACCACTGCTTTCGGATCTCGCTTAATTCTGCCAGATCACTTGGTTCGCCAATAATTCCATCTCATGGAGGCGTCGCGTCGTCCTACGAGCACTACCCCATGTCATCCGCGATCCCGATAGCAACGTAGCCACAAGGGATTGTCGGTTTTTAAGAACCGGTTTTCAAAACCGGTTTTTACAAGAAATTATGCAATTCGAAAACCGGGGTTTTCAGTAAAAAAAACACGGTTTTAAATTTATACATTACATTTCTTCTACTATATTAGCAACAAAAAATGACATTATAAAGTTATCCGGACCGATATTATCAAAATTATATAAAGACTAGTGGGGCCCCTGTTTAAAAACAAAACGTAAAATAGCAAAAAAATCAAACACAAAACGAAACTCTCTTCCGTAGAAAATTTTCTTCCGATCAAACAAAACAACAGAAAATAATAAAAATTTCTTCTGAAAAAAATACTCCTTCGATTTCTTGGAAAAATGTTGAAAGTGGCACAACTAGTGTTCAGAACTAGCAATTTAATTTCTGAACTTAATAGAAAAGGTGCCGGAAGGGTGTGAGGCCTTCCGCACACTTGTCCATAACATCAAAACAAAAACCGGTTTTATAGGCAAGGGGTCGCAGGGAAGACAGTTTTTCTTCCATAATTTTCCATCATTTGTTCACCCAAAAATTTTCTGGTTTCACCGTCAATTACACTAACACAAGCATGTTTTCGTTCTCGGCAAAGCTGCTTCGCTGTGCTTGCACCCCACACTACTCCATAGGCATTACAATCGTTACACGAAAATTATGGAGAAAAGTGAGTTCCGAGTGTACTATTGAACTCATATTGAAACCGGTTTGAAATTATGGACAAGTCTGCGAAGGGCCTGATTCAATGAAAGATAAATTTTCCAATAATCCAATTATTATTCAATTCTCGTATAATGGTTGATTTCCTCAAAATGATTTGATATAATTCAATGTAAATCGCAAAATTTCCAATATAATACAAATTTTACTATTATTTTTACTATAATATTTGTAACTTGAATTTTATATGTGTAATAAATTACTCTTTAAAGTTTCTGGTTAGCCTGTACGATATTTCCTTCTTAATAATTTAATAATGATAACTTGCCAGAAATATTGCCCAATGTTGCTTCACGTTGATGGAAAATGCCTTTAATTCTGTGAGAAGCTTTAAGCTGCCTCTATAGATATCTGCCAAATAGTCTCTGCTGTTGCCTGTTGCACTGCGTTTTGACGCTTTGGAATCTGTTGCTGATTCTGCTGCTTTGCTGCGTTGCTTTGCCTTCCTTCAATCAACTGCCCAGTTAGCGGAAATATTGCTTGTAGTTGGCACTGATATAATTGCTGAAACTTCAACTTTAGTTATTATAAAATAGTTGGCCCAAGATCTAAAGACAATCTTGGTATTTTTATTGGGACTGATTTAATACAGTCTTTTAGAATGTTAACTTAATGCGTTAACAGATTCTTGTAATTTTGAATGCTAACTCAAAACGTTAGCAGATTCTTGTTTTCTTGAATGCTAGTTCAATTCGCTAGCAGATTCTTAGAACTTGATATTGCTTCTAGAATCTCAGGACAATTCTTATCTTATAGCTCAGGACACTATAAAGATTGAAGGCAATCTAAATTGGCTTCGGTTGTACGCCGGTATTTATTTCACTTTGAACAATAGCCTTTAGTGGGGATGTCAATATTGCTTGATGTTACATAACCTCGGGTTATGTACTTTCAGCTGTGCATGGTGACCGATCAGCTGGTCTCTTTTTCACTTGTGAGTGTCAAATGGTGTTTGTCTTTTTGGTAAGCATATTTTATTTCATTTTATTTATTTACTTAATTTAGTATATATTTTAGGTCCCTTTCGTGGATTTTTGGTGGGGTGCTGATCAGGAGGAGTTCCAAGGGCTACATTTTTAGGATTATCAGATAAGTATTTTTTAAGAACTTTGTTTACTTTGTTATAATATTTTTGTTTTCTATTTTTAGGTATATTTGCTGTGTACATTTTGGATTGCTGCTGCAAGAACGAGTTTAAGGAGTATTACTTCGCCCTGGAACTTCTTTGAAGAGCCACCTTTAGTGTCAGGTATTATTTTGTGATATATTTGTTTTTGACAGTTTTTTAATTTTAGAATCGGCGATGTGAGGACTTAACATTCTCCCCGCCTTGAAGCGTCAAGCTTCAAATAATACTCGATACTTGTATCAGTGATGGGATAGACCTTAGAAATAAAATACATACTTTATTTACTTCAGCTATTTTGGTTTTTATTCATTTAATTTTTGTGTATGTTTTTTTATTGGCATTTCGATTGTAGTTGTAGGCGCACTTGTATTTTTTGGTTTTTCTTCTTATTAAATCGCAGGGTGCCTTCCTTAATTGAGATTCTGTAGCCCTTTTTCGCTTGACGGATCTTGTCCCATGGGAGCGTGATTTGTCTCACTATTTCCCACACTTTTGGCTCGATTTCAAGATCTGGTGGCGGTTGCTGTTTGCGTCGCCGGTATTCCTTCAGGGAAATGCGCCGTTTCGTGGTTATTTTTTCCATTTTCTTTACTTGAGCTCCTCTGGCCTTTGATGTCGGTATGGGCTGAGGTTGCGTTCTTTTCCGAATTTCTGGCCCGCAGGGAACTGCTTCGAAAGGTCTTCTTATTATTGGCCGTTGTGGTGACATCGTCGTGATTGTGGATTTTGATGTTGATGGTGTTGTTCTCGCCGGTGTTGACCTCTTGGGAACATCAGTAATTTTTAAGTACTCCATCGTTTGCTATCCTTGACTTTGAAGAACGGAAAAAAATGACTACTCTAGTATAGGATAGGTTTTAACTGTTGAACTGTAGTAACGGTTATTTGATTGATGATTTTCCTAATTGTTGGTAGGAATGCCACATGCATTGAAAGGTGTTGGTTGTGGTCTAGGCTATTTGGCAGGCGGAAGTGCATTAGTGCTGCTGGTCTGTAGTCGTGTTCGTTGGTAATAAACATATTTTTGTGATGGGTCTTTTTATGATGTTATTTTTTGTTCGCACCGTGACTACTCGGATTAATTTGTCATGTCCGGGATGCGTATCTATTATTCTTCCTAATAACCATCGAGACGGTGGCAATCGCTCATCCTTTATGAGAACTAAATCATTAATTTTTACTTCTGCCGTGGGTTTAAGCCATTTTGGTCTTTGTTGGAGACGACTTAAATATTCACTGCTCCAGCGGGTCCAGAAATTCTGATGTAGACGTTGGATCAGCTGATATCGGTTCAACCGATTGATATTTGTGTCTAATAAACTAGGTTCTGGTGGTGTTAATAGTGGACCACCTATAAGGAAGTGTCCTGGAGTTAGTGCCGTCATATCCTCTGGGTCTTGAGTTATTTCCGTGAGCGGTCGGGAGTTTAGCGTTGCTTCGATCTGTGTTGTGAGCGTACTAAATTCTTCATATGTTAACATTGTGTCTCCAATCGTTCGCTTAAGGTGATATTTCAACGATTTTACTCCGCTTTCCCATAATCCTCCGAAGTGGGGTGAGGCTGGAGGGATGAAATGCCAGTTGGTCCCTTGATTCTCCATGGCTTCGGCTAGTTCTTGCTCCAATTTTTTGTTGGCTTCCACTTTATGGCGTATGAGAATGTTATTCGCTCCGAGGAAGTTGGACCCACAATCGCTGTATATGTCGGAGCATAACCCTCGTCTTGCGATAAATCTTCGAAATGTTGTGAGGAATACTTCTGTGGAGGCATCGGTAACTACTTCAAGATGAATGGCTTTTGTTACCATACAAATGAACAGTGCAATGTATCCCTTTTCACTTCGAGCGTTTCGTGTTTTTGAGAGTTTTAGATCGAATGGACCACAATAATCCACTCCGGTGTGAGCGAAAGGCCTAGCAGGACGGACTCTATATTCCGGGAGATTTACCATTAGTTGTGTATGCCCTGTTGCTTCTTGTCTGAAGCACTGCATACATTTGTGGTTGTGATGTCTGACTGCATTTCGTTCAATATCCAATATTTTTGTCGGAGGATATTTAGCATCAACTGTGTACCACCGTGTAGTGTCGTACGATGGATGTTGTCGATGATCAGCTTGGCCAATGGACTTTTTTCTGGTAAAATAATGGGATGGCTTTCGGAAAATGTTGTATTGGCATTCTGGATGCGCCCACCTACCCTTAAGATTCCTTCTTGATCGAGGAACGGATTCAATCTTATTAATTTACTTTTGTTAGGTACTGGTTGATTAGATTGTACTGCTCGTATCTCCTCTGCGAATTCTTGATTTTGGATGATTTTTATCCAGCACTGTAGAGCTGTTTGGATCTCCCTTGAAGTTAGGTAGATAGTTTGGGAGGGGCAAGTTGTTGCTCTAGTTGCTTTCAGCCATCGTCGACAATAGGCGGTCACTCGAAGTAGCTTTGTTAATGATGAGTATCTGTTGATCAGATCATGATTGGAAAGATTGGTTGCGACATGTGAGCTGATGATGCCTTTTCGTTGTCCCATCGTGGTATCTTGAATTTCCTTCTGCTTGGGCCAGTTTTCCTTTGCTTGAGTGAGCCATGTTGGGCCCACCCACCACAGTTCATGTTGCTTTAGTTCACTCGGTGTTAGTCCTCTTATGGCGCAGTCAGCAGGATTTTCTTCTGTGCGGATATGGTTCCAGCTGCCTTGATCCAATAGTTGATGAATTTGTGACACTCTGTTTGCCACAAATGTTTCCCAGGATGATGGGTGTCTTCTTAACCAAGCGATTACTATTGTAGAATCTGTCCATGCGTGTGTTGTTATGTGTTCGAGTTTCATGTCGTTTTTAACCTGGGCCAGTAATTTGGCCAGTAAATGTGCTCCGCATAATTCTAATTTTGGTAAAGAAATGGTTTTTATGGGTGCCACCCTGCTTTTGGCGGCTATCAGGTGGCAGTGAATGGTTCCGTCTTCGCTCTGAGTTCGGATGTATGCGGCTGCTGCGTATGCTTTAATGGATGCATCGCAGAAACCGTGAAGTTCAATATCCTGGATTTTGCTGAGTCTGGATCCATCGAGGGATTTGTATAGTTTGAATTGCTTGGAGCGCTGTTCGGAACCTACGCCATTGTTGTTCAATAGTGGTCGGAACTATTTCATCCCATTCGAGCTTTGTGAGCCAGAGACTTTGTATTAAAATCTTGGCGTTGATTGTCACTGGTGTGAGCCATCCAATTGGGTCGAACAGCTTTGCGATCTCTGATAGTATTTTCCTTTTTGTGTATTCATCTGGTGCTGCTTCGATGCTGACCTTATACGATAATGTGTCTATTGACGGATTCCATAGTAATCCAAGGGCTTTGATTTCTTCTGCATTCATTGCGAGGGGAAAAGCAATTTCTCGATCGCTTTCAGGGACTTCTTCTAGAATAGCGTTAAGATTTGCCGCCCATTTTCGTAGCTCTAGACCTCCAGACCGAAGAAGTTGAATCAGTTGCTTCTGTTTGTCTCTTGCTTCTTCTATTGTGTCTGCGCCGGTCATTAAATCGTCGACATAAAAATTGTTAAGCACCGCATCGGAGCCGATTTTGTATGTCGTTGGTGCATCTCTGGCTAATTGATGCATGGTTCTAATAGCAAGGAACGGAGCACGCTTTGTTCCGAAAGTAACTGTTAGTAGCTTGTAGTCCTGTATGGGTTGATTTGGCGACTCTCTCCATACGATTCGTTGAAATTCGGAGTCATCAGGATGTATTCGTATCTGGCGGTACATCTTCTCTATATCGGCCATGTAAGCGATGCGGTACTTTCTCCATCGCATGAGGGTAGACATCAATGATTCCTGTATCACGGGTCCATTCAGCAATACGCTATTTAATGATCTTCCGTTGGTAGTCGGACGAGAGGCGTCGAATACTACCCGAAGCTTGGTGGTTGTGCTGCTTGGTTTGAGGACGGCGTGGTGAGGTAAGTAGCAGCATCCGTAAGTTGTTGTGTTGTTGGGACCTTGGGTTTGGAATGCTGGTTCTGGGATGCTGGTAGCTACCATGTGTCCTAACGTTAGATACTCACGTATGCACTTTACGTAATCCGCCTTCAAGGCTGGATCCTGTTGGAAACGTTTTTCCATCTGCAGTAATGTTCGAATCGCTATTTGTCTTGATGCGCCAAGCAATGTTTGGTTTTGATTGTCTGCAAATGGGAGGCGAACCTGGTACCGTCCGTCGCTGCATCTGGTGATGTTGTTAGCGAAGTGGTTTTCGCACTGCGTTTCTTCGTTCGTCCACTTGGGTCTGGACGGAAGTTCTTCTAATTCCCAGAACCTTTTTAACTCGTTGTCAGGTGAGACTTGCGTGAAGAACGTTTGTAGGTTGGTGTTTGTTTGTAGTACTGGTGAGATCTTCCCAGTAATAATCCATCCAAACATCGTGTTTTGGGCTGCTAGAGACTTATTGTTGACCTTTCTTAAGCCGTCCAGGATGATCGTGGGGAAGATATCTGCTCCCAGGAGGATGTCGATGTGTCCCGGCCTGTGGAATGTTGGATCAGCGAATTGGAGACCCTTCAAATGAGCCCAATCCTTGCTGGAACATTCGTCGTTTGGTAATGGATTGGTGATTTCGTTGATCACTAGCGCCTGAGCCTTGATGATTTTCGGTTGATGTTTTCGTGTTTTTAGTTGCAGTGTGACCCTGTCTGTAATTTTCCCGCCTGGTAGGGTGCCGATTACTGTTAATGCGGTATGTATTGACTCCCTTTTGAGTCGTAAGCTTTGAACGATTTTCTCACACACAAATGAAGATTGAGATCCAGGATCGATTAATGCTCTGCAGACCTGCTGTTGTCCAGTTGGAGATACTACGGTGACCAATGCCGTTGCTAATAGTACTTGTCGGCAGTCCTGAGGCGCTGCTCGTGATAGGTATGCTTGTATCTGACCGTTTGGTGAATCATTACTCGAATTTGTTGACGGTGGATTACTGTTGCTGCTGTTGTTGACCTGACTCGTTGGTTGGACTCTATGTAGAGTCGTGTGATGAGTTTTTCCACATTGGAAACATCTGGTTTTGCTAGGGCAGTGTGGGGCGCGATGATTAGTTCCGAAACAGTTTATGCACAGATCTTTCGATTTTACTATTTTGAATCTCTCGTCTATGTTTAGTTGTACATATTTGGGACACTTTCTCATGGGATGTGGGCCCTTACACAGGATACATGTGGTGTGGTTCGATATATGAAATATCTGAGGTTTTCTTCGTGGATGTTCCCTGAGTTTAGTTACCTGATGTTCATTCTTGCTACTTGTAGGTTTGCTGACAGCTTCCAACGTCCTAAACCTGGTTTCTAGGAATTCCCGTAGCTCTGCCCATGTTGGAATCGATCGCCTTGATTTGGTACTCTGCGATTGTTCCCAAAGTTCGTGAGTCTCGGCTGGTAATTTCTGGACGATCAAGTGGATGAGAATGGGATCCCAATTCTGTGTTGATATCTCCAGATTCTCAATGGCAGTGAGGCATTCGTGGGTCCTTGTCTTTAGCTCCTTAATGGTTTGAGCTGATTCATGATTGGATTTTGGTTGACCGAGCAGAATATCAAGCTGTGTCTTCAACAATGCTCTTTTGTTGTCATAATTTTCGACGAGCAGTTTCCATGCTGGCTCATAGTTGGCGTCGCTTATTAAAGTGTTGCTGAGAAGTCTCAATGCTTCCCGGATAGATGAGCCTTAAGATATTGTAGTTTTTGTGCTCCGGATAATGATGGTTTGTTGTGGACGAGACTGGAGAACAGATCGAGGAATGATGGCCAAGATGCATAGTCTCCTGTGAATGTAGGTATTGCGATCCTCGGGAGCTTCACATCATTGTTGTGAGCAATGTGGCTGTTATTTAGCTCTGTAGATGATTGTTCAGCTCTTGAGTTTGTGCCTGGAACATCCTTGTGATAATCCTCATCGATTTTGCTGTATATTTCAACATATGCCTGTTCTGTGTCTGAATACCAGTCATCCTTGAAATACGGTCGTTCTTTCTCATCCTTCGCTGTCTGCTGCTATTATTTGTCGGTGGTTGGTTTTGAATTCTAACCAGTCGTCGTCGAGCAGCTTGAGCTTTTTTTGGAAATATTGCTCAGTTTTCCTGGATGGCCCATCCTTCAGGTAGTTTCTGAATGATTTTTCGTATTTTTCTCGTATTTCTGCCTGCTGACTTATTAAGGCATCCATATTGGTTTTGCGATTTGATTTATCTTATTTGAATCACTATCCGGCTCGAAGGACCAAATGTTCAGAACTAGCAATTTAAATTCTGAACTTAATAGAAAAGGTGCCGGAAGGGTGTGATTCAATGAAAGATAAATTTTCCAATAATCCAATTATTATTCAATTCTCGTATAATGGTTGATTTCCTCAAAATGATTTGATATAATTCAATGTAAATCGCAAAATTTCCAATATAATACAATTTAAATTTTACTATTATTTTTACTATAATATTTGTAACTTGAATTTTATATGTGTAATAAATTACTCTTTAAAGTTTCTGGTTAGCCTGTACGATATTTCCTTCTTAATAATTTAATAATGATAACTTGCCAGAAATATTGCCCAATGTTGATAGTTTTGTTCTGACTTGCTTCACGTTGATGGAAAATGCCTTTAATGCTGTGAGAAGCTTTAAGCTGCCTCTCTAGATATCTGCCAAATAGTCTCTGCTGTTGCCTGTTGCACTGCGTTTTGACCCTTTGGAATCTGTTGCTGATTCTGCTGCTTTGCTGCGTTGCTTTGCCTTCCTTCAATCAACTGCCCAGTTAGCGGAAATATTGCTGTAGTTGGCACTGATATAATTGCTGAAACTTCAACTTTAGTTATTATAAAATAGTTGGCTCAAGATCTCAAGACAATCTTGGAATTTTTATTGGGACTGATTTAGTGGTCAGTCATCAGCGGAATAGGGGGAATAACATGTAGCATAACATGCACGTGCCGTAACTATTCCGGACTGATGGAAGTGCGATCATAACCTCCTAGCGGTGGCCACTGGTAACTATCCTATGAGAGAGGATAGGCTAACATGATCGGGCTAGTCCCTTCCAAGTAAGGTTGGCGTGAGGCTAATAACCTCACCCGTAAAAAACAAACATTACGGAACGAGCAACATGCCTCGGATACTGGAAAAAACGACGACGACCACGGCAACGAAAAAGGCAAAATGATTTAAGAATTTTCTCATGGAACGTACGAACTCTGTACAGAACTCGAGCTGTACAACATCTGGCCGATACCCTGTCAACATATAAAGCTGACATTACCGCCATTCAGGAGATGCGATGGACAGGGAATGGTGTTTTGCAAAAACCTGATTATGACGTATATTACAGCTGTCATACGAAACACCATGTGCTCGGGGTAGGTTTTATGGTCAGCAAAAGGATGAAGCCTACCATTATCGGCTTTAAAGCAATAAACGAAAGGCTATGTACCCTTCGTGTGCGAGGCAAATTTAAGAACATCAGCCTCATAAACGTTCACGCACCTACAGAAGAGTCCCCGGACGATGAAAAAGAAGAATTCTTCGAAGTAGTTGAACGGGAACTTAATGCCTGCCCCAGATATGATGTAAAAATCATATTGGGAGACCTGAACGCTAAAGTAGGCCGGGAGCCCGTATACAGGCAATATGTCGGCACCCACAGCTTGCATGAGAACACTAATGACAATGGGCAGCGAGTTATAGAGATGGCAGCAAGTAAGAACTTGGTCGTTGCAAGTACCAGATTTGCGCGTAAAGATATCCATAAAGCCACCTGGATATCTCCTGATGGGGCGACTCGCAATCAAATAGACCATGTGTTGATAGACCGCCGCCACCTTTCGGGTCTGATGACGGTACGAACGTACCGAGGTGCCAACTTCGACTCAGATCACTATCTTGTTGGTATGGTGCTCCGAGAGCGCATTACAACGCTGAAAAGCTTTGTATCCGCTGATCAGGCTCGAATCAACACAGCTGCACTACGCAACGAAATGGCCAGAAACAGCTACGGTCAGGCGTTAGAACTCGCGCTCAGAAGAGCAAGTCCTGGGGATGAGATGCCGGGCGTCGACGAGAGCTGGACCCGCCTTAAAAATACTGTCATTAGTACTGCTGATTCCATCTTAGGCAGAAGTCGTAGAGATCGGAACGACTGGTTCGATAATGAATGCAAGCTGGCAACTGAACGTAAGAATGCTGCGTATCGAGCAATGCAGCAGTCTCAGAGAACACGAGCACGCGAAGAGAAATATAAAGAGCTCAGAAAAGAAGAAAAGAGAATTCACAAACGAAAAAAGGAAGCCTGGGAGAAAAATCTCGTTTGTGAACTAGAACAGTACAGAGCGCGACGGCCGCACCAGGCGCGGGAGTTCTACCGAAGAGTACGCGGTATGACGCAATTCACACCTCGTTGCACATACTGCAAGGACAAAGAAGGGAATCTGATCACCGATCCTCAAGGCATCTTGGAGCGATGGGAAGAGCACTTTCATGAATTGCTAAATGGCGAGCTAACTGAGGATTTGGAGGCTCCACCAATATCTGACGATAATGCTACGCTGTCACCACCAAGCTTAGCAGAAGTTAGCAGTGCCATCACCCGGCTCAAAAACAACAAGGCCTCGGGTGCAGACGGCATCCCTGCGGAGCTGGTTAAATATGGAGGGCCTACATTACACCAAGCGATTCATGAATTAATTGTGCAAGTATGGGAGCAGGAAGCGATGCCAGAAGACTGGAGAAAAGGCATCCTCTGCCCGGTACATAAAAAAGGAGATATCACAACGTGCAGCAATTATCGTGGTATAACGTTGTTGAGTACCGCGTATAAGATATTCTCCGCCATCCTACAAAACAGGATGGCCCCATACGCTAGAAATATCGTAGGCCAATACCAGTGTGGCTTCAGCCCAGGCAAATCAACAACCGATCAGATTTTCACTTTGAGGCAGGCTATGGAAAAATGTCTAGAGTTTCAAAACTCAATCCAACACCTCTTCATAGACTTTAAAGCCGCCTATGATAGCATAGCCAGAGTAGAACTCTACAAAGCCATGATAGAATTCGGCATTCCCAATAAGCTGACAAGACTATGTAGGTTGACCATGACCAATGTGACAAGCCAAGTAAAGGTATCCGGAACACTGTCCAGACCAATCAACATCTATAATGGACTCCGACAAGGGGACGGTCTGGCCTGCCTCCTTTTCAACCTGGCGTTGGAGAAAGTCATCCGAGATTCGGGCGTGACATCAAGGGGCACAATCCTTCACAAGTCCACCCAATTACTGGCTTATGCAGACGACATTGACATCATTGGAAGAACATCAACAGCTGTACAAGAAGCTTTCATCCAGATTGAGCGCGCGGCAGGAAATCTGGGACTGCACATCAACGAAAGCAAAACAAAGTACATGGTGGCCTCGTCTGCAAGAACACCTAACATTGGTCCCACAATCAAGGTAGAGGAACACGAGTTTGATGTGGTAAAATCATTTACCTACCTTGGGTCAATAGTAGCAGCCGACAATAGCATGGAACCTGAAATACGCGCACGACTGCTAAAAGCCAACAAAGCCTACTATAGCCTGTCAAGGCTCTTCAAATCCAAGCATCTAACCATAACGTCTAAACTTTTACTATATAAGACGATGGTCTTGCCGGTCCTCACATATGCATCCGAAACATGGGTGCTCAGCAAAAAGCACTCTAACCTCTTGGCGGTGTTCGAGAGGAAAATACTTCGGAGGATTGTTGGCCCCGTATGTGAGGAAGGACGATTCCGGAGACTCTACAATGACGAGATCTACGAGCGCTATCGCGACATAGATGTTGTGAAGAAAATAAAGCTCGGTAGACTCCGGTGGGCAGGACATCTAGCTCGTATGAGTGAAGATGAGCCTGCTCGGAAAGTTCTCTGCGGTAAGACTTATGGGGTGCGACAGCGAGGGAGACCCAACCTCCGCTGGAAGGATGGCGTAGACCAGGACGCTCAGAGCATAGGGATGCCAAACTGGATGACATCGGCTCAGAATCGGGACCGGTGGAGAGAACAGTTGCGAGAGGCCAGGACCGGATCCCGGTTGTAGAGCCGTTAAAGAAGAAGAAGATATAAAATTTCCTTTTATTTAAAGAAAAATAATTATTTCACATTTCTTTTAAGGGCAATAAATTAATTTGAGGTTATGTTTTACTCGTATTTTCTTCTGATATGAATAATCGTGTTCCATTGGCCATGTACTCCGGAGTACTCCGGATTAGAAAATTTCTCCCAATGGAACGCAGCTAATATTGCTTGATGTTACATAACCTCGGGTTATGTACTTTCAGCTGTGCATGGTGACCGATCAGCTGGTCTCTTTTTCACTTGTGAGTGTCAAATGGTGTTTGTCTTTTTGGTAAGCATATTTTATTTCATTTTATTTATTTACTTAATTTAGTATATATTTTAGGTCCCTTTCGTGGATTTTTGGTGGGGTGCTGATAAGGAGGAGTTCCAAGGGCTACATTTTTAGGATTATCAGATAAGTATTTTTTAAGAACTTTGTTTACTTTGTTGTAATATTTTTGTTTTCTATTTTTAGGTATATTTGCTGTGTACATTTTGGATTGCTGCTGCAAGAACGAGTTTAAGGAGTATTACTTCGTCCTGGAACTTCTTTGAAGAGCCACCTTTAGTGTCAGGTATTATTTTGTGATATATTTGTTTTTGACAGTTTTTTAATTTTAGAATCGGCGATGTGAGGACTTAACAACTAGAATATTATCACAGACTTAACTATCTGTAATACAGATGTTCTGCTTCATACAAAATTTTGGCACCAGCAAATTGCTGGGTAGGATTTACTACATATCCTAAAGCTTCGCCTTAGGATACACATTCCACAAAGCTCTCCGCGCATTTCCCCAAGTTCTCTGTTTATAGACAAAGGAAGAGATGCAGGTCGTGGTGGCTTCGGAGCTTCGTTCCACATGGACGAAATGTAGTTTTTCGCCTGCTCCACCTCTCACTCACTTTGCCCTATCAGCCAGGCAGCAGACGAGACAATTTTTTTTTGTTCTCACGCGCAGGATGGATTTTTTTTTCATAGCCATTATGGCAGGTCCTGATTTTGTTTTTTTCTTGTTTTCAGGCATATATGAATATTTCTCCAATGAAATGGAATATTCTTTTTAGATAACTTTTCATGTTCAAGGCCATTTCGTTTCATTTCGCATTTCCCGGTCTTTGATAGTTGTTCCTGGCCTAAGATTTCAGGTGCGTGGAACATAATCTATTTGAATTGTATTTGATTAGCCAAAGCCTCAGGCGCAGGGCACCGCCGCGCCGGTCGGATGGATTTTTTAATTTCCAATTTTTTAATATGGTTATTTGAAATGGTGAATTGTCGCAGGTCATGATTTTGCTTTTTTGTTGTATTCTTTTTAGATTACTTTTCGTATTTAAGGCATAATGCTACATTTTTTTTCCGGCCGTAGATTTCAGGTATAATTTATACTTCGGAATCGAATAAAAAAAATGCTTTACAAATTAAATTTATGCCTTTATTTCTTGAGTTTATAAAATTGACCAACTCTAACTTAATTTTATATTAGTTATGCACCTAGCAGGTGGGTAATTATGCTGATTTCTAGATTCCTATAGATTGTGAAAATCTTTATGAGTCAACCGTCTAGACTACCGAGCTGAGCTTCCTAATTGGGTCGGTCGTAGGACATGGGATCATCGTGAGAATATACTAATGTACGTAGGGCTAAGAGGCGGTATCGGTAATTCAAGCGACTCGTCTAGGTAATTTATAATAGGTAATTTATGGTGGGGTAGGTATGGGTTTTTAAGAAAAAAACAAATTTAATAAGAAAAATAACTGAAATTCTCAAAGCTAATTTCCAAATTAAGGGAAATTTCTAGATATTGAATAAGCTTTATATTGATTTATTATTGTTTTGGAGCGAATTTAAGGGTAAGTTGTTGGGATCGCCTTTCTTCGATTAAGGGGTAATATCACCTTGTGACTTTTTTTCACCTCTTTTTCTTATTGGCTTAAACCCTCCATAAAGTATCCAAGAATGATACAAAAATTCGATTATGAGGGGATCAAAACTTTAACTTCAAATATGTTGGCTCCACGTTTTCCAAAATGGGCGTACCAGTAACTTCCTCAATTTTTATCAGATTGACTTGAAATTTTAACTGCAAGTTTAAAACAATATTTTCTAGTGAAAGTCGTAGGACTTTTTTGATAAATTGTTTTTTAAAGATTTTATAAGCGATTTTCGGCCGATTTTTTTTCGAAAAAACAAGAAAAAAAGTTCAAGTTAACCCCATCTTCTGTAAATCAATTTTTCGAAAAAATCCTACGACGTTTGCTAGATTTTGGACTATATTTTAAGAAACTTTTTGGTTTTTTGTTTGGTTAAAAATTGTGGTTCATGTCGACCGTCCGTGTTTATTTTACTCGCGTGCGCTGCTGTCCCGCCATTTTGTATCGTAAAATTAAAATAAAACATGTTTTTTGTAGTTAAAGACTAGTACTTTCATATGTCTCAGAAAATCACGTGAAATTTAGTGAACACAAGGTGATATTACCCCTTAATCAACGAATGTTGCGGTTTCATCAAGAGTCTCGAATTTTCCTTTCAACAGCCCATTTCTCAAGGACGCATCCTACTAAAATATAAAATATTCTTTTATGATGTCGTGTAAGATTTATCCCATTAATCCTTTTACTGATACCAAGCATTTGAAAATAAGGTAATTATTCAGATTAACGCCCACCGCTCCGATGACCTTGAAATTGTAGTATGTTGTAGTATTCGTCATCCTGAACAAGAGTACACATAATATCTATGTATGTTTGGCGCGGAAAAAATAACTAAGCAGTAGTCATAATCCTAGTTAATCCAACCAACTTTTTCGTAAGAAAGACCATCGTGAAACATTCGCATGAAAAGTGTGGTTGGATTGATGACTCCTATCTGAATAGAGTTCTTCGTGAAACATTCAGATGAAGAGCTGTGAGAATTTTTGCGTTACGAACTTAACCCCTACCCTCTCTTTCTTTCTTTTCGATGAGCATGGGCCTTTTACCGACTGATCGATGGAGGGTTTTTGTTACATCAGAAATTTCCACCAGTTATCTATCATGTCAAGTCAAACAAGAAATCTAATTTTCGATGACTTCCCTTACGAAGCTAATGAAAACACCAAGCGATTGAGAAGAGAGCAAAGAAAATAATCTGCCGCAATATCATTAACAGAATCGATGGTGCTAATTGCCTCGCAGGATAGTTTCCTAGCAAACTCCAAAAGCAAGAGCCGGCCTGTATCTGTTATTGTGCCTTAGATTACAGTTGTCTCAAACCGTCTAGAATCTCCATCTTGCTGCTGGGAAAAACCCTTTCAGACGATATATTATTCCTGCACGACATGAGTAGTTATGACTAGGGATGTTACGAATGTTCGCATTCACATTCGCTTATGCGAATTATTCGCATCATTTTAAATATTCGCATCGACATTCGCATTCGCATCAGGTAATGCGAATATTTTGCGAATGCGAATGTGTGTAGGTCGTGTCGTGCCTCGTGGAAAACAAAATTAAAATACGACAAATTTACAGATCTGGCTCGCAAATACCTGAGCGCTCCACCAGCCAGGGTTCCGAATGAGTAATTGTTCAGTGCAGCCGGCCTTATATAGGAGCACCTTAAGGACCCCATTCACAACAGGCCGCCGGCAGACCGTAGCCTTTTAAGCTAGGTCAGCAGGTACCGCTGAAGGCCATACATTACTAAGTCTGGCTGAAGGATGAGGACTTGAGGCATACGTCTGACAGGCCGTGGACTCCAGGTGACCCCATGATTCCCTACATACACACAGACTAGGTTGTTAATTCAAGTGCAAACATATTCATGGTCTCACGAAAATTTTAGCTGAATAGAAGTTCAGATCTTCAGATTTTTGTCAGTTTTCTTGGGCTGCAGGCCCCCTCCACTTAACGGTATGGGTGAGTGAGTGTGTGGTTATACTTGGCCTCAAGGCGAGAATCCTTTAGGCCATGGCTTGCCGGCCGCTTGTAAAGGAATGGGGGCCTTTAGAAATTGCCTCATGGAAATATAATATTCCTCTCTTGAACTTTGACTATTAAATACGAGAAGAAAGAATACCATTACCGTATATAACACTGGTCTATTGTTCTAATATTTTTTCATATCCTATTGTTTGTAATAAAAAAATGAGGCTTTAATTTAATTTAATTTTTTTAATGCTATTTCTAAACATTCGTATTCGCATTCGCATTCGCACATTCGCATTCCGAACATTCGCATTCGCGAATGTGAAAAATATCACATTCGTAACATCCCTAGTTATGACACCACTTCTGCTTTTTTAATTAGGCGAAACTGAAACTTCTGAAATTCCTGCAGAACAACGATGACTTGCAACCAGTTATTGATGTTTTCAAAGACCCTCATCCAAGATTGCCAAAGCGGGAAACGTGTTTCTCATGGCTCTGTATGGGAAAGGACATGAGATGAGCCTGAACGATTTGAGATACAGGCAATGTATCTTAATCGTACAAAAGTAAAACGACCATCGCCTCCCTACCACCTGAAGTTGCTGCCCGACAACATTCACTGAGAGTCTACCGACAGAAAAAAGGAGACCAGGACGACCTAAGAAAAGATATGTAGACGGCGTCGAGGAAGACATAGCACAATTAAGAATAAGGAACTGGAGAAACTGGAGACAGACAATCATGGAGGCGAACGCTGGAGGAAGCCAAGCCCAACAATAGGCTGTGCTTCAATTGCTGCTTGATATTTAAACCCGTATTCCGTGTAGCCCCGTGACACGGTATCCCCGTGCACCAGTAAAGATAGATAGCCGCTTGTTTTAAAAAGGCTGTTAACGATTATTTGCCGTTTTTGTTCCTATTAATGTTCATTAGTTTAGTATGGATGGATATAAAAACTATTTATTTTTTTCTTTCCTTAAAAAATAAGGGTTAAAAAATAAACATTCGCAACAGTATTGAATATCTCGGAAGAGAAGAGGACAAAAAGTACTTTGAAGAGAAATTTGGCGAACCCCTAGAATTTTCTGCGTACCCACGCGTACCCCACTGGTCTAGACGGTTGAGCCATGAATATGTTCACAATATATAGGAATCTAGAAATCAGCATAATTACCCATCACCTGCTAGGTGCATAAATTTAATTTGTAAAACATTTTTTTTATTCGATTCCGAAATATAAATTATACCTGAAATCTACGGCCGGAAACAAAATGTAGCATAATGCCTTAAATTCGAAAAGTAATCTAAAAAGAATATTCCATTTCATCGGAAAAATAATATGCCCGCATGCAACAAAAAAGCAAAATCATGACCTGCGAAAATTCACCATTTCAAATAACCAAATAATATAAATAATTGGAAATTAAAAAATCCATCCGGTCGGCGGTGCCCTGCGCCTGAGGCCTTGGCTAATCAAATACAATTCAAATAGATTATGTCCCACGCACCTGAAATCTTAGGCCGGGAAATCCGAAATGTAGCGAAATGAAAGAATATTCCATTTCATCGGAGAAATATCATTGAATGCCTGAAAACCACAAAAACACAAAATCATGACCTGCCACAATGGCAATTAACAAAAAAATCCATCCTGCGCGTGAGCACTTGGCTATTCAAAAAAAATTATGTTATCTGCTGCCTGGCTGGTTTGGTAAAGTGAGTGAGGGGTGGAGCAGGCTAAAAAATACATTTCGTCCGTGTGGAATGAAGCTCCGTAGCCCCACCATGCCCTTCCTCTCTTCCTTTGTCTATCAACAGAGAACTTGGGGAAATGCGCAGAGAGCTTTGTGGAATGTGTAATCTAAAGCTTCGCCTTACGAATCGAAACAAATCCTACCCAGCAACTTGCTGGTGCCAAAATTTTGTATGAAGCGGAACATCTGTATTACAGATAATTAAGTCTGTAATATTATTATAGATTATTCTACAGAAGATGACTGCAATGTTAGAAAAAGTGACGAAGAAGAAAATCAAGGTATATGTATCTATTACAACGCCTTAATAAGTTCATCGGATGGCGCCACTACTGGCAAATCCATATGACTTTTAGTTAGTACCAACCTTCAAACGATATATTTCAAAATTTTATGACATTTTGACCATTTCTTTACAAGTCACAGTAGTTTTAATGACCCTACTTTTGTAATTTTCAAAGAAATGAAGTCTTAAATTGGTGTGTTAATACAGTATTTCATTTTAATGGGAGAAACACAGTTCAAGCAAAGTAATGGCTTGAAAGGTCTTATTCGTACTCGGCAAAAGGTAGAGAAGTTGATTTTAAACGGGGTCGCAGAAACAGCGAGGATACTGAACGCTCTGATCTGCCAAATTCGGCAAAGGAATGCGCAAAATCGTTTTGGAAGAAGGTAGAGTGAAGTTGCGTGAGATAGTTGACACCTAGAAGATATCAGTGTTTTCACTATTTTGCATGAAAATTTGTCCATAAGAAAGCTCTGTTAGAAGTGCGTACCGCGTTAGCTCACTGTTGACCAAAAACAATCACGTGTTGATAATTCAGAACGCTGTTTGGAGCTGTTTAGGCGAAATAAAAAGGATTTTTCCATGCGATGTGAGAATGGATGAAATATGGATCGATCATTACACTCCAGAGTTAAATCGGCAGACAGCTGAGTGGAAAGCTACCAGTAAAGCCGTCCAAAGCGACAAAAACGCTGGGAAGGCTAAAGCGTCTGTATTATGGGAAGCACTTGACTATTTTTAAAAGGAAAAGGATCCATAGTGAATATTACATAGAACATAGCTAAGGATGAAATCGCGAAGAAAACAGCCCAAATGAAGAAGAAAAAAAGTGATTTTTCACCAAGGCAAGGCACCGAGCCACAAGTCGATCGAAACAATAGCAAAATCGGCCGAGTTGTACTTCGAATTGCCTCCGCATCCACCAACTTATCCAGATTTAACCTTGAGCGACTATTACCTGTTATGAAATTTAAAAAAAAATGGTCGCCGAAAAGAAATATGGCTCCAATGAGGGGGTGACCGCCGAAACTGAAGCGGTTTTGAAGGGTTGGCCATATCGTTTTATAAGAAAGGGATAGAACTGCTAGAGGAGCTTTGGAATGAATATATCAGTCTCTATTGAACTTACCTACGAACTTATTGAGTGATTATGTACGAATCTACATAATGTACATTGTGCTTCCTTTTTGTATTTTTAAATTATAAATAAAAAAATTAAACCTTCTATTAAAGTTGTCAATATGTCTTCTTTTATATCTGTAAAAATTCGAAACCGGTTTAAAAAAATCGAAAACCGGTTTTTTAAAAAGTCGGTTTTTGTATAAACCCTAGTAGCCACAATCCCGATCGGCATCATTATACATTGTGAACTCCGCATGTTGTTCTGTACACTGTGGATCTATCTTCTGATTCACAATGAAGTGGCCTACCTACTTTCCTTTTTAGTTGTAAGTGTTTGTTTGTCTACCCACCCGGGCCCAACACGATTCGGCGGCACTGGCCAGTAGACTTCGTTCATTTGATAGATTACGATTTTATATCACTCAAACAGCAGAATCGGGACTTCTATCAAATGATGATAGAAATTACACGAAAAATATATTGTATAGAGAAGTATTTGATGAAATTAAGAACTTTTAAATGTAATACAATAAAATGTAATCTGTGATATTAAGAGATAATAAAAGTTGGATTTTTTGGCATTGCTTTTTCCAACTATAAAAAATTTGTTTCATTTTTCAATTTTGTTTTATTGTTCTCGAAAAATTTTGTTATTAAAGACTTCTAGATTTAAATTCAAAAAAGGTATAGAAAATGGTCCTCGAATTTCGAGTGCTGGGTCCTACTAGTATCCAGAGCTGGGCACAAAACCGTTATTCCGTTAATCCTTAGTTAATGAAGTTAACATTTTGTTTAACGAATTAACTTTTAATCATACTTTAATCATACAGGTTTGACGTGAGTCCAAAGTGAATGGCCGTGTAATTACACTAAAAGGCTTTTTACGTCTAGAAACTCGATTCAATCCCTGAAGAAGGAAAGGATTTCTTCAGTACTGTCACTCAGTCGGAAGAAAAGTCTAAGGGCCACACATCTCTAAAAAGTAAAGCTCAGAATTTGATAAAAATGTGGTTGAGCGTGAAGTCAAAAGACTCTTGAACTCATGCAGCGTTTATTGGTGAACTGGTTTTAGTGAATCAATTTATTAAATGTAATACAGCGACTTCATCTAGTGCTGCAGTAGAACGACTTTTTTGAGTAGGAAAAGATATTTTGAGTGCAAAATGATAATCCCTCTCGGACTAAAATTTTAATATTTCATTGTTCATGAAGGAAAACATGCACCTCATGCAAGATGAAGATGATCTTGCATGAGGTGCATGGCCCCTTTTATTCGCATAGAATCTAAGGCCAGATCCACACGTTTGTCACGGTTTGGCAAGCGTTCGAAGACTGAAAACGTTTGCTTTGGTTTGGGGAGCATCCACACTCGACCGGATCGGCCATAAGCGTTGCCAAGCTTACACAAGCCAAGCCAAACGCCTTACCCTCAGAACACAATGAGGCCGACAACGACAACTTCTATGGGAAGACAACAACAATTTATATGAGAATTGTCGTTGTCGGCCTCATTGTGTCCGGGAGTAATCCACACGTTTGAATTTGCGAACGCTTGCCAAGCCTTGACAAACGTGTGGATCCGGCATAATAATTAACAGCTTTAGGGTGTTAAAACAAAATAAATATTACGAAAAAAACAAAAATTGTTATATTTTTTTATTTACATTCCCGACCTAGCCTACTTTACCTTCCTCTCTGTACTATAATAAGAGAGCTGATAAGTGATAATACTTACACGTTTGTTCTAGCAATAAACTATTGTTTGGTTGACTCACTGATTTCGCATTAAAAAAATATTCGATAGTTAACGTAACGATTAACTTTAACTTCCGCTACATTTTCAACAAGCTAACGCATTAACGATTAACGAAGTTAACTTTTTGAGTAACGGAATAACGAAGTTAAATTTTGGATTAGCTTTGCCCACCTATGCTAGTATCTCTTAAACGATAAGTCTTATCATAAAATAGTTTTAGAAAGTTTGTAGATTATGCGATTATCTACAAGGAAAGATATTATACATTTTCCTGCACGAATTTCCATTCATGAGATATCTCCGTTTTAAAAATTTAAAATACTCATATGCACTCATTCTTTGCTTTGTGGACTCATAACTCTGGGTGGGTGGATTCGTCACTTTTACAATTTTATAAAGCTGGGATTATTCTGCGTACACTGATACCTTATTCATGAAAATTGGTTATAGCGTTACAAAAATACAGGGTGATATGTAAAACTCTACCAAAAAAACCAAAACGCCCTAGCCGTTACGATTTCCCCCACCACCTATACGATTTTTTGTTCGTCTATCCAAAAATTTATCCACAGCCGGCCGCTTTGTAAACTTATGGTGGATCCACACTACCCGGACTTATCTCATACGCGCTTTTGCCTTTTTTTCTTATAGAGTTTTTAATGGTGGCCTTTCCGCCAAAAGCGCGTGGGATCTAAGTCCGCGTAGTGAGGGCTGGCCTTTAGCCGGTACACCCTGCATACTGGCCGGATCAATATAAATTTTACATTCAAAATTATTTGGCTTTTAAGTTCGTTTTAAAACAACAGTGTGGGTTTAATTTAAGAACTGCAGAACTCCTCGCATCTATGATAAGGAGAAGGAGAGGCAAAAAGCACCCTAATATAAAATAAAATTTCTTCAATGCAATTGTACGGTTTGCATCGATTTTCTGTAATTAAGTATTGCATGAGCTCTTGGAGAAATTCCAAATCCAAAAGATTGACACTCTAAATTTTTGTTACCTAGTACATCGGGCCATCTTCACACGAATATTTCACGTTCAGGTAATCTTCGAAATATAATTTCATGAGTCTATCTTCTTGAAATCATTGATCTATAAAAACATTAGGAAACAAAATCAATTTATTACAAAATTTTCAAGGTCGGGCGGAACGAAAGCTGTAAAAAAACAAGACGCAGAGTAAAAAGAGTTCTAAAAATGTGACATACACTTGGACTTAATGGAAGGTGAAGGCCATGGCACACAATCGCCATAGAAAGAATTTAGTTCTACAGGATCCCCCATAAGGATAGAAGAGAACCAGTTTCCAATCAATGATTTTAGATCAGATAAAAAAGTAAAATTAATGAACACAAATTTACTAAATCAAAACAAGTGCAACAAAAACAAATCCTCCTCGGTTAGACATATTCAAATGTCAAAAATCCAATTAACTATTATAAAATTAAAGTGGTTAGAAATGCGGTGGCAGTTCCACATAAATGCGCTTCAAATTAAGGTAAATGAATTAAGTTAGTAGTGTTTTGTCTTTAGGTAAAATAAGTTTACTAATTGCCTTGTCTTTTAATATTTTGCAATAAAGATGTTGAAGTCTTCACGGAATTTCAACCGCTTTTTCTTCGTAATCGGATTTTCGTTGTTTCTGGTTCGAGGAAATAAAATCGTATTCAAAAAACTCTTCTTAATCATCCCTCTACTAGTTTTTATCATTTTTGAAATCTTCTTAGAAACAACTACTTACGACCAATACCTCCGCACAGGAATTGGTGAAGTTACCAAATCCACGCAAGCAGTTGCTGGGTTTTCAAGAGTTTTCTTAGAAAATCTTCTACAATTTTATATATTTTGGCGTGCACTTGCTAGCACCAACACCCATATTGAATTAATCAATCATTTTCTACAAATAGACAAGAAGATGTGGAGGTACCTGAAAATCCAAGTAAATCACTCATCTTTGATTAAGTACTGCTGGATGGAGTGCACATGTATTACAGTTCTCGTTTTTGGAATGCAACTATTCAAAATTATTGTTCTGATAATAGAGTACGATGGTGATATAGTGGATGTTACTTTTCTGCTTTCGCTCGCTGTTCAAAAGAGCAGTTTTGTAGCAAAATTACTCTATATACGTCACTGTGCCCGGCTTATATATGCACGGCTGGATAAATTGTCGTCGACTGTTGATAAGTTATTTGTGAAACTTGATAAGAGCGATAAAATTACGCAAAATTTCGAGGAGAGTATCGAGAGTATTTTGTGGATTGTAAATGATTTGTGGTATGCAAAATGTTTATTACAAAAAACTTTTGGCCGGATTTTATTCTTCAGTATTCAATACGACATGATTTGTAATGTGTTTAAACTGTATTCAATATGTATCAAAGTCTTCTATGGTCTGGAGGAAAGGATCGAATATTACTCTTTAGCTGGGATGGTTGGTGCTGGTATACCTTACATAATTATTCTGCCCATGTTAGTGCTTGCGCTTCATGATGTTGGAGAAAAGGTTTGTTCCTGTTTTATGAAAAAAGAAGTATTGTTTATTAATATTTATTTTTAAGTTTTTCTTTATTTACAAACTAAGCTCTTGCGATAATTTGAAATGTGATAAGGAGACCTTGTATATGGTAAAATACATACATACATTATTCAAAAAGTACCCAGAATTCATCATTTGAAAGTCGCGTGTAAAAGACATAGTTAATTTTTTTTTGTAAACTGATAAAACTGTAAAGAGCTACCCCGCGAAATTTGAGCTGCTCACAGCAATTGTTTATGTTAATCATAATTTAAAATGATCTGAGATATTTCCAATGGAAATATTACTTTAACAATCCATTCATCCAATGGCGCCACGCCACAGTCCAATTCGAGCCTTGGCCTCCTCTAGGGCATTTCTCCAAGCTTGACAGTCCCTTGCAGTTGCAGCATGTCTCCAGGTCCGAATGTTGAGCATTGCCTCTGTATCAACCGTCACAGAGTCTATCCATCCCCTGGTCTGCTTCCCGAAATTTCTGCTACCATAAGCCGTTTTGGGATACGGTTTTCCTCTATTCTGATTGGCCGGCTAGTCTACAACTCGCTGTTGTATCTCCTTCGCCATATTCCATCCTCCCAGGTTGGGCGGGTTCTCTCACACCTGTTGACTAGTTCCTCTATGTCCTGAGTCATAGTTCAAGTCTCGCTTCCATAGCCCCGTACTGGCGGTATTACTGTTTTGTAGAGTGAGACTTTCATTTTTCTGTCCACAAATCGTGAGTGCAGGATTTCTTTTTGGGCATAAAAGGCTTTATTAACCAGTAGTATTCACCCTGCTTATCTCTTCGTTTCTTTTTGTATTTGTAGACCCAAGGTAGACTTTTTTTCGGCTGCTTCTAAGTTGTGTTCGTCGATAGTTATACTTCTTCCCATTCTAAATCTTCTAGCTCTGGTCTGCTGCATTACCTTTGTTTTTTCTTCGTTGATGTTGCTGATGCTTTTAGTTTTATATAAGCTTCTTTTGCTGCCGAAAAGTACCTTCCACGATGTTCCGGTCATCCGCATATCCACGTAAAATCATAACGGTTTAGCCGCTAATTGTTTCGAATTTTTTTGGTGGAGTTGTGTAACCGTATAACCTATTTCCATGAATGAGGTACCAAAAACAGAAGCATTTGAAGAATTGAGAGTTAGTGATGGTGGAGAGAAATGGTAGTTGAGTTGACTCATTCTGACGTCAACGTCTACGGACAACCAAAGCATTAACAGAATCAAAGTTGGCTGAAGTGGTGAACATATCTTTCAAGTACGTTCTTAACATAATGGCGGTTTCATGGTTCCACGCACGACTGCTTCTGAAAGAGCTTGATTTTTTTTCCAAATATAACATAGACGCAGATTGCCGAACTTATCATTTACCGAGATTCTGGTGACCCGACCGTTATGAGGTGCATCATAACTAACAACAAACATAGAGGTATAAGTACGAGCAAACAAGCTTACATTATTCAGAATTGCGCCTCGCAAAAATAACCGAAAATCAAAAAATTATACGTGTTAATGTCTCGCTCCAAAATCAAAATTCATTTATTTTACACTAGTAACCGGTTAATAATAGAACACTAAAGTTCCGCTTAGGTCGGGTCTTCACCTAGCGGACGGTGCACCTTCTTGTTTCCCCAGTAGTTACCCCCTATCGTTGTGCAAGAGTTTTGGGCAAAACTTGATAAATGGCATCGCCTAAAGCCGGAATTACACTATTGTGTTGTGGTGTGTCGTGGCGCTCTGTGTCATCTAATTCGTATAGTTTATATGGGGCTGATTACATTATTATGGTGTGTTGTGGTGTGGCGCGTTCTGTTGTGTTCCGCATCTGGCCTTTCTGATTGCGCCACGACACACCACAATACAATAGTGCAATTCCGGCTAAAGTACTACCTATACAAGTGGGATATGGCCTCCATATGGGTATGGAGGATTGGGTCATGTGTTAGCATAATTGTATGTCATTCGTAGCGACCTTTTGAAGGCGATAAAATATTTATTTACGAATTCCGGGTACTTTTTACATGATATGTGCATTATTGGCTATTTATTAATTAAATTGGTTAATAGAGCACTTTCGTTTAAGGTTGATCTCATCTTACTTAAAATCAAACATATGGAGAAAACTATGTACATTTCTGCAAACGGATATTTAACTGTTAATAGAGAATTGTTGTGGCATGTTCGTTATTAAAGAATTTAAAATTAATGTTTTTAATAATAAATAATAGTTTCTTTTCAGATTGCATCGATGTGTACAACAAATTTGGTTATATTAATGCAGTTTCAACAATGGGATGATAATAACAATATTAAATAGGCTCTTATGTTTGTTCAATAAAACATTTTGCAGCAACGAACGGCGTGACCGGCTGATAGTACAAAGGGCGATTTCTGAGCTAGAATAAAAAAAAATAAAAAGGATGAAAAACCACTTTACCAACTATACAACTTTTTGTAGTTTAAATAAATTTACAACTTAAAACAAACCCAACAACAGGCTATTGATGGTTTAGTAACCCACGAAACAAGCTTAATTAAATTTGACTGTACTGAACTATACTAATTGAAATTTACTAATTGAACTGAACTAAAGAAGTACAGATACAATCCTCTTACTTATGGGGCCCATCCACGGGCCAACTAGTTGCCCAAACTGAGTTGTGTAAGAGTTGGTGTTTTGCCACAAACGCTTCAACAGAACTGATACTTCTACTAATTTAATAATTTACAGACAATTTGCAAGTTAAATGGATTTGTAGAAAACCCGCGATTAAGTTTTATAATTATAAAAAATGAATTACGATAATTTTTTTTAATAATTATACATTTATTAATTCTTAATATAAATATTTATATGTTTTAAAAATATAAACAAAATTCTAAAAATATAAAGTCTGAGACTAATTTAATATTATGTGAACTTTCATAATATAATTTAAATTAAAAATAACGCAAAGCAATGAAAATATAAACTTGTAAGAGAAATACATATATATATATATATATATATATATGTACTTCGAATTCAGGCTTAATTCATTCAAGTAGTTTGCTAAACTGAAATACACACAGCGCGACTAATTGCCCAAACTCTTGGCCCCGCCCCCATAAAATTAAAAGATTTTGATTTATCCCAACTGAAACCCTAACTGTCAAATTAGCCTGCCAACTACCCAACACACGCTTCGCTTCAGTGACAACACAACTCAGTTTGGGCAATTAGTTGGCCCCTGGATGGGCCCCATCACAACCTTCTATATTACAAGCCATGAACAAGGAAAATATTGAGAGCGAATTTCCGCTCAATCGGACTACAACTCGGTGAAGTCACGTTATGTTGTTAGTGTAATTTGGAGAATTTGGGAGAATTTGGTGGTCCGATTCTCTCAATTGAGATTCTTGTTCATGGCTTGTATATATAGAAGATTATGGCCCCATTGTAGCCTTTGCCAGAATGTATTCCGTTGTCGTGCTATTGTTTAAAACTTGTATTTTTAAACATTACACACACACCCACGCTAATGGTGCCCATCCACGGGCCAACTGGTTGCCCAAACTGAGTTGCTGGTTTGCCACAAACACTTCAACTGAACGGATACCTCGACTGTCACTTTGATATTTGACTGCCAATTTAAGAGTGAAGTGAAATTTGTAGTAAGCTCGCGATTAAGGGTTAAAATAATAAGAAATGGATTAGGATAATTTACTGACGTTACTAATTGTTGCTGAGTGTCTGGAAGATGATGAAGAGGAAGAGCAGGAGCGGCGGATATGTCAGAAAAGACCAAGGGTTTTGGCAAAGAGAATGGTTAGGAAACAAGGAAAAATATTCGTTACCGGATTTTGAGCGAATTGAAATCTACAGGGCCCGAAGATTATAAAAATTTTATGAGGATGGATGGAAGCACATTTAATGATTTGCTATCTTGCACAAGTCATCAAATTAAAAAACAGCATACAATGATGCGCGAAGCAATTCCACCGGAAGTACGACTAGGCATTACACTTCGCTTTTCGGCAATTTGTGTGAAGACATGAAATACTCTTCAGCAGTTTCTGCTCAAACAATAGGTAAAATAGTTATGAAACAGGGAATATATAAAGGTAGGAAATATTAAATTTTCCATTAAGTAAAAGTACTTTAGCCAAATCAAATTTATTTCCATTTCAGATGCCAACTTCAAATGAAGAATGGAAAGAGATTGCAATGGACTTCAATGAAGTTTCGCATTTTCCTCATTGTCTGGGGGGCGCTTGACGGAAAACACATAAATATAAAAAACCAGTGCATTCAGGGCCCCTATATTTCAATTATAAAAAGCACTTCAGCATTGTATTACTCGGCATAGTGAACGCGAAGTGCGAGTTCATCTGTGTAAATATTGGGACCAATGGCAGAGTTTCTGACGGAGGAGTTTTTTTAAACTTAACTCTCTTTTGGATGCTGCAACAACAGAAACTTAACTTGCCTTCGCCCGAGATAGTGTTTCTTGGACGCTTGAGTCTTCCATATGTTTTTGTTGCGGCTGATGCTTTTGCCTTGAGGGCCTCGAAGGGGGTGGGGGTAAATCTAAAATTCCAAAGAAATATGAAACTTTTGCCTAAAAAATTTTTTTTCCGAAGTCCCCGCACCACCAAAAATCATCAAAAATCGGATAAAAAAAATTTTCAGACAAAAGTTTCATATTCCTCTTCGGAGAATCAGAAGCGTTAGGGTAATAATATGGTTCCTTATCCACTTCTGCGTTAAAGTCGCCTAATATCACTTTCATGTCGTAGGAAGAGACTTTACCATAAGTCTTCTGCAGGCACCTGCACCGTGATGAACGTTATTTTACGAAATCTGGATTTAATTCTTAAGGTCGCGATCCAATCGCTAAACCTACCCCAAAGCTCCTTCTGGAGTCATTATTGCCTAGGACTCCTTTAGTAGTCCATCTTAGTTCTTGTAGTCCAGCGATGAGCTCATCCATCATTGCTCCAGATCTGATCAGATGTTCTCACATTCCATGTTGCGAATTTTATGTTGTAGTTCCTTAAATCATTAGTCATGGGACGTTGCTGAGGTCTCCGCCTTAAATCCTGACTGTTTCGAAGCTGATTTCTCGATTCCATAACAAAAATTGATTTCCGAGGAGAGGTTGTCAACCTTTCGTCCAAACCCTTTCAGGGGGACCAATCCGATGTTTGTTTCGTTTTGAGGCGTGAAACACTCGCCTTTCACCTTCTTCCGTCTGCATAGGAAAGACCACCCAGGGGTCACCCGATATGAAAGCTCTGTATGTTTACGCCACACGGGATCCCGCGTGCGCAAATTTTGCGTTTTCTTACTTTCTCGGGATCGAAAAAGAGGGGAAATTTTCGCTTCCCCTCTTGTAAATAAGTTCCCGAGGTCTCGAGTCCCAGCGACTGTGGCTGGCTGTCAAAGCTATTGTATAGTGAAATTTGATTGTCAAAAGCAATTGTCACTTGTTATGACAAACCAAAACGATTACGACGTGCTGAAAATAAGTTCTTGATTTGGTGCCTGTTTGGTGATTGTGAATAATTTCATAAATAATTTATTAGTTAATTTATTAATTAATAGTTTTATGTCATTATTTTGAAGACACAAGTCATTTTTAGCTTATGGTCTTCTTGATTTGCACGAAACATCCCAGAACATCCTAGAAAGCCTTTTCTTACTTTCCGAATTTTATCCCCACTCTTCAACTTTGCAGTCCAAAATCTCGGGATCCTGTGTGGAGTAAACGTATATATCGTATTAACCGTTAGCGTTTCTGAAGCCGTTTCTACCATTTGATTTCTGTCTTTTCAGGATATGTCATCATATCAACATCAAATATGTACGCTCTCATCAATATCAAATATGTAAAATTCACTTTCAAAAGCTTGCTAAGATCCATTAACTTGGTACACTTTTTTGTTTTTCCTTGAGGTTCAGCTTATATAGTTCTTCAACCCATCGTCACTTAAGGTAACTAAAAAACAAGATTATTAATAAAAATAATTAAATACCAACAATATATTAGAAAATTTAGATATTAGGGGTATTCATGTCACGTTTCACTTTCTTCGTAGGCTTCGTAGTTCGTAGTTCATTTTCATACATTTGGGCTACGAACTACGAAGCTGCGAAGAATGACTGAAGAAATGACTGAATTGAGTAGAAAAACTGACGGACATATGTGAATACAGTCATTATTTTGACTGAGCCTGGACGCCGACATTTCTGATTCGGAACAGTGACTGAACTGTTACGTGACTGATGTGTGTGAATCGACATTTAAAGACACGATGTACCACCTTTAAATAAAACCCTACTCTCGACTAATAGGCCTACCCTACATGGGAAGTGAAGTGAAGTGAAGTTAGGTACCATTGCATATGAATGTATGAGAGTGACCAAAATGGAAGTGAAGTGGAAGTTTAATTTCGAAAAGTCATTAAGAGAAGTAACCGTGCGGTAAGAACGGCACAAGAAGTAAAAATAAAAGTTAAGAAAGAAAGGCTGTTTCCTTGCTACACTTCTTATGAACTTTTTATTTTGGTTTATATATCAAATTTAAAAGAAATTACGTCTACTTCACTTCTACTTCACTTCTGCGTTATTTTTCATTTAGGGTAAGCCTAATGACCTAGTTGCTGAATTAACTAACATATAGTATATGTAGAGGTCCGCTTCTTTTAATAATCTTCATATCACGATATATGACTGGAAAGTCAATAAAATACGAAATAATTTTCAATTGACGAGGCAATCTTCGAAGTTAATACAACTTTAAAAAAGCTGGTAAATTAAAATTTTGTTGATTTTCTGTGTTTTGATCACTTTTAAAAATAGTTTCAATCTAAATAAATTTTTTTTATAGAATTAGGTCACTTAGGACATATTGTTAGTTCTCTTATATTGCAAAATTCCAATAATAAAATATTAACGATATTAAAATAAATTGATAGTATCTACAAACATGTGACTATAACTTCATTTTTAAGATGATTTATAGCACTTTAAACCCCTTTCATAACCCCATCTCTGAACTTCATAAATAGGTACTCATCACTTCGTTTCAAATGTCAATAACTTTTAATTTATACAAAACATTATTAAAAAATATACAAAAAAATATTTATTAATTCATGCTCGCATTAATTCAATTCAAATTCATTCCATTTCTCCACATTAATTTTTTTTCGAAGCCAAAAAAAAAATTTATCCTTGATCTTGATCAAATTCGCGTCGCGCCAAGTTCAAGGTTAGTAATCAAAATAAAATTACTGTAACACACGTGCCTTAATTTATTTAAACCAAAGTTATTACACCTGGCAGCACAACAAGCATGAAGGCGCAATGCACTCTTCTGATGGAATCACTTCTTTCGTTTAATTTATGGAAGCTAGAGAAGATTCCCCAAAAAATGCCGGTTGCTTATAACCAGTTGGCTTCATTTGCATTTGATAAATCGAAGTAAATCCAAGAATTTGACAGTTTTTTTGCTCTGATTTGGATAAAAATGCAGAAATGACTGAAATTGATCTGGCTAGAAATAGTGGGATGCATCATGGGGTTGATGACGGAATTTAAATTTATGAACTAAATTTATTATCCCAAGTGTATAAGTTTATTTTTTTTTCTTTTTTAACAATAAATAAAAACAAATCAAACAAAAATCACATTTGCTTAAAAATACTAAAAGAATTGATGTAAGTCCAATGTAAACTAATTAATTACTATCTGGTGGTGTAAACGTAGCGTCGATATGATGTTGACGTAACTGCTCGGACTCTTCGAGATCATCGATTAAGTCAATAAAATTGTCTTCACCATCATCATCATCGTCGTCATCATCAAAGGAAGCTGTTAAAGTATTTTTTTTAACAATTTTTATTGATTTAAACGGAAATTGTAGAATATGTTTTTACCCATTCTCCTAGTGTTGAACGCTTCAATATCATATAATCCTTCAGGGCGGCCACTTACTAGAAGAGCTAAAGCACTGAATACCACTAAAATATAAGGGAAATTTGTTTCATTCTAAAAATTTAGAAAATAAAATTTTATTACTTAAGCACATAACTACGAACACCTTCATTTTTGAACAAAATTTTTGAATTTCTGAACTTTACACTTGGAAAGACTTAAAGAAACTGAGACAGAATCAAGAGCGGACGAAATTTTTTAAAGGACACCGTTTAATGGTTTCGGCTTGAGATGTAGATGGCCCAATAAATTTCAGCAAATTATTCGGGAATATTATAAACGAGTTTTTGTATTCGTGACGCCTTATAAACAAGATCAGGCTTCATAATTAATGAAAGTTTTGCCAAAAAGAAATTAAAAACCTTTTTTTATCATCTCTGGCTCTAGCGAAAATTGTGTATAGGCATGTGCGAATGTACCAATGTCCCCTGTAACAGGGTCCTCAACTGTAGGGAATCCAGAATATGGCGCCAAAGCTCTCGTATCCCGAAGTCCCGTGCCAGTGGGTGGCTAATTAATGGCTTTAATTCCGACGTGACGAATTCATTTACCTCAACTGGACCAGCACATTATGAGTATAACATGCTGGGAAAAACCTACTGTTGTTGGGACTAGAGTTTTGTTTTTTGTTTGTTATTCGATGAACAAATGTGAAGCGCACGTCTGAAATGTGTCTGCTAATAAATATTTAATGGTTAAATGACCCATATTTAGGCATTTTGTTGTTACGTGCTGAAATTTCTTGGTGTTTATATAATATTTTAAAAAATATATATATTTAATTTATGATAATATCATAATTAAGATTTAAACACAGGTAGAAGATAAGCATTATCACAAATTTATTATCTCTACATTTTAATTGTATTGTATTTGCCATTCGCCTTACCAAAGACCCATCCACCAAGGGCGGAACGCTAATCAAAGCTTTTTCATAATTCAAACAGCACTTCTATATAAATCGGTTTACATTAACCTTATATTCGACAAATTTGATGTGTTATTGTGACCATTTGCGCACTCGAGTAATATAACAAACTCCTTCTTAAATAGCGCTCCAGTCCTTCTGGGACTCGGCCTCTTGAAGTTTCTTCTTCTAGTCGTCTCTACGTCTTGCTAGTTCTCTCCCATTTGTGATACGAAGTTTCCGTACATCTTCTAGCACGTAATCCAAACCACCCATTTTTTGGTCGTGCTACGGTTCTTTTTCCTGATGGTCTACCATTGAAAATCCTGGTTAGCATTCTTTCTTCCGGCGTTCGCACAACCTGCCCGAGTAACTATGGCCGTGTTCCGTAATATAACCCAGCATACTGTCCAGCGAGAAAAGGTAAATTCAAGCGTTTACGCTGTGATTAACAGCCGCACACATAAAAGTGTTACCACTTGAAACTGTTTTAGACTCCAATCTCTTATATTTTTGTGACTACCAGTACGTCACACCGGTTCACACAAGTAAAATATGGCATCAAGTAATAACGTCATTGTTACTGCCCTGTATACTGGGTTATATTTCGGAACACAGCCCATATTTATTTCGTCATACATTTCTTCAAGCTCTTCGTTCGTGCTAATGTGCCATTCGTGTTCTTTAATCCAACCAATTATTCTCCAGGAATTGTAGTGGTCGCATATTAAAATATAGTTTAAAAAAACTAAAAAATACGCTTTTATTTTAAAATGAACTAAAAAGTAAAAAATAATTTTGAATGTAAAGTTTTTATTGCTCCAGCCAGTATAAGAAAACAACCTACCTTTCGAAATGTAAAAAACCGTGGGGCTCTCTATATTCTTATTTTATTTACACCGGAACTTTTAGCTAGCGCCCCACGCTTTTTTAGATTTCGAAAGGTAGGTTGTTTTCTTATACTGACTGGAGCAATAAAAACTTTACATTCAAAATTATTTTTTACTTTTTAGTTCATTTTAAAATAAAAGCGTATTTTTTAGTTTTTTTAAACTATATTTTTTATTTTCTATTTTTTAGTCTATTCTATGTATGTGTTCGGCCATTTTGCAGTAACCGCCATATTAGATTTAAAACATCACAAAGTTTACTATACTATACTCGTCATACACTTTCATTTTATACCCATACCGAGTGGGTTGTAAAGAAAAAGGTAAACCGCCATTTTGTGGTGGCCGCCATTTTGAATTTGGAAAGACGCCCCACAGCGAAAAGTATTCTATTATCACATCCTTTTATTTGATACTCATACCGAGTGGGTTGTAAAGAAAAAGATAATCCGCCATTTTGTGTTGGCCGCCATTTGGAATTTGGAATGACGCCACACAGATAATAGTATTCTAATCGTCACACCCTTTCATTTGATACCCATATCGAGTGGATTGTAAAGAAAAAGGTAGTCCGCCATTTTGTTTGCCGCCATTTTGAATTTGGAATGACGCCATACAGCTAATTGTATTCTACCTGTCATGCCGTTTCATTTGATACCCATGTCGGGGGGTCGGGGAACACAATAGCAAAAATCGACCGCCATCTTGGAACCGCCATCTTTATTTTCTTACAAAATAGTCAGATTGCATTGTCACGCGAACTATGCATATGTGCAAAATTTGAAGTTGATCGGTTATATAGAAGTGGGTCAAAATCAAGTTGCAAAATTTGTTTACATAGAACATACATACATACATACATACATACATACATACATCTGGTAAAGCTAATATAAAGCTAAAACATACATCCCTACAAACATACTGCTACTATGGCCGTCGCGTCTGATCAGATTAAAATGCTAGTCTCGCCGGTTCTCCGTTAAAACAAATATTCACTATCACGATACATACAATTATAACTAACTAGTAAGACCCGCATGGCGTTGCCCGTGATAAACTTATGGGCCTTTCTGGTAAAATATACACAGGAAATATCCTTAAAAATTTAACCACCAACCAAAAATAAATAATAGGCTTTAGCCAGCAACTATTAGGCACATACTAAAAATCTCGCAGTTCATGCACTTTTCACACTCTTTCAAACAGTAGGGAGGTTGTAATCACCAAACCTTTTATTGGTGGGTTGTGCAGTCACACTTGTAGGCTAAACAACAATAAAAGGCTGCCTCTATCACTCCCAAATGAACTAGTATATCCAAGAGAGAAAATCCTCATCAATAAGAAAAATAATTGAAGATCTAAAAAAATGATGAAATACATCCTAGATGAAGCAAACATTCAAGCATTCTACAAAGAGATAGTTCACCAGTTAGTCCATTCAAAACACGGGGGGGGGGGGGGGTGTTCCAACATAACACCGTTAAGAAAATCGAACCATTTTGGGTCGCTGATCACGAAAATCGAGGTCCGGCGGTCCTAAAATATGGGCGTCACCCTTAAAATCAATATTTATTTGCGAAGGTGGTTGATTTATACTAAATCAAGCTAAACTTTATGATAAGGGAGGCACCTAAAGGGTTAAAACCACCCCTAAATCGACTAAAAATAAAAAAAAATTTAAAAGTTTTTTTCAAGTTTATGCTTCAAATTCGATTGTATGTGTATTATCAGGCAGAATAAATTATTTTCAACCCTTAAGGGGTTAAAACTACACCCACAATTTGAAAAATCAACTTTAAATAAAAAAAATTGCAAAAAAAATTTTTTTCTGCATTTTGCTTGAAATTGGGTTGCAACAACACCCATTAAAGTTTTCGACATAGTTTCCATAGACACAGTGGACCCATTTACAAAAAAATTAAATGAAAATAGATATGCTGTAACTGTGCAATGCGATCTGAGTAAATATATTGTATTAATACCCACAAGAGACAAAGAAGCAAATATACCATCGCAAAAGCAATAGTCGAAGGGTTTATACTCACATACGGACCCATGTGCAAAATTAAATCAGATCTCGGAACTGAGTACAAATCCAGATTCTTACAGAAATATGTAATATTTTAAAAATAAAACAACTCTTTGCAACAACGGCTCAACCAGAAACCATTGGAGTATTCGAAAGAAACCACAAATGTTGTTGTGATGATGTTTCATTAATGACAATAAAGATGACTGGGATACCTGGATACCATATTATACTTCTTCTTCTTCTTTAACGGCTCTACAACCGGGATCCGGTCCTGGCCTCTCGCAACTGTTCTCTCCACCGGTCCCGATTCTGAGCCGATGTCATCTACTTTGGCATCCCTATGCTCTGAGCGTCCTGGTCTACGCCATCCTTCCAGCGGAGGTTGGGTCTCCCTCGCTCTCGCACCCCATAAGTCTTATCGCAGAGAACTTTCCGAGCAGGCTCATCTTCACTCATACGAGCTAGATGTCCTGCTCACCGCAGTCTACCAAGCTTTCCCAGCGGGAAATGTAATGGCTGGTAAGCGAGCTGGTAATCAGCTGCACCCATTACCTTTGTGATGAAATAATAGGTTACTTTTATATAGGGATGTCCTAGGGCGGTAAGTGCTTACAGTAGGCATTACAGACGAGGACTTATTTCAGAGGTGAAATGTATTAGGTGAATACATAGATTACCATGTAAAGCATGCAGAATAAATTACTGGCTACCCTTTTCATCATTAAAAACATTGCTTTCCGAAATTACCATTCCATTTCTGCTACATTTGGTGAGAGATTACTCGCAAGATATCTTTTTGATTTTATTGCTCATTGTTTGTGGTATAAATTAATCTTATAAAATTTAACGCCACTCTAAACGAATTTTGAAGACGGAATAAACTCAAGAAGAGAGGCTTCGACAAGTCAAACACAAAGAATTATAAAAGCACATCACATTTCCAACGAAAGTATTTCACAAGTCATTACCTAGTCGCTTACCTAGTCCTTACAATGTAAAGAACTTCATTTTCCTAAATTTCCAGTAGAATTTGTCGATTACCATGTAGGTGGTTACACAAATCATTAAAGAATTCTTGGGTTACCAGAGTAACCACTCGCTAGTTTTCCCGCTGGGTTATTTTCTTCACAACATCTATGTCGCGATAGCTCTCGTAGATCTCGTCATTGTAGAGTCTCCGGAATCGTCCTTCTTCACATACGGGGCCAACAATCCTCCGAAGTATTTTCCTCTCGAACACCGCCAAGAAGTTAGAGTGCTTTTTGCTAAGCACCCACGTTTCGGATGCATATGTGAGGACCGGCAAGACCATCGTCTTATATAGTAAAAGTTTAGACGTTATGGTTAGATGTTTGGATTTGAAGAGCCTTGACAGGCTATCGGCTTTGTTGGCTTTTAGCAGTCGTGCGCGTATTTCAGGTTCCATGCTATTGTCGGCTGCTACTATTGACCCAAGGTAGGTAAATGATTTTACCACATCAAACTCGTGTTCCTCTACCTTGATTGTGGGACCAATGTTAGGTGTTCTTGCAGACGAGGCCACCATGTACTTTGTTTTGCTTTCGTTGATGTGCAGTCCTAGATTTCCTGCCGCCCGCTCAATCTGGATGAAAGCTTCTTGTACAGCTGTTGATGTTCTTCCAATGATGTCAATGTCGTCTGCGTAAGCCAGTAATTGGGTGGATTGTGCCCCTTGATATCACGCCCGAATCTCGGATCACTTTCTCCAACGCCCGGTTTAAAAGGAGGCAGGCCAGACCGTCCCCTTGTCGGAGTCCATTATAGATGTTGATTGGTCTGGACAGTGTTCCGGATATCTTTACTTGGCTTGTCACATTGGTCATGGTCAACCTACATAGTCTTGTCAGCTTGTTGGGAATGCCGAATTCTCTCATGGCTTTGTAGAGTTCTACTCTGGCTATGCTATCATAGGCGGCTTTAAAGTCTATGAAGAGGTGTTGGATTGAGTTTTGAAACTCCAGACATTTTTCCATAGCCTGCCTCAAAGTGAAAATCTGATCGGTTGTTGATTTGCCTGGGCTGAAGCCACACTGGTATTGGCCTACGATATTTCTAGCGTATGGGGCCATCCTGTTTTGTAGGATGGCGGAGAATATCTTATACGCGGTACTAAACAACGTTATACCACGATAATTGCTGCACGTTGTGATATCTCATTTTTTATGTACCGGGCAGAGGATGCCTTTTCTCCAGTCTTCTGGCATCACTTCCTGCTCCCATATTTGCACAATTAATTCATGAATCGCTTGGTGTAATGTAGGCCCTCCATATTTAACCAGCTCCGCAGGGATGCCGTCTGCACCCGAGGCCTTGGTGTTTTTGAGCCGGGTGATGGCACTGCTAACTTCGGCTAAGCTTGGTGGTGACAGCGTAGCATTATCGTCAGATATTGGTGGAGCCTCAAAATCCTCAGTTAGCTCGCCATTTAGCAATTCATGAAAGTGCTCTTCCCATCGCTCCAAGATGCCTTGAGGATCGGTGATCAGATTCCCTTCTTTGTCCTTGCAGTATGTGCAACGAGGTGTGAATTGCTTCATACCGCGTACTCGCTCTCTGTACTGTTCTAGTTCACAAACGAGATTTTTCTCCCAGGTTTCCTTTTTTCATTTGTGAATTCTCTTTTCTTCTTTTCTGAGCTCTTTATATTTCTTTTCGCGTGCTCGTGTTCTCTGAGACTGCTGCATTGCTCGATACGCAGCATTCTTACGTTCAGTTGCCAGCTTGCATTCATTATCGAACCAGTCGTTCCGATCTCTACGACTTCTGCCTAAGATGGAATCAGCAGTACTAATGACAGTATTTTTAAGGCGGGTCCAGCTCTCATCGACGCCCGGCATCTCATCCCCAGGACTTGCTCTTCTGAGCGCGAGTTCTAACGTCTGACCGTAGTTGTTTCTGGCCATTTCGTTGCGGAGTGCAGCTGTGTTGATTCGAGCCTGATCCATACAAAGCTTTTCAGCGTTGTAATGCGCTCTCGGAGCACCATACCAACAAGATAGTAATCTGAGTCGAAGTTGGCACCTCGGTACGTTCGTACCGTCATCAGACCCGAAAGGTGGCGGCGGTCTATCAACACATGGTCTATTTGATTGCGAGTCGCCCCATCAGGAGATATCCAGGTGGCTTTATGGATATCTTTACGCGCAAATCTGGTACTTGCAACGACCAAGTTCTTACTTGCTGCCATCTCTATAACTCGCTGCCCATTGTCATTAGTGTTCTCATGCAAGCTGTGGGTGCCGACATATTGCCTGTATACGGGCTCCCGGCCTACTTTGGCGTTCAGGTCTCCCAATATGATTTTTACATCATATCTGGGGCAGGCATTAAGTTCCCGTTCAACTACTTCGAAGAATTCTTCTTTTTCATCGTCCGGGGACTCTTCTGTAGGTGCGTGAACGTTTATGAGGCAGATGTTCTTAAATTTGCCTCGCACACGAAGGGTACAAAGCCTTTCGTTTATTGCTTTAAAGCCGATAATGGTAGGCTTCATCCTTTTGCTGACCATAAAACCTACCCCGAGCACATGGTGTTTCGTATGACAGCTGTAATATACGTCATAATCAGGTTTTTGCAAAACACCATTCCCTGTCCATCGCATCTCCTGAATGGCGGTAATGTCAGCTTTATATGTTGACAAGGTATCGGCCAGATGTTGTACAGCTCGAGTTCTGTACAGAGTTCGTACGTTCCATGAGAAAATTCATATTATACATTCTGCTATAATACCACCCCAAAACACGACTCATGGCTATACGCCGTTTGAACTAGTATTCGCTAAAATGGTGACATTACCTTCAGAACTCATCATTACGCATCCAGATCCAATTTACAACCATGATTTATATAGTAAAGAAATTAAATTCAGACTGCAGCAAGCAATAATTAAAGCAAAACAGCACCTGGAATCGTCTAAAGGACATAGAAAACAAGACAGTGATCTTGATTGCAGGCCGGTATTGCTAAAATTAGGTGACAAGGTCCTATTATCAGTACAAAATAGAAGAAAGCTAGACCCTCTATTCAGCGGACCTTATAAATTTAAGTCAATAGATAAAGTAAACTGTACTATAGAGAGGATAAAAATAAAAAGTTAATGACAGTACACAAGAATAGGTTAAGAAAACTTAAAATATAAAGGTACATTTATAATAAATTGCAATTTATAACTATAGCTATGACTTTAATGACTCATTACTCTGTAAGTTGATAGGGTAGAACCTTGACTTTTATAGTTTTAGATAGGTGGGAGTATTCTGCGTACACTGATACCTTACTCATGAAAATAGGTCCTAGGGTTATAAAAATACAGGGTGATATGTAAAACTCTAAAGAAAAAACTTCAAAACGCCCTAGCGGCTAAACCGTTACGAATTCCAGCCCCCGCCCAAAAGAGTTTTTGTTCGTCCAACCAAAACCTATCAACAGCCGGCCGCTTTGTAAACTTAAAGGATACACCCTGTATGATAGCGTTGTCAATTAGAAAATCAGGTTTTTACTGACTTAGAAAAATTAGGTAAATTTTCAACTACCGCTAGAACCAAAACGGTGAGTCGGATAGAGATACTTGAGTAGTGAGATTTGTAGGAAATTTTGTGCTCTTTCATTTAGTATATAAATGTTATTGACGAAAAGTTGATAGTTTCCGATTTATAAGCGAAAAACCGCGAAAAAGTCCGAATTTTTTCATATTTTTGCAGTTTTCTCAATGTTCCGTCACGAAATTTTGTCAGCAAACCTCGGATTCGGATTCAGCACCCCAAAATACATAAGAAACCGAAGAAATCAAAACTACCCCAAAACTTTCCTGATTTAAACACTATTTTACTGGACTATAAGTAACGTAGGATTATATAGAGCATATCCAAAAAAATAAATAAATATGTATAACATTTTTTTTTCTTTGAGGGGGAAGGTGTGATGCACACTTTCCCATAATACATTTCCATATTTCCAAAATCACATTTTTCCACCTTAGGGAAATTCTTTAACGGGTCACACGCGCGAGCTTTTATTTTAACAAATTCATGCAGACCGAACGTTGCAATTTTCCCCCGATCGAGTAAAAATGTAAATAGGTAACACTTCTTCTTGAATGGCGCTACAGTCCTTGCAGGACTCGGGCATCTCGAAGTCTCCTCTTCCAGTCGTCTCTACGTCTTGCTAGCTCTCTCCAATTTGTTATACGAAATTTCCGTATATGGATGATTCCATGTCAAACCGAACACTAAATTTTAATTGATCGTCCCGATTTTTTTTAAATTTTGCATACGCATTCTACACATGAAATAATGGAACCCATATTTTGCGAAAAAAATTGCGCGGCCAACCATTCAAATTACTCTATCGTCGAAACCATAAGACGTACAAAAAAATTATACAGGTCGATTTTGAAGGTCTTGAGTCACTCTATGTGGTGGTATATTTAAAATTTGCGTTTGATATTAATAAATTGTTATTATTTGTTTATAAATTTTCATTAGCATTTTTCATCATCAACTCGCCAACTTAAAATTTTGGAAAAAAATATCATCGTGTTCCCACTTCAATTCTAAAGAAACAGTGAAAATTTCAAAATGGAACTCAAACGGGGTCATATTTAAAAAATTCTTTAAAATGGTGTGACCGGCACGGCGACTTACCCCGGGTCTCCACTGGAAATATTATCTCTGAAATATTGCATGCAATTGCAATATGGGTATCTCGACGAGCAATTTCATTGCAATTCGAAATTGCATGCAATACTTTATTTCCAGTGGAGACCCGGGGTTAGGCTGCTCGCACGCTGCATCAGAATTTGTACGAATTTGTGCGAATTCTGATGAAATTGTATACAATGTCGCGTTCACGCATAGTATACGTTTACAGGGGCGGTTGGTACAACGGAAAATGAATAACACATAAATTATTGAATCAAGTATGTTTATTTTTATTTTTCCACACATTTACAATAATCGACTTAGTAGCTAATGAGCTGTTTTAGACGGTGCGCTTCAGCGCATGTGCCTCACGAACGTTTGGTGATGAAGGGAGGAGTGGGAATGAAGAGAGGTACCACCCCACTTCTCCCTTTATCCACAAAGTTCGTGAGGCACATGCGCTGGAGCGCACCGTCTAAAGGTCCATTTATATCTACAGACATTTAGCGTAACAGACACGCGCCGCGCCAGACAAAATAATATTCTTCTATACAGTGTGTATGAACATATTCACATCCACCATGACACGACCGCGCAGACGTGGACAGACACCAGCCGTACCCGGCCAGTATTTGCGGAAAGAATATTTTGTCTGCGCGGTTCATGTCTGTACGGGTCCGTGGGTGTCCGCCGGGCAATATGAATGGAGCATCGGAACCGTGCAGACATTTCGAAATGGATAACGAAAAACTTATTGAAATTGTAAGAGAATATACATTTCTTTATGATTTAAATGATAAAAAATATAGTGATAATCAGAAAAAGGATCAGGCGTGGAAAGAAATAGGAATTAAAGTAAACAGCAATGGTAAGTACATGTATTTTATTTTACATAGGTTCTGGTATTCTACCTAAGCCTATTTATTTTTATTATTTGTAGTATTAGTAGCCTAAGGATCCCTCTGGTGATTCAAAAAACCTAGCAAAATTGTCTCTAACATTGAATGCGGCAGCCTGGCAATTGCCACCCTGTCTAGGTAGATTAGATAAAGAATGTGCTGCTTCTGCTTCATTAATCGAACTCTGAGCATTACCAGATTTTATATAATTATGTAAAATACACGTTGTCATAATGACTTTGTCAGCATTACCTGGATCAAGTTGTATTCTCCTGTTATAGATACGAAATTTTTGAGCTAAGATCCCAAATGCATTTTCGACAACTTTTCTTGCACGAGATAGTCTATCGTTGAATTTGTTTTTTCTTTGATCATTTAATTGCGGTTTAGGGTACGGTCTCATTAGGTAGGTTTTTAAAGGGAATGCTTCGTCTCCTATGATAACATGTGGCGCAGAGATTTCAGTGCCAGCCAAATTTTTGTTTTCCGGAACGTTAAATGTGTTTGAAAGTAATGCTTTTCCGATATTTGAATTTGAAAATATACCTCCGTCACTGTTTTTTCCATAAGCACCCACATCAACACATATGAACTTGTAATCCGCATTCACAATTGCCATTAAGACGATTGAAAATGTTTTCTTATAATTAAAGAACTGAGATCCGGAGTTTGCCGGAGCGGTTATTACAACGTGCTTGCCATCAATGGCTCCTATACAATTGGGAAAATCCCAAGTATTCCAAAACTCCTCAGCGATGTTTAGCCACTGTTCTTTTGTAGGGACAGGCATTGTTTCCTTCATCATTCGTTCTATTATTGCACTGCAAACCTCTTTAACTATTTTGTGTACGGTGGATACTCCAAGTCTATAACTAAATGCTATAGAAACGAAGGAGTCCCCGGTAGCCAAATATCTGCAAATAAAACATTAATTATTAATTTTCCTTGTTTCAGGAAAACAGTGTAAAAAAGCATGGTCACTGCTGCGAGATGCCTTCAGACGTGCTATGAAAAAGAGGAAAGACACTAAAAGTGGGCAGGCTGGTGTTCCTGAAAAAAAATGGAAATATGAAGATGAGATGTCGTTTTTGTTACCGTACATGAAGGAAAGACCGACTTTATGTCCAATTCCAACAACATCAGCTTTGGATAAAGATGACGACGCTAACAACGAAACTTTCGCTGCTGAGGAAATTGCTCAGTCACCTAACGGTGAACAATCGACTGGTACATTGCCAACTATATCATCACCATCCATATCTCAAACCCACCCGCATCCAAAGGGCATTAAAAAAGGGAAAAAACGAATTGCAGAAACACCTAGCACAGTACTAATGAAGTATTTAATAGACAGTAAAAAAAATACTCCACCGGATGACATTGAACAATTTATGGCTGGGATTACAACTACCTTGCGAACTTTTCCGGCAAGAGACAGGGCTATTGCGAAAGCCAAACTATTTGAAATAGTCTCCAACATGGAAATAGAAATACTGAGTAGACCATCTACAAGTAATTCTATGGTGACAATGGCGTCATCGTGCACGAACTCTGCAGATAATACTCCTATGCCAGATACAATCCAGGATTTTTACGATAACTACTTTTCACCAGATTCAGAAGAACGGACACAGTATGAGGCGTTATAATTATGAATAATGTTAATTATTGATTCAAGTTTGCTTATCCAATATAACATAAATATGACAAAAAGAAATTGTGTATTATTATGTGTAATCTTACCTGAGGCATACTGCTAGTTTTTCTTTCGGTGACAATGCTTCCTTGAAAACTGTGTCTTGTTTGGTTATCAGCGATTTTATTTTATTTAGTAAAATGTCAAACTGATAGCGATTCATACGAAAATAATTGAAAAATTTTTCTTCATCGTCAATCAATTCTTTATACAGTGTCCAATATTCTCCTTCTAATTTTCTTTTCTTGAGCATAGGGTGTACGGCCATGCGTCTTGCTCTTTTTTTAATTTTATCCTGGTCTTCCTCCTCTAGTAATAATGCGATTATAGATAAATCTTCCACTAAGAAGTGTTTCAACATTTTCAATAAAAATATAACTAACGTCTGTCGTCTGATACTAGTGTCTGTCGTTTGAAAATTTTCAACAAAAATATAATTAGTGTCTGTCGTCTGATGCGGCACGCTAGATGTGAATAAACGGCGTCTGTCGGTGTCTGGCGCGGCGCGTGTCTGAAACGCTCGATGTCTGTAGATATAAACGAACCTTAAACCGGCTCAATGATGTAAATTTTACTTCAATTTTTCCATTTTGTCGTGGAAGAAATGAATGGTACATTAAAGTGCCGCGAATCATCTTCGCTTTCTCGAAACGGTTTTGAAGTGCTTGAGCTTCCGTTCTATAACCTTGAAGAGAAAAGAATTCGGTATTAACATTCTTAATATTTTTGTTAACCTACGTGAAAAATTTGGTCGGGTTATTTATAGGGTCATTTATATTCTGCAAACTGGCTTTAGCAGCTAATCTTTTAATCTTACCTCCTAAACCGTCACAAGGTCCTTTTCCATGCGACGCACAGTGGTCACTTTTGCCAATCTGAGTGAGCAAAAGTAAAAAATCCAATTGTACATTTGGAAGATTTTTATTACATAAAAATAAGCTTGAATAACTGGGAGTAATAAATCTAAAAATTAAAACTTTTTAACATCGAACGGGGAGTCATGTAAGGCTACAATAAACGTCAGTCTTGACATGCTCGCACTTACCATGGCTCGCTGTCATCTTCACTTGAACAATTGATTGTACGCTGAATAGAGCCTTTTTTCACTATAGATCCTATAAAAATAAGTAACTAAGCAATTTATAGTCTAAAAATAATAGGAATTTGTTGACCATTAGTAAGGATTTATAGCTTCAAAAAGTGCTTTTACAAATTACTTATTTTTTTTAATATTATGTTAAATTTGATAAAGTAAAACTTTTCTTATTGGCGTGTATTGGTCGAGGTACTTAGATAAAGTTGTCAAGTGACTTTTTAATAATTGTTTTAGATTAAAATTAGCTGCAACTTTTCGCAACTTTAGATGTTATGTACATTTTTAGATTTGAAGTACGGAGCACAACGAGAAGCCGTATTTAACGTTTTGCACAATGAAAAAAATGTGGATAATAAAACTAACGCAGTTTTAAGTATTTTCAGCAATATATCCTTCAATATTTACAAACTATTTACTTAAACTAGTCTTCTGTTTTTCGTAAAGTTTTCCAAGCGTTAATTATATGTTTTATCAGATAAAATAATTTCGCTCGCTCAGATCGACAAAAGTGACCACTGTGCGACGTGGCGAAAAAGTGCCATTCTGAACTTACATCAAAATCATCTTTGTGACAACAGAGATTTATAAAATTTTTTTTGTTTTTGTATTGAGCACTCGCTCCGTCAGAAAAGTAAAATATTTTTCTCAAAGAACCCAATGCGTTGTTTAAAAAAGTAATTAAACCACGCTGAAATAAGTGGACGGCTATTGTATCGTGTTTCAAACAGTCTGAGATTGCGATGAAATTAAGAAATTGTATTTTCCCGTTATCTTTATAATAAATTGCGAAAGGGTGGATCGTTACTTGGTCATTATTCCAGTGCACGCCTTGAATTGCACCCTGTAGAACAAACGCGTAATTTTCCTGATTCAAAAAATTACTTTGTTCTTTTGCAATATAAGAATGTGTCAATAAACGAGAAAGTTTCTCAGAAAACTTTTCTAAATAATCTTCCGTGCTTGATTGTATTGTTTCCAGTGAAGTTCGATCGACCGTTACCCATTGCCTGTATACAATTTTATGCACCATATTTTCCTCAAAAATGTCTGTTAATTTTTGTATGAGATTATCACAACCAGGACACTCATTGCATTGCTGAAGAACACAATCCACAGTTGGCGGATTACAAATTATGTGTGAAAGGCAATCATTATAAGTTTTTACTTTCAAGGAATCGCCTGTTATTTTTGAAAGTTGAGCACCATCAATCATTAATTTAACATTTTGATGTATACAACAGACACAAACAGCATGAGTTCCACTTGCACCAGCTAATATGCAATATTTCGGTCTAAGTGCAGCGAACTTCGAAAAGCCTACTTTTAAGTGTGGATTCATTTCTTTAAATTTAGCATAGGGTTCTTTCAAATTGCACAGAACTAATCTCTCTTACTCTCTCTCTTAAATTGCACAGAACTAATCTCTTTTACTTTGTCTTTACCAGTTCTTATTTTAGTCATTTTTTCCCGGCATTTCACGACTTATTTCCTGAGATTCATAAAATTCGATGACTTTTTTTACAACGACTTCATCAAGATTCTTGCCTGGTTTAGGATTCGGAGAAGAGAAAATTCCTTTCTGTTCAGCCAAATTTTTTGCCACTCTAATCATGTGGTTAGATGCATCAAAATGACTCTGAATTTTTCGATAAGACTAGTCTGCGAAGATGGTCAAGATCCTCAATCGTAAATGCTTTTTGTCTGTCTTTTTAAACTCTTCCTCCAGTCTTGATACAACACAGGAGTCTATATCTTCTTCGGAATTTTCTTCATGATCTCCTTTTTCAAGATGAAATATCTTCTTGTCTATTACGTCAATTATTTGTTTCCGTTTTACGGCGGGATACTTGTTTTGCAATAATTTGGTTTTCTTAATTGGTGACTCGTTTAATAGCGCCAAAGTTTCGTTAAACTTCCCAATTTTTGAACTGCTATTTGATACAGACGAATCACTATCTGTAACGCGGCTGGTACTAGGTCCAGGTTTTGGCATTGAAACAACTTTTTCCGACATCGTTGATTCAGTATTATCGGAATCGGAAGAAGGGATTTTCCTAGTCTTCATTCGGCAAACGTCACAAATCTTCAAAATTTCTGATGGCGGCAACATAATCTTCAATTTTCTTTGAAGGAAGTTTTTTAAACGGATTAAAACACCTATCGTAACGTGGTGACATTTTTTCGCCTGTGATGTATCAAATAATGCAGACTGGTAAAATAATACACGTAATTAATTATTGTTATAATTATTATCAGCAACAAACAGTAACAGTACGATACTAAACAATATAAAGGGGAATTTACATCCCAACATCAAAGTGGAAGAACAAAGTGGCCCTGTACAAAACTCAAGCGCAAAGTTTCGTTGAAAGCTCGAAACTTTTTATTATCAAACGTTTCTTCACTAATAACACAATTCTTTTAATACAAGTTCTTTACTGAAAAAAAAAGTTCCTTCACTACTAAAATTATTTTATTTTTAAATAATGCTTTGCAATAAAACAACAAAATTTATAGTTTTTTCATTAATTATAATCAGCACAAATCTTTATTTTGGATACTCGATCGCTCTCATGTCCAAAGACTAAGTAACTAGAATCTATCACTCAACATCGAAAAAATACCGATTTTTTAAAAAAAAACCATGTATACAAAAAACTGTCTCAAGTTTAAAAACAATACATAAGGGGCACCTGATACTTCTCCCATTTTTCGGAGCAAACATATAGTAAATGTGGTTTTCCTAGGAATTGCATTTCAATCCGAGAAAGGGATAAAGAATAACAAGAAATTGTAATGTTTCATTGCTCTCATATGAGCGCAGCATATAGAAATATACATGAAAGAAAAATAAAAAGCGGTTCAATTGCGGCATATTTTGGAAAGGAGCTCACTGTTTTTTAAAGAAACACAGGGCCGTATTTAAATTGTAAAGTAGTTTTTCAGTTGTATGTAAACATTGTTAAACTTTCGAAAACAATGAAAACATTTTTATATTTTAATTTTGAAAAAAACAGCCCCTTTGTTTATGTATTTTCCAAGCTTCTAAAAGGAGATTGCCGAAAATCAAATATTTCAACCCACATGTAAAAGAGAGAAAACTGGTAGTAATTTTTTCTTGACGCCAGAAAATTTGATCAACAGTGAGAAAAATGTAACAGGTTTTGAGATAGAGAATTTTTTAAATATGACCCCGTTTGAGTTCCATTTTGAAATTTTCACTGTTTCTTTAGAATTGAAGAGGGAACACGATGATATTTTCTCCAAAATTTTAAGTTGGGGAGTTGATGATGAAAAATGCTAATGAAAATTTATAAACAAATAATAACAATTTATTAATATCAAACGCAAATTTTAAATATACCACTACATAGAGTGACGCAAAACCTTCAAAATCGACCTGTATAATTTTTTTGTACGTTTAATGGTTTCGACGATAGAGTAATGTGAATGGTCGGCCGCGCGACATTTTTTGAAATTTCTTGCAATTTACAACCATGCATTTCTTCTGAAAAAAAAATCGTAATTTTTTTTCCCGAAATATGGGTTCCATTATTTCATGTGTAGAATGCGTATGCAAAATTTAAAAAAAATCGGAATCATTAATTAAAATTTTTAGCGAAAAACGTTCGGTTTGACATGGAATGACCGATATCTGCCAGCACGTCATCCATCCACCTATTTCTTGGTCGCCCTACTCTTCTTCTTCCTGATGGTCTACCATTAAAAATCCTGGCTAGCATTCTATCCTCTGAAGCTCGTACAACGTGTCCGAGCCATCGCAGTCTATTCAGTCTTATGTATGTAGCTATATTTATTTCGTCCATTTCTTGAAGTTCTTCGTTTGTCCTAATGCGCCATTCGTTCTGGTTAACTCTTACAGGACCAAATATTCTTCTTAAGATCTTCCTTTCGAAAATTTTAAACTGATTTTCTGTTTGTTGGGTCAATGTCCAAGCCTCATACCCGTAGCATAGGACTGGGCGGATTAATGTTTTATATAGTCGGACCTTGCACTGTCTTGAAATTTCTTTGTTTTTTAGGACCGGGACTAGTACAAAATAGGTTTTATTTGCGGCCACGATGCGTCTATGGATGTCGTCCTTTATCTTATTTTCTGCAGTAAGCATTGTCCCTAGATAGATAAAATTGTCTACAATTTCCAAACTATGATCGTCAAGGCTGATACTTCGCCCTAATCGTTGTCCTCGTTTTGATACGATCATATACTTTGTTTTTGTGTCATTTACTCGTAGATTAAACTTTGCTGAACTTTGGACAATTTTGGAAAAGGTTTATTTTACATCTTGCGCCTTGCGTCCAATTATGACTATGTCATCTGCGAAGGCTAGTATCTGAATGTTCCTTGTGAAGATGCTATTTGCTCCATTAAGCTGCGTTTCCCTCATTATTGCTTCCAGAGCAATGTTAAAAAGTATTGATGAGATCGCATCTCCTTGTCGCAGATCCGATTCTTGAGGGAAGTTGATCGAGTTGCATCCTCGTATTCTCACTTGTGTTTTACAATCTTTGGTCGTCATTCTGCATAGGTCTATTAATTTTTTCGGGAAACCCATTTCACTCATCTTCTTCCACAACTCTCTTTTATTCACCAGGTCGTAAGCATTTCTATAGTCTACAAAAAAAAGATGAATATCAATGCTTTCTTCCAAGCATTTTTCAAGTATTTGTCTCATTACATTAGGGCATTAAATAGGTCACACGGGTGTATCATATCCGTAAAATTTGCTGACCCATGGCAATTTACCTAAAGTGGGAGTAATGACAATTATACTTAGAATAGAATAGATGTATAAGATAATTTTGTATAAATAGAGTAAATTTATTAATTAAAATTCAGTCGTTGATAAACGGACGTTTGAGTGGGAAGCCAAGACTTCCCTAAAATAACCCAGGAGTTAAGCTTTTGAGCTGCTCCATTATAATTCGGAGTTAACGCTTGTATAGCTGCTCCATAGGAGTTGATGCCTTAGGGCTGCTCCAGGAAAGTGTAAACCTATTACAGTTTAATCAGACAAAATTTAAATATTTTCAACCCTTAATGGGGTAAAACTACCACTAGATTAAAGTTGAAATTGAAAAAAAATTTCCAGTTTTTCGCTTGGATTTTGGGTTGAATAGGGATTATCAGCCAAAAATGAATTATTTTTAACACTAACGGGATAAAACAACCCCTAGAATAAAGTTTAAATTGAAAAAAATTTAAATTTTGATTTTGCAGTGAAATTTTATTTTTGATGAAATATTATTAAAACATTTGGAAAATTTTATTGTAACCACTTTTTTATAGGGGTGGCGTCGGTGTGCGTGTGGCGGAAGGGGCGCAGTTGTAGGAGGGCGAGCGGAGACGGCAGCTGTGAAGGGTTGAAAATAATTTATTTTTGCCTGAAAATACACATACAATCGAATTTGAAGCATAAACTTGAAAATTTTTTTTTTATTTTTAGTCATTTTAGGGGTGGTTTTAACCCTTTAGGATCATCCCTTATCATAAAGTTTAGCTTGATTTAGTATAAATCAACCACCTTCGCAAATAAATATTGAAAAAAGTGCATTTTATCGGATTATTTTTCATTACTATTGAAGTTATCGCGAAAAAATCCTTAAAAAGGTGTGTTTTTTGCGATTTTAAGGGTGACGCCCATATTTTAGGACCGCCGGACCCCGATTTTCGGATCCTTATAGGGTTCGATCTTCTTAAGAGTGTTATGTTGGAACACCCTAACGCGCGTTTTGAATGGACTAAGTGGCCTACATCTGATTCTGAGTTGTCAGAGAACGACGATAATGACGAATAAATTTTATTTTTATTTATTTATTTTATACCATTATTTTTCATAGAAATAAATAATCTTGTTTGTGTTTCATATTTAGTTAATGTTACTTCCTTTAGAATACATTTTTAAGGTTTACTGAGTGTACTTTTTATTTTATACAGTTTAGAATACAATTACTTTTTGCCAAAAGTATATGTATTTGAGAAACCCCATAAGTCAAGCGACTTTAAAAATCCATAATAATTAAATGATTTATCTTTTGAGACCTCTATTGAGCACAAAGATTGTACTTGGCTTGAAACAATACATTTCATTTGAAATAATAATAGTAGAGGTTGCCGGTTAACGCAGAAACAGTTTTTCTCGGGGTTTCTCAAATAACCGATTCATTTCTTCTGCTATACACCAAAATTTCATTTTGTTCATGGGCAGGCTACTTTGATTTTTTTTCGAATGCGCATAAAAGGAAAAAAAACTCAATCCACGCATCTGAGACGTCTGTCAACTTCCTTTACAATAATCTGCTCCCAACTTAGCACTCTTAAATAGATTCTGGTGTATCGTATCAGGAGCGCTGGATCCCTGTGGGAAGAACTTAGCATTCTGAAGCAGATTCTGGTGCTTAGTAGCAGGCGCGCGGGGTCCCCGGAGAAGAAGAAGATAAATGCCGTGCACTCCTCTATGTGCTATATGCTTAGTGAACCTTCCTAGATAATCCGCTTTCTATTAGTCAACCATCATGAAAATCCATACAGTAGTTTCTGAGATTAGCCCGAACATACACAAATTCAACACGACGGAGACTTAATAGTACAGTACAGATGTAATATTGATGCGCCACTAATTCTTGGAAGGATTATTTTTCATAAATCGTTATGAGCAAAATTTCTAGTAGACGTTTTTTGGAAAACTCAAAAAGTTTTTGAAAAGCGTTTTTCTCTGGATCTACGCATTTTAGAGAAAAGTTTTTTAAACAAAAAATGTAGAGGACATTGTTACCTACAATTTGTGTCATAGAGGTCATGCTGTACAACTTCAAATACAGAAGCTAGGTGGCGCCAAAGTTTCCAAAAAAGGTTTTTTTCGTTTTTTGTCCCAGAAAAAATGATTTTTTTACAAAAGTGTAAATCAGTAAATTGTTCCTCTTAAAAATGTCAACAACAGCGTAGTTAACGGTCCTATCGTTACTAATAGTCCAAGAGCCAGCGACAAAAAAACTGTTTGAATTTACTAAGCCTAGTTTTTTAATAGATGATTACCATGGTTGTGTACGCAAACATACTGCGGTCAGTCAGTCGAAACTGAGAACATGTGGCTTCGGCACGCTATGAAAGATTTCGTACCTGAAGCGGTAATAAAAATAATTTACTAAGGCTGAAAATTGTTATGCAACTTGTATCTATATAAATATAATTGGAGTGTCTGTCTGTGATTTCAAAATAATTGTCATTTTCTAAGTTCATATGGTTATTTACACGATATTAACACGAAATCAAGTATTTTTAAAATTTTTGTCTGTCTGTATGTCTGTATGTCTGTATGTCTGTATGTCTGTATGTCTGTATGTCTGTCTGTCTGTTTGTCCGGGCTAATCTCGGAAACGGCTTATGCGATTGCGATGGGACTTTCACTGGAAGATTCAGTATTGTCTTGGGCATGTTTTAGGCTATTTTTTTACTAGGATCCGACTATCGGATCCGATTATCGGGCCCGATTACCGTGTTCGACTACCAATTAGACCGAAAACTTGAACCTTGCAACTTGATTTTTACCCACTTCCATATAACCGATCAACTTCAAATTTTGCACATACAGTAGAGCGTCGATAATCCGGATTAATTGTGACCGGACCCGGTCCGGATTATCAAAATGTCCGGATTTTCGAAAAGAACCAAAAAAAGATCCTTTGAGTTCATAACAAAAAGAAAACTTGCTAAAACCGTTAATACTTAACTTTTGTAGTTATATAAGTGAGCAGTTAATAAAACCATTAATTAATAGCTGCTATCAATTAACTGGTAAACTACTTAAAAATGCTGCTACCTACTCGCAACTACCCTTGCTCTTGTCTTTGGGCAGATACATTTTACTGGTAGGCGTCAAAAATCGTGTTCCATTGATGATGTACTCGCAAGTACTTCCGAGTAGAAAAAATCGCCCAATGTATCGCAGCTAATATGAACTTATAATGAAAGAGGTGCGGGCCAATGAACGCTGCGGTTTCTACGCATGCAGTGCTCGCCCCGCTAGATCAAATAAACTATGTGTTTCCGTACGGCAGTACGCCCAATGAGAAAAGCGAGCAATGCGAATCACAGCATGCGTAGCTTCGATTTCGCGATGCTTTAAAATTTTTTATTTTACGTTGCTTTTAAATTGAACACAGTACATAATTACAAAAAATATCAGAAGTCAAAGCTTCCATTAGGCTTTGGTTTGCTATGCTCGCCGCGATCACTGCGATTTGTAAAGGCGGGCACAGCAATCGTAGGAAACGCGCCGTTCATTGGGCACGCACCTACAGTGATGTATGTATTCACTTAAACTTTTTTTTCACCGGAATTGAATCCGGATTATCGACGGTCCGGATTTTTGACGTCCGGATTATTGACGCTTTACTGTATGTATAGTTCGCATGACAATGCAATTTAACCATTTTTGGAAAAAAATCAACATGGCGGTTCCAAGATGGCGGCCGAATTTTGCAATTGTGTTCCCGGACCTCCCGACATGGATATCAAATGAAAGGGTAAGACAAGTAGATTACAATAAGCTATGTGGGGTCATTCAAAATTCAAAATGGTGGCCAGCACAAAATGGCGGATTATTCTTCGGTATGGACATCAAATGAAAGCGAGTATAGTGCAGTAAGCGGTGTGCCGTCATTTTAAATATAATATGACGGTCACTACAAAGTGGTGGAAGACATATAATAGACTAAAAAGTAGAAAATAAAAAATATAGTCTAAAAAAACTAAAAAATACGCTTTTATTTTAAAATAAACTAAAAAGTAAAAAATAATTTTGAATGTAAAGTTTTTATTGCTCCAGCCAGTATATAATAACAACCTAGCTACCTACGTACCAACAACGGCCAATCCGATTGCGATGGGATTTTCACGGGAAGATTCAGTATTTTCTTGGGCATGTTCTAGGCTTCACTCGGTTCCGACTATTGATTCAGGCGGAACACTTGATGCGATAGTCGCAGAAAAGCCAGTGGAAACTTTTTTTATCATTCCAATTGTAAACCTCAAAGCTTGGAACGGTTAATCCGATTTTAGGACTTTAACGGGATGATTCAGAATCTTCTTAGGCGTTTAGCATACTTTTCACTATTATCCGACTGTCGGGTTAGACCGAAAACATGACTCGATAATCGAAGAAACGCGAATGAAATGCTGTCACGGCGAGATATTGTTCTTTCAATTTGCGGAAATACTGTGAAGATTATGGTTTGCCATCTCCGCAAATGATCGATAGGTCTGATGAAAATTAAAACAGAGAATATATCGAACTCAATAAACAAATGGGAACAAAATGTTGAGGACGCTATTGGGGAAGTTCCGCACAGTTCTGAATGTGATTGTTGTGCATGTAGCACACAATTTTTCCGATAGGTGGCGCTCAACACCGCATTTTAAAAAAGTTCTAACACATTTTTTATAAGTAACTTTAAATTTTTTTATTTGTTTTATGTGGCAGTGCCAAGCTCAGGAATCACCCTTTGTACTACCAGTCCGTTGTCGTTTGCACGTCATGGCGCAATGTCTAGCAGGGAGCTTAGTAAGGGGGGAATAGGTTAAGGGTTATGGGGGTTCGGGGGGGTTGTTGAAGAAGGTGCGGATTAACCCTGCGTTTGAACTCTTGGACATTGTAGGAGGTCGGAAATACTGACTGTGAGAGATTATTCTATAGTCGAGTTGTGTGCCCTAAATTATGTTTTGCAAATTTGTTATTTTTTTCATTATACCTATTTCCTATCCCGGACTGTGCACACATTAGTTTTTTTATTAAAAGGCGTTGCAACGCACGCGGGTTTTTGCTAGTCTACTATATAAAACTGAATGTTTGTCTGTCTGTCTGTCTGTACGCAATAGGCTCCTACACCGTGTAACCGATCTTAATGAAATTTTAACCATATGCTATTTACATTAAAGGGAAGAACATAGGCTATTCTATTACTTTCTAAAGCTAGTCCTAGATGGCGCTGTCATGAAGAGCTTTGTTGAAAGTCATCACAGAGCTTTGAATTTTTGCATGAAGGTCGGTGGGGTCTCCTATGATGCACCTCGTAGCCCGATTTTCGAAATTCAAAATGGCCGCTGAAATATGACCGAAATTCAAAATTGCCGCAGAAATATGGTTGAATTTGCCAATTTTATTCCGATTCCAATGAAAGTGGGTATCTAGGGGTTTTTAAGGTCGCAAATAACAAATTTGTGGTCAAAACTTATAAATTCAAAATGGCCGACGAATTTGCAAATTGTGTTCCGATTCCAATGAAAATCTGTATCTGAGGTTTTTTAAGGTAGCAAATAACGACTTTATGATCAAAATTTAAATTCAAAATGGCCGCGCCAATATGGCCGACGAGTTTGCGAATTGTATTCCGATTCCAATTAAAATCGGTATATGGGAATTTTTAAGGTAGTAAATAACGAATTTATGATCAAAACTTATTCAAAATTGTGGGGCCAATATGGCGGAAGAATTTTGCCAAATAAGTGTCATTTCCCGGTTAGCTGTATGTAGGTTGTTCAAGAGTTGGAAAATCGGAAAATTTTGACATTCTAGCTACAAATGGAAAAACATTGAATGTAGTGTATCCTGAAGCTCTCTAAGCAATAGGTTCAGAATTGATCAACAAGGTTTTTTTGGAAAGGTGGTAAGGAGAAACGGAAATATGGGATGATTTATGTATAATGGATAAGAAGGAAAGAAACCCATCACCTCTGAATTTTTAGGTATAAGTCTAGGATTCTGCAATACGGGAAGAGGCTGGCATCTGGGTAAACAAATAAAACCTGAGTCAGTGACATTGCAGATGAGAACCCAGGGGCCAAGCAATTGCAAGACATGTAATTTGTAGCGTATAAAGTCCATCACCGTCAAAAGTCCATTTCTAAATATGAAATTAGTAGATATAATCCTTTAATTTTTTTTTCTTTCAGGATGTAATAATATTTGTCGATTATTGAGTGTTTAATTTAACTAAAAGTCCATACGAAAAAAGATTATAGCATGGATGACACTGTGGATATGACATATTTTCTTGAAATTATACTATGTGTCTAATAGTTGCTGGAAAAAGCCTTATTTTAAAATAGTCTTTCACTAATATTTATTTTTGGTGGGTAGTTATATTTTTAAGGATATTCGTGTGTGTTTATTTTACCAGAAAGAACCATAACTTTATTACGGGCCACGCCGACAAAAAATATTGTCTGCCCCAGAGCTTTACAATAATAGGTAATTTTGGTCACACTGCAAATAAATGCATTTTGAATCCAATGTCTCGAACTTTTATAGGAATAGTTGGTTTTTCGTTACTGGTTAAGAAGAGTTGAATTTTGAAGGTTTGGATTGATTTTAAATGTTTAAACGTTGGGTGCAGCAAGGCGCACCGGGTCCCAGCTATCCAAAATACAGAAAATAAGTGGTTCATGGAGACACTTCATCTGTGTATGAAAATTCATATCTCGAAAAATGCCATGTCAATGGATGGTTTTTATTGTCTTGATCAAAATGTCAGATCCCTAATAGTTTCACATTTTGTTATTTGAAATCAAAAATACCAAAAAATTGCATTTTTCAAACTCTCCTACTGTATATTAAAATTCATATCACCTGATTACTACTATTGGTTTATGGGTGCAGCATAGGCGCACCGGGTCCCAGCTAGTATTGTATATAAATAAAAGTCGTGATGGTCAGTCAGCTGAATATGGGGACGGAGCTGGTCAGTTGACGACCCCTTACGTAAAAAATCGGTTTGTGTATGGGGGTAATAAACGAAATGATGGATAGTGTAACCTGCATCAATGGATCGCAGCTATTATGTACATACGTGCATAAAACATTTAATTTAATATTAATTAATACAGGAGTAAAATTAACGTTTATTGAAAGAAATCCAAATTAACCTCTAGAGAGTCAAATTATCTACATAAATAAATTACCGGCCCCGCCGCAAAGATAATTATCTCTTCGTTAGTTATGATTCTCTAGAAACTCACTATGACCAATCAAATTCTGCTGGCGCAAGAAAGTTTCCCAATTTAATTTGAAATATTTCATGACATTATTTTGAAGACATAAATGATATTTACGTTTTCTTTTTGAGTAGACCTTAAGAAAATTTCCAGCCAAGTGACTTTGATAGGTAATATTGCTATTGCTATTGATTATAATCTCCCGTGAAGCCCGGGTTATATGTAATAACTGATACAAAAATAAGGTGACCAATTGTCCTCCTTTAGGGAGGACAGTCCTTCTTTTGTAGGTTCTGTCCTCCCTCGAAAAGTGTCCTCCTACGTGTCCTCCTTTTTGATAATTTAAAACTAATCTGTTAATTTCTATATTCAGAGATACCATGCCGAACTGCTACGCGCCATGTGACGGTGCGATTATGTGCCTGTTTAGACAGTTTAAGTCGCGGGACTTTCACACGAAATTTCTAGATGCGGAGAGGGTTCGGGTGGAAAGGAAGTGCGTCTAAATAAATCACGGTTTGAAAAAAATTTATTTCTTTAATATGTAATAAAAAGAAAATTGTCAAACTTAGAGGAATCAAATCCAGGTATAACGGAAAAGTTTACCAAAGAAGTGCAGAATTTTTACCAAACATGTTTCCTATATCGTCGCTTGGCAAGAATTGTGACACAACTCAAAAATTTCCAATTTCGAGTTTATTTTGAAAATGTATAGCTAAATCCGCATATTTTTATGTGGTAAAACACCATATTATTACTTCCAAAAATGACCGCAGGAAACCCGCTGGACTCCAAGATCATGACAAGGGCTTGTATGAAACTAGAAACTTTTAAATGGCTCCCCTGTAAATTCATTTGTTTTTGAGTTGTGCCACTATTCTTACGAAGCGACGATGTCGAAAAATGGTCTGAAACAAATATCACAGGAAATAACAGCTTACAATGTTGTTTTTGACTTCATCGCAAATAAATTGGGCAGATATTGAAAATTGTGTTGAGTTTTTATCGAAAGAAATGCCTGATATTAAAATCGATCACAATTGTCTGTTTGAAGAAATTAGAAGACTGAATGTACATTTGAATTCTGATAAACTAGAACAATGGGAAAATCAACATGTTGAAATTGATGAAAGATGGGTGGAAATATTTAACCATGTTGCACCAACGTTTTATGTGTACATAAAAGAGACTAAAATCGTATTATATGTGATTAATGAAAAAACTCCAACTTTTCCCCTTGGCCGCATCCTCTATGGACTCAAAACCTCTTATAGTAGAATGACCCATATAGTACATAATACATAGTACAAAGTGCACAGTACACAATATGTACATAATATCCCAGTAGGGAAGCAAGTAATTACCCATCGATTCCGAAAGTACTTCTAAGGAGTAGCAACTAGCTCTCGTTCAGATTAAAGCAAGTGGAGATAAGGCATTACATTTGCGCGGGCGATGTCATACGCGGTAACCAATCGCCTCCATTCTGCATTACATAGAACTCTCAAACTGCATTACATAGAACGCTAAAATCATTACTCCTTGCGTTACTTTTATGTGGAAGTAATGCAGCAAGGAAGTACTTTTAAAGAATAAAACCCTCTTATTTTCTGTAATGAGACCTAAAGAAATATGAAGCAGTTCTAAAATAATTTATTGCACTGAGAAAAAAACAAAAATTGTACCAGGTCCGCCAAGGAATTGGAGTAAGTTCAGTGTCACCAAATGAATAATGCTTTTTACCAATCTTAAGTATGCTAATGCAAAAGAGTTTTTTTGAGTCAATTCCGGGGCGGAGTTCCTATTGAAAACTTCACGCAGTTGAATTTATTACTGTTCGTTTTAGGAAAAAGAATTTATTTTTTCAATTAATAAAATGTATTATTCGTTTAAATTTTAGTCTGTAGCTGACACAATAATTTATGCATACTAACATCTAGCTAAAAGAAACAACTGGGCATAAAAACTGGACCTTTGTTTTATTATCGGGAATGCCCCTGTCGCCGCCTGATTGCCTGTAGACTTTTTTTCGGTTCTTTGCTATTTGTAACTACCCCTAATATAATCAGCAGTGGCTGTGTGCAACTTTTTTTTCAAAATGTTAGTTGGTTCCGTGCAAAGATCCCGAAGACAGGTTGGAATTTCCAATCAGTGAAGTGAAAAATTAAACAGTGGATTATTATTGTGAAGATGGACGATTGATGTGTCTGCTTGTAAGTAGAATTTCTGGAAACTTTTTTTTATTTGTGTAGAAAAATTTTGATGATGGCTGTTGAGAAAACTTTGGATATTTATTTAAATGGAATTTGGAAGGATTTGTCAATTCGTTTAAAGGTAGATATTTTTTTTAATGCGATAAACTTTTAAAATACTATTTACAATTATATTTTAAATATAATCGCGAACTTATCGATGTCTAATTTGTTATATAGAAATATTTTGTTTTAGATCAAAAAATTACTATAGATCCTATAAAGCTGCTAACCGGACCCTCAATATCGGTTCTTATTCCCGTAATCGGTTATAAGATTGATTTCATACCCAAGTGGACAAGGTCAGCTTCGAAAAGTTAGCCATATATCCAAATCGTAAGTTATTTTGTACAACATACACATTTTTTGAATTTATATGAATGTTTGTTTTGAATTTTTGATTTATAAAGGACAATGAAAGCAGAAATGATGAAGGTTCAGATGAAAATCTATCATCAAAGTTGATCTCTTTTCAAAAAAATCATCACCAGGAAAGCTTGAAGATCAAAGCACCTTATTTTTTTAAAAAAAAACTTTTGTATATAATATTTCTGTAAATAGTTTTTTCAAAGAAAGTTTAATATAAAATATAAAAATGAAATTGTAATTTTTTGTCTTCTGTTATTTACTTGCATAAAAAAATTATCATTCACATAAATCTATTATTACCTATCGAGAGATATCATTTGATGGAGCACAGATTTCATCGACTCAAACATTTTTAACATCCTTTCAAAAATATTTTAATTTGAATGAAATTTTTCCAAAATTAATCGAAATATAAAAATATTACAATCAAATGCTCAGCGACGTTTCTTAATCATCTATTGTACTTCATGCAATTGCGTATAACATAACCTCAACGGGGGTATGCTATTTAACGAATTCCGGCGAATTTCTCCCAATTCCTCACGGAATTAACACCATTCATTACGTTGTCAACTACGCCAGGAAGTTGAGTTAACCCCTATGCTGATTTCGCCGTATCCAATTCTGTAGCGGAGTTGGGTTAAGCGAGAATGGTTTGAATGGACATCTCCTTTTTCTCAGTGTGCCACCCAGTCGGGAATATTGAAAGCCCTTACTTATGTATTTAATTACTTCAGTCCTGATTTTACTGCAAAAAGGTAATCGGTTGAAATGTAATTAATACAGAATCCAGAACATCAATAAGCCATAAGAACTATTTACTTTTTGCATTACCTGGTAATGCAGAGGGTAATGCCTTTATTGTAGTATTCTTACCTGGTAATGCAAAAATTAATAGCTCTATTAGATTTCTTTTGATTCTTTCTCCCTTTTACCAGTAATGACCTATGAAAGACCTTCCATGGCTATGACATTTCTATGTTAATTGTAAGTAACAAAATAACCCTTCTGGTAATGTATACCTAGTATTTACAAAATCAGGCATTCAGCTTTAATGAAGATGCTCTTCCTTTCCCGCCTGGGCAGTTTGCCATTTCCCTACTGATAAACTTACTACCGCAGATAAGTAAAACCATAGCCAAATAAAAGGAAAGATATTCCATTTCATACAAGAAAAGTGTGCACGTTCCTGTTCAGAGAGCTTTCCTATTTCCTCCATTTAAGCTTCCTTCAAGCGAAAGCTGCCCCCGCTAAATATTTATTTTCGGTGGCACTGTCAAGATATTTGAGTAAATCGTATCTGAAAAGAGTAAATGGAAAGGAAAGCATGGGAGCATGGTTCTTGTAGAGCTATTCGCGTTTGCGCTTCTTTTTTTTACAGGTTTTCTCATTCATGAAATATCGGCATGTACGAATGTGTATATTGTATTCTAGGTAAATTTTATTAAAGGGATTTTTTTGCTGGAAATAAATGTAAATAAGAAGAAAGCTATTAAATGTAGTGTTTGATTGTTTGTTTAAATGACAAAAATCAATTACACATTTTTAGAAGTTTGAAGATTTTGTTTTTTCAGGTCTGACTTTTCGGTTTCTACTACTTTGCAAAAGTTAGTAAAATCGTGAGTTTTGTGCGAATTTTGATTTTGTTTTGATTTAGATTTGGGAAAGTATTATTTTGATCAAAGATTCACAAGCAAATTATCGCGTTTTACAAGGATTTCAACATGTAAAATATCATATCATGAACAAATTTAAAAATATGAAAAGTGGAAATTATTGCTTATGGGTATTTGTGGCCATTCCCACTTAATAGTGCAGCCAATACAAGAATTCTATCTTAGGCACTTGAAAAAAAATCCAAATAACTTTTTTTTTTATCTTTATTATAATTTTCTACTGACATCCTGGAAAGTATCCTAAGTATCAGCGGTCAAGTTTTCTTTTATTGGGGTAAATTTTAACTTGACACAATTAATATCGTATTATTCGTAAAACGTGCGGGAAAGTTTCGATGTCCCTCTAATACTAGTATTTTGTTGAAAATATATACTCCTTTCAACACCACCGCAGGGGTAGAGTATTAAGTGCGTTTATTTTAAAGTGGTTTCCCCAGGAAGCCTAATCCACAAAACAATTTCGGCGTTGCATCCCTTACAGGCATTTATTTAGTCTTCGTTGAGTAAATCTGACATAAAATTGTATTTTTTAAAAGCAGTTCTCCAATTTGCTATTCACGCTACTACTCCTAAGAATTTAAGGCAACAACTTTCTGTCGAAATTGAATTATCCTGTTAATTTTGTCTAAAATCGGCGAAATCGGTAAATTATTAAGTAAATATAAAAAACGTATAGAAAAGTTGAAAAGCAGCAGCAAAGAAAATAGATGTAAGAATGTGAACCTAGAAGGAAGGATATGTCGAAATAACTATCTCAGTAGTATAGTCAAAAGACCGCTAACTTCTTTAATATTAATTGCCTCCGCTCCATATAACTCAAAAAAGTGCAAATTTACAGGAAAGACTTTTTAAGATTTACGTTATGGAAAAATGCTGAATAATAGAAACTTTATTTATTTTTATTAGTTAGTTATTATGAGTTACTAGTTGGGTCCCGGCGCGCCTATGCTGCTCCCATAAGCCAATAATAGTAATCAGGTGATATGAATTTTAATATACAGTAGGAGAGTTTGAAAAAGGCAATTTCTTGGAATTTTTGATTCCAAATAACAAAATGTGAAACTATTAGGGATCTGACATTTTGATTGAGACAATAACAACCGTCCATTGACATGGCATTTTTCGAGATATGAATTTTCATACACAGATGAAGTGTCTCAATGAACCGCTTATTTTCTGTATTTTGGATAGCTGGGACCCGGTGCGCCTCGCTGCACCCAACGTTTAGTGTACGTTCACACCAATAAGTGCGACGCTAAGCGCCTAGTGGCTAGCTAGGTAGCAGGATGAATTATCCAAGCGAACGAACGTTCGTATTAGCACTGAGTTGTTCATACCGACCGTGCTTCGCTGTGGCTAGTCGCCAGGTGGCTATTCAAACGAACAGGCGTGTTTGTTTTTTTCCTAGGATACATTCGGGCAAAGACGACCAACTGAAGCTTTTTCTCATATCCTTGCCAAGCAGGTATCCTCTGGTGTGAACAGTAGTATATCTTAGCGTAGCACCTATCTTAGCGAGCCACCTATCCTGCCACCATTGGTGTGAGCGTACTCTTAAACATTTAAAATCAATCCAAACCTTCAAAATTCAACTCCTCTTAACCATTAACGAAAAACCAACTAATCCCATAAAATTTGGAGTCATTAGATTCAAAATACATTTATTTGAACTATGACCAAAATTCCCTGTGTATTCTGTTAAAACCATGAACCAGATTTAAAATTAATGCAAATAGCAGCATCTAGCACTCTAAATTCGAGGGCCATTTTCTATAGCTTTTTTTAATTTAAATCTGCGAAGTATATCTTCAGTCATGCCGTTCTTGTATTTTTCCCACAAAACCGATGGTTCTGTTGGGTATCATGTCGTCAATATAATTGCGAACAGTTGACGAATGTTATTCGGCGTGGACGTGGATGCAAATGCTGCAGCAGTAAGTGTCAGATCCCAATGATTGTCGTCTTCCAGCAATTGCAACTCGCGACATGCATCTTGAAATGTATTGAATATTTGACCATTGACTGCTCGTAAAAATTCGAAAGAGGTTGGTCCTGGAACATTCAGCAACAACAAACGCAAAAAGAAACATTCACGTTGTTTTGGATGTACTGTGTAAAGTCGTCCTAATGTGTTTGCTTTCAATACGCGTGCGATAGTTGCATGTGGTTCGCCTTGTCTACGTGGCTTCCATTTTTTACCTGATTTGTTCCATGTATAATAGCGAGGGACGTCGGTATATAACAATGTTGTTGCGAATTGTCGGAAAATATCAGGTTTTTGGCACAGTGTGAAAAATTCAGTAAGTGTAGTTTTTGGTGGCTGGAAAACTCGTTGGAGAGTATTTTCTTCAGTGAAATATACAAGTTGACCGTTTTCAAGATGTACCGCAATCTGAGGCATAATTCAAAAACTCGAAATTTATATATTTACTTTTCAACACTTTATTTAATCGCACCAATTAAAAGCTTTTGCGCATTTTTCGCTGGAAGTATATAAAGAACAATGGATGCTAACATTTTACAGGTTTCCCAATGTTCACAAATATTTTTATTTTGTATATGAATTATATGTTTTTTAACTGGTGTGTTTTTGCTGGCTCCGGTAGTTACAGTATACATCCATAGTACATAGTATATAGTACACAGTACACTGTACACACAGTACACTGTACACACTGTACATACTGTACACACTGTACACTCAGTACACTCAATACACTAATTCATACGTTGTCACTCGTGTAAATCGGAGTGCTTTTTTAAAGCTAACGGTTTTTTATATGTACATGACAATTAAAATTAAATATTTTTTCGCTCCGCCAATTTAAATATAATCAGTGAAACAATGGAATTCTCTATATTTCGACAACAGCTTCACTTATCTGGACCAAAATTATCCTATCTTTCAATCTGGAACCAACCCTACACATTCCCAAATTTTCATTTAAATCTGTTGGGCGGTTTCGGAGATTAGCGTGTACAAACATTGTGACACGTAGTTTTTATATATTAAGATTAGTTATTGTGATGCAATTATTAATTAATTGTGGTGCTTTTCGATAAATTTATAAAATTACACAAAAAATTTAGATTTTACCACCTTTTTTTGAGTTGTGCCGTTATTTCAGAAAATTTCATTCAAACATCAAGGTGCTATCTGATAAAAACTTGCAGAATTAAAAATACGTCATTTTACAGGATTAAAGTAGACATATAATGCAGATATTCTATACAATAAAACGAAATTTGAAATTTTTTGAGTTGTGCCAGTATCAATGCAAAACAGCGATATGTGACTAAAAATTCAAAAACTTTTTGCACTATGATACTTTCTAACAAGAAAAATAAAAAAGATGGAGTTATGAAGGAAGATCGTTAGCTTTGAATTTCCATTACAAATCTCCTACAACTTACAGGTATTTTAAAGATTATTTAAACATAAATTTACCATCTCTGACCTCTTTGCATCGTTGGAAACTAATTAAAAATATTCAACCTGGTTTTAAATAACACGGTTACAGAAAACCTTAAGAAGATTGTTTCATATTGGCATGTAGAAATGAGGCAAACTGTGTTAATATTCGATGAAATTAATATTAAAAGAGAGTTAACATATGATCAGGTAACAGATGAAATGGTTGGTTTTGTAGATACAGGTGATTTTAGAAATAAAGAACCAGCAAAGTATGTGTCTGTTTTTATGGTCCGAGGTTTATTTTCTAATTGGCAATTTATTATTAGTTTTTTTGCCACCGATAAACCAATTGATGAAATATTAAACGAGTTTCCCAATAAACATTTCGTTGTGACATCGAAATTTACCCAAGACCCAATTGAAAACCTACTTTCCATAGTACGATCAAGAGGGGGCTTCAGTAACAACCCATCTTTATAAATAATTTCTATAGTATCATTTGCAAAATTATATCGAACAAAATTTTGTCTATATCTTCCCATAGGAAGAATTGTGACGAAGATAGTCAGCAATTTATAGCTATTGACTCATTTAGTGATGGCAAAACAATAAATAATAATGACGATCATTGTATTTTTACTGTAGATTGATGCTGTCACTAATGAGGGTCACGAAGTTAGCAATATAATCCAGTCAATCGATTTGTTGGAATATGGGGCAAATGAAGATTCGATTTCTGTCGAAAAAACTTCTTTAAGGTATTTTGTGGGGTTCATAATTGACCGCTTGTCAAAAAAGGAAAAGTGTTTGTTATGCTACAAGATTATGAGAAACCCAAACAAAACTGTTAAGTATTTAAAACCTTCGGTAGGTTTTATTTATTTTAAATATTATTCAAAAAGTACCGATTTTGCTGCACTTAAAAATCCTACAGATTATTTTTTTAATATTTGTAAAATCTTCACTTTTATTCAAAATACGCCTGAAATAAAAGGTTTAAAAAGCAAAATAATTGAACATTGTATGGATACAATAAGTAAAAAATCTGATTTCTCCCACTGGTTAGCTAAAATGAATGTTACGATCACCACAAACAAATCTTAAATTATTTGATCCTCATTCTTTTTACACGACTGCCCCAAAAAAAGGAGTGTAATGTGTTTAGGTTTGTTGTGTGTATGTACGTTGTTTTCTACCACCATAACTTCTAAACCCCTGAACGGATTTATATGACTGGGGTACCGTTAGAATCGTTTAATGAGTCTGAGTAACATAGGCTAGGTTAATTTTTAAAAAAAACAATATGGCGGCCGTCAGACGCAATTTACATAACGCCCAATTTAATTTTTTTTTTCTGATTGGGTCAATATGGGTATCAAACGAAAGGTAAAATTGAGACGATTTCAAATATATATAACACTTAATAGATATGTGTTAAATGATCGCGAATTTTAAGCTTAAATAAAACTAAATTACTCAAAACGTCTTTTATTAACCCATCACCATGAATGAACACTTAATAGTTAAGCCTAGTATGCTGTTGAGGCGAAATTAAAATTCCCTAAACAAACGCTATGTAACACGACTGCCCCAAAAAGGAGTGTAATGTTTTCAGGATTCATGTATGTATGTTTGTATGTTTCTTTGTTCCACCATAACTTCTAAACGCCTGAACGGATTTAGATCGCTGGAGTAACGTTAGAATCGTTTAGTGAGCCCGAGTAACATAGGCTTTAATTTTTAAAAAAAACAGTATGGCGGCCGTCAGACCCAATTTACGTCACACCCGATTTATTTTTTTCTTCTTCTGATCGGGTCAATATGGGTATCAAATGAAAGGTCTCATTGAGACGATTTCTGCCTAATCTATCAGCGTGTCTAAATTTAGATAGAATAAATCAAACTTCGATAACTTTACTTTTGCATTAAAACTGTATCTCAATGGTTGTAAGTGCTATAATAATAAGAAGTAAAATAAAATCACTTAATAAAAACTACATTGGTTTACGAATTATAATCACTAAAATATCATAAAATAAAAAACAAAATAATTGAAAATCTGTATTTTTGCAGCCGGGGTACAAAATGTTACGAGAATAAGTACAATTAAAACTGTATCCGACTGAAAAAATACAGATTATACATATACGATAGTTGTGTGATACTTAACAAAATAAATAAAATATCTTCTACCTTGTTTCTGTCTTACATTAGTACTTAATACTTGTTTTTGACTTTTTAGTTCATTTTTTAATTCGGCGTCATTTCGTGGCGAATTTTGTTTGTGCCGAAATTTTTTTGTGGAATAGGCTTCTTAGGGAAACCACTTTAAAATATACGCGCTTAATACTCAACCCCTGCGGTGGTGTTGAAAGGAGTATGTGTATATTTTCAACAAAATACCAGTATTAGAGGGACATCGAAACTTTCCCGCACGTTTTACGAATAATACTATATTAATTGCGTCAAGTTAAAATTTACCCCAATAAAAGAAAACGTGACCGCTGAAACTAGGATACTTTCCAGGATGTCAGTAGAACATTATAATAAAGATAAAAAAAATTCAAGTTATTTGGATTTTTTTTCAAGTGCCTAAGATAGAATTCTTGTATTGGCTGCACTATTAAGTGGGAATGGCCACAAATACCCATAAAGCAATAATTTCCACTTTTCATATTTTTAAATTTGTTCATGATATGATATTTTACATGTTGAAATCCTTGTAAAACGCGATAATTTACTTGTGAATCTTTGATCAAAATAATACTTTCCCAAATCTGCAAAATAAACACATCGCGGAAATCATTGTTATAAATCAAAACAAAATCAAAATTCGCACAAAACTCACGATTTTACAAACTTTTGCAAAGTAGTAGAAACCGAAAAGTCAGACCTGAAGAAACAAAATATGGTCGTTGTCAAACCAATATCTGCTATGTGCACTTTTTGGTGATTTCAACCTTTTGACCATTATGACTAGTTTCTAAGCAAATTTTCGTATAAAAACACTTCTATATGACTCTAAGCATTATATGGTGAACTGTAGTCGCTAAAAAAAAATGTTATGTGCAGGAGATGTTGCAGTATGTTACAGGAGAACGTTTTTTTTTCAGTATCTCAAAGTTATTCTTTTGCACATAGCAGATATTGGTTTGACAACGACGATATTCAAACTTCTAAAAATATGTAATTGAGTTTTGTCATTGATACAAAAAATCAAACAATACATTTAATAGCTTTCTTCTTATTTACATTTATTTCCACCAACAAATCCCTTTAATAAAATTTACCTAGAATACAATATACACATTCGTACATGCCGATATTTCATGAAAGAGAAAACCTGTAAAAAAAAGAAGCGCAAACGCGAATAGCTCTACAAGAACCATGCTCCCATGCTTTCCTTTCCATTTACTCTCTTCAGATACGATTTACTCAAATATCTTGACAGTGCCACCGAAAATAAATATTTAGCGGGAGCAGCTTTCGCTTGGAGGAAGCTTAAATGGAGGAAATAGGAAAGCTCTCTGAACAGGAACGCACACATTTTTCTTGTATGAATTGGAATATCTTTCCTTTTATTTGGCTATGGTAAAACACAGATGTCCAGTCGTGAAACACGTGGTTCTGGTTCCATGTTGCCCAAAGCGATAAATCCAAGCAAAATGTTTAAATTTATATCCATGTAGCTGGATGGCAACTTTTCGTTGAGCTCAAGACACAGCGAGTAGCGTGACCTTCGAAGCAAAATGAAATGAATGTTGACGCTGCATTGCAACATTGAAACGCATACTCTCACACTCCTCGTAGCTATTGATTCTCACACCGTAGCCTCTTACGCTGCTGGCTGTTGTTGGTGCTCTACCAAAAGTTGCCACGCTCTAGCCAGCTACATTTAAGACACATGGGTACATTTCTTTGCTACACAAAATTTAGCTGGTTATAGGAGGGAAGGCAAGGAAGCAAATTTTTCCCACAAATGTTGCTCAAAGTGAGTGCGCAACAAAGATGCGCAGAAATGGTACGGTAGCATGACGCGAGTTTTTAGTTTTTACCCCAGCCCAAAAAGTGCCCAACGTGCCTAAAGAAGTTTTCACTTCAAAAAGGTAGAACAGAAAACCCTGCTTTAAGTTGCTCCAGTTCACCTTAGAGCAGGCTCGTGACACATGAATTGCTCATGAAACATATTTTGCTGAAATGGCTCGTTAAACACAACTATTAATATATTGACAAAGAAATATTCATTCAATAGAAAAATACTCGTCTAATTAAATAATTAAAAGGGATGTAAGCATAATTAATGTATTTTTGTTTGAATTAATAAAATGTTTCATTTATTTACGTTGAACCTTCTTCTTGAATTTTTTCGTCCTCCTTTTCATTGTAAAAAAATTGGTCACCTTATACAAAAAGTAATGAAACTTGGAGCCATCTAAACAATAATATGGAAGTTACATGACATATTCAACACGAACTGAGTACAATTTTCGGTTCGGTTTGAGTCACGTAACTAGCAACCGACCGCAAAAATTGTGCCGAACGTGTTCTGAGTGGGCTCACAAGTTTTTGCTTGGTTGAGTACACTTTTCGGTCGGAATGTCATGTAACTAGCGATTGAAAAACCGAGATTGCTTTAGCAAGGTGAAAAACTTTTTTTGTTGGAATATTATAATTTCATTAAATACATAAAAAAAAATTTCCATTTTCAGGAATAATTTCACTGACGAACTGACAATAATAAAACCAAATTTACAACTAAAAACTCAAGTTCGGTATGTCATATAACACTTGACCGAAACTGCAAGCTCAGATCGAGATGAGTTCAGTTTACTTTCGGTTTGTCATGTAACTTCCATATAAGACACTTGAGAAGGACAGTGAGTTTTTTCGACAGACCAGATAATTAGCGTTTCATATCATAGCTCTTCAAACCTTACACATTTATAATATTATTTTTTCCTACATTTGCAAGTATTAATATTTAAAAAAAACTAATTTTCATATGGCAGTCCTAATAAAATCTTGTTTACATTTGTCAAATAAAGTTCATTATAAGGGGATTCCCCCAAACATGGATAAATAACAACGGGAAGGTGTTATCTCGACCGAGTTCGAGTTGAGAGGCTGTACGCTAGCCATTCTGGCGTTTTTGTATTGAAAAACTGCGCAATCATTTATGTACTTGAAGCTTCGAAATATTGTGATCGCTATAAGATTTATCCGTGATAAGTTTTCGTCGTTTATTCTAGTCGAGTTTTATTGTGACAAGTATGCATACATTTGAATGCAAAAAAAAATTATTTTTTTAGTAATTTTAGAGAAATTTTATTGTTTTTGGAAAAATAGTGAATTTTATTAAGTAAGTTATTTGAAGTTTTGTACAAAAACAATTAATCGTAAAGCAAACTTAGACATATTTTAGTTGTTTATGAATGAATAAGTGGTCTTTTTGATAATTATTTATTAAATTAAAATATGGCGAGCTCTTGGTGAATGTGGGATAACAAAACATGCAAATAAAAGTAGAGAGAACGTCATTGCATTGTGTTATTCATTAAAGTTTCAGTTAATCGACACCAATCGGAAATCATTTAACTAAATAAAGTGCGTAATAAGAATTTTTTTCATTTTATATATTTATTTATATGAAAACTTTACACACTTTAGTCATTTACAATTGCTTGTTAAATTTTGGATTATAACAAAGCCTTTTACAAGCCAAAAAATATCAAACAAAATTTGTTTAAGATAAAAGCTGTAGCGAAAATTTTTCACACGTAAGCATTCAATCTTTAATTTTTATTCTAAATTAATTACATATGTAATGCTTAGATCCTTTATTACTACAAACCTACAGATACTACAAAAAGGCGTTTTGTTTTTGTACGCACAGCCATATTTTGTATTTAGTCATACAGTGTTAGATTTATATAAATGTATTATGTATGTATATTCTATCTTCTATAAATACCCCAGTAATAAAAGCCATCGTATATAAAAAGTTGGTGCGCAATAGTAAGCTTTATAAATGATTTCAGTTCAAGATGATTATAATATGTACGTATGTACATATTATTTATAAAAACAAATATAAAAAGTAAATTTCCAAATATCACAAATTTTATTTCAAAGCGTCAATTATTTACATAGCAAAGTACTACGTTACGTTACGTTATTGGCGGCAGTAATATGATGTGTTTTGGGTAAACGACATTTTTTCGTTTAATCTTCTTTGATTTGGTAGTATTACGTACATAAGAGGGAAAATACATTTAAGTTAATTGAAATGCAGTGTCTTGAAAGATTGTACCCAGTAGGGAAGCAACTAATTACCCAATCGATTCCGAAAGTAGTTCTAAGGAGTAGCAACTAGTTCTCGTTCAGATTACAGTAAGTGGAGATAAGGCATTACATTTGCATGGCGATGTCATAGGCGGTAACCAATCGCCTGCATTCTGCATTACATAGAACTGATACAGTCATTGTTTACATGTAATGCAGGATGAATTAAATTGCATGTTAAGTCTCTTTCGAATTTTTAAGAGATGTGCCGCATCAGCTGCGATTGCATTACACTACTACTAACTACTTCATTAGAATTGGAAAATTTTACAATTGTAATCTTATTTACTGTATTGTCAATGGATTACAGAACCGATTCTGTCGGTAATGTGTTCCAAATTTCCTACTGGGTAGTACTTAGTTCTGAATGTATTGATGTATTAACAATCTTAAAATTTACTAATAGTTCAAAACTAGGGTGCAGTCTTAAAATTTACTGGGTACTTTCCATTTACAACACAGAGAGATACCGTGTTCGACACAGCGTGTTGCTCTGTGTCCTTCTGTTTAAGACCAAATGGAACACTTAAGGGGCCTATCCACTAGCGAGCATGCATGTCATGCAAGAACGAGATTTCAGATGAACGCGGTAGTGGAGATGAGGCCCTCATCATCTCCACTTCCCCGTTTATCTAAAAGCTCGTTCTTGCATGTCATGCATGCTCGCTAGTGGATAGGCCCCTTAAGTTCATCAAAAATCCGTAATTTTTATGTTGATCATTTCTTTAAATTAATTACCCGACATCTAAATGTTGGGAATCTTAAAAATAAAACAATATTGTTATAAATTATTAATTCTCATCAAATCTCATTTCAATTTACGACTGTTTGTAGCATTGTATTGGTTGTGCCCGTCTTTGTCGTTGATGGAACACTTCTGTGTCGGACACGGTGTAACACTATCTCGCTGTGTTTAAATGGAAAGCACCCACTTTATACAAAATATCCAAAGGCGCATTATAAACTGATACGAACAAATATTTATTGGTGGATCCCAATTTAGTCTGGTTTTTTAACTGGTACTTTGGAGGATGAATTTCGATGAAACACCCCAAAATAAGCCGCAAATGTAAAATAAAATTTTTCGATATCTCGCTTAATTCGCGAGTTATCGATATTCGAAGTTTCCAGTTTTACATTCATTGAGATTAATACGATAACGATATCCGCGGCGCCGCGTTTTGCGTATGAATTACGCTAAAATATCCCTAACACGAAATATGTAAAATTTTCCGATTTCTCGCTTAGTTTTAGAAATATCGATATTGAAAATTTTATTTTTGCATTCATATGCGATAATTTCCCTAATAAGACAATTTTGGCTATAAACTCTTATATTTGCTTTTTATACTTTTACAACTATAAATCATGTCATACGTTCTTCTAAAATTAGGAACTCCTCAGGAGAATCTAAGCATTGGTTTATATGCGCAAGGAGACAGGAAAATCGTGAAATTAGTACTGGTGTCGAACGTAAAATTACAAATCATCCTATACGTTCTTCTTCCCTAGAAAGATTGAGTACACTTGTTAAGGAATGGGGGCGTCTTCCCACCTTGGCCGTGTTTTACCAACTGGTCTTTTGCCATCTGGTAGTTAATACAGGGCTTTCTTTGGTATCCTTGAGTCATCTTTGGACATGGCCGGCCCAACGTAAGCGCAGTAACTTGGCATGTGTTGAAAGTTTACACTCTTTGTATACTATAGATCGTACAATTCGTGATTGTAGCGTATTGGGCCGTATATCCTTCGGAGAACCTTCCTCACAAATATATACATCTTATCTGCGGACTTTTGGGAGATACTCCATGCTTCACACCCATACGTAGCTACTGTACGTATGATCGTTTTGTAGATTCTTATTTTCGTTTTTCTGTGGATGTCTCTGGATTTCATTACTGGCAGTAGTGAGAAGTATGTTCTATCATCATCATCATTGGCGCTACAGCCCTCTGTGAGCCTTGGCCTCCTCAAGAATTTTCTTCCAACGTTCTCGGTCCTGTGTCTCTCTCTTCCAGTTGGTAATCCCAATTGCGCGTAAGTCCATTTCGATGTCGTCTTTGTATCTCTTCCTAGGTCTTCCTTGTGACCTTCTTCCCTCTGGCGTTTGAAGGAACAGGATTTTCGGGGGTGCTTCTTCCGGCATTCTCATTACATGTCCTATCCAGCGTAGGCGTGATATCTTGATGCTTTTTATAATGTCTGGTTCTTTGTATATTTGGTACAACTCGTGGTTGTATCTTCTTCTCCAGACTCCCTCTTCATTTACTGCGCCTGTGATCCTGCGGAGAATTTTTCTTTCGCAACTTCCGAGGATCTGCTCGTCATGCCTAGTAAGCGTCCATGCTTCCGATCCGTACATCAGTACTGGTTTTATTACGGTTTTATATAACTTGAATTTTATACGCCTGCTTATTCTTTTAGACTTAAAATATTTCAACATACTGTAGTATGTTTTGTTCGCTAGCAGTATTCTTCTTTTAATTTCCGCAGTAATGTTGTTGTCTTTATTAATTTGCGTTCCTAGATATGTGAACTCGTTTACGGATTCTATGTTATATCTGTCAATTGTTATATTTTGTCCTGTTCTTCCTCTGCTATTTCTATTAGGGATCCGCATATGTTTCGTTTTATTTTCGTTGATGATAAGTCCAGATTTCGATGCTGCTTTTTCTAGCGCTACATAGTATGTTCTATTTGCCGCGTTTATTCTTCTTTGCACGTCTATCGTCTCATCGTTGTCTTCGCTGACTGTGGACCCCAGGTAGTTAAATTGGTTTACCCGTTCGAAGTTATATTCTCCCCAGGTGGTGTTGTGTCTTCTTCTTTTCACCCTCGACTGAATTAGATTCTTGCTCTTATCTGCATTTATTTGCAGCCCTATATGTTTAGCTTCATCTTCTAATTCTGTGAAGATTTCTCTAAGGTGTGACAGTGATCTGGCAAGGCAGTCTATGTCATCGGCATATCCTGCCAACTGTTTGATTTGTTAAGCAGGGTTGCGTTCGCATCAATGTTTACTTTGCGAATTACTCCTTCTAGGCAGAGATTAAATAGCATTGGTGCAAACCCATCGCCCTGCTTTAAGCCTTGCTTGACTAGGAAGGATTCCGTCAATTCTCCTTCTATTCTGACTGCACACCTTGTGTTCTCCATTGTCATTTTTGTTAACTTAACTATTTTTAGGGGGATGTTTAGGTCCAACATAGTCGCATACATTTTTTCCCTGTCGATGCTGCCGTATGCTTGTTTGAAATCGATGAAAAGTTGATACACGTTAATGTTGTATTCCCAGTATTTTCGGAGGATCTGCCTTGTTGAAAAAAGTTGGTCCATTGTTGACCTAGTTCTTCGGAATCCAGCTTGGTACTCACTTATTGCGGCTTCTGCATAAGGTTCCAGTCTGGCTTTGATAATGCTTGTCATTAGTTTGTATACCGTGCTTAGAAGAGATATGCCTCTACAGTTTGCGCAGTGGAATTTGTCTTCTTTCTTGTGTATTGGGTAGATAATGCTTTGCTCCCATTCTGCAGGCATTTTTTCATTCCTCCATATGCAGCATAGTAGTTCGTGTGTAGCTGCTGAAAACGATTCGCCTCCTTGTTTGATCAGTTCTGCTTGGATGTTGTCAATTCCTACTGATTTGTTGTTTTTTAAGGCTCTTATGGCACTCTGTACTTCTTCCATGGTTGGTACATTTGTTTCTCTGGTGTCATCGTTATGTTGTAGACGGGGTTCTGGTACACGTATGATGCGTTCATTTTCGTTCAGCAGCTCTCTGAAAAACTCCTTCCACCTTTTCTTTACATCTTCGCTACCTGTGACTATAGTGCCTTCTTTTGCTCTACATATACCGGAGGAGGGTTTGAATCCTTTCTTAAAGAAATTTACTTCCTTGTATGCTTCCCGTGTTTTTTTTGTCTAAAGTTTTCCTCTGCCCTCAGGATGTAATTGTTAAGGAATTGTCTTTTCTTCTCCCTACAAATGTTTTTGCTGTTCTTCTCGTTTCCTCGTATTTCAATTTCTTGCTCCTCGTCGGTATCTCTATGTATATTTTTCTATTTTTATTTCTGGCCTCTATAGCCGCTTTGCATTCCTCGTCGTACCATTCACTGGCTCTGCCTGTGCGTTTGTAACCTACAGTTTGCTTCGTGACATCTGTCAGGGTCGTCTTCAGTCTTATCCATTTTCCGTCGACCGTGTCTGTATTATTTATGTTTGGACCTATCCTTTCTGCTAGTGATGCCTGATATCTCTCCAATACAGATATGTCACTTGTCATATCAAACCAAAACGATTACGTCATGCTGAAAATAAGTCCTTACTACAAGATTTGGAATAATTTCATAAATAAATTTATTAATTTCAATAATTCTATGTCATTATTTTGAAGACACAAGTGATTTTTAGGTTATGGCCTTCTTGATTTGCACGAAACATCCCAAAAAGCATTTCCTTACTTTCCCAATTTTATCCCTATACTATTTAATCTCAGGATTCCGTGTGGAGTAAACAAACACAGCTAATAATAGAACTTACAGTACAGAACACTATTCTTTCATATAAAAAAAATTATTTATTGCCAAAGATTGGCGTTTATATTCGGCCTTGGACTTTTCATATACGAGTATATTTTGCTTTCGACTTTTGTGATATTTTTATAAAGAAAGATAAAATGTTCTGCACTGCCAGCTGCTGCTAATTAATGTACATATGTCTTTTGCCCAGGTATACTTTCATGGAGTCAAAATGACAGCCCTGACTTTTCTTCTCTTTAACATTACTATATTCCCCAGTATATATAATAAAACCAAGGATATATCTTGTCTGACAAAAACTCTATCGAAAAACTTTATACCAAATCCTCATCTTTTTACTAGCAAGTCATTAGAATCAGTTGTATTATTATTTTGGAAATGCAACATTTGCAACAATATCGATTTATCAATCTCTTGACATAATTCATGAGGAGGCTTCAATTTTTAACAACTTATTTAGACCAATATTTTTTAAGGATAACAATTTTACTCCTGATATCAAAAAAGCAAAAACACGAAAACCATATTCCAATATTTAAAGTATATTTTATTCACTTTTTAATCTTTTCGAGCTTCTAATCTGGATATATTGGAAAACTTCAAGTTCCTTTGTTTGCCTGCTTTTGCTAGTTTGTCTTTTAATTTTGCACGGAGGATGTTATCTTCAACTCACTTGTTGATTTAACTCGCTTGATAAAGAGAAATAACTCAACCACCAATTTTTCAATTTATTACTCAACAAATGGTCAATATTTGATAATGATTCATGTTTTTTATCTTATATTTGAAAATTTTGTTTTTGTGGCGCCATATTATTTCAAGTGCTATTTTCCAAAACTCATAATGATCCTTTCCATCTGAAATAAGGGCCAAAATGAGTTTTCTTTGTGCGCATATATATGTATTATGGCTCTTAAGGCCCAACTACGCATGGCATAAGCGCATATGCCAAGTGCATATGTCAGGTTCAGAACCAGAACTTGTTATAAAGGTGGCTACGGTTGACATAACACGACATAAAAGCTTTCGTTAAACATTCGTTAAACATAATGAATGCGACTTGGGTCGAACGTAACATGACAACATTAGGAAAAGCAAGTTATATTTATTGCTGTTTATTGTTAGAGCAAGTGATTTTTGTTCATGAATGGAGAAATAAAAATATCTACATATATACATATATATAAATCAAAATTAATTTTCACTTTCATAGCACAGAATTTACATCAACTTTATGTCGCTTATGTTATGCATAGGCGGTAATATGTTTTGATTGACATAATGCTGACTTTCGATATTTTTTGATGTTTTTACATATGCGCTTATGCCGTGCATAGTTGGGCCTTTAGGCAATATTAAAGTTTTTTGCTAAGAGCTGAAAAGCAAGAGCATGATTCAGCTCTAGAAAATAACTTAAATTCTGATTTGCGGGGATTATTTTCTTCCCTTGAAAGGTACTATTTGCTGGTTTACCGATTCTTCAAGCTGATTTTTAAATATATTGATTCCCAACTTGTTGAACTTTGGATCTGAAGAAGATTTTGAAAGGTATTGATTGCTATTAAAATAGTTGTATTTTTTCAACACTTCAAACCGATTTCTGGGAACTACAGAATTGTGTTGTAATTCGTGTTTGCAGCATCATATTTCTTTTTGTTTCATTTTATATATTTAATAATATTAATTCGGTTTTACAACCTATTTTGAATCCTGACAGTCATAAGTCACAAACTTTTGTGACTCGGGTTTGTCATTGATAGTTTGTGACTGTCAGTTGTTTTGGTATTCTAAGTCTCAAGAAAAATCACAAAAAAGTTATGGTGAATTTTTAATCGTGTTATGAGCCTGGACGATAACGTAGCCAACGTACGTACGCCAGAAAATATTTATGCAGTGAAGCCGAGTGTATGGGAATGTCCGAGTACCTCCCATCGACGCTGTCTGGCTGTCGAGTCTGTGAGAATGTTACAAAAAATATGTTAAAAACTGGCTCTTTATACTCTTGGCACCTGCTCAACCTTTGGACTGCAAAATTAGAATACCAAATTGTCTCAATTGACTCGCAACACACTTGCTTTTTGAATACGGATAATATAAACACCAAAGTTGCAGGTTGTCCCTTTCATCGTAACTGCCCCAAGTTTCTTATAATCATATATTCTATTAATATATATTAATTTTTATTTTGTTTATACTATTCTAAAGAGTTCAATATATTATTACAACTCTTCATAGTCAGCTTATTTCATTCATCATAGATTAACAAATTTTTATATTTTTGTTATCTTTTACTCGTTCCTGCTCAGCAAATTACATTCATTCCTGGATTATGAAATGTTTATGTTTTCTTTTATTTACGTATAATCACATTTCATATTGATTTCATAAATTTTTTAGCAAGTCACGTTTCACACAAGGCATTCCAGATGCGGCACCACCGACATGACATCGCGAACTGATAAGCAAAAATTTTCTATTTCATTCAAAATTAATTTTTTTCAGGAATTTTGTTGGATATGTTTTGGATTATGGTGGTGACTCGAAGTTCATTTTTGAATTTCAAATGAAAACGGAGTTTTTATTCTGAGAATCCCTTTATATTCTCTAGATAGCTATAGAAGCAATCCCCAATTTTGCTACCTTTTGTCTAGAAAATGCCTGTTGCATGCTAGGTGCAGGCGAGTCTTATTTTTACTCAGACGTGCGTGCCTGTTTCGGGCGCCGCCGTTCAGGCTAATGCGTGCCTGCTGCGTAATAGATGCGGGCGAGTTTTATTTTTACTCGGGATTACATTGTTTTTTATATATAATCGTAGCGATGGATATGTATATTAGCGCCTAGTAATAAGTTTGAATATGATCAAAAATTGTTTTTAATTTTTACAGTTGAAGACTCCACTTCCAAAACTGCCTACATCCGTAATAAACAATTTTGTAAAAATCGCAAAAAACTAATTACTCCTTTTCCTAATGGTGACACTAGACAACTTTTTTAAGTTTTACAGCTGGGTGTACCCATTTATTTTAGTCATAATTATGAAAATCAAAGCCCGATATTTGCGAAGTTATTAAAGATTTTTGGTAGGATGTAGAAAGTTTTGGAATTGTACACTGGAATGAGAGAGTTTTGAAAATAACTAAGAGTTTTGATTTGAATAAAAATAAGCAATATTTCCAGAGGATTTTTGCAAGGATGTAGAAAGTGTGGAATTGTACACTGGAATGAGAGAGTTTTGAAAATGACTAAGAGTTTTGATTTGAATAAAAATAAGCAATAGGGACCAAACTAAACTGAAAAGTATTGAAAAGGCTGGAAATCCTGGTATCGGACATTGTTCACTGCCAAGTCGGCGCGTTCTCCCATCCGACGATTTCTCGTTAGTTGGGTGAATATTTCGTTTTCCCGTCCCGTTTATTTTAAATTAAAAAACACAATATTTACAAAACGAGTAGTTATATTTTATTGGCAGTAAGTAAATTCGCGACCTGTCTAACAACTTTTCCAAACTAACTTATTACATATAAAAAGCAAGGCTTTCGGCGTTGGTTAAGAAAAAACTGCACGCATATATTGCGCACGTACACATGAATTTGCCCTCCAAATTATTATATTTCCAAAGAATTTACCAGTAAATATGTAGGGAAGGTCTTGATGTTGGTCATCAAAAAATGTACGTTAAGCACTGACATATAGATATGGACTGCTAAATAAGCAAAATCCCATACAAAAAAGTGCCACCAAAACTATCGTTGTCTCATTCCCCCGTTAAAATCCTATGAACTTTAATCGGTTTTAAAATAAAAAACAGTTCAGTGCATGTCAGCGATATAAACATAATTAGAAAAAAGTAGACAGCTATAGAGTTTTTTCTTCTTGTTCTACTTTCGTTATTTTTAAAAGTTCGTTAAACAGAGGGAAAGAACCCTCACATATTTAAAAAAAATACATTTATTTAACGAAAAAACTGCTATTAAATAAAAAATAATGATGGAAAATTATTTCTATCAATTATAACATAAGTACATCTTATTACTTATTTTCCTCTAAATTCGAAAAAAAAGTTGTTGTTTACATAGAAAAAGTCTTCTTCTTCTGGAGAAAAATGGTGCCATTGAAAGTTGTCAATTAGCAGTCCATATCTATATGTCAGTGACATTAAGAAATAGAATTTGGAACATAGAAAAAATTTACAAAAATTCCAGGAACAGAACAAGGTTATTCTGAACGTTAGTTCTAAGAAGGCATGTAAAAAAGCGAAAGATAAAAAGATGAAAATTAATATAATGGAAATTAGTGTTACCATCTATGGTACACAACAGACATGTCGGTAACTGACAAGCAGGAAGTAAAAAAAATTTGTATTATTTATGCCAATTATTCAATTTACATAAAATTGTTCAAAGTATTAGAATTCGAACCCTCGGAATTAAAAAATATAGGTCCCCTTACCTCTTATATTTTTCTTGGTTTTTTGCTCCATTTTGACGTATCATTCAGTTATTTTCGTCCTTTAGCAAGAGATGATAGCAATATATCACTTTCCATTGTTTCGTAATAATAACACAAAAAGAATGCTGAACACTTTGCACTTAGCTATTATACAAAATACTAATTATTTGATTGGTGTCCGTATATGTAATGAGCTTCGACAGTGAGTTAATGCATAACCTTCTATATTTACAAGCCATGAACAAGAATCTCAATTGAGAGAATCGGACTACCATTTTCTCCAAATTACACTAACAACATAACGTGACTTCACCGAGTTGTAGTCCGATTGAGGGGAAATTCGCTCTCAAAATTTTCCTTGTTCATGGCTTGTTATAATAATATTCTAGTTGTGCCACTTTCAACATTTTTCCACGAAATCGAACGAGAATTTTTTTCAGAAGGGAATTTTTTTATTTTCTGTTGTTTTGTTTGATCGAAAGAGAATTTTTTTTATAGAAGAGAATTTCGTTTTGTGTTTGACATTTTTGCGATTTTATTACGTTTTGTGTTTAAAGAGGGGCCCACTAGTATAGAAGGTTATGGTTAATGTAAACTACAACGCTACACTGATGAAAAAAATTTCTTGGCTTGAACCACTTTTTCTTGAACCAAGCAACTCATGCTTTGGATATAACGAAAACAAAATTGTCTCGGGATAAGCAATACTCATAGTCTTTGTTTTATTGTCTTGGATGAAGACAAAAGTTGACTTGAAGTAAAAAAAATACGAAACGAATGATATTATAATTGAAAAAAATTGAAGTTCTAAAATCGGTCTTAATAATTGTGATTCATTTTTAGAACTTGAAAGTACGATAACCGAATCAAGTCCGATGAATTAAGAATTTAGTTTCTTAAGTAAAAAATTAAACAATCTTATTTCGAGAAAGAAATATCTCGGTCGAAAAATATAAGTATTGAGCGAAGAAATACGAATGCTTGGTCCAAGAATTTCCAGTGACTTACTCTGAGACAGCATTCTCATGTTAATGCCTGGTACGCAGCTCAAACGAAAAGAAATTTTCCATATAAAATGTATGTAAAAAAACGTAAACGAAATCAATAGCGAAAAATTTATTTTGTAATTTCGTTTTGTGGTACGCAGCTCCGTGGGAATTTTGCTAGTATGCCTACTGAATTGTAGATGGCATTAATTTAGTCTCCACCTGTTTCGTTATGATTTATGTGCCTGCACATATAAATGTGTATTCCCTTATTCTGTCAATTAATGTAAGTGGTTTAAGAGGTGGATAAAGTAGAGGAACAGGTTGCAGAATGGAGATGAAAAAGTCAAAGAACACTTTTACAAAAACTGAGAAAACTAAGTTGGCCTCATTTCTAAAAACAAAGCCAGAAATATGGGACCTGAGATAATTAATTTAGTGTATGAAAAAATTAAACAATTTTCAAAATAAAATTAAATTGAAAATATAATTTATACAGTTTAGTTAAATCATTTTCTTCAACAAACTTGCACGCAAAAATTACACATCACCCGTCAGCTGTTCCCTTTTTCTCAGCTGTTTACTATTTCTCCACACTAATCTTCACGGAATTTTCCGTATAGAAATAAATGCGTACCAGGCATAAGAATGAAAAATTTTTCTACTCAAGCCAACGAAATGAAGACTATGGAATTGCTGGAATCAAGACAATTTTTTTATCAGTGTATTAGTAATGCTTCTACAGTGTTAGTAATTGTTGAAAACATCAACTTAAATTGACCATGTAGGACAAATTAAAAGAAGGGTGAATTTGGAACCCAAGCAACAAATAACAGCAATCTTGCTTATGGATTGAAGAAATTCTGAAAATAATTCATGTAGGGAAAGAGACAGTTTTGGAGTAGTACACCTAGTGGAATGAGAGAGTTTTGAAAAATTACATTATCTTTGAAGCTAGGTTATGCAGCTTAAGAACAAGTTTGCCATGAAACGGTTAACAGATTTCTTAGAAGAGTTTGTTGAGAGATGGAAAGAAACCGCCATTATCTAACTTTTTTATAAAAGTGGAAGGAAGCAGTTTTGGAAGTGGAGTATTCAGTTCTACTATTTGTAACGTATATGTAAAGTAGTTTTGAATTTTTATGCTACGTCCTTATTTGGTGCTTTTTTAGTACTTTTTCACATAAGCTTTGTTGATAGGTGCGACTATTCTGCGTATACTGATACCTTCTTTTTTACTTTTGAAGTTACGAGCAATTTTAATGGTAAAAGTCCCATCGAAATCGGATTAGCCGTTTCCGAGATTAGCCCCTACAACCAGGCAAAAAGACAACCTACCTATTACCTACCTATTGGAGGTGATTTCTGAAAGAATGAAATTTTCAGGAAAGATAGCATTTGCAAAGACAATAATAAATATTCAGGTCTGTATTTCGAAAACCTGATGGGAAAATGTATATCCCTGATAGAGTAAAAAATTCAGTCCTCAAAGAGCTGTATTTAAATATGCAGGGGTACCTAATTCAATATCGATCGCACTGTAGGTAACCCTATCCACGGAAAATCTGAGCAAAAAGAAAAGGTACGATCAAGATTTGCTTAGGCAACTCTTACAATTAGAATGATGCGTTTTCACTCGGTCTGATTCGATAGTCGGATCAGAGTAAAGAAGTAGCCTAAACACGCCTACGAAAATACTGGATCTTCCCGTGAAAGTCCTAAAATCGGATTAGCCCTTTCCCAGCTTCGAGGTCTATAATTGGAGTGATAAAAAAAGTTTCCACACGCTTTCCTTCGACTATTGAATCAAGCTTTCGGTCCGATCCGACAGTCGATCAGAGTGAAAAATACCCTAAAACATGCTTCAGAGAATACTGAATCTTCCCGTTAAAGTCCCATCGCAGTCGGATTGGCCGTTTCCGAGATTAGCCCGGACAAACGGACAGACAGACAGATATTCGTGCAAATAAACATGTAGTTCCGTTTTTTCAATTTGTTCTGGAAATCTTCTACAAACTCTTGTCTTCCTTTAAAATTTCCCCTTTCTCAACATGTGCTTTTTCTGAAATTGACAGTTGTCAAATAAAATAATTAAATTGTTTTGTTAAGTTTAAAGGTTATGGAAATATTTGCAAAAATTGTGTTGTACTTTATGCTAAGGCAATGAAATGACAAATGACTTTGCTCTATGAATTAAACATTTTCAAATTCAGGGGAATACCCTACTTAAGCCCACACAAACATTGTCTTTTGCATGTGTAAAGAATGGAATTATACACGAATAGTACCGGAAAAGACCTATTATTTCCTATATATTCTATGACTTAAATTGTCCGCAACAGCATTTTTTTTTACGAAAATATTAAAAATATAAATTTTTACCAAGAAATATTCCAAAAGTACCTAATAATTCGTACTCTAGTATTAATTTCAAGACTAAATAAAAATAACTATGTGCCTGAAGTTCCGAACGTTCAAATGAAAGATTTCGGAAAAAAAATTAAATTTAAAATCTAATGTTAGCACGTTAAAAAAGGAGTAAATAATTATTTTTTGATAATGGGAAGACAGTGGAGGTTTCGAAAATTATTACCCCTAAGTTATTAACCCCGAATTATCAACCCACCCCTAACTCACCCCCTAAATATGACTATTTTTGAAAAAATAGTTAGAGGCGTTATGCCCCGCTGGAAATTTGGTTACTTGTTAAGAGTGGTGTTAAGAACTACCACAAAAAATCTCAAGTCCATAACATCCCCGGAAGCCACCCCTAACTCACCCCCTAAATATGATTATTTTTGAAAAAATAGTTAGAGGCGTTATGCCCCGCTGGAAATTTGGTTACTTGTTAAGAGTGGTGTTAAGAACTACCACAAAAAATCTCAAGTCCATAACATCCCCGGAAGCCACCCCTAACTCACCCCCTAAATATTAATATTTTTGAAAAAATAGTTAGAGGCGTTATGCCCCGCTGGAAATTTGGTTACTTGTTAAGAGTGGTGTTAAGAACTACCACAAAAAATCTCAAGTCCATAACATCCCCGGAAGCCACCCCTAACTCACCCCCTAAATATGATTATTTTTGAAAAAATAGTTAGAGGCGTTATGCCCCGCTGGAAATTTGGTTACTTGTTAAGAGTGGTGTTAAGTACTACCACAAAAAATCTCAAGTCCATAACATCCCCGGAAGGCACCCCTAACTCACCCCCTAAATATGATTATTTTTGAAAAAAATAGTTAGAGGCGTTATGCCCCGCTGGAAATTTGGTTACTTGTTAAGAGTGGTGTTAATAACTACCACAAAAAATGTCAGGTCCATAACATGCCCGGAAGCCACCCTTAACTCACCCCCTAAATATGATTATTTGTGAAAAAATAGTTAGAGGCGTTATGCCCCGCTGGAAATTTGGTTACTTGTTAAGAGTGTTGTTAGTAACTACCACTAAAAATCTCAAGTCCATAACATCCCCGGAAGCCCCCCTTAACCCACCCCCTAAATTTGATTATTTTTGAAAAAATAGTTAGAGGCGTTATGCCCCGCTGGAAATTTGGTTACTTGTTTAGAGTGGTGTTAGTAACTACCACTAAAAATCTCAAGTCCATAACATCCCCGGAAGCCCCCCTTAACCCACCCCCTAAATATGACTATTTTTGAAAAAATAGTTAGAGGCGTTATGCCCCGCTGGAAATTTGGTTACTTGTTAAGAGTGGTGTTAATAACTACCACAAAAAATCTCAGGTCCATAACATGCCCGGAAGCCACCCTTAAATCACCCCCTAAATATTATTATTTTTGAAAAAATAGTTAGAGGCGTTATGCCCCGCTGGAAATTTGGTTACTTGTTAAGAGTGCTGTTAGTAACTACCACTAAAAATCTCAAGTCCATAACATCCCCGGAAGCCCCCCTTAACCCACCCCCTAAATTTGATTATTTTTGAAAAAATAGTTAGAGGCGTTATGCCCCGCTGGAAATTTGGTTACTTGTTAAGAGTGCTGTTAGTAACTACCACTAAAAATCTCAAGTCCATAACATCCCCGGAAGCCCCCCTTAACCCACCCCCTAAATATGATTATTTTTGAAAAAATAGTTAGAGGCGTTATGCCCCGCTGGAAATTTGGTTACTTGTTAAGAGTGGTGTTAAGAACTACCACAAAAAATCTCAAGTTCATAACATCCCCGGAAGCCACCCCTAACTCACCCCCTAAATATGATTATTTTTGAAAAAATAGTTAGAGGCGTTATGCCCCGCTGGAAATTTGGTTACTTGTTAAGAGTGGTGTTAAGAACTACCACAAAAAATCTCAAGTTCATAACATCCCCGGAAGCCACCCCTAACTCACCCCCTAAATATGATTATTTTTGAAAAAATAGTTAGAGGCGTTATGCCCCGCTGGAAATTTGGTTACTTGTTAAGAGTGGTGTTAAGAACTACCACAAAAAATCTCAGGTCCATAACATGCCCGGAAGCCACCCTTAAATCACCCCCTAAATATTATTATTTTTGAAAAAATAGTTAGAGGCGTTATGCCCCGCTGGAAATTTGGTTACTTGTTAAGAGTGTTGTTAGTAACTACCACTAAAAATCTCAAGTCCATAACATCCCCGGAAGCCACCCCTAACTCACCCCCTAAATATGATTATTTTTGAAAAAATAGTTAGAGGCGTTATGCCCCGCTGGAAATTTGGTTACTTGTTAAGAGTGGTGTTAAGAACTACCACAAAAAATCTCAAGTTCATAACATCCGCGGAAGCCACCCTTAACTCACCCCCTAAATATGATTATTTTTGAAAAAATAGTTAGAGGCGTTATGCCCCGCTGGAAATTTGGTTACTTGTTAAGAGTGGTGTTAGTAACTACCACTAAAAATCTCAAGTCCATAACATCCCCGGAAGCCCCCCTTAACCCACCCCCTAAATATGATTATTTTTGAAAAAATAGTTAGAGGCGTTATGCCCCCCTGGAAATTTGGTTACTTGTTAAGAGTGGTGTTAGTAACTACCACTAAAAATCTCAAGACCATAACATCCCCGGAAGCCCCCCTTAACCCACTCCCTAAATATGATTATTTTTGAAAAATAGTTAGAGGCGTTATGCCCCGCTGGAAATTTGGTTACTTGTTAAGAGTGGTGTTAATAACTACCACAAAAAATCTCAGGTCCATAACATGCCCGGAATCCACCCTTAACTCACCCCCTAAATATGATTATTTTTGAAAAAATAGTTAGAGGCGTTATGCCCCGCTGGAAAATTGGTTACTTGTTAAGAGTGTTGTTAGTAACTACCACTAAAAATCTCAAGTCCATAACGTCCCCGGAAGCCCCCCTTAACCCACCCCCCAAATATGATTATTTTTGAAAAAATAGTTAGAGGCGTTATGCCCCGCTGGAAATTTGGTTACTTGTTAAGAGTGGTGTTAGTAACTACCACTAAAAATCTCAAGTCCATAACATCCCCGGAAGCCCCCCTTAACCCACCCCCTAAATATGATTATTTTTGAAAAAATAGTTAGAGGCGTTATGCCCCGCTGGAAATTTTGTTACTTGTTAAGAGTGGTGTTAGTAACTACCACTAAAAATCTCAAGTCCATAACATCCCCGGAAGCCCCCCTTAACCCACCCCCTAAACATGATTATTTTTGAAAAAATAGTTAGAGGCGTTATGCCCCGCTGGAAATTTGGTTACTTGTTAAGAGTGGTGTTAATAACTACCACAAAAAATCTCAGGTCCATAACATGCCCGGAACCCACCCTTAACTCACCCCCTAAATATGATTATTTTTGAAAAAATAGTTAGAGGCGTTATGCCCCGCTGGAAATTTGGTTACTTGTTAAGAGTGTTGTTAGTAACTACCACTAAAAATCTCAAGTCCATAACATCTCCGGAAGGTACCCTTAACCCACCCCCTAAATATGATTATTTTTGAAAAAATAGTTAGAGGCGTTATGCCCCGCTGGAAATTTGGTTACTTGTTAAGAGTGGTGTTAAGAACTACCACAAAAAATCTCAGGTCCATAACATGCCCGGAAGCCACCCTTAAATCACCCCCTAAATATTATTATTTTTGAAAAAATAGTTAGAGGCGTTATGCCCCGCTGGAAATTTGGTTACTTGTTAAGAGTGCTGTTAGTAACTACCACTAAAAATCTCAAGTCCATAACATCCCCGGAAGCCCCCCTTAACCCACCCCCTAAATTTGATTATTTTTGAAAAAATAGTTAGAGGCGTTATGCCCCGCTGGAAATTTGGTTACTTGTTTAGAGTGGTGTTAGTAACTACCACTAAAAATCTCAAGTCCATAACATCCCCGGAAGCCCCCCTTAACCCACCCCCTAAATATGACTATTTTTGAAAAAATAGTTAGAGGCGTTATGCCCCGCTGGAAATTTGGTTACTTGTTAAGAGTGTTGTTAGTAACTACCACTAAAAATCTCAAGTCCATAACATCCCCGGAAGCCCCCCTTAACCCACCCCCTAAATATGATTATTTTTGAAAAAATAGTTAGGGGCGTTATGCCCCGCTGGAAATTTGGTTACTTGTTAAGAGTGTTGTTAGTAACTACCACTAAAAATCTCAAGTCCATAACATCTCCGGAAGGCACCCTTAACCCACCCCCTAAATATGATTATTTTTGAAAAAATAGTTAGAGGCGTTATGCCCCGCTGGAAATTTGGTTACTTGTTAAGAGTGGTGTTAAGAACTACCACAAAAAATCTCAGGTCCATAACATGCCCGGAAGCCACCCTTAAATCACCCCCTAAATATTATTATTTTTGAAAAAATAGTTAGAGGCGTTATGCCCCGCTGGAAATTTGGTTACTTGTTAAGAGTGCTGTTAGTAACTACCACTAAAAATCTCAAGTCCATAACATCCCCGGAAGCCCCCCTTAACCCACCCCCTAAATTTGATTATTTTTGAAAAAATAGTTAGAGGCGTTATGCCCCGCTGGAAATTTGGTTACTTGTTTAGAGTGGTGTTAGTAACTACCACTAAAAATCTCAAGTCCATAACATCCCCGGAAGCCCCCCTTAACCCACCCCCTAAATATGACTATTTTTGAAAAAATAGTTAGAGGCGTTATGCCCCGCTGGAAATTTGGTTACTTGTTAAGAGTGGTGTTAATAACTACCACAAAAAATCTCAGGTCCATAACATGCCCGGAAGCCACCCTTAAATCACCCCCTAAATATTATTATTTTTGAAAAAATAGTTAGAGGCGTTATGCCCCGCTGGAAATTTGGTTACTTGTTAAGAGTGCTGTTAGTAACTACCACTAAAAATCTCAAGTCCATAACATCCCCGGAAGCCCCCCTTAACCCACCCCCTAAATTTGATTATTTTTGAAAAAATAGTTAGAGGCGTTATGCCCCGCTGGAAATTTGGTTACTTGTTAAGAGTGCTGTTAGTAACTACCACTAAAAATCTCAAGTCCATAACATCCCCGGAAGCCCCCCTTAACCCACCCCCTAAATATGATTATTTTTGAAAAAATAGTTAGGGGCGTTATGCCCCGCTGGAAATTTGGTTACTTGTTAAGAGTGGTGTTAATAACTACCACAAAAAATCTCAGGTCCATAACATGCCCGGAAGCCCCCGTTAAACCACTCCATAGAATTGATTATTTTTGAAAAAATAAATAGGGGCTTTAAAACGCGTTGCAAGTTTGTTGTTAAGAGTGTTAAAATATAACTACTTAAACGAATGAATTTATTCAGATTTTAAAAGAAGACGTATTTGGCGGATAGATTTAAATCTAAAAAATAGTGTTGCAATGCCATGTTATGCTCAAAAATAATCAACTCCCTAGCATCCACGGAAGCCGCCCTTTTTAGCACTCGTTGTTGAAGAATATTGTTTAATTGTTATTGTATTGTTAAGAACAAGTTAATTTTTGGAATTAATTACTTTAATAGATGATAAATTATTTTTCTAAGATAATGTATCATAAATTTTTTATGGTTTAAAACGTACTAAATATTTTATGAATAGTTAATGCGATGTTGGATAACATTTTTAAAAATTAGCTTTTGCCCGCAATTTTTGGATACGGTTTTGTTTAGAGTCTCTAAAAAAATGTTGCAAGTTAAATACACCAAGCTTCGCTTTTCGTCGTAGATACGTTAAAAAAACGATGTAAAGCGAAACGGAGCAAAGTGATTTACGATTTCTTATAGGAAACCATGTAAAATTATTAGATTTTAATATAATATAGATAGGCTCCAACATTTTATTTTCCAAGGGCAAATAAAAAAACTATATGACAAAAAATTAAACAAAAGAGGTGATTCATTCACACAAAAAACAAAACAACAAGAAGTTCAATTAAAAGAATAAAAATTAACATGTAGTAAAAAACAATAAAAATGTTTAAAAACTAATCGGACTCTTTTGACGGTACTGATGGAGACTTTTGGCCGTGGAGTAAGTAACGATCCAGTCTACCTTGTAACTAAACTAATTGTAATTGTTTTTAATTTTGGTCCCTAGTTTTTACAGGAACAAAACACTTCCCTTAGAGTTTTCTCTGTGAAAAAAGCCAAGTCGCTGGAAAAGTCAACCAGGAAGTCGTAACAGACATTTCGTCGTTATGTCTGCACAGACATTCTGTCGGTTGATGCATGCGAATTTCCTAGTCGGTACAGAAAGTCACACGAAAGTCGCACGGCCAAAAGTCCATATCATGTGTGAGAGATATCTTTCTAACTTTTATCTATCTAACTTTTTACCAATTGGGTCTGAATTTCAAAAACCCTAGAAAAGTACAATTTTTGCAATTCCTCGAAATATATCATTTTAACCTTCAACTTGCGCAACTTCCAACTTATCACGACGCGCAACGAAAATTAGTGGTAGATGATATTTAATGACAGCAGTAAATAAAAAACACAAAGGACATAAAAAATGTTATACTTATTTACAACAATACACAAATGTGCAATAGACAGTGTTGGGCCGGGGGATTTGGTGCCGTGACGGGGGATTTGTCGCCCTTTCCAGACGTCTAAGGCACCCTCAAAATGTTTCCTCAAAAAAGCCCCTAAATAGGTCATCAATTCAGAATTCCGCTCGTAAAAGAAAAGGGTCGTATGAAAATTGCGTCGTAGTTTTAGAATGCTCTTTTTATTCATTGCCGATGGGTGCGCACGGTGCAGATAGATATAGGGCGTTCTCTCTCTGTCAGAAGCGATTCTTAGGACGCACGTTTTGGTTAGTTTGAAAGACTCGAAGTCCTGGTTCGTGGCTGAGGGGGGTTCTGCATGTATGACGAGGTGGCATAAATTTTTTCCAGAAGATTTTGTGGATATAGATTTTGATCTGCTGAATCCGAAAATGCTAGGTATTTTTGCAGTCGCTCAATTGTTAGAAGCAATTGTTTATTTACAAAAGGAACTTCGACAAGGAGGATTTATACATAATGTATATTTAATAATATAAGCATTGGGAAACTATTTTTTATTCTCGTTAATTAAAGATAAATAAAGATTTTGAATTTGACTTTAATAAATAAATGTATGCACACACATCCCTAACTGACGATATAATTTACCGTACGAAATGTGATAAGCATTTTTTATTTTTTATAACAAAAGAAATTCAATTTCTATTTGTCTATAACAATGCATATGCCCAGCGGGAAATGTAATGGCTAGGTAAGCGAGGTGGTAATCAGCTGCACCCATTACCTTTGTGATGAAATAATAGGTTACTTTTATATAGGGATGTCCTAGGGCGGTAAGTGCTTACAGTAGGCATTACAGACGAGGACTTATTTCAGAGGTGAAATGTATTAGGTAAATACATAGATTACCATGTAAAGAATGCGGAATAAATTACTGGCTACCCTTTTCATCATTAAAAACATTGCTCTCCGAAATTACCATTCCATATCTGCTACATTTGGTGAGAGATTACTCGCAAGATATCTTTTTGATTTATTGCTCATTGTTTTTGATATAAATTAATCTTACAAAATTTAACGCCATTCTAAACGAATTTTGAAGACGGAATAAACTCAAGAAGAGAGACTTTGACAAGTCAAACACAAAGAATTATACAAGCACATCACATTTCCAACGAAAGTATTTCACAAGTCATTACCTAGTCGCTTACCTAGTCCTTACAATGTAAAGAACTTCATTTTCCTAAATTTCCAGTAGAATTTGTTGATTACCATGTAGGTGGTTACACAAATCATTAAAGAATTCTTGGGTTACCAGAGTAACGACTCGCTAGTTTTCCCGCTGGGTGAAATTGGAGATGAATTAATATTTTTGTTACTCAACATATTGATAGTAAAAAACTTATGCTATTTTAAATAAACAAATAAAAAATATCTTTAACATTCTGTAGAAGTGTATAGAGCAACGTCAAACTGAAGATATATAAGAGGGTACCCTGAAAATAATTAAATTTGAAAAAAATATGATTTAATCGAGTGGAATGCGTTAAATAAGATTTTTGAAAAATAATAATTATTAAAATAATAAATTGATAAACAAAAATGGACGAAGTAAAGTTTCTGAGCTTGAATTTCCCCGTAATGGTGTGGCCACACTACGCGGTCTTGGGTCGTACGCGCTTTTGCCTTTTTTTTCATATAGAGTTTTATGACTTTTTTACGACTTTTTTACGACTTTGTCCATGATAAAGGCCGTGCGGCCAAACAACGCGGACAAAAGGCTGTGGTTAAAAAGGTACATTGTGCGTCCACACACTATGAGCTTTTCAAAAGCGCGTACGCCGTTTCAAATGAGAATTGATTTTTTCTCACTCATGACTCAGAAAATTAAAAGATCACGCGCGCTTTTGGCTGGCCGTACGACCAAAAGCGCGTGGATTCTAAGTCCGCGTAGTGAGGACGGGCCTTAAAACCCTTGTTTTTAGTTCGATTTTCGTGGATAGAGTTGCCTATAGTGCGATCAATATATTCTGAGGCAACACTGGATATTTAAATAGAGCTCTTAAAGAACTTCAATTGGAATGATAAAAATTGTTTTCACAGTAACATGGATATACTTTTTCCGATCCCATCTCCCAAAATGCAGACCTGGATATTTATTACCGTCTTTGCAAATACTATCTTTCCTGAAAACTTTATTCTTTCAGAAATTACCTCCATTTTTTGACGTTCGTCGCTCGGCCTGTCAAGGATTTTTTATTGATTGTAGGTGCGTCGCCTTTTTGTCTGTTTGTAGAGACTTTGTTACAATACAAGGTCCTAGGAAAACTGTAAAATCCCATGCAATATAAATCCTTTGTATTTCGCCATAATGTCGCGTTCTCAATTCATACGGTTTCGCAAGTTCCTTTTGCAAGCTCGCGTCTCGTTGACATCCCGTGTTCTAGGAACCGCAGGTGCACGAACGTGTGAACTTACTAAGCGTGTGAATTGATCCAAATTAATCCATGCACCCATGGGGCAGTTTAACTCCTTAAGGGTTGAAAATAATTTATTTTTGGCTAACAATACTCATAAAATCGTATTTGGAACATAAACTATACAATTTTTTTTATTTTCAGTTGATTTAGGGGTGGTTTTAACCCTTCAGGATTATCCCTTGTTTTAAAGTTTGGCTTGATTTAGTATAAATCAACCACCAAATCGCAAATAAATATAAAAAAAATGGATTTCGTTAGATTATTTTTTATTATTATTGAAATTATCGCGAAAAACCCTTAAAAAGGGGTATTTTTTTCGTTTTTAAGGGTGCCGCCCATATTTTAGGACCGCAGGACCCCGATTATCGTAATCAGCGACCCAAAATACATGCAGGGTTCGATTTTCTTAATGGTGTTATGTTGGAGCACCCCCCCGCGTTTTGAATGGACTATTTATGCAATAAACCCCTTTAAATAAATATTTAGAGCGTTCTGGCAAGCATTAGGTGAAGGGTAAATGTTCTGGCATTAGTTTTTATAAATAGAGAATACTATCAAAAATAGTCTCCAGAAAATTCATGAGTGATACTTTTCATGAGGGATGAAATGACAACACAAAATACGTCGCTGGCTCTTGGTCTATAAGATATTGTGTTTTTGTAAGTTAAATCTACACATTAAGTGCATTAAGTTTTTTTCAAATTAAATGTGTGAACAGTTTAAATAATATAAAATACAAATATTTTCAGTGGAATATATTTCTTTTTATTATTTACACTGTGTGGTTCGATCTCAACGAAAAGATCGAACATCCTAATTTTTTATTTTGTGAATCTGGAAGACAGAGACTAAAAATGCTAATCTCGGGAATGGGGTAATCCAATATCGATGGGACTTTCACAGGCAGTTTTACTGGGCATATTCTAGCCTTCTTGTTCACTCGGTCAAAAAAATATTTTATTGGCAGAGACGGACGAGCCGTAATGGGTATATAGTTCAATACTAAAGGATTTAAATTGATTGTGTAATAGTCAAATAAAAAATATATAAAAACAAACAAATTTTAGATAATAATGCGAAACCCCGACCGTCAGTGCTAGTAATGTCGCCGCTATAAAAACACAACACACATTTCTAATGTTGCCGGTCTCAACCCAAAATGAAAAAATAGTAGACGTGTCCCGGGATGCACGACAGAAGCGAAGCTTTTACGCATTTCGGTGGAAGTATGCAAGAAATGGTAATATTTTACAGGTTTCCCAATGTTCACAAATATTTTTATTTTGTATATAAAATATATGTTTCTTAACTGGTGTGTTTTACGGGCTACGGTAGTTACCCCAACGCAAAACCCCTCTACCAGGAGGACAGGATCGGTGAATTTTACCCCATAGGATACAGGCCCTGCACATAACCAAAAAATCTTTTCTAGAGGGTTAAGGGTGGCTTCCGAAGATGTAATGAACTTGAGATTTTTTGTGGTAGTTCTTAACACCACTAACAAGTAACCAAATTTCCAGCGGGGCATAACGCCTCTAACTATTTTTTCAAAAATAATCATATTTAGGGGGTGGGTAAGGGGGCTTCCGGGCATGTTATGGACTTGAGATTTTTAGTGGTAGTTACTAACACCACTCTTAACAAGTAACCAAATTTCCAGCGGGGCATAACGCCTCTAACTATTTTTTCAAAAATAATCATATTTAGGGGGTGGGTAAGGGGGCTTCCGGGCATGTTATGGACTTGAGATTTTTAGTGGTAGTTACTAACACCACTCTTAACAAGTAACCAAATTTCCAGCGGGGCATAACGCCTCTAACTATTTTTTCAAAAATAATCATATTTAGGGGGTGGGTAAGGGGGCTTCCGGGCATGTTATGGACTTGAGATTTTTAGTGGTAGTTACTAACACCACTCTTAACAAGTAACCAAATTTCCAGCGGGGCATAACGCCTCTAACTATTTTTTCAAAAATAATCATATTTAGGGGGTGGGTAAGGGGGCTTCCGGGCATGTTATGGACTTGAGATTTTTAGTGGTAGTTACTAACACCACTCTTAACAAGTAACCAAATTTCCAGCGGGGCATAACGCCTCTAACTATTTTTTCACAAATAATCATATTTAGGGGGTGAGTTAAGGGTGGCTTCCGGGCATGTTATGGACCTGACATTTTTTGTGGTAGTTATTAACACCACTCTTAACAAGTCACCAAATTTCCAGCGGGGCATAACGCCTCTAACTATTTTTTCAAAAATAATCATATTTAGGGGGTGGGTTAAGGGGGGCTTCCGGGGATGTTATGGACTTGAGATTTTTAGTGGTAGTTACTAACACCACTCTTAACAAGTAACCAAATTTCCAGCGGGGCATAACGCCTCTAACTATTTTTTCAAAAATAATCATATTTAGGGGGTGAGTTAGGGGTGGCTTCCGGGCATGTTATGTACTTGAGATTTTTAGTGGTAGTTACTAACACCACTCTTAACAAGTAACCAAATTTCCAGCGGGGCATAACGCCTCTAACTATTTTTTCACAAATAATCATATTTAGGGGGTGAGTTAAGGGTGGCTTCCGGGCATGTTATGGACCTGAGATTTTTTGTGGTAGTTATTAACACCACTCTTAACAAGTAACCAAATTTCCAGCGGGGCATAACGCCTCTAACTATTTTTTCAAAAATAATCATATTTAGGGGGTGGGTTAAGGGGGGCTTCCGGGGATGTTATGGACTTGAGATTTTTAGTGGTAGTTACTAACAACACTCTTAACAAGTAACCAAATTTCCAGCGGGGCATAACGCCTCTAACTATTTTTTCAAAAATAATCATATTTAGGGGGTGAGTTAAGGGTGGGTTCCGGGCATGTTATGGACCTGAGATTTTTTGTGGTAGTTATTAACACCACTCTTAACAAGTAACCAAATTTCCAGCGGGGCATAACGCCTCTAACTATTTTTTCAAAAATAATCATGTTTAGGGGGTGGGTTAAGGGGGGCTTCCGGGGATGTTATGGACTTGAGATTTTTAGTGGTAGTTACTAACACCACTCTTAACAAGTAACCAAATTTCCAGCGGGGCATAACGCCTCTAACTATTTTTTCAAAAATAATCATATTTAGGGGGTGGGTTAAGGGGGGCTTCCGGGGATGTTATGGACTTGAGATTTTTAGTGGTAGTTACTAACACCACTCTTAACAAGTAACCAAATTTCCAGCGGGGCATAACGCCTCTAACTATTTTTTCAAAAATAATCATATTTGGGGGGTGGGTTAAGGGGGGCTTCCGGGGACGTTATGGACTTGAGATTTTTAGTGGTAGTTACTAACAACACTCTTAACAAGTAACCAATTTTCCAGCGGGGCATAACGCCTCTAACTATTTTTTCAAAAATAATCATATTTAGGGGGTGAGTTAAGGGTGGATTCCGGGCATGTTATGGACCTGAGATTTTTTGTGGTAGTTATTAACACCACTCTTAACAAGTAACCAAATTTCCAGCGGGGCATAACGCCTCTAACTATTTTTCAAAAATAATCATATTTAGGGAGTGGGTTAAGGGGGGCTTCCGGGGATGTTATGGTCTTGAGATTTTTAGTGGTAGTTACTAACACCACTCTTAACAAGTAACCAAATTTCCAGGGGGGCATAACGCCTCTAACTATTTTTTCAAAAATAATCATATTTAGGGGGTGGGTTAAGGGGGGCTTCCGGGGATGTTATGGACTTGAGATTTTTAGTGGTAGTTACTAACACCACTCTTAACAAGTAACCAAATTTCCAGCGGGGCATAACGCCTCTAACTATTTTTTCAAAAATAATCATATTTAGGGGGTGAGTTAAGGGTGGCTTCCGCGGATGTTATGAACTTGAGATTTTTTGTGGTAGTTCTTAACACCACTCTTAACAAGTAACCAAATTTCCAGCGGGGCATAACGCCTCTAACTATTTTTTCAAAAATAATCATATTTAGGGGGTGAGTTAGGGGTGGCTTCCGGGGATGTTATGGACTTGAGATTTTTAGTGGTAGTTACTAACAACACTCTTAACAAGTAACCAAATTTCCAGCGGGGCATAACGCCTCTAACTATTTTTTCAAAAATAATAATATTTAGGGGGTGATTTAAGGGTGGCTTCCGGGCATGTTATGGACCTGAGATTTTTTGTGGTAGTTCTTAACACCACTCTTAACAAGTAACCAAATTTCCAGCGGGGCATAACGCCTCTAACTATTTTTTCAAAAATAATCATATTTAGGGGGTGAGTTAGGGGTGGCTTCCGGGGATGTTATGAACTTGAGATTTTTTGTGGTAGTTCTTAACACCACTCTTAACAAGTAACCAAATATCCAGCGGGGCATAACGCCTCTAACTATTTTTTCAAAAATAATCATATTTAGGGGGTGAGTTAGGGGTGGCTTCCGGGGATGTTATGAACTTGAGATTTTTTGTGGTAGTTCTTAACACCACTCTTAACAAGTAACCAAATTTCCAGCGGGGCATAACGCCTCTAACTATTTTTTCAAAAATAATCATATTTAGGGGGTGGGTTAAGGGGGGCTTCCGGGGATGTTATGGACTTGAGATTTTTAGTGGTAGTTACTAACAGCACTCTTAACAAGTAACCAAATTTCCAGCGGGGCATAACGCCTCTAACTATTTTTTCAAAAATAATCAAATTTAGGGGGTGGGTTAAGGGGGGCTTCCGGGGATGTTATGGACTTGAGATTTTTAGTGGTAGTTACTAACAGCACTCTTAACAAGTAACCAAATTTCCAGCGGGGCATAACGCCTCTAACTATTTTTTCAAAAATAATAATATTTAGGGGGTGATTTAAGGGTGGCTTCCGGGCATGTTATGGACCTGAGATTTTTTGTGGTAGTTATTAACACCACTCTTAACAAGTAACCAAATTTCCAGCGGGGCATAACGCCTCTAACTATTTTTTCAAAAATAGTCATATTTAGGGGGTGGGTTAAGGGGGGCTTCCGGGGATGTTATGGACTTGAGATTTTTAGTGGTAGTTACTAACACCACTCTAAACAAGTAACCAAATTTCCAGCGGGGCATAACGCCTCTAACTATTTTTTCAAAAATAATCAAATTTAGGGGGTGGGTTAAGGGGGGCTTCCGGGGATGTTATGGACTTGAGATTTTTAGTGGTAGTTACTAACAGCACTCTTAACAAGTAACCAAATTTCCAGCGGGGCATAACGCCTCTAACTATTTTTTCAAAAATAATAATATTTAGGGGGTGATTTAAGGGTGGCTTCCGGGCATGTTATGGACCTGAGATTTTTTGTGGTAGTTCTTAACACCACTCTTAACAAGTAACCAAATTTCCAGCGGGGCATAACGCCTCTAACTATTTTTTCAAAAATAATCATATTTAGGGGGTGGGTTAAGGGTGCCTTCCGGAGATGTTATGGACTTGAAATTTTTAGTGGTAGTTACTAACAACACTCTTAACAAGTAACCAAATTTCCAGCGGGGCATAACGCCCCTAACTATTTTTTCAAAAATAATCATATTTAGGGGGTGGGTTAAGGGGGGCTTCCGGGGATGTTATGGACTTGAGATTTTTAGTGGTAGTTACTAACAACACTCTTAACAAGTAACCAAATTTCCAGCGGGGCATAACGCCTCTAACTATTTTTTCAAAAATAGTCATATTTAGGGGGTGGGTTAAGGGGGGCTTCCGGGGATGTTATGGACTTGAGATTTTTAGTGGTAGTTACTAACACCACTCTAAACAAGTAACCAAATTTCCAGCGGGGCATAACGCCTCTAACTATTTTTTCAAAAATAATCAAATTTAGGGGGTGGGTTAAGGGGGGCTTCCGGGGATGTTATGGACTTGAGATTTTTAGTGGTAGTTACTAACAGCACTCTTAACAAGTAACCAAATTTCCAGCGGGGCATAACGCCTCTAACTATTTTTTCAAAAATAATAATATTTAGGGGGTGATTTAAGGGTGGCTTCCGGGCATGTTATGGACCTGAGATTTTTTGTGGTAGTTCTTAACACCACTCTTAACAAGTAACCAAATTTCCAGCGGGGCATAACGCCTCTAACTATTTTTTCAAAAATAATCATATTTAGGGGGTGGGTTAAGGGTACCTTCCGGAGATGTTATGGACTTGAGATTTTTAGTGGTAGTTACTAACAACACTCTTAACAAGTAACCAAATTTCCAGCGGGGCATAACGCCTCTAACTATTTTTTCAAAAATAATCATATTTAGGGGGTGAGTTAAGGGTGGGTTCCGGGCATGTTATGGACCTGAGATTTTTTGTGGTAGTTATTAACACCACTCTTAACAAGTAACCAAATTTCCAGCGGGGCATAACGCCTCTAACTATTTTTTCAAAAATAATCATGTTTAGGGGGTGGGTTAAGGGGGGCTTCCGGGGATGTTATGGACTTGAGATTTTTAGTGGTAGTTACTAACACCACTCTTAACAAGTAACCAAATTTCCAGCGGGGCATAACGCCTCTAACTATTTTTTCAAAAATAATCATATTTAGGGGGTGAGTTAAGGGTGGGTTCCGGGCATGTTATGGACCTGAGATTTTTTGTGGTAGTTATTAACACCACTCTTAACAAGTAACCAAATTTCCAGCGGGGCATAACGCCTCTAACTATTTTTTCAAAAATAATCATGTTTAGGGGGTGGGTTAAGGGGGGCTTCCGGGGATGTTATGGACTTGAGATTTTTAGTGGTAGTTACTAACACCACTCTTAACAAGTAACAAAATTTCCAGCGGGGCATAACGCCTCTAACTATTTTTTCAAAAATAATCATATTTAGGGGGTGGGTTAAGGGGGGCTTCCGGGGATGTTATGGACTTGAGATTTTTAGTGGTAGTTACTAACACCACTCTTAACAAGTAACCAAATTTCCAGCGGGGCATAACGCCTCTAACTATTTTTTCAAAAATAATCATATTTGGGGGGTGGGTTAAGGGGGGCTTCCGGGGACGTTATGGACTTGAGATTTTTAGTGGTAGTTACTAACAACACTCTTAACAAGTAACCAATTTTCCAGCGGGGCATAACGCCTCTAACTATTTTTTCAAAAATAATCATATTTAGGGGGTGAGTTAAGGGTGGATTCCGGGCATGTTATGGACCTGAGATTTTTTGTGGTAGTTATTAACACCACTCTTAACAAGTAACCAAATTTCCAGCGGGGCATAACGCCTCTAACTATTTTTCAAAAATAATCATATTTAGGGAGTGGGTTAAGGGGGGCTTCCGGGGATGTTATGGTCTTGAGATTTTTAGTGGTAGTTACTAACACCACTCTTAACAAGTAACCAAATTTCCAGGGGGGCATAACGCCTCTAACTATTTTTTCAAAAATAATCATATTTAGGGGGTGGGTTAAGGGGGGCTTCCGGGGATGTTATGGACTTGAGATTTTTAGTGGTAGTTACTAACACCACTCTTAACAAGTAACCAAATTTCCAGGGGGGCATAACGCCTCTAACTATTTTTTCAAAAATAATCATATTTAGGGGGTGAGTTAAGGGTGGCTTCCGCGGATGTTATGAACTTGAGATTTTTTGTGGTAGTTCTTAACACCACTCTTAACAAGTAACCAAATTTCCAGCGGGGCATAACGCCTCTAACTATTTTTTCAAAAATAATCATATTTAGGGGGTGAGTTAGGGGTGGCTTCCGGGGATGTTATGGACTTGAGATTTTTAGTGGTAGTTACTAACAACACTCTTAACAAGTAACCAAATTTCCAGCGGGGCATAACGCCTCTAACTATTTTTTCAAAAATAATAATATTTAGGGGGTGATTTAAGGGTGGCTTCCGGGCATGTTATGGACCTGAGATTTTTTGTGGTAGTTCTTAACACCACTCTTAACAAGTAACCAAATTTCCAGCGGGGCATAACGCCTCTAACTATTTTTTCAAAAATAATCATATTTAGGGGGTGAGTTAGGGGTGGCTTCCGGGGATGTTATGAACTTGAGATTTTTTGTGGTAGTTCTTAACACCACTCTTAACAAGTAACCAAATTTCCAGCGGGGCATAACGCCTCTAACTATTTTTTCAAAAATAATCATATTTAGGGGGTGAGTTAGGGGTGGCTTCCGGGGATGTTATGAACTTGAGATTTTTTGTGGTAGTTCTTAACACCACTCTTAACAAGTAACCAAATTTCCAGCGGGGCATAACGCCTCTAACTATTTTTTCAAAAATAATCATATTTAGGGGGTGAGTTAGGGGTGGCTTCCGGGGATGTTATGGACTTGAGATTTTTTGTGGTAGTTCTTAACACCACTCTTAACAAGTAACCAAATTTCCAGCGGGGCATAACGCCTCTAACTATTTTTTCAAAAATAATCATATTTAGGGGGTGACTTAGGGGTGGGTTGATAATTCGGGGTTAATAACTTAGGGGTAATAATTTTCGAAACCTCCACTCTCTTCCCATTATCAAAAAATAATTATTTGCTCCTTTTTTAACGTGCTAACTTTAGATTTTAAATTTAATTTTTTTTTCCGAAATCGTTCATTTGAACGTTCGGAACTTCAGGCACATAAATAACTCCTAATAACTAAATGTAAAAACGTTGCGATTAAAAATTTGCAAATTCAGGGGAATACCCTGAATATATGCGAGTACTACACAGAAGCATTACGGTTTGCTTGTGTAAAGAATAATTTTTTTTTGTATTTACCTATAGAGAAGCCTCGCTTTCACTTGTACCTCAACTTAAGTTTTCATTTTATTGTAAGGCCAGTGATTTTTTTCACCAACTATTGCCGTATGTGTGTAGTTTTATTCCTTAACTATTAGCACTATTGATACAGTGTATTCCACGTATGTTTTAATTAGATGGGCATATAACAGCCGTTCAGACAAAGTTGTGGTTTAGTTTTATCAAGGTGTTCTATTCTTTGATTTGCTAATCAATGATATTAATAAAGAAAGTGGAAAAGTTTTGAGAATATTTAATTTTTTTAAATAAAGAAGTTTAAATAATTATTTGTGTTAGTTTTTTTCATATGGATTTGGCTTTCTTAATGTGTGACATTTTTTTTATGCATCGATATTGAAGAATTTTTCGATGCGCAATATAACAACAAACGCAACAAGAAAATATATATTTACTGTACATATGTATGCATGTTCATACTTAAACGAGGTTCCGTAATGACTTAATTTTTTTCTACAATCTGCTGTCTTGTACATACATCATTATATACATTTAATTTGTTGATAAAAGGTATGTCCTTATTCGTTTAATAAAGTAAATTTTATATAAAATAATTCTGTTATCAGATCATTTTTTTACTCTATCAATTATATATGTATATTAAAAATTAAAAAAAACTTTATTTATATAAGGGAAAGCCCCTTTTTATAAGTGATGTAATAAAATCAACATCGGACCACGATATTTTTAACCTTTTGTTCATTTTCAATTGATGCTTGCATGAGCAGAACAGTTTTCAGCATTTGAGCAGTACGATGATAACATACAGCAGAGAGATCAAGTTGAGCCATATAGGCTGGGGCAAAAATTTTTTTTGAATTTCGATTAACCGCAAGATATAACTTGATTTTCATACAATTTTACACTTGTTATGCTTACATCATGTACCTATCAATTTTTCCACACTATTACTAATCGAAATTCAAAAAAAGAATTTTCCTATATCATACATTTTTACTTTTTGTCCATCTTTCGAGATCACCTCAAGACTTAATTTGATTTTCATATAATTTTACACTTTTTATACTCACATGATGTAGCAACTTCTCCATACTATTACTAATCGAAATTAAAAAAAAAATTTCGCTCCACCTTAATATACATATTTATACATATGAGGCAGTGGCGGTTCCTCTTTGGAAGCAAAGGAAGCACTGCTTCCCTTGACCAAATAGGCAACTTCATAAAAAATTAATTTAAATATATTAAGATTAATCAAAAACAAAATCTTAATATATTTCTTCATCTGGAAACACTAAGCAAGCAATGTACAGATTTTTTTATATAAAATGTACAATTCATACTACTGTATACAAAGAATAAGGCCTCGGCCACGATACAAGCGGAGAGCGGTAGAGCGGCAATACTAAAGTGCCGCTCACCTCTAATCCGAGACATTAAATTTTTCTGGTGCCGCTCGCCGCTCTTATCGTGGCCGAGGCTTAACATAACGTAGGGAAGCTGTTGGAAGCTGTAATATCTCCAGCTTCTTTGGCACCGAAAATCAACGTGAAAAGTCCAACACATTCAATTCAATTGAACTCACACCCACGCAAAGGTTTGCGTTGATACAGGTCCCTGAGAAGCTGAACTAAACGCAGCTTCTTCGGAGCCGAATACCGGGATATGAGAAGTCGAACATAGACAAATTTTCTCTATCCACCATATTCTCTTGTTTTCTTGGTTTCGTTTTCTGGTATTCTGCTCTGGTTTCGCCTGCTGTGGAGTTGCTCTTGAAAATTTTGCTTCGAAATTTGTTTTGACTCTTAATATGAATTTTCGTTTGAGTCAATAAAAAAAAGATCGATGATGGGTGAACTTTCTCTTTATTCTAATGGGATGGCAGGAGGTGTGTATTGAAGAAGCTGAAAATTTGTAGCTTCCATTTGTTTTTTATGATTCTCAAGACTCATGACGTCACACAGCTTACTGTACTATACTCGTCAAAAACTTTCATTTAATACTCATACCGAGGGCGTTGTAAATAAAAAGATAAACCGCCATTGTGTGTTGGCCGAAATTTTGAATTTGAATGACGCCACACAATTCATAGTATTTTAATTGTCACACCCTCTCATTTGATACCCGTATCGAGTGGGTTGTAAAGAAAAACGGTAATCCGCCATTTGGTGTTGGCCGCCATTTTGAATGACGCCACATAGCTAATTATATTGCATTTTCATACCCTTTCATTTGATACCCATGTTGGAGAACTCAATTGCAAAATTCACCCGCCATCTTGGCACCGCCATCTTGATTTTCTTACAAAATGGTCAGATTGCATTGTCACGCGAACTATACATATGTGGGGGATTGGATTAGAATTACTTGTTATAATGGAGTAGGCTTTGTGCTGCTTCTCTTTCTCTCTAAGAGCTAGACTAAAAGATTTAAAATTGTCTATTGGAACAAAAAACATATTGCAACAGAGACTAATCTTGCATTTGGGCCTGGAAGATGAAGACAGATACACCGAACCACACATAAATAACTAAAATCAAAATGAATTAGATACTTTCACATAGCCCCACTGAATCTAGAAACAATCTTACAATCCAGGAAAGCGTTAACTTTACGTTTAAGGATATTGAAGAAAGCGTTACAACATTTAATGGAGAGCAGAACCAATGTGTAAGAAAACGGTTAGTTGCCTGATTAAATGGAATAATTTACAAAAATTCATATGTATATGCAAAACGTAAATAGTTCAACAAATGTCAAAGATTGGCCGTCGTTAAAAGAATCACTATTGACAGAATTTGGGTAGCTGGTACCGCATGTAAAATAAGACCAATTTTTCGTAAGTTGAGGAACTGACCCTCCCAATATTCTAGAAGATCATTATTTATGTTTAGCTAACTCGATATATGGTAACACATAATAATGGGTACACCCGAGAACTTTTGTACAAGAATTTTGATTACGAAATTAATTAAAGATATTTACTTGAAATATAAAATCGTTCTAATAAGTCTTATTTCATGACTTAAAATTAAAAGTCACTACGGTTTTATTTTGGGACTTAAAATATATAAGTCTCACTGTAAGTATTATAAAAGATACATAAATTAAAAGTCCGATTATAACTACTATAATATGATTTAAAAAAATAGTCTTAAAATAAGTTAAAACCTTCGACTGAAATTAAAAATATTAACAAATAATTATATTTTTGGGATCTTTTTTATATGTCTTATAACTATTTCGGTCCCTGGTGTAAATAGATCTAAAACATTTACCCGCTAATGAGAAAGAAATTGTTTCTAATTTGATCGCGAGTTATAAACCTTCTCAGAGTATTGAATGATGTCTATTATCCTCAACAACGAAACACCAATTTTCGAAGGAGCTAGACGAATGTCCGGCCAGGATAAGCAAGAGGTTGAGAAACAGGTTAATATATGGTTGAAGGACAATATAATCCAACCAAGTTCATCGGAATTTGCATCCCCAGTAGTTTAGTTTCAAAAAAGGATGGTTCAAAAAGGTTATGTAAAGGAAAAAGTCTTACTAACATACACGGATGATTTAATTATACCGACCAAAGATTTCGTACAAGCTATTGAAAGACTACAAAGAGTGTTGGAGGTTGCGGCTAGGCATGGACTTAAAATAAAATGGGAAAAATCACAGATCATGCGAAAACAAGTGGAATTCTTAGGGTACATTATTCAACGGGGTACTATACGACCATCGCGTGAAAAAACAAAAGCCGTTGTAAATTTTCCTTTCCAAATGATAAGAAATCACTTCAAAGATTCTTGGGATTGACATCGTATTTCCGTAGGTTTATTGAGGGGTATGGAATCAAAGTTAAACCATTGAGCGATTTGCTGAGAAAGGAAGCTACGTTCGAGATGGAAGAATCAGCGAAAGGCGCTCCAAACTTTGAAGAATATATTAGCTGAATTTCCAGTTTTAAGGATCTTTGACCAAAATGCAGAATAGATACAATCCATACAGATACAGAAATCCATACGGATGCGTGTAAAGGTGGAATCGGAGCTATACTACTCCAGCGAGATAAAGATGACCAGCAATTACACCCCATCCAGTATATGAGCCATAAGAATACCCCAGCTGAGCAACAATATTACTCGTACGAGTTGGAGGTATTAGCTATTATACAAACCCTTAAGAAATGGAGAATCTATGTGATAGGGAAAAGAATTAAGATTATAACTGATTGTAGTGCATTTGCTATGACAATGAAGAAGAAAGACGTCTCATTAAGAGTAGCCAGATGGGCTATGTATTTACAAGATTATGATTTCGAGATAGAGCATAGATCGGGGTCTAATATGAGACACGTAGACGCTCTGAGTAGAGTGGTCATGCCGATAGTGGATACCATGACTCGTCGTATTAAGGAAGCACAATCGAACGACAGATATTTGAAGGCCATAATGAAGGTACAGGAAAAGGGCACGTACGAGGATTTCTATATAAAGGATAATATCGTATACAAGGATCCTTCTAAGGAACTGATAATCATTCCTTTGCTGATGGAGAATGAAATTATAAGACAGGCTCACCAACAAGGTCATTTTTCGTCGACCAAAACTGAAGTACTAATTAGAAAACGCTATCATATACCTAATCTTAAACCCAAAGTTGAGCGGTTAGTTAAATGTTGTATCGAGTGCATAATGGCAGAGAGAAAATCTGGAAAACAAGAAGGGTTTTTGACACCAATCGATAAAGAAAGCCGACCACTGTTAACCTACCATGTTGACCATATCAGACCGATGGAAGAGACCAGAAAGAAATATAACCATGTCTTCGTAGTAGTGGACGCATTTTCCAAGTTTGTTTGGTTATACCCCACCGTAGTACGACCAGTGAGGAGGTAATCGACCGCCTGAAGAAACAGTCCGCCGTATTTGGGAACCCCAGGAGAATAGTTTCAGATAGGGGAACCGATTTTACATCCAAGGCTTTCAATGAGTACTGTGAAAGTGAAAAGATTCAACATTTAGTAATAACTACTGGAGGAACAAGGAGGAACGGTCAGGTGGAACGAATAAACCGGGTATTAATTTCTTTGCTTACGAAAATGGCGATCGCAGAGCCTCGAGCTTGGTACAAACACGTTGACAATGCCCAACAACTGATCAATTGCACTCCCACGAGAAGCACTAAATTCTCACCCTTCGAGATACTTACGGGTTTGGAAATGCGAACAGGGAATTTGTCAGAGCTGCTGGAAATCTTGGTAGAAGAACGGTTGAATGAATTGCACGAGAAACGAAATGCTGTTAGAAAAGAGGCTAAGGCTGCGGTTACGCTGGCTGAAAGTTGATGATAGTCCAGCTGGTGCCAGCTGTTACTATTCAAGCTTTCATTGTTTAGTGGTTATGCTGCAAAACAGTTCGAGCTAGTTACGTTCACGGCATCGATAAGCTCGGATGGTATCGTTTTTTGGTACAAACTTTTCAGTGCTTTATGTATTAACAACAGTTTTTCATGATGGACGAGTCATTTGAAGACATGTTATTTTTTACAGAAAGTAGTTATCTTAAGTATATGATGCTATATAAAAGAAGTAGAAAATTCGGTGTACATCCCATTTTTAAAAAAAGGTCTGGACACGGCGAGTTCCATAATTTGCACATAGAGTTGAGGCAAGATGAAGATCGATTTTATGAATACTACAGGATGAGACCCAAAACTTTCGACTACAATTTGTGTAAAATAAAGAATGAAATTGAGAAGCAACACAAAAACTTTCAACGACCAATTTCTGCTGCCGAAAGACTTTCAGTAACTTTGCAATTTAACTATAAGCATTACTTTTCAATTGTGTTGCAAGGAGTTGCAGATGCTTGCTACCGTTATTTTATTTATTGAAGTGGGTGGTTATGGTAGGCAAAATGATGGCGGAACTTCGTGTACAAAATAAAATTTCTACTATAACATCCACCTCTGCCGATGGCACCTCCTCAAATCATCCAAGTTTTAGTGCCAGAGACGTTAGAAATATTTTTACGACTTATTTTTTTTAAATAAATAATAATAAAAACTTAATTACCGTCAAAATCTCCCCTACTTCATCCCACGCACGCTTCATTTTCTTTTTATCCTTATAATTAGCCGCCGTTGCATCCCATAACAAGTTCCTGTTCCTCACTTCATTTACTAATTTTTCGCAATCCATTTTTCAAACTTCAAGCTGAACTGGTGCTAGCTAACTAAACAAACTTGATTTTCTATCACGCTGTCATGAATGTTCATGATAGTGTGAATGCTTGCAAGCTTCAGCGTAACCACTCTGGATCACTTACTTTGTTTAATTTTCTTGTAACAGCTGTCACCAGCTGGACTATCACCAACTTTCAGCCAGCGTAACCGCAACCTAAGGCTAATATAGCCAAAATCCAGAAAGAAAATTATCGGTCTTATAATAGAAAGAAGAAGCCAGCTTGAAATTAAACCGAGGTATAACTTAGGACCGTACAAGGTAACTAAGCTTCACGCGCATGATCGATATACCGTGGAAAAGGTAGGCGACAACGAGGGACCGAATACTATGACAGCCGCTGCTGATGGGTTGAAGAGATAGGGACAGCTATTCGGGTCGAATGACCTGGAGGGCCGAATGTGTGGGATTGGATTAGAATTACTTGTTATAATGGAGTAAGCTTTGTGCTGCTTCTCTTTCTCTCTCTCTTACTTTACTTTTTCAATCTAACTAAAATCCAAGTAGTCTTGTACGAAAGTTCAGAGCGATCTGACTCATTATAATATTTTTTAATAAAATACATTTATTGTTGTAAGCGAATAAGCTTTATTTGAATTTCCTAATTATCAAAACTAAATTTTAGTCATAGAATTCACACAGGCCCTTATGTTATTTCCCCGTCGAACATCTAAAGTCTATCTCAAAATAAGAAAAGTATAAACATTCGCAGCTTATATTTTTTATTTACATATAAATTAAGGGCATAAATTCTAAAAAAAATAAAATAACAAAACAACATTTAGGGCCTGTGTGAATTCTATGACTAAAATTTACTTTTGGCGAGTAGACTAATGAAAAAAATTAAATGACTAGATGTGACCGTGGTGGGGGGCCTATTGATGAGGTTGATATTCCTAATTAATGCTGAATTTTCGTCATAAATGCGTGCGTGTGTCGAGGCTATAAAGGTCGTATCAGAACCTATGCAGCGCTGCATTCACAAGTGTTTCTATTGGCCGAGGCTGGTAAAATGACAAGCAAAGCAGCACCAGACCAGCTGTATATATATGCAGCACTTTTGACACTTCGTAATGCGGGAAGTTATTTTTGAGACGCGAAATTTTTTTTTAAATTATTTAAAAGGACATGGAGGAATAATTGATAGAACTAGTGCGATTTTTAAATTTTTAATTTGAGGTTTAAATAAAAAGTGCGCTGCACAGCGGAAACAACTAGGATCTGATACCGACTGCAGCATGTTGCTCTGGTGCTGGTGCTGCACGCTGCATATTTTAGCTTCTGATACGGCCTTAACTCGGCTTCAACTCTGGTTGAACTCTCATGAGCCGTGTTTTTTAATGAACTATATAGTTCTTCCCCAAACAAATCTGAAAACCCAGGTTTTATCGAGGCTTTTATCCAGGTCTTGGGACATTTCAAAATTTCCCTTTCTTTTCGGAATGTAGCATACTTACCGGCTGTCGGAAAAACGTCATTTAAAATAAAAACAACATAGAGCAAATTTGAAGGCATGAGGAAACAAATAATTTATTTTTTAGAAACTTATTCATTATTTTCTAGAGGGGAATTCGTGTAGCAGTTATTTACTGACACGCAACTTCGGATTAATTTTAATATATTTAAAGCACTGAAGATGGCGCTTAGTGAAATTTCCCTTGTCGTTTTTTAATGAACTGGATCGAAGACCTATATAGTTCATTAAAAAAACACGGCTATGGAAACTCAGTATTCGATGGCAATAGCTTTTCATCCTGTCAAAAGTACCTCATCACAACATCGAATAATATCCTTGTCACACTATACCTTTAACTGCGTTCCATTGGGCGATATTTTCTAATCCGGAGAAGGTACATGGCCCATGGAACGCGATTTTTGATATCAGAAGTAAATACGAGTAAAACATAGCCTCAAATTAATTTATTGTCCTTAAAATAAAGATGAAATTATTATTTTTTATATTAAAAATTAAATTTTATATGAGGTTCTTACCGTATAATATATTTACCGTTTTTGTATATTTACTTTAAAAAACAATTTCAAATAATCGAGCGTTTACTTAACCTTAAAAGACTAAAAGCCATCTATTTTTAAGTAGTTAAAGCTTGCAAACCTGGCGGAAATTTTATGGGTTTATACTAGGAGTAAAATACTCGAACACGAAGGGGTGTTTGCAAGTACTCCGGAGCTCTCTAGAGTAGAAAATGTCGCCCAATGGAACGCAGCTAATATGATGGTAGCTTTCATTATGATCTTAATCCGCTCAAATTATTAAAAAATAAAGAAATTTTTCCCACTGACAGCTATTAGACCGGTGCCAAGTGAAGGATTTGGGTTGTCTCAATATGATTTTCCCAACCCGCAGTTTTAAAATAGGGTGCGTTTTGAGAAATATATGAATTTTAGCGTATTTTCGCCTTTTTCTCTATTGGTGTAACCACAATTGGGGCGACGCACATTGGGGCAAATAGCTCATTTTTTGGACAAACGACAATTCCCAAGCCTCAATGAAACTTAAAAAAAATTTTTTATACTATTCGTTATAAAATTGCCTTTAATTCTATCGAGCCCGAATTTTGAAATTTCAAAATTAAAGATGGCTAATCCAATATGGCGGACATAAATTTTGTAAGTAAATTAAAATTTTAGCAGAAGATTCTTGAAAATTATAAAAAATTGTTACTTGGGTGTTTTTTTGGAACCCAAAAATTAATTAATAATAATTAATTTCAATCATTTTAAAGAATCTTTTGATAAAATTTTAATTTACTTACAAAATTTATGTCCGCCATATTGGATTAGCCATCTTTAATTTTGAAATTTCAAAATTCGGGCTCGATGAATTAAAGGCAATTTTATAACGAATAGTTTAAAATTTTTTTTTTAAGTTTCATTAACTCCAGGCTTGCGAATTGTCGTTTGTCCAAAAAATGTGCTATTTGCCCCACTGTGCGACGGGAGAAACTATCGTCGCAGCTATTGTCAAACACATTTATAATACACATGATTGTTATGATGTTCCCCAAAATTGTACCACGGCTACGGCGACGAGCACAACTACTCTATTAAAATTCTAATTCGTAGCCGTCAGCTGTCAAAATTTGTTTTGTGATTTTTGTTTTTCGACATGGAACTATAGTACATTATTATTAGCAGTTTATATAGCGGCTTATAAATACAGGTGTACCCAAATGCTGAAATGAAATCATTTTTATTGCTTCTTTTAGCCGTTATGTAAAAAACGATGGAAAATTCAGTGATTGTAGCTAGTGACATCCCCCTAATTGTGTTCACACGACTACTTTTGCCGCGATAACCCTCGTGGCCGTGGTCGTCGCCGTAGTTGTCGCCCCAATTGTGGTTATAGCATTTCTCTTTTCGAGTTCCCCATAGTTTCGCCGCTAGAGGGCGTTGTGCGCCTTTTTTAGATTGGTTAAGTTATAAGGAAATACCAAACATCCATTTCAAATAATATTCAATACATTTTTAGTGAAGCTAAGTAAATCGATAACTCAACTTGAATTTCGAATAAATATCAAGTCAAGAAATGGAGATATGTATTATGTAAATATAATGAAGGATTGAAATGGAACAGGGATACGTTCCGCTTGTTGGTACACGAGTCAATGCATTGATCAATTCAAGCTATCAATTGTCAGTTTGTAGACCTCAAGAGAGAGCTCAACCGCAAAACTACTCGGTTCCCTCCCCCTATCAACTGAGAATTGAGAGTTCCAATTGAGTCAATGCATTGAGCCGTGTGAAAAAGTCTGACATAAATAAAACTAAGGTGATATCAAAATAAACATGTCCAATGTTTCATTATAATTCTCCGCTTTCAAACTCTTTGTCTTGTGATAATTAAGAACCCATAAGATTGCTTCCTTTTAGATTATTTCTCTTTTCTGTCTTCTGAATTCGAATTATAGAAATTATAATAAATTGTTCATTTTTTTAACCATAAATTCCATGGTAAGATAAAACTAATTCCTTTCGAAGTGACATCTTGGAGATAATAGTGTAACGAGTAATGACAGGTCTAAAGTAAAGTGTAGCCAAATCAGCTGTTGGTATTAGTCGAAAGATAAAAGTCGAGATCGAATTAAGTTTGTTTTTAATTAGAATATTTTTATCTTATCAAAGTGTTCGATCGCTAGTGACTAATGTAAGCTGTCTCAGCAAATTGTATATAAGCCTTTTAGTGAAAAATGTACTTATTTTTTCAGTAAGAAAAGTGTAAGCGGAAACAATCGAATTCCTGCAATGGCTGAAGAGGAATCTTTCGTTATTTTGGGAAGTTCACCCACTCCATCAATGGAAGCATACGCCAGCATAAATAAAGAAGCTGCGAGGATTTCAACACCACAAAAATCCTTCAAACTGAATTCAGGGAGATCTTCTATAAACGAAGCAATCCCTCAAGATCTTGTTGCTTCAACGAATTCCGATGGCAATTTTAGTATTTTAAGTCATCCAGTAAAGTCAGAAGCTGTCGACGCACCTGTCAGCATTATTTCTGGAGCAATTCCAGGACCATCTAGACAATATGCAAGCCAAGAAAACATGGCTTCGTCGAATTTTAGCATATTAGAACACTCCAAGTTTCAGCCAGATGGAGATGTATCCAGTGGCAAAAAGGATAAAAGTATAGATTCTGCCATTTCATCTTCATCTGCTGATAGCGCTTACTCGAAACCGCAGTTTAGTTCTTGTGGCAAATCATATTACAAACCAAAAGAGTCGATGCAGTCTAAAGCGGGAGCATTTGCTAGCGAAGACCACAATTCGTTGACAGAATCCACACAAGGATCTTTAGCTGCTAGTTTTCTTCTTGGAGAAGTGCCCATGGATGTGCTGAAGGTAATTTTGTAAAAACATTATTTCATAACCATTATGTTCAAACTGACTAAGAGTCTGAGTCATAATGACAATATTTAGCTTAGCGTGAAATAACGCGTGCATTCAAAAATCCAGGAGTATTCAAGCAATTTTATTTTTCAGGCCAATGTTTTTTCACAGTTTCCAAGTCTTTGCGGTTCACAAGCCAAGGCCGATGATATTATAAAGCTGCAAAATTTTATTTCGGAATATCTGGAGCTGAAAGGTATTGGAAAAATGCAAATGAATTACTGATTTCACTTCCAATTTTATAGATAATCTCCAGAAGACTAATACAGCCATGAAGCAACATTTTTCAATTATCCAAAAGTGGCAAGGTGAAATGAAAGTTTATAAGGAAAGTCAGGATAAGCAAATGAAGGAATGTCACGAACTTGTTGCCAAGGTAAGAACAATTCCATACGAAATGATTGCTTTGCAGGTGAATAGAGAAGGCGATAGGCTCTTTTAAATGTCCAGTATTACTCTTATTACATTTTTAACGCAATTTATTTTGATTTTAATAGTAACAAAACTTTTTCTGATAACATTTTTTCGTAAGAAACGGAGACTAATCTTCACAAATAAAAAACAAAGAACAAATAAAGTAGATTTGAGCGGATAAAATATATACACGATAATGATCCGAAAGTGAAGCTAGATTACGGATTCATGCAATTAAAAATAAATAACATTTGCTTTTTTCGTAAAACTGCAAATAAGGGGAATTATACAATCGATTTAGTAATTTTCAGCCCTTGGATTTCTTTTCTGTTATCGCATCCTCCTCTTAGAAAAATTAAGTGAAGGTCACCAAGGATCAGAAGTTTCTACTACTTGGTAATTTTACCGTTCAGCCTGTTATCAAATTATGATTTTATTTTCCTGATAATAGATTTACAGCAATTTATTCTATCATATTTTGCCTAGACTATTGTATATATACTTGGTAGAATATAAAATAAGTAAAAATATTTCTGCAAGTATAACATGTCACACAGAGCGACAGATCGACAGGCAAATGCCCAATCATTTGTTGAAGTTGTTTCAACATCCATCTTTCTTTTTTTGTCAAATTGTTTCTTTGGAATATTTTCTTCTTGATACCGATTTTGTTCCTAATTGATTCAAAGAAGCCATCACCTGGAAAGAATTTATATCTTTCTTAAACATTTTCCCGATCTAATATTTGACCACATGGTAACGGGGGGCGGGGTAAGGTTTAAAGGCGAAAAAAAGGCATATTTTCATGATTTTTGTTTGGAGATGTGAATAATGTTGGTTTATTTATTTCATATACACGTTATAGTATAACATCTGAAGTATCTTTGGAAAAAACTTCAATTAAAAATCTCAATAAATAAGTCCGTGACAGCGAATCTCCGGAGGCGCCTCGAAAAAAAGTTAACACCATTACTCGTTACCGGATTATCAGAAACAAAAAAATGGAAATGCCTTTAAAAGGTGATATGTTTCCATAGGTAATCAGGGAGAGTTTTTTTTCGTTTTTTTTATTTTGGCAGCATTTGGAAGTGAAAAACGGGATTTTCGCTAAAAAAAATTTCGGTGAATTTGTAATTAAAAAATGGTAAAAAAACTCTTCCTGATTACCTGTTGATTTATGTGGAGAAATAGTGTTTAAAAATTTAAAAGGGTCGGTCAAGTAGATTTTGAGTTCTAGTGTTCACGAAATTCAAAAACAATCGTATAAAAATCGAACATGGTCACTTGAAACACTGTATCTTCGTTAGTTTTGCTCCGATTTACTTGAAATTTTGACACAATACTCTCGACATGTTGTACATTCAAATGCAAATTAAAGTTACAAATTAAAAAAAAATGCGTTTTAAAACCTTACCCACTCCCTTAATATAAGTGAAAGACTAACTGCAAAGATAAATAAAATTTCAAAAGTGAAGGCTAGTGTGCCTCATCAAAGGGCTTTTGCACCCTTTGCCATAGGGCTTCCACAAAGCTTCTCCATTGGGCTCTGTTTTGAGCTATTCTCTTGGTTTCGAATCAGGTTTTGTCAAAATTTTCGATTTCTCTCATTACTTTTCTTTTCCATGTGTTTTTCGGTCTACCGGTACCGCCTACTTCCTTGTGGATTCCATTCAAGGGCTCTTTTTGTTAACGCATTATTTTCTTTTCGTAGGGTGTGCCACGTCAATTAGGCCTAACTGCAATGGTCTTAAGACGGCTTCAGATTCCTCGTCAAATTTTCTTAAACTGGCTAATATTCTGTCAAAACTTAAATTATAGCTGAGCTTAAGATTCATTCAGTTTTGACAGAAAATTAGCCAGTCTTAAAAGACTGGAGGAATCTTAAGTCGTCTTAAGACCATTGTAGTTAGGCCTATTTTCTTTTCTTTATCTGTTTGATAATTAGTTCTTCTTTTGACATGTTCCATAATTCTATGTTTGTTATTTTTCTGGGCCAGCAGATATGACATATAATGCCGATTTATATTGAATGATACCCTGGTCCGTTCCGAATGATACCCTGGTCTGATCTACTGTAGATGAAGGAAACGTCCTTCGTCTAACAAGGGCTGTCTTTATCTCAATCCTTATTTGATAGTTTCCTGATAAGCTCGTATAGCTGATGCATATTGCTATTGTTTGCTGCTACTTGTGCTTCCCCAGCAATATTTTCATAGAATTTTCTTTTATCTCTTCTTGCAGCAAGTTTGACTTCCTTTGCTTTGCGTCGATATAATGGGCCTGATTGTTGAATCCGAGGGGGGCCTGATTGTTGAATCCGATGGATTTGGGATTCCCGCCACTAAAGAGTTTCAGTTGTCGCTGCCATTAGCTTTGTTCGTTTACGCCAAATGGGATCCCGCGGGATCCCGCGTGCGCAAATTTTGTGTTTTCTTACTTTCTCGGGATCGAAAAAGAGGGGAAATTTTAGCTCCGCCTCTTGCAAATAAGTTCCCGAGGTCTCGAGTCCCGGCGACTGTGGCTGGCTGTCAAAGCCAATTCTGTAGTGAAATTTGAATTGTCAAAATCAATTGTCACTTGTTATGACAAACCAAAACGATTACGACGGGCTGAAAAGAAGTTCTTGAGTTGGTGCCTTACTAAAAAATTGTGAATAATTTCATAAATAATTTATTAATTAATAGTTTTATGTCATTGTTTTGAAAACATAAGTGATTTTTAGGTTAGATTTCCACGAAACATCCCAAAACATCCCAGAAAGCGTTTTCTTACTTTCCTAATTTTATCCCCACTATTAAACTTTACTGTCAAAAATCGTGGGATCCCGCGGGATCCCGTGTGGCGTAAACGAACAAAGCTATTGTTCAATCCGCAGGTCGGAACTGCCATATGAAGTGCCATATTTCATTTTCGAAATTTAAATGACAATCGAATGACAGTTCGCATTGGATACACAACTCCAAACAGCTGGTTTTTTAGTTCAACTTCCCCTTTCGAAAATCATAAACTGTCTAATTCTCATTGGGTGGTTCTACACGAGCGTACAACGAACACAAAAGTGTGTTCGAAAAGTCGTTTGTGGGGAAGAGGGTGAGAGAGGACGGGGGAATGGGCAGATATTTCAACACATTTTCGAGCAAACATTTTGACAGCTGTGTGGTTGTTGTTGCTTTTTTCTTCTGAAATTCCCTTTTGCGAGGAGAATATAAGGCGCCCATTACACGATAGGTTTTGCTATCAGTTTTGCAGCACTCAGTGATATGACTGACGGAGAGCCTACCGTTTAAGGTAATGACTGATGTTTGCATGAATTTGCCTGACAATTATTTAGATATTTTAATTTTTCGGCATTCAAGCACCAAGCATGCATTTGGAGTGAACGTTTAGACACATTTCGCTAATCACCCCGTCAGTAAGCGCCAGGAAAACGATGAATTCGGACTTGGATCACGTCCAAGAAGAGGCGACTGCGCACTCGCTCGCTCGCAAGCTTTTCTTTTATGAATGCCCATACTGAAATTTTCTGAACGTCTGAAGTCCATATCATTCCATCAGTAAACATCATTCAAAGGTAATTCATGACTGATGGAATTGATTGCCGTTTGCATGAACGTGTAATGGGCGCCTAAGAAAAGAGAAATGACAGTACTGCTATAAGAAAATTGTGACCGTGTAATAATGAGGTTGTTATGTTTTTTTGTTGATTTTATTTGTGATTTTAATTTGAAATGCAGTGGGAGTGAAAAGCTTGTATACATCAGATATTTACAACTTCTGAGGTAGTTGCAGTTCTTCAACGGGCTTTCATTTGACGCTTTGACTTATCAATAGAATATGAAAAAAGGCGCAGAACACCCTGTAGCGGCAGAACTATGCCGAATTCGAAAAAAACAGTGAAAACATTTGTAGGAAATTTTATTCTCTACAATTTTGCTCCTTTGATGGTTTCACCAAAATGCATAGTTTCTCCTCAAAATAGAGAAAAAGACGAAAAAACGCCTATTAAATATAGCTTTGAACATATTTTGTTAGGCAACTCATCACCGTTACTTTTTTTAGCTTATTTTTTATCATAAAAAATAGATTTCATTCGGTTACTCGATCGGTGAAGGTCGTTCTTCTACGGATCCTGTACTATATGGGGTACACTAGCTCCTTCAGCTAGAAAAATTCAAAACAACAACAACGTCGCAAAATACAAACAAAAATAAACTTGCAATAAATAATAATTTATTAAGTTCACAATAATGTATGAAGTTCTTAAAATTCAAATAATATTTATTAAACTCACAAACTTGAAATAATAGCTGATTAGCTTAACAGGGTTTCACTTGGAAGTACGCATAAGAAAATAAAGATAAAAAAAATATTCTGACGTAGATTGTGTTGGAAAAATTTGCTCGTATAGAAGGTCATCAAATTTCAAAAGGAATGGACGTTTCGAACACACAAAAATGTGCCTGCTGTAGGCTCGTGTAGAACCACTCATTCACTTTCCCGCCGGGGGATTCATCAATCAGACCCTGTCAAATTCGCATTTACTTCCCCGCCGGCGGATTCAACAATAAAGGGCCAATGTTTTCGCGTGTTCTAATTCATATTGTCTGGTATTCAGTAATTTTGTCCTTAACACCTTTCTTTCTTGGATCTTTTTCCAAATTCTTTCTTTTCCGCTCGAGCATATCCTGGGACTTCTTCATCGGTTTCTTTGAATATTTCCTGTATATTTTCAGGGGTTGGAGTGACATTTGTGATCTTTTGTTGTATTATTGATACAAATTCACTTTTGTTCTCTTCAGCCATTATAGTTATTGGCAACTTCTTCTTTCTTGCAGTCTGTCGTCTGCTATATGCAACAGGTCTCAGCCGTATATATCCTGTAAGAACCAGGGTTGGGTTGATTTTTATCAGGTGATTTAAATCATGATTTAAATCACTTGATTTTTTTAAATAAAAATCATGATTAAATCAAAAATTGAGCAATTGAATCTGATGCTTTTCAGCTGCTGTTGTTCACATTACAAAACTGCTCATAGCAGGCTAGTTTTCACATTTTTTTTCTTTTGAGCCGATTCAGTAGTAGTTTTAGTTAGTGTCAATACGGAGATGGAACTCGTAGAAGGTAATGTCAATGTCAAAGCAGAACTTCCAGCGCAGTCGAGCAACATTTAGTCCGTATTTGTTTGCTGCTGCGTTTTACAAATTTCATGGTGTGCCTTCCGTCTCTAAACAATCCCTTGAATTTCTCTCTTGCACTTCTTTCATGTCGCTCTACATCCTGATCTATTTGAATTTGTCGTCTTGAGGCAAAACTGCCTTACTGTCTTCTTTTCTTACAGCCTTTACGTTGTTTTCAATTTCAATTACACACGCACGAGAAAAATCGCAAATATTTTTATCCACTCTCATTAACATATATTAACCAAATGCGCCAGGCCTACTAGACGACGGCTGCCTTTTATAAATTACGCCAGGATTATGAAAAATCGTGTTTAGATAAAGTACGCGGCGACAGGAATTTTCTTGTAAGAAGTGCATTCTGAATTCTGAGTAGTAGGCAATGGCTTAAAAAAAACATTATTGAGTGTTTTAATTAAAATCAAAAAAATCATTTTTTTTTTTAAAAAATCAATGATTTTTGATTTTTTTAATTAAAATCAAATTTTGCCCAACCCTGGTAAGAACTGTGTAATCGCTATCAATAATCCGCTCCTCTTCTCGTTCTTATGTCAAGGAGTGGGTGCTTCCTCTTTCGCCTGATGCAGATATGATCTATTTGATTTGGAGAGGTCCAGGTATATTTATGTACGTCTTTATGGGGAAATAATGTTCCACCAATGACTAAGTTTTATTGTTCACACAGTTGTCAGTGTCTTTCCATTATTATTAGTTGATGTGCTCAGACCATGACGACCAGTTGCTGTACTAATCAAATGTTACTTTTGCGTTGAAGTCGCCAATCATTATTATTATATCCTCCCTTGGAATCTCATTTAATACTGTTGTCATTTACGAATAGAATTCATCGCTTTCTCTCATCACTTGCCACTTCAGCCGGTGCATAGCAAGTGTTCAGTGTTATTTTCTTTAGTCTCCTAACCTGGCTGTAATAATCTTATCGGAATGAGCTTTCCAACTCATCATACTGTTAGCTACATTCCGATGTATTATAATGCCTATTCCACTTACGCTTGTTCCTTGTGTACCTGAATATATGAGCTTGTTATTTACCACGTTTATAAGCGGAGTTTCCCTCCGGATGGAAGTTTCGATCCGGAGTGAAACACCGCTTATAAACGGGGAGTGAAAATCCAGAACTTGGACTTTCGCTCCCCAAGAAAAAGTCGGAGTGAAACTTCGCTCCCGGTTTATGGTATGCTTATAAACGCTGATACGTTTATGGTATGCTTATAAACGGAGTGAGATGACCGGAGCATAATTTTTAATTGTTTTCAGAAGGAAAAAAACTTAGTGAAGAAGCAGCTGGGTGTTTTATTTTGCTACAATAGTAATTTTTCTGTACTTATAGATTTTTTTAGACACATTAAATTAAACATTGGGTTTATATTTGTGTTTGTTGCCATTTTAAATTTGCGCTCGGAGCTGTCATCTCAAACCAGAAAGTATTTTGGATTTTCACTCCCATTGCTCATAAACGCATCGGCAGTTTCACTTCGGATTGAAGATACGGTAGTGAAACTCCGCTTATAAACGTAGTAATTATTTGCCGTGTTTATTTCGACAGAGTGCGGCCATATCATTTCACATATTCTAGGTATCACCACTCTGTATTTTTTTCATTTCCTGTTCAACCTGAGCGAGTCTAGATGCTTCTCTCATTCTTGTTACGTTACATAATCCCATGGCTGACTCATCTCTTAACATCCTAGGCGTAACTTTAGCTACAGATCTACGATGGAATATTTATATATATTCCAAATCGCCAAGCAAGCATATCAATGCCTGGGATTATTCAAGAGACGCAACTTCCTTCTCCAGCCAGCTGCCCTGGCTTCAATCTATAAGTCCTATGTACATTCGGCCCCACCTTGAATTCAACTCGTGTATATGGGCTGGTGCCCCAAAAAACACCTTGGCTTGGCGGAATGTGGCAGCCCTCACAAATTTTTACAGTTATAACCATAGCGACTGCTCCAGTGAAATTAAGAACCTGCCTAAACGGCAACTTTTATCCCGCAACACAAGACTAGCCAACTCGGCTCACCCCCTCCCACTTCGCACATTACGGTTTAGAAGCTCGTTTATAAATAGAACACAACTGGATTGTAAAACTGTCTTCCACAGTCGGTATTTCCGAACTCATTAACATCTGAGAGTTCCAACGTAAGGTTCATCGACATCTACTCATCCACCCTCCAGACCCCTAACCTATCCTTCAAATCAAGCTTACTACTAGACATTGCACCTTGACTTGAACGACATGACGTACTACTAGTACTATCGTGCAGGTGATTAGTCAACAGCGATAGTTCATTGTATTATACCCCAAGGAAAGGTCGGTCCGGCTATGCCTCTAGACACTAGGTTCCTAGCCCCTGTTTCTCGCATATAAATATACGTTGCCCAATTCTCACGACGTGGGCGTAAGGGTTGGATAGCTTTTAGTATACGGGGTGTTCCAAACCAGCCGTGCCACCCAATTATCTCGGAAATTTTCGATTGAAAAAAAGCACGTGTTCAATATTTTTTGAAAATCTATCTGACCATACATACAGAAATTGGTAACTCTTTTTTCACGAATTCTGATTCTTCGAAGAGAAATATCAAACTTTTGTTAGAAACATTTTTTTATCCGAAGCTTCCCTATCCCCCAAATGAATGATATTTGGGGATAATTTTGATTTTTGGGGGTGCAAGGGGGCTTCAGATAAAAAAAAATTTCAGATAAAAGTTTCATATTTCTCTTAGGAGAATCAGAATCCGTGAAAAAAATGGGGCGTTTACCCTTCGCCATCCATAGTGGGGGTGGGGCGAGGGTCAATTTCTGTATGGTCAGATAGATTTTTAAAAAATATTGAGTGTTTTTGTGTTTTTTTCAATCGAAACTTTCCCAGAAAATTGGGTGGCACGGTGGTTTGAAACACCCTGTATATAAAACTGAATGTTTGTCTGTCTGTACACAATAGGTTCCTACACCGTGTAACCGATATTAATGAAATTTTAACCATGGGCTATTTACATTAAAAGAAAGAGCATAGGCTATTCTATTACTTTCTAAAGCCACTGCTAGATGGAGCTGTCATGGAGAGCTTCGTTGAAAATTTGCAGATTTTCGAAATTCAAAATGACCGCAGAAATATGGTTGAATTTGCCAATTTTATTTCGATTCCAATGAAAGTATCTAGGGTTTTTAATATCGCAAATAACGAATTTGTGGTCAAAACTTATAAATTCAAAATGGCCGCGCCAATATGGCGAACGAATTTTGTTAATTTTGTTCCAATTCCAATGGAAGTGGGTATCTAGCGGTTTTTAAGGTCGCAAATAATGAATTTTTGATCAATCGGTATATGGGAGTTTTTAACGTATCAAATAACGAATTTATGATCAAAATTAATAAATTCAAAATTGTGGGGCTAAGTGTCATTTCCCGGTTAGCTGTGTGTAGGTTGTGTAAGATTTGGAAAATCCGAAAATCTTGACATTCTAGCTACAAATGGAAAAACATTGAACATAGTGTATCCTGAAGCTCTCTTAGCAATCGGTTCAGAAGTGATCAACAAGGTATTTTTTGGAAAGATGGTAAGGAGAAGTGGAAATGTGGGATTTATATATAATGCATAAGAAGGAAGCGAGGGAGACCCAACCTCCACTGGAAGGATGGTGTTGACCAGGACGCCCAGAGCTTAGGGATGCCAAACTGGATGACATCGGCTCGACTCGGGGCCGGTGGAGAGAGCAGTTGCGAGAGGCTAGGACCGGATCCCGGTTGTAGAGCTGATATTTTGTATCTAGGGGTTTTCATCAAAATTAAAGAAATATGACTAGCCATTAACAACGAACAAGGAAGAACTTAGAATGGTAGCGTAGCTCTCCTTTTGACATTTATGAGTTAGATTTATTGAGAGAATAACAATTTGGTGCTGAAGACCTCTGTCCATTTGCCGCAGTAAAAAAAACCTTTAAGTTGCAGAACAACAATCGGCCTACGAAAAAATTATCACTATGGTAACGCGAACTATTATTCAATTGGTAAATCAAGGGGTAAGGGGAGATAAATGGCAGCAATTAGAGCGGATGAGACAAATGATCAGCGTGACGCACGCTTAAAAAACAAACGAGCCAGAGCTTCTACTTTGAGAATGAGAAGATCACGATTACAGCCCATTAGGGTGTCCTTATTTTGGAAAAGTCCCGATTTTTTTGAGTGCTACCCCTAAATCAAAAGTAGAGGCCGAAAAAATAATTATGACGCAAAAAAAGTCGAAAAAAAATTGTATACCGCCCCCACACAGGTTGAATTTATGGGATTTAACATGGGTTTTCATTTTTTCGGTTAAACCAAGCGTTGAGCATTTGATTTCCATCGGTTCAAGGTGAAACTTGGTATCGTTAGGTTTTCGATACCGCTGAAGCCGCATATCATGTCAAAAACCGGTTTTGACTAATTTAGCATCTAATCAAATTGCATATAAATTTTTAATTTTAGTTTAAATAACATTTTTAAAGTAGAATTTTTCTAATCACCTTTCTCTTTTACTTATTTCAGCTAAGTAATGAAAACATGGAGTTAAAAAAAGGTAATTTTTGAAAATAATTAAAAATGTTTAACAAATGATAAGGTTTTCCGTAATACAAACTTGAAATCTCATATTAAACTTGAATTTTTATATTATAGACTTCAAAATTTCTCATGCCAAGACTAAACTAAAAATAATTTTTCACAAAGTACGCACCATAATAATTGCATCTCATCTAAGCCAAAAAACTAAACCTTTACACAAACTCTTTGTTCTTTCATAATTTCCGAAGTCTATCTAGCAGTTTGGAAACTTGTAAATGTTCGGCCCATACCTGAAAAAGGCAGACCAACAACTTATCTAACTACCTCTCAATAGCAAATTATCTCCAAAACTATAAAGAAAATAATCAATAAAACCATACAAAACACCTATAAATAATCTAACCAAATCTTAAACTATAGTCATACGGCTTTAGATAAAAAAGGCTACTGTGGAGCTGTTAGTGCACCTTACAGAAAACTCACAAAGCTATGCATCGCTTTGGTTCTCGAGATTATTTCAAGATATTTATTAGAGTATGGTACCCTGTTCAGTTGGCTAAACTTTAAGCTATTGGTGTTGTCTTAATTCTAAGGGACTGAATTGAGGGCTTTCTAGATAGCCAATCAATCAAGGTAGTACTGCATTTCGTCGAATTTAAATCCATATCTTTCAACTTTAACTCCTTCGGGTCATTCCCGCTGCTTATGTCTCCGTTTTGTGTACATTCCAATTAAGGATTTTTTTTATAAATAGAAGCAGTCCCAAACAATCCTCTTCAGTCATTATTTTCGAGATCCTACAATCTACAAGATTTTAAACGCAAGATTCATCGTCATCCCTTTCAACATCCTCCAGACTCCTCATTGCCCACAAATTATTGTTTCTTTGAGATAAACTTGCACCTAAAAAATATTAGCAGTATAAATTAGTTGCATATCCGTAGAAAAACTCCACAATATTTACCATGTCGTATATTTATTTAGGTCGTTTAAAAACTTCTCACACAGAAAAAACCGCTACGCGCATTGGTGTTGAGGATCACTTAATTGACGTTCAACTTTTTTTTATGTGGAAAAACCAAGCTTAGGAATCATCTTTAGTACTACCAGTCTGTCCTGTCGTAATGCCTAGTAGCACGCTGGGTTTATCCTTCGAGAATATGATAGAACAGGGGAGGTCTGGGGTGTGTTGAAGCAGGTAGCTATTAACCTTACGTTTGAATTCTTGGGTGTTGTACGAGTTCGGGAAAATTGATTGTGGGAGATTATTCCACAGCCAAATTGTTCTATTTATAAATGAACTTCTATAGTAGACGTTAGTGTGCGCGAAAAGGGGCATTGCAGGGTATGAATCTGAGCCGAGCGGGCTAGTGTTGTGTTGCGGAAGAAAGGTTGCCGAGCAGGCAGGAGGGCGATAATTTCAGTGGAACAGTCACTATGATAGTAGCAATACAACTTTGATAAGGCTGCAACATTCCTGCGGTGGCTAGGAGGGTCAATACAGATGAAGAAGTTGTCAACTCCGATGATTTGAAGGGTCGGTTTTGCACCTTGCCCAGCCATGTTAAGGCGGTTTTCGAGGCGCCAGCCTACATAAAAGAGTTATACTCGAGGCGGGGTCGAATGTAGGACTTGTAGATTGTAGTTTTGGCTGCTGGTGGAAAAAGAAATTTGTATATCTTAAGAAATCCTAGGCATGAGATGCTTATTTGGCGATTTCTTCTTCTTTACGCTCCTTTAGAGCCGTATTTCACCGGGACACCATGGCGGCGCAACCAGCGTGGCAGCGCGACCAGTAATATTCTGTGCACCCGTCTTTGCTGGTCGCGCCGCCAAATTGGTTGCGCAAGCTGTATACATTTTGTTGGTGGAGGCGACTGGTTGCGCCGCCATGGTGTCCCGGTGAAATACGGCTCTTAATCCCTCGTGGGACATAGGGCGGAAGTTCGGCGATTTGTAATATGTGATTATTCCATCACAAGTGCGCAGATAAAATTATATTCAAGATGTTAAGAGAAGGATCAGCTGTTAGATTTGTTTTGTCCACTGAGGCAAAAGGAAAGTGGGTGCCGGTTTAAAAGTAATGACACCGTACTTCGGGTTGGAGGAAATCAACACGATTCTTGCGGTCCCAATCAAGAATAAGTTCAATGTCCCTGTTGATCGACTTGGACATGAGTTCACGATAATGTAGACAAGACGTGCTTGTCTTATATTGTCGAAGGCATAGGAATAACTCAGAATACTATCATCAGCGAAGGTAGAAAGTGGGTTGGAGGGGATCGAGAGCATATCATTTATGAATACTAGGAAAAAAGCGGGTCCATGAATTCATCCTTGAGGAACACGGTCGAGATGGTGTGGGGATTAGATTCAACGCCATCAAATACTACCTTGATTGAACGGCCAAAAAGAAAGTTCTTAATCGAGTTCCCTAGAACTGAGTCTATACCAATAACATGGAGTTTAGCAGGGAGCCATATTCGGTTAAAAGCCTTGGAAATATCTAGAGTAACCATACCAGACTCACCAAAACGATGGATGAATTGGTGGAGGTGCTCTGTTGCACACATAAGGAGGTCGCCAGTAGATCGACCTAAAGCCGTACTGTCTGATAGATAGAATTTTGTTGGATTCCATATATTCCATTAGCGTTTTCTTGGTTAATATCTCCATGGTAGTTTATCATATTTGTCCACTTGTTCGTTATCTACAATATCCAGGGGTGGTAGCACGTAAGTTGTTTCAATCGACCTCTCCATACAAAAATGCAGAATTTTTGTATGAAGAAGTCGATTGAAACAACTTACGTGCTTCCACCCCAGGAAACGGTACGATCTATACGTACTAATTTCTTCTTCATTTGTGACAATAACACTGCTGTACATTTGTACAGTTAATTATTTTCTGACATACATAATATGTATGTATATATTAAAACACACTTCAAGTGTGTCGCTTTATCACCAAATATGGAAATATTTTACGAATTTTCTCCTGTTCTTTGCATTTTCCTTTTAAAAATATTGATGATTATTATTATTAATAATTTTTTTTTATATTAAAAGAATTAGATTCAAAAATTGAACAAATTCAAATGAGTGAGAAACTTATGAGGGAAGAAAACGATAGTCTTAGGCAGCTAATATCTGAAAAGGCAGCCGTTATTCAAAATATGAGCACACAAATTTATCGACTGGAACAAAATCAATATGTAAATAAAGTAAAACAAAAAATTTCTTTCATTATATTCTTACTTAAATATTCAATTTAGGCCTCATTTGAATTTGTAAAAAAACCTGGAGAACCGGAGCCAGAAACAAGTCAGATTCCGGTTGAAGAACACAAAAGGATGTTAAAAGAACTTGAAAGAAAACTTTCTGAAATTACTGCAGAAAACTTGGAATTACAGGATATGGTAAGATAATTTATATATCATAAACAAAACCCTTTTTAATTAAAAAATAATTTTAGAAAAATGTTTACCTTGACGAAATAAATTGCTTAAAAGTGAATTTAACTGCTGCTGAAGAACTATTGAAAAAAGCTCAGTCGGATATTAATATTCTTAAAAGCAAAGATATTGAGAAAAGTGAACTTTTCGATAAGTACGAGTTTGAGAAAAATGAAATGAAACAGGAAATAAATATATTAAGAACGCAATTAGAGGTTTATAGTAACGATTTTGCAATGGAACGTGCAGCTAGACAAAATTTGGCTGGAGAAAAGGATCAACTATTAAATGATTTAAAAATGTTGCAAAAGCGAAATCAGGAATTAATTGAAGAAGCACAATCCAGGTAAGTAGGTTCTTCGGAAATTAATTAAATGATCAAAAGTGGCTAACAATGACAAAAAACATCGAAAAATCATTTTTAATCTTCAATAAAATCTACATCAAGCTAAGCACTCAAATGTTCTCTAATATTTGGATACCTTTCGTAATATATCGCCGCTATGTTTTACCATTTGATGTTTTGCTATTGGAGTAAAAACTCTTTCAATGCGGATTTTTCCTAAAGGTTAAAAACAAATAATAATAGGCCTCTACTGAGCCTTATATCAGTATCCGATATAGTTACGTACACCAGAGCCTCGAAGATGAATTATTTTTTGTCATGTTGTCAGCTTTCTTAATATTTGTATGTCAACCCAGGCTTGCTTCATATTATTTTGTTTCACTTAATTTTATAGCTTTTGTGCCCATTAATGCATGTGCCGATGTTGAGCACCCTTCGGACGATATACTCCATCCCGTTTCACCCGAGGCAAAGGCTCCTCAGTCTTCACTAGGCAAGCTCAGCAGTGTTTTCATCGCTGCGATGTGTGTGGTGTCACAAGCACCGGTAATACCCAGAGATGCCATTCTGTACACCGTGCCAAGTGTCTCGGTTTTTTGTGTGACCTTAGCTGACGGGCACCACCATCATACCTCAATCAGATATCCCACTTTAGTCCACATCCTATATTGACGAAAAGCAATTTTCGCCTTCCTCATCCTTTATTTTAGGATATTTCCAGTTCAGGCGCGAGACCAGGTATCCAGGTTTAATTTACAGGCTTCGCGCATATCATAATTCAATCGCCCTAGTTCCTCTAACTAGTGATGTTACTACCTGTTTTTATAACTAGTTGATGCAGGTAGTTTAACCCCTACGCTGCAAGATTTTGGGGTTTTCTTATAATTTCGGAGTATGCTAACCTCAATCAGATATCCCACTTTAGTCCACATCCTATATTGACGAAAAGCAATTTTCGCCTTCCTCATCCTTTATTTTAGGATATTTCCAGTTCAGGCGCGAGACCAGGTATCCAGGTTTAATTTACAGGCTTCGCGCATATCATAATTCAATCGCCCTAGTTCCTCTAACTAGTGATGTTACTACCTGTTTTTATAACTAGTTGATGCAGGTAGTTTAACCCCTACGCTGCAAGATTTTGGGGTTTTCTTATAATTTCGGATATATTGCACCTACAATAGTATATCATATAACTTGAACAATTGTCAGATTAAATTCTTCGTATCCCCTTCATTTTATGTTTTCTATACAGAGGCCCTAATATTAGTAATGAAGCCTCCAATTCAGCTACCGATACAATTTCTAAACGAGCTCCGGACTTTTACCTTCACACCCGAAGTGTGAAATCATATTTGTGGGTGGTTTCAGTGTTCATAATGTCAATTTGATAAATAGCTCAATAATTTACGTCATATTGTGAATTACAATACAAAAGTTCTGGACGTTGAGGTCCAAGGAGCCCATCTCCTTGACCTGTTTCTTACTTCCCATCCAACACGGTGCTCCGTCGATGTTTACTCAGCTTGGCAACTCGGACTATTGACTAGTCAGCTCTAATTCCCCTACCACAATCATGGTAATTCCTAAAAGTGTTGGTTGGCAGTTAAACGTTTCTTCAAAATCACTGACTGGGATTTGTTTCCGTAGTGCCAATACCAACTCTGCCACTCTCTGTGACATAACAGTTATATGGGCGGGAATACATTTATTCATTCCTCATTCTACCAATTCGATAAATCCTAGGTCGAATATAAGGTTTAATGGGGAATGTTTGAATGCAATTAAACATAAAGAAGTCGCTTATAGAGCGTGCAGAGCTTCCCCAATTAAGTCACTTCTTCTGTTTCGAAGGCTCTACCGCCCAATGCAACCTCCTTCTCTGCGGCGCAGCCTGCCTCCAGTTTCTTGTGCTGAGGAGTTTTGCTGCCTTAACATTGTCTTCCCACCTTGACCATGGTTTGCCAACTGATCCTTTCCCATCTGGAAGTAGATTCAGGGCTTTTTTTACAAACTTTATATTAACTTCGTTCTCTGTGTGGGACAAATCTTGCGATCGATTTTTCGACTACTTCCCAATTCCCGGTGATCCTCAAATTTGGCACAAACCTTTGGTTCTGAAGACAATGCAATGTAGTATATTAAATTTTACGGTACATCCAATATGGCGGCCACCATAAAATGGCGAATATTTCTGGGGTCGAATCTTGCGATCGATTTTTCGGCCACTTCCCGATATCCGGTGATGCTTACGGTACATCCAGTATGGCGGCCACTATAAAATGGCGGATATTCCTGGGGTGGAATTTTGCGATTGCTTTTTCGGCCATTTCCCTATATCCTGTTATGCTCAAATTTGGGTCTGGAGACAATGCAATATAGTATATTCAATTTTATGGTACATCCAATATGACGGCCACCATAAAATGGCGGATTACCATTTTCTTTACAACCCCCCCCCCACATTGGTTTCAAATGAAAGAGTATGACGAGTAGAATATAGTAAGATATGTGGCGTCACATAAAGGATTATAAGTAGAAGCTTTAGAGTTGAAGAATACTTATATGCTTGCAAAGCAATAGGCATCGGGGGACTTGAAAAAAACTCATAATCTACCAGTACAAAGCCAGAAATATGTGTTTCGAGAAAATCGCCTTCAAAGATTTTTTTAGATACAGAAGTAATGCCTTACGGCGGTGCTGAGTGGGTTACAAACGTCACCGAAAGGGGTGGGGAGTTTAGTCAGTAGAAATTTGACACTGCCGCCTGAGTGCGGCTGAGAAATAAGATTCTCATACCATTGCTGGAAGTAAAAACTTCTGTTCCTTGGTAACTTCATCAATAAGAATTTCACTTCATCTACAACCCACAACTCTTGCTTTCATCTATAATGAAGAGGTGATAATAGAAAGAGCATTTCTAATCGCATCAAATCCTTCTTTACTCGAAACTGCTCCGTCTCTCTCGTTCCCGAGTAGGCTCATTGACTAAACGGAGGCATCTTTCTTCGGGGCTTGCGAAGTTTATAGGAGTAAATCCACTGTCCCGGACATATGTATCTTACACACCAGAAATCTGTCTTTCCTTTGGCTAAACCTCCGCACAAATTGTTTGCCCTCTCATACTTCTCCGCAGTTTATGTCAACTCCTGGAAACTTGCTCATGTTCAGCCTATGCCGAAAAAAGATAAAACAGCAACCCCTCTAACTGTTGCCCAATAGAAATTACTTCTATTGTCTCCAAAATCATGGAGAAAAGAAACGATAAAAACTTTATGGAATATCTGCTGGCCTTCTTATTAAACTTCTTCAGAACGAAGTACGCCATCATCGCCAACAAAACCTGCACTGACATTTATCAACTTCGCCTCCAATAGAGCTCGTTTATCTTAACTGGCGTTTCAAAAAGCACCTCATCGTGTCTTGACAACGTGCAAAATCACGTCATCAAACTCATTGGTGATGGCACTTTTTTGCACCTATTTAGAATCATAGAGCTAATCGAGGAATGTTACAGGCTTGACAACATTTTATTTCTATTGTCATAGCGACTGCCATAACGAAATTAATGCCCACTCGACTCATTCGCACGGACTGCAGTCCTCTTTCCTGCTCACACTGCGGTCCAGCAGTTCGTTCATAAACAAAACAACTCGACTGTGGAACAATCTACCTTTGTCGGCATTTCCCTACTTCATCACCCTCAGAACGCCAGCCTATACTATTCTCTTTATCCTAAAAAACATTACTATTTACACATTGAAACATTAGCTGAACGACATGTGATACAAAAGGTGATTCCAACGCTTGGTCTCTTCATATAGTAATTCAGTCGTTTTTGAGCTGCATGTAGCGAAGGACAATATCGTCAAAACATACGGGCGGCCACGTTCTCGATATTAAGAATAAGCGTATTCAGATGATCTTCCATGGTAGCTGATGTCAAAATCACTATGATATGAGTTGACTTTCTAACTCATTTTAAGCAAAATCTCTCTTAGATTTTCCCAAGCGCCCTGATTTCAAGAAATCTTCAACCAGCAACGCTATTCATTATCTGCCGACCAGTTCAGTTCATCGAGCAACGCCAGTGCTGTTCACTTGAAAACTAAGTTTACTGAAGTTTAGACGATTGATAGTGATTTCCGGAAGTGGACTTCAGAAACTGGACAACCAAAAATCTAATTCTGCTCATTTCAAATTATTGCATTTAACACATATCGCTAGATTTCACAAATGTTTCACCCATATATTTCTAATACGCTAAATCCGTCGTAAAAAGTAAACCTAAAATAAACGAAAAACTGAATTACTTTCCGAAAAATTCCAATATATAAAATAAACCAAAAATTACTTTTATAAAATGATATTTTGTTTAATAGACTTGAAAGAGATTTAAAGAGAGAAAAAACACCGCCATCAACATTCAAGCAACCTCCATTCAGAAAAACAATCAAACAAGACAGTCCAGGTCCGTCTCAACATCCTAAAGAGGTAAAATAAATTGTTAACTCGTCTACTTCTTATTTCATTTTGTGTTTTTAATTATTTTTAGGATCAAGTTTACGAAAGAGCAAACTTCATTTGTCCAATTTGTAATAAATCCTTTACAACTCTAGCTATACTTGAACCTCACGTTCATGAATGCTTAGAAAGAATAAAGAAAGAATAATTTAGAAATTGGAAAGAATAAAGGAAAATTGTTCTACACATTTTTAAGAATTAACAAAATTTTTATCTCAACGGCTGTTAGTCATTATATGTGAGATTTATATGTGAAATAAATATTTAACCTGTTTATATCTTATTAGTTGAAAATATTTTCAATAAACTAGACATCCTGTTTATTAACTATTTGACTGTGAATTACATAAAATTATACGGGTATTTCATTTTAAATCATCACAAAAAGTATTCTTTTAATTGTTGTCGAAACCGAATTACTCTATACAGTATAAAAAATTAATATTAAAATATATTAACTATTTTTGTAACAAATATATAATTTCTTTATGTTTAGATGAAAATTATTGTAGATTATAATAAAGGTACATGCAAAAATAAGTCTTGTTGTCTTTCTTTATTGTTCGAATGGCCTTTGCACATAAATATCGTCAGGGAGCTCTACACAACAACCAATTGAAATATTTTTCCATTAGGAGCTGTATTTAATTTCACGATTCAATGACTTGAATCGACAAAATTTATGTCGATTAATTTTGTTTTATATTTTCCATTACGATCATAGCAGCAGGAAACGAACTACTGCCATACAAAACCACAAATTTTTGAGGTGAAACTTTTTTAGTCGCGGTAGAGTAACTTTCTGCGTTTCGATATGGGACCGTCACGAAAAATGTACGGAATTGAGAGGAATTGACATAGTAGGCAGGCTGAGGGGAAGTATGCCAAATCCACTTTTCAGTTTTAATTAGGACAAAAGCTGGTTCTGTAGGAAAAATTTGCTTGGGGGAGGTTCGTTAGAGCAAGAACTGGTTGTGTTTGAGTTTGAGCAATAGGTGGTTTTGTTGCCGAACCCACTTTTGGGGGTTTAGTTAGAGCAGAAGATGGGGGGTTCTGTGGGGAAAATTAGCCTTTCGGGATTTTAGTATGAGCAAAAGGTGGTTTTGTTGCCAAACCACTGTTGGAATTTTAGTAAGGGCCCTGGTAGGAAAAATGTGCCTTTGGGTATTACCTTCCTCGAATGGCACTACAGCCCAACTCGAGCCTTGGCCTCTAGTCTTTTCCTCCAGTCCTCGATTTCTGGCAGAAGTTCTCTATTTCGATAAGTGGAGTAGTGTCTCCGCATCTGCTACAAACGCATCCTTCCATCTTTTCCTCGGCCTACCTACGGGTCTTTCTCCTTCGATGATGCCATTGAAGACCTTCTTTGCTGCTCTGTCTTCTGGCATGCGCTGGACGTGTCCAGCCCAGCAAAGTCTATTGATTTTTATGAACGTCACTAAGTCTATGTCGTCATAGATTTGATATAACTCGCTGTTATATCTGGGGGGTTATCCTCGAATGCGATTCGAAAGTCATGAAATTCGGAAATAAGAAAATGGTATCCCCCAATGCGAATTTTTCCGTCATCGGATTTCGGTCCGTAAGTAAAGCCATTGACGGATGCGCTGAACTTATTTGTTTTAAAATATTCTAAAAAATCTTTAAATGTTCTTGAAACAATTGTTTGCATCAAAATGTCAAATTAAGTTGATAAATGAAGTTGCTTGGCTCAATACGATGCGATCGCATTCAGCGTTACAAACACTAAATCGCATCGCAACTGGTTTCCGTTTGCTTCTCACATTCGGATCGCAATCCAGGATAACCCCCCTGACAAATTGGGCATATTTTGCTACTCAAAATCTTCCTTTCAAAGGAATTTAGCATGTCCTCTACCCTTTGTGTAAGCGTCTATGTTTCAATCCCGTAGCATATAAAAGGGCGAATTAATGTCTTATATAGCATTAACTTCGTCTTTCGATATATTGCTCGAGATTTCAGCAATTTACGGTGTGCGAAAAAGCATTTGTTTCCGAGTAGAATTCTCCTATGGGTGTTATAGTTTGAGCAAAAGAAGATTTTGTTGCCGAATCCTTTTTTGGGGGCTTAGTTAGTGCAAAAGGTGGTTCTGTGGGAAAAATTTGCATTTGGGGGTTTTAGATTGCCCAAAAGTGGTTTTGTTGCCAAATTCACTTTTGGGGTTTTTAGTAAGGGCCAAAGCTGGTTCTGCAGGAACAATTTGCATTGGGGATTTTAGTTTGAGCAAAAGATGATTTTGTGGCCGAATCCTTTTTTGGGGGTTTAGTCAGGGCAAAAGATGGTTCTCTGGGAAAAATTTGCCTTTGCTGGTTTTAGATTGGGCAAAGGTGGTTTTGTTGCCGAGCCTACTTTTGGGGGTTTAGTTAGGGCTTAAAGCAAAACATATTTTTAAACTTACTTTGCTGTAGACTGTGAAATCTGTTTGTTTCATATTGCTGCGAATGCTGTTGCTTTCAGGAGCAACTGGTCCGGCTGCAAATGCGTCGGCTTTAAAATACTTTGCTGTGAAATGCTTTCTGTTTGCTTTCAGTTTTTCAACTCTTTACATTTCGAAAGGTAGGTTGTTTCCATATTCTGGCTGGAGCAATAAAAACTTTACATTCAAAATTATTTTTTTACTTTTTAGTTCATTTTAAAATAAAAGCCTATTTTTTAGTTTTTTAAACTATTTTTGTTTGTCTACATTCAACGTGTACCGACAATGTGTTTGTATTTTGAAGTAATTGATGAAATCCGTCGTTTCTATTTAACGCTGCTTCTTTGATACTATTGAGGCCTCCGCATAAGAAACAAAAATTTTCAAAATCAGACTGATCAGACCAGAAATACTAAAAGTAAAAAACAAACATTTTATACTTTATTTTTTTATTATATCCATGGTCCTCTTCTTTTAAATATAAAACATTTTTAAAAAGAGAGAACACATATAAATCAAGAGAAACCAGTAATTTCGCAATTATATTAACAATAGATTCACTGAATTTCGTAACTGTATTTTCAATGACTTTTATTCGTCCTTTTTTACAAAATGATGTAATAAAAAAGCGTATAAAAATAGTTAAAAAATTATGTAAAACATCAAAGGAAGCATAGATTAAAAGATATAGATTTTAAGCGTGGGCCACATAGCATACGCGTTCCGAGTTCCGTCTTTCCATGTTCCGATGTTTACAGCCACAATGCGTCCGTTTCCATAGCATCCTTGATTTTATTGAAAAGTGAGGGCTTTTGCGATTTTTATTTATCTATCAAAAAGTTGGGTAACCTTTCCGTCAATCCGTTCAAAATTTGAAATTTGTTTATCTTCTCCGTTTCCGTGTTTTTATCGTTCCGTTCTGTTTTTGTTTATCTGGTCCAACAGTACTAAAGCATTGTAATCAACTTTGATAACAATCGAAACACGAAGAACGGAGGACGTGTGCTATGTTGCTCCTGCCAACTCTTGAGTTATGTGTCCAAATTCCCAAAGTGTCCCAAATTCCATGTTAGTCTACTACTATTCGGACAAGGTTAACAAACTAATATTTACTACGGGGTGTCCCGTCACAGCTTGTCAAACGGTTAATGGTAGATAGTAATTTTTTCAACTTGGGTTTACTAATGGAACAATATAAAATGAATCGAAAATAAATGTGGCACTCCAAGACTTCGGCCAGCGCAATGAAGGCGTTAGAGCCGCTAGAGATTCCTTCCAAATCATTAGATCAGATTGGCCACCTCAGATGATGATAAAGAACTTGTTGGTTCTCAGCATAATGGCAATACTTGGGAATTTTGGAGTTTATCTTGAAATATTACTGTTTCCTCAGTTCACATTTAGCCAGATATGGTAATGAAGGCAAAGGAAACCAATGGTCTTTGTCTTCAAAGATTTCGGGGGAAAATATTGAAATATAGGGAGGTAAGGTTTTGAAGAAGATGAAATTCTTGTAGTCGACAGCAGATCAAATGAATCTATCATATTCTTTCCGCTTTCCGCTTCTTACCGCTCCAGTCCTTTAGGTATGATGTAAAAATCATCTTGGGAGATCTACCCGAATACAGGCAGCTTGTCGGCACCCACAGCTTGCATGAGAACACTAATGACAATGGACAACGAGTTATAAGAGATGGCAGCAAGTAGGAACTATTCTATATTTGCACGTGAAAATATACATACAGCCATATGGATATCTCATGATGGAGCCACTCGCAACCAAATAGACCATTACAACGCAGAAAAGCTTTGTATCCGCGAATCAGGACCAAAGGAACGCAGCTGCCCTACGCAATGAAATTACCAGAATCACCTCCGTCCATGCGTTAGAACTCGCGATCAGTGAGCGAAGAGCAAGGCCTGGAGACGAGGTGATGGGCGTCGACGAGACTAAGTAATTATAGTAGTAAGCAAGTTTTTCGAAGAGTTTAGAGATTGATGATAGGATGGCAGTTATAGTGTAAGAGCTAGTGGCCTCGACAACATACCCATTTGAATGCAGCTGGAAATTTGCAAAATGTTAGTTTAGGCCCTCCCAAGGAAGAAATGACCGGTATTGCTAAACGGGGGCGGTGGGGTGAGCACCCTTAAATTTTTGAAAATGGCGTAAAAATTAAATTTTTTACTCATTTGAATGCAGCTGAAATTTTCAGGAATGATAGTTCGCACTATTCTAATAACGAAAATAAAATAGCCATACCGCTGAGGCGGTGGAAAGGAGGCGCCATACCGAGTCAAAGTTTACAGTTTTGGGGGAAATTGTCCTCATTAGTCCATTCAAAACGCGCGTTTGGGTGTCGAAACACAACACCGTTTTTAAGCTCTTACTTTTGCTATATGTTTTTTTGGTTGCTGATTACGAAAATCGGGGTCCCGCAGCCCTAAAGAATAGGTGTCACCCTTACAAATGCAAAAACACCCCTTTTTAGGGGTTTTTATATGCTTTTATTTAACTTGCAATGTTTGTTAGTTTGTTTAAATCAAATCTTGCAACTGAATTTTGACCCACTTTCATATAACCGATGAACTTCATATTTTCCACATATGTATAGTTCGCGTTACAATGCAACCTGACTATTTTGGAAGAAAATCAAGATCGCGGTTCCAAGATGACGGCCGATTTTTGCAATTGTGTTCCCTGACACCACGGCATGGGTATCAAATGAAGGGGCATGACAGGTAGAATACGATTAACTGTGTGGCGGCATTCCAAATTCAAAATGGCGGCCAACACAGAATAGCGGAAGACATAATAGACTAAAAAGTAGAAAACATAACCGATTAACTTCAAATTTCACACACATGCGTTGTTCACGTGGCAATGCAATCTGACCATTTTGTAAAATAATCAAGGAAGCGGTTCCAAAATGGTGGCCGTTTTTGCAATTGTGTTTCTCGACTCCTCGACATGGGCATCAAATGAAAGGGTATGACAGGTCGATTACAATTAGCTGGGTGGCGTCATTCCAAATTCAAAATGGCGGCCAACACCAAATGACGGAAATATAACCGATCAACTTAAAATTTTGCACACATTCGCAGTTCGGGTGATAAAGCAATGTGACCATTTTGTAAAAAAATCAAGATGAGGGTTCCAAGATGGCGGCCGATTTTTGATTTTGTGTTCCACCGAGCCCGCGACATGCATATCAAATAAAAGAGTATGACAGATAGAATACGGTAAGCTATATGGCATCATTTTAAATCTAATATGGCTATTGGATAGCTCGTTGGATAGCTCTTTTTGAGCTAAAAGTTACTATGGTTATTGGAGGTGGGTACCAAAATTTGCATTCTCCTTTATATGCAAAAAAAAATTTCATTCTTTTTCAAATTCAACTTTAATCTAGGGGTAGTTTTACTCCCTCAAGAGTTGATAATAATTTATTTTTGGTTGATAATACCTATTCAACCAAATTTCAAGCAAAAAGCAGAAAAAAAAATTACATATTTTTTGCAAATTTTTTTTATTTAAAGTTGATTTTCAAAATTGTAGGGGTAGTTTTAAACCCTTAGCGGCTCGAAAAAATTTATTTTTGCCTGACAATACGCATTCAATCGAATTTGAAGCATAAAGTTATTTACAATGTTTTTTTAATTTCAGTCGATTTAGGGGTGGTTTTAACCCTTAAGGACTATCCCTTATAATAAAATTCGGCTTTATTTGGTATAAATCAACCACTTTCGCAAACATATATTAAAAAAAGTGAGTTTCATTGGGTTATTTTTGATTATTATTGAAATTATGGCGAAAAACCCCCTAAAAAGGGGTGCTTTTGCTTTTGTAAGGGTGACGCCCATATTTTAGGGCTGATTTTCGTAATCAGCAACCCAAAAAACATATAGGAAAAGAGCTTCAAAACGGTGTTATGTTTCGACACCCAAACGCGCGTTTTGAATGGACTAATGAGTACAATTTCCCTCAAAACTGGAAACTTTGACTCGGTATGGCGCCTACTTTCCACCGCCTCAGCGGTATGGCTGTTTTATTTTCGTTATTAGAATAGTGCGAACTATCATTCCTGAAAATTTGAGCTGCATTCAAATGAGTAAAAAATTTAATTTTTACGCCATTTTCAAAAATTTAATGGTGCTCACCCCACCGTCCCCGTTTAGCAATACCGGTCATTTCTTCCTTGGGAGGACCTAATCTAACATTTTGCAAATTTCCAGCTGCATTCAAATGGGTATGTTGTCGAGGCCACTAGCTCTTAGACTATTATCTACAAAGTGCTTACCACATGATTTGTGGATTGGTGTGAGATAGGGATCTCTTCCAAATTGTAGGGAACTTTCCTCCTTGCTACAATGATTTATTAATAATAATGTGAAGAGGGAATAATAAGTGTTCTAAGCACAATTTCAAAAAACAGGGAGGAGATTATCAGGTCCTTGACCTTTAGCGACACCGAAGCTGTTAAAACCGGTCATTATGTTGTCAATTGACAGGGATCGATTGTTTATAAGTGATGTTTCGTTTGCGTTTCGGTCAGATTGGAGTATGCAGTACCAGAGTTCGGCCAGAAGACTTCACGAAACCTATCAGCAAACAGGTTGTTTCTTGGGGGCATGAGAAGGATGTGCTTCCATTTGTCATGCTTTTCGGATAGCCTGAGGTTTTGCGTTCAACAGTGGTATTCACGATCTGTGTTATTTGTGTTATCCGTGTTATTTCTGTTAAATCGAGAAAAAGTTTAACAAAATCGAGAAATTTTCCTTAGTAAATGACATTAGTATTTAGTAGGTATGGGGCCACCTTGTCCAGACAGTAGTGTCATATGAAATGGTTTCGATTTTAACAAATAACATCTGAAAAGGCGTGTTAATTCAACAACTCGAGATCGAAAATGGCACGTCATTTTTTTTCTTTTATTTGATTGATAGCTGTATTTGAAAGGTGCAAATTAATATAAAAAATAACACTTTAACATATTTAAAGGGGTCGCTCACGATCTGGTCTAATTTCGAAGATAACATTTTACGATTTCTCGACGTTTAACATAGATCATGAAGATCCCTAATATTAAACGAAATTCAGGCGCATGGAGACTATAATGCAAGGAGCTTAAACTCCATGTTGTCAATTTTCGTTTGATTAATGGTGGCGCTGGAGTCAAATGTACCTACCCCAAAAAACATGGCCGATTGTATTTATCCGGTTCATTGCCAAGTTCGTTTATTACTAATATATTTTATCTTTACAAAAAACCAGCTTCTAAATTCAATTTATATCAATTCGATTATTCGTAATTAATCAATTTTTGATGTTTCCAATGAATTTTATTAATTTCCAATGAATTTTTTTTCCATTTCGACTAACTTAATTCTAAACGAATCGTCGAAATACTTCTTGTGGGGTCCATCGGACAAAGGTGACATCTGTGGCCAAAAATGAACTAGAAGTTTAGTTTCTTCTACCTATGCATTTCCTGTAATTTTCTGCATAAGAGTTTAACCTCCTTGTATAGTTTCCATGTTCAGGCGTATCACAATTGATGTTTGAGGAGAGAAAATGCGTTGTTGACGACTGTCAAGTGACTATTTCAAGCGCTTGGTCATGGAGAATATACAAGGAGACAAAACTCTTATGGGGAAAATGACAGGAAATGGATGGGTAGAAGAAACTAAACCTCTAGTTCATTTTTGGCCACAGATGTCACCTTTGTCCGATGTACCCCACATGAAATTAATAAAAATTCATTGGAAACATCAAAAATTGATTAATTACGAATAATCGCATTGATATAAATTGAATTTAGAAGCTGGTAAACAGCTGTAAGCTGGTAAACGTAAAATATATTAGTAATAAACGAACTTTGCCATGAACCGGATAAATACAATCGGCCATGTTTTTTGGGGTACATTTGACTGCAGCGCCACCAATAATCAAACGAAAATTGACAACACGTAGTTTTGTCTCCTTGTATAGCCTCCATGCGCTTGATTTTGGTACATGGATCATTCCACATCAAAGCAACCAATTTAAAAATAATTTTGGACCTCACTACCTCCGATAGTTATATTTTTTTTATATTTGTTCTTCTGGTGAATAATAAGATATAAACAAATTTTCTGTTTTTTGGACTTCTAATTTTTTTTTATAAACTGGACTATAGCAAAATGTTAACTCCCTAATTTTTTTTTAAAAATAGTTTTTAGTGAGTAGCTTATGTTTGAAAAAAGTTTCGTAAAATTGGCTGTACGCTACCCCTAAAAACCACGCCCTAAAAACAAAAAAATCCGTTTTTGGCTAGTATTTCTTTTCGTATTTCGTTCATACTTTGAACCAACATTTATTGTAAACCGAGTCACTCAAGTTTCTGTTATTTATATCAAATAAAAGAATACACATTTACCTAAAAGATGAACCTACTTACGTTGCTCTACGATAATTAGTCTAAAAGTTATTTAAGTTTAAGTAAATTTAAAGAAAAGAAAAATTTGTTTTTTCATAAACACCCTGTAACTTAGTGGATAGTGGCGATAGCCCCCTCTCTAGAAATTTTTTTTCTCCAAATACATCCAGGAATCACCCTTGAAAATAGTAGCCACGTAGTCCAACAGAGGATTTATTGAACGTCTGATGACCTATACAACTTGCGAATGAGGGTATATGAATATTGTAAATCTTAAAAAAGGCGATATCTCATGAATGGCAATTCGTAAGGGAAAATGAATAATATCCTTTTTTGTAGATAATCGCATAACCTACAAACTTTGTGAACACTATTTTATGATAAGACTTACGGTTTGAGAGATATTAGCCCAAAACGGATTTTTTTTTTTAGGGGTAGCGTACAACCAATTTTACGAAACTTTTTTTTAGCATATTCTACTCACTAAAAACTATTTTTATTAAAAAAATTATTAACCTTTTGTTAAAGGTTTTCATTCAATTTTTGCTCTGACGACTGAACTATTATAAATTTTCACAAAATCGAAATTGGTAAATTTTTTTCAAATTTTATGTAATTTTGATGCGTAAAATTCATTTTTGATAAAATTAATTGCCGCTGACTGACTGTTTCTGAGTAATTCAATTTTAAAGTTGCATAATTACGTTTATTTCAAAAGTAAAAACCGCCATTTGAGATTTACATATTTAATGTATTTTTGATGCCTACTTTTAAATAAATAAATTATATAACAGAAAATAAATATTTAATCCAAGTATTGGCTGCTTTACAAAAAAAGCACTAATTCATGTTGCGCCTTTTTTTTGGTAAAGCAGGCAAAATTTGAATGAAACATTTATTTTATTTTATATATTTTATTTATTTAAAATCATACATCAAAATTCATTTATCTAAATTTCACAAAAAACGGAGGGGAAATATGGCTGTTTCCACCTTTGAAATAAACGAAATTATGCAACTTTGAAATTGCATAACTCAGAAACAGGCACTTAATTTTATCAAAAATGAATTCTACGCATCAAAATGCATAAAATTTGAAAATATCAAAAAAATCGGAGGTGAGATATGGCGATTTTCACGTTCGAAATAAGTGAAATTTGGCAACTTTGAAATTGCATAACTCAGAAAGGGTGCTTTAGCGGCAATTAATTTTTTCAGAAATGGATTCTAGGCACCAAAATACATAAAATTTGAAAATTTCAAAAAAAATCGGAGGTGGGGGCAGTTATACTATACATTTACGAAATTTTTTTTTAAATATCTCAAAATAATAGCGGAAGCTACGCCCACAGCAATCCCTAAACTTAAAATTTTTTTAGCTCCAAAATAAAGATTCACCGCGCCAATTTTTGAAGAACATACATCTACTAAACAGAAAACAATTTTTAGTTTTTTACAAGTCTTGAATAGGTGCAAGTCGTGCTTTAAATCCAATTATAGCTATGTTATCTGCGTAGGCTAGTATGTACAAGTATATGAATGGTTCTTGTGAAGAGGCTATTTGCTCCATTAAGTTCTACTTCCCTCATTATTAACTTTCAGAGCAATGTTGCAGAGTGATCCTTGAGGGAAGTTTATTGGTAGTGTAGTCTACAAAAAGAAGATGTACGCGGTCTTTCAAAAAATATGGGTTGTCTGTAAAGTTGGTTTACGATCGAAGTTTACGTGACAACGTCTTATTTGTTGTATAATTTTATTAAAACAAAGGATTAAATGAAGTTCAAAATTTTATTAAATTTATAAATCACGTATTTCATTTTAGTTAGTTTTATACAATACAATACAATACATACATAAATTTGCAATACCTTTAATTTACATAATCTTCACCGAAACTCACCTTTTTCTAATCTTGGTTATTCTGTTAATGATAGGACGATGATAAGAGAAATATGAAATGAAAGGAAGTGTTTCTGCTGTGATGTGCCTCCCGAAAGTCAAGTCGATGGTTGTTCCTTTTAACGTAGTTGACTTGGAAACATTTGATAAGCAGTCAAGATTAAACGTTTCTTTTATAAATTTGAGAAACCCGTCATTAGTCTTCAAGTTCTTGTTGAAATCACCACACAGAAGAATCGGTATATTCGAATCAACTTGAAGGTACGGGGGCACGTATTGGGTGTTGTGAACGTACGGACCGAGTGCTTGCCATAGTAACATTCCAATTTCCTGCATGCTAGCTCCTGGATGAATATATACTGCGCCGAGCATTAATTTGAAGGTAGTATCAGCGGTAAAGCAAGTAACTTCAGTCAAGCACACGTCACCCGAGGTTTTGATGTGACGAGCTGCGTCTGTGATCGCAAGTTGCACCATTTTGGCGCTAGATGTCGATGATAATCTACGATAGATTGCCACTCCCCCAGCAGCGTTGGTATCTGAGTCAGTGCGATTATTATTCCTGGATACGCACTCATAATTGTTGATTGGAACTGGTTCACAATTGTCTCGCATCCACGTTTCAGTCAATACTAAATAGTCAGACCTTGGTATCACTGTATCCGTTTCCATGTCCCCAGAGTGGGCGCTTAAACTCTGACAGTTGATGTTTATTACGATTGTTTGTCCTGCTTCGGTAGCGTCATCACAGAACTTCACTGCTTTTTTGGAGATTGTGTTGAGAAGATGTTCACTAAGTCGACTGTATTCAGTGCGAATTTCTCGCGTAGTTTGTGAGTCGTTTCCTTGTCGACCATGTTTGAAGTTGAAGCGAGAATCCTTGTCCGTGATAATGTACAAGCCGTCGATACTTGTTACGCGACTCATGGTCACATACACTAATTGTTGTGGTTGCTTGGGAGAGTACTTATAAACGATGACTTCAAATGTCCCACCTTGAGACTTGTGGATCGTAATGGCACAAGCAGGCACGCAGGGGAACTGCTTTCGTTTGCATTTTACTGTTTTCGACAAAGTAATGTTTACGATTTTTTTGTATACCGGTACCCAATCTTCGGACAAAGTGTTTGGTTTGCTGCGTACATGAGGTCGACATTTAATTTTGGCATTGGCACCCGTACTTTTGTCTGGAAACTCGAACCAAAGTGTGATGATATCATCTTCGGGTGGTGTTAAAGTTGTGCTTGTCGATGGACCTGCTGCGGCCGCATGGTCATCTGCGTTGGCCGGTTGACGTTCGATGTGTCGCAAGGTTCCAATAGCCCCGTTAACCAATCCTTCCGAAACATCGATGTTAGACGTAATCATGTAAGGATATCCTTCTGCTAATGGTAACATGTATGGCAATCCGTCCGGCTCTGCAATCGACATCTTGTGAAGTTGTCCTTGGTATTGGTGCCTCTCAGCATTACTTGAATATCCGAGCATAATATCAGTGGTGATAAAGTTGTGTGCGTTGCTAATTGCACTACGATTGTAAGAATCAACTTCTTCGTTGCTGTAATACAACCGAACAGCGTCGGGAACGTTTTCTCTGCACCAGGATGCACTCTTGTGCCTAGACTCAATAAGTGCTATCTTATTGTCACTTAGTTTGAGTCCATTTCCAATTTTAGTGAGAATCGTGGAAAACAGCTCATCCGTTTGTCGTACAACACGCACCAGTGGAAAGTAGTTGATGCTTTGCCACAATGGAATCTCTCTCTCATCGTTGGTTGGAGCTTTGAAACACGGAAGGGCACGTACCGGTGGTAGTTGCCTAAAATCTCCGCATAAGATCACATGAATCCCTCCAAATGGTTCCTCAAACCTTCCGGTAATCTGTTGCAGACGATAATTGACTTTATTGAGTAAAGCCGCACTCAGCATGCTGATCTCGTCGATGAAAACAACTCTCACGCCAACGAACATATTTCTATAGGTTTGCAGCGTTTCAGTAGATAGATTTGTTGTAACTCTAGAAGTTGTGAGACGAAACGCTGAGTGAACTGTTGTTCCATTTAGAGGGACTGCTGCTTTACCAGTGCTCGCACAAGCTAAGTAGGCGTTGTTAAGAGAGTTGTGATTTTGAGTGTAACGGTTGTACGTCTCCATCAGGCACTTCAATGAATAAGTTTTGCCACAACCGGCTGGTCCAGTCAAGAAAATTTGTAGTGCGTCTACCATCTCATCTCCGCAGCCATGTAAACGATGTATAACCTCAAGAATCAACTCACGTTGTTCGGGGTTAGTAGTTCGTATGAGCTCACAATATTTTAGTTTCGTCATCACATTGCTACGTTTCTTTACAACCGAAAATCCTTCTCGCGGGATGATTTGATTAACGTCATCGTTATTTTCGGCACCGTCTCTTCCTAACAACTGTTCGACAAATATTCTTCTTGACTCTGTTTCCGGTGGTTCTGTGTTGTCTGAATTTTGCAGAATCATCATTGCTTCAAGCTCTTGCATCACATTGTCGATGTTAAGATTGTCCTCGTACAGTTGACGACATGATTGTATCCTTGTTGTCCTTGAATAACTACAAATTTATGGCAATCTACAATGTCAACTATTTCATTGCGGAAGGGCAGGTACAGCAGTACCATCTCACGTTGATAATTGACAGTTTCATCTATTTCGTAGCGCCTGTATCGTATGACTCGTCCAATCTGTCGTCTGCGATATCCTCTTGATGTTGTTCTTCCCTCGGTCACCGGTTCTGAACTGTTATCTTCATGCACATCGACGTTCATTCATTGTCGATGAAATCACGAGAGTTAGCATACCATGAAGCAAACTCGGCCAAATATACTGATTCCAAAGATGGAGGTCGTTCTTCATATCGCTGAATCATGTTTTTGGTCCACACGTCTATACTGTCAGCTTCGATTCCTTCGCCATCCATTTGTAGTCGACGTTTGCGGCAACGTTGTCTTTCTGATGGCCACACTGTTGGTATGTACACAACTTGACGGCTTGTTTCGCACATCGGTTGCCGTAATAAATACCATGCTGCTTCTTGGGCCGACATTTCAACTGCATTAAGAAGTTTGACACTCAATGCTTTCAATTGGCCCGTGTAGTCCCGTTCAGGGTGCTCTTGCATCATCTTCGTCAGCTCACGATTCAAGTTACCCATTCCACGAGCCGATTTGTTCACGTACTCCACGACGTACTGTGCGCAGCTGTAATCATCCAAGACAAACTGGATATCGATGTTGGAATTAATTTCACCAGCGAGGTAAGGGTTGAAAGTGTTTGTCATAAGTTGGTCGAAGTTGCGTCTGAACAACATAGTTGGCCTGCGCAAAGATGAACGCACTACGTCGAGGTATGCATCGATCGTCAAACCATGTTCCCCCAGAAAGTCGTCCATGCTAGCGTATGTACGTTCGCCGAGACAGGTTCGGAGCTCCTTGGCTTTTTTTCGGAATGCTAGGCGGCGTCCATCAGTTTGAGGCATTGGAACCAACACACGGATAGTGAGCATTGGCCAGTACGGAATCCCAAATCTACATGTCGTCTCGCCTCGCTTCGTGCAGGTGAAAGTGTGCTTGTGTTTTTGATTGGCGTAGATGGCATCGGTGGGCACGTCTTCTTTGGCGACGGAACTCAGCTTCTCCACAAGCTCGATGGTCTTCGGCATATTTTCCGAAACGGTCTCACGTGGATCGTCATGCAGCCATAGTAAAATGTGAGCGTGGGGACTTCCTCGATGCTGGAACTCAATACGAAGAAAATAATCCTTAACGAAGTACTGGCCAAAGGGATTGTACGACTTTTTTGCTTTCAGCATTCTCATCAATGTACCAACGAGTTTGTGGAAATATATGCAGCACGTAACTGGATCGTCACTCACTAAGTTTCACCGCTCTGATATGTTCAGATCTTCTGCGACTTTACCATGATATTTGTTACTCAATTTTAGGAGTAAGTTCAATAATATTAACCAGCGTACTTCGTTTGCACTTAGAGTGAGGAAGATGGTTGGTTTACCCAGTTGACGGAGCATTGCAAAGAGATCTCGTTTGCGAGAGGCCCAGTACTGGACGGAGTTTGGCACTGATTTCATGAATGCTAGGTTTTGTACAACAAATTCTTTGAGAAATTCCGGGTCCTCTAACATCCGTCGAGTTACGTTCTCTGTAATCGGCACTTTTCGGAATGTGCTGTAAATCCCATCCACCATACGTAGCCTTAGAATCTTCATAGCAACGTACAAAATTTTTTGAGGTGTGGCTCCACGTCTGTCACGACGTCGTATTTCACTGGTCGCCATCATGTATGGTGTTACCGAAACTTGCATGTTGAAACGACGTGGCTCTCCATAGTAAATTGCAGGGAATGATAGTTCTTCAGCATGTCGGTCATAAATTATGTTGAGGGGCGTTGCCCGATGTCCTGGTGCGATGTCGAAATGATCCTCTTCGTTCCACAGTAGTGTATGCTGTCTTGAAGCAAGAATTTCAGACTCAGGTGTATATTCGGTGGAGATTGCTTCGATACGATGAGCAGGATCATCCTGAAGATCTTCCTCTGATGGTATTGTAAGCTGCAGTCTTGATAAATCTACTTTGATACCGTACAATCGATATAGACTTGAATTCTGAAGAACATCCAACCACTCTTTGATCGTACGTTTAGACATGTACCCGCTGATGTAATTCGTTTTGTGTGCAAGATTCCTCTTGATGTTAATATTGATAACGTCGTCCTCATCCAATCGCCGGGGCAAGCATTTCACCATGTCTTGTACGTTGACTGGAATGTTGATGACTTGTCCAATGATTCCATAAGAGAAATTATGACGCAGTCGACGTACTTGCATGAATGGCAGACGTGGCGAGATCAACCGTTCGCTGATTGGATCCAATGGCGGTAGACCTCGAGGTATCTCAGGATATGAGAAACCGTTTAACTTTGCCAGAGTCGGAAGCTTGGATTTATTCAGGGAATGTTTACAGGTGTTGCAAACCAATGTGTAATCCTCGTTGCGTACTTGCCGACAGTTGTGTTGCAGTGATGGGATGAAGATCATTCTTGCACCACAACCTGTCACAAACTGAGCAAGCGTGGCCAAAATCGTTGTCCAGAAAAATAGATTTAAATCTCTTTACTGACGAAGACCATTTGGTATACCACGTAGATTGTATCTCTTGTATCTGTTGAGCTGCTGATTGGTTGGATGAAGTACTCGGTTGTACAGCAGTTTCAGCTAATGCAGTTCTACGCTGTCGAAATGCACGTTGTCGCTGAGCGTTAGTTTGAGCAACACCTGTACTCGCCGACGGGACAGAAGAGGACACCGTAGTTGACTCCAACAAGTGTACCTGTTCCACTGTTGATTCGTTGGATGGAGTACTCGGTTGTCGAACAATCCGAGCTGGTTCAGCTTTTCGCTTTCGAGATACACGTTGTTGCTGAGCGTTAGTTTGGCCAACACTTATACTCGCCGACGGGACAGAAGAGGACACCGTAGTTGACTCCAACGAATCGTTGGCAAGAGCTAACTCAGCAGCTTTACGTAGCCGGAACCTGCGCTGCCTCTCGGCATTTGCTTTTGCTAAGGCTATTTTCTGTTCTGGTGTTGTTTTTGCTGCTTGACGTTTCACGTAGTCACGTTGATACTGAGCATTTTTGGCAGCGCGTGTTGTGTTTGGTACTGCGAAAGGTGTTGCAGACGTTGACGGCACATTCTCCTCGGTCTCCATAGTTGTATTGGACGTTGAGGGTATTTGCACATCTCGATCCATCGTGTTTTAATATTTCCTAGGTAAAACGAAACATATATGCGACATATTTTTTTTTTTGCTGCTTGACGTTTCATGTACTCACGTTGATACTGATTTCTAATACATAAATTCAATTTAAACAATTGTTTTTGACGTTGTCACGCAAACTTCGATCGTAAACCGACTTTACAGACTCCCGGGTCTATCAATTTATAACTCTCTCAAGTGCTGCGCGCGCACCTGCTCACGTTACGTTACTTCCATATTCGTAAATGACTCCCGGGTCTATCAATTTATAAGACGTAGTCACGTCAAAAGTAAGGTGAATTTTCAAATTTCGCGGGCTACGTACATTTTTGAAGTGAAACTTCTTTCAATATGGGGAGTAAAGTGGTTTAATTATGTCACACTTTCTGTAACATTTTTTTTCGACGAAGTGCGCATGCCAGATTTTGTTCTGCTTGTTGTTTTTATATCACCAAGCAACGAAAAAATAATAAGTTGACCACGTGCGTGGGGATGCATGCATATAGATACAGACTTGACAGTGGCTTGTTTTTCGATTGATTACACAGGCCGACAAAATTTAACAAAAGTCCAGACCCAGAGACCAGACCTAACATACCCGAAGGATTTTGATGCGCTGAATCCGAATCCGTGTTCAGAATGGCTCCTACACGTCTGTTTTTCGAGATATCCTAACCTAAAAGTGCAAAAAACGCTGAAAGAATTCTGCCCGAGACCAGACCATGTTGATCTTGTGTTTTTGGGGTCGCTGATTCCGAATCCGAGGTCTAATTCACCCCATAAGGTCAGAATTTTTCGTAAGCTCAAAAAACAACCCCTAAAAACCACCCCTACCAAACCATAACCAGGCTAACCCACCTGACCTTGGGAACAGGGAGTTAATAGATTATTTCTTTTGAAATAAGTCCTATTTTTATTCAAATTGGATCCCACAATACTAGCGAGCTTACTTACCCACCCCCAACACCTCTAATACCTACCTACCTATTTTTTCGATTTTTTTTGTAGTTGGGTTAATACACTAAAGTGTAAAACTTCAAATAGCAAATAAAGTGTAAAACTTCAAATAGCGATATTTTGGTGAAAAAAAAAGATATTTCAAAAAATCCAAATAGGTTTAAAAGGGACAGGGTGGTACTTTCAATTGCCATACAACATTTTTTGATTATAATTTTTTCCCTTACGTCAAGTAACCTCAAAAACTGCTAAAAACGCGTTTTTTGCACTTTTAGGTTAGGATATCTCGAAAACCAGATGTGTAGGAGCCATTCTGAACACGGATTCGGATTCAGCGCATCAAAATTCTTCGGGTACGATAGGTCTAGTCTCTGGGTTAAAAATGTGTAGGCCTGTGTTACTATTTAGTCGTAAATACAAGAAGAAGTAGTCGTAGTGGAAAATATCTTATCATTTGCAGTAAACCTGCAAAAAAAATTATATGCTGCAGTACACATAGAAGAAGTGAAACTTCAGATCGTGGGGGGGGGGGGGGGGGAAGATATCCAGAGGACAGGTGGAAAAAAGGTCCGGACTCATAAGGACAAGTGGGAAAAAAAGCAAAATCCAACGGAAAAGTGGAAAAAAGGAAGCAAAATTATTAATTCCAGAAACAAATACAATTTACAGTTTCACGTTCAGGTTCACTGTAGAATTTTTTATAAACATCTGAACGTGAAACTGTAAATTGTATTTGTTTCTGGAATTAATAATTTTGCTTCCTTTTTTTCCACTTTTCCGTCGTATTTTGATTTTTTTCCCACTAGTCCTTATGAGTCCGGACCTTTTTTCCACTTGTCCTCTGGATATCTCCCTCCGCCAGGAGCTGAAGTTTCACTTCTTCTATGTGTACTGCAGCACATAATTTTTTTTATTTTGTTATATTGATATACATTCCCCTGAAGTATGATAAAATATTCAGCTGTATTCATTGTTTACTTTGTCTGTGGCAGCCGCTAAGGTTAGACATGTTTTGCGTGTTCGGCAATTTTTTGCTGTCGAATAAAATGGATCAAAGAAATTGCATCAAATTTTGTGTAAAAAATGGAATTAAGTGCTCTAAAACTCTTGAAATGTTGACAGTGGCATACGGTGAGTGTACTCTGAGTCAAAAAAATGTGTATAAGTATAAGTGGTACAAGCTGTTTCAAGAAGGCCGAGAAGATGTCAATGGGCATATTCACACGTTGCCATAAGTGTGGTGAGTAAAGCCGGTTTTATTCAACTCCTAGCAACTCACACGGGGCGTACATTATGGATAGTAAATTTGAATGCTATACAGGAACATTTAAATGTATTGCAAATTAAATTTACTTGTTAGAGAAAAACAGAGCGAAAGAATGCAAGAGATAGAAGTAACTTTTTATATGTGTGCTAGTTTTCACGCGTTTGGTTTTGCGTGAAAAATGTTTCGATAAGTTCTTCCGCTCCCTTCCCTCTCTCTTCTATAAACCCGGTTTTAGGCGCCATGAATATGCACTGTGTGAATAGGCCCAATGACGAACCTCGCCGATGAAAATGTTGAGAAAGTGAAGAAAATTGTTATGGAGAATCGTCGAATCACTATTAGAGAAATTGCTGAGGATGTCGGCATATCGGTTGGCTCATGCCATGCAATTTTTTCGGAAATTTTGGGCATGAAGCGTGTGGCAGCGAAGTTCGTTCCAAAATTGCTGAATTTTGATCAAAAATACCGTCGCATGAGCCTCGCTCAGGAACTGTTGAATGACGTCAACGACGATCCAGATTTGCTTAACAGGGTCATAACTGGTGACGAATCATGGGTGTATGGTTATAACATCGAAACTCCATTTTTTACACAAAATTTGATGCAAATTCATCCATTTTTTCGACAGCAAAAAATCGCCGAACACGTAAAACACGTCTAACCTTGGCGGCTGCCAGACAAAGTAAACAATACAGCTGAATATTTTATCACACTTCAGGGGCAAGTATACCAACATAACAAAATAAAAAAATCGATAATCGAATGTACGTAGCCCGCGAAATTTGAAAATTCACCTTACTTTTTGAACAGATCTCGTATATCAATTTCTTCCCCGAATTTTTCACGAATTTGTCTCATTATGAAAATCTACTCTGTTGTTTCCTGCTTTTTCTTTCGCTTTTCATCAAACAGTCGAACGGATGTAAAATCGAAAAAGAAGTAGTTTGATTCTCGATTATAGTAAATTGAGTCGATTGCAGTGGATCACAGTTCACGATTTCATTTAGATGGTCGAATGCGTGTGCTGTAATTATTTTATTTTATAACAAAAATAACTGTCTTAAAGTAACATTGACATTAAATTTCCCTCCAACAATTCATAAAAATGTCAATTACAATGTCAATAGGTTTTATCGATTCGATTTGTTTCACAATCGAATCAGCTCGTTTGGTGAATCGAATTTTGGACTAGAGGCCGTGTTCGTTGGGTTCAACAACGTGCTTAGTCTATAGTTTTTGCACAACTTCTCGCCACCATTTTTCAAGCCTTCTGTGGATATATACCTTTCTAAACCAAATTTCTGCTCCAAGTTACTTGGATCACGATATTTTATTCGTGAGCCACAGCTTTTCTGTTGATTCCTTTCAAGTGACAACTTTGACTTATCGTGATTTCTCTAATGATGATCGTGTCAGTGCCGCGGCACCCTTATGCACAGACTGTGCATTTGCGCTGGGCGGCACTTGGTAAGGGCGGCATTTTGGCGAGCGAAGCGACCGAAAAATTTGTAAAATATATGTATTTTATAAATATGCCGAGCCGACAGCAAGGGCGGTGTGCTGTATAGTATATGTGGATATTAGAAATAAAACTGCTGGAGTTTTCGATTATTAACTTTATTGCAGACGACTGTTCGCGTCGCCGGTCGAGTACAAAAAGGGAAGAGAACTTACATGCTACCGATTTAGTGTTGCCATAACAATCTTTTTATTCTTTACATTAACTTGGTTCTATGTGGAGATTTAGTACTGCCACATCATTCCCCCCTTATTAAAAAAAATTAACTTATATATTTCTAAAGTATACATTCATATATAAAGCAATTAAATTCAAAATATATTTAAAGAAATAAAATTTATAAATATATTCATAAATAAGCTAATAAAATTTATAATATACATTTGTGCTTTATATTTAATTAAATCCATATTATTTTTGTTGTACATTTATAAAGAAAGGAAATTCATAATATATTCATAAATAAACTAATAAAATTTCTAATGTACATTTACTTGATATTTAATTACATCCATAGTATATTTTCTGTATATTTATAAAGAAATAAAATTCCTAATATATTCATAATTAATCTATACTAAAATTCATAATATATATTTACTTTATCTTTAATTAAATCCATTATAAACAGAAACTAACTTTCTTTTTGTATGCACTCCTAGTTTTCATGTCTACATCTGCAAGTACTTTTTCATCTAAAACGTAAGCAGGCTTTAATCTGTCTATTGAAATTACTTGTATTTTGTCATTCTTCTGTATTTTAAAATACTTATCGTGTTTTGAAAGGACCTTGTACGGACCTTCATATGGTGCATTTAAAGTTTTTTTTATCGACTTCTCGTCGTATAAATACATGAGTGCAATTTTCCATGCCTTTTGGGATGAAGATATTACTTTGCTTGCGAGTCTTTTTTATCTGTGGTTTGATTTTGCTGATTGTTTCTTGTAATTCTCTAGCAGTGGTGTTAGTAATTGCTGAGTTTAAATTGTCTGTCGCTAGAAATTCACCCGGCAAACGTAGTGCTTGCCCATAGAGCAGGAAGGCGGGAGAAGTGTCTAAACTTTCGATTAAAGCGGACCGTATACCTAAAAGTATCCAAGGGAGTGAATAGTACCATTTTTGGGGTTCCTCTAGCGCTTTGATTGCCGTTTTTAGTTGACGGTGAAATCTTTCTACGAAACCATTTGCCTGGGGATGGTATGTGGTAGTCTTTATGTGATGATTGCCTAGAATATGTGACATCTCACGGAATAGGGATGACGTAAATTGAGTTCCTTGGTCCGTTGTTACAAAATGCGGGACACCAAAACGTGCTATCCATTGATGTAGAAAGGTTTGTGCAACATTTTGGGCCGAAATATTTTTAAGAGGTACTGCTTCTGGCCAATAGCAAAAACGATCTTTAATGGTTAAGAGGTAAGTATAACCATTGGAAGGAGGTAAAGGGCCTACTAAGTCCATGTGTATGTGGTAAAATCTACCTTTTGGAATTTCAAAAGAGCCATAAGGCGATACTCTGTGACGAGTCACCTTACATTTCTGGCATTTTATGCATGTTTTTGCCCATAGGTTAATTTCCTTATTCATACGTGGCCAAAAATATTTAGAAGCAATTAACTTGCGAGTGTTTCTTATACCGGGATGAGATAAATTGTGGAGTTTATCGAATATTGCCCTTCTTAAGCTTTCAGGTACGTATTGAGGTGCCCGTATAACCTCATAGAAAATAACTATACATACACTTTGATTCACACTATAGTAATTTAAGGTAGTTTATATAGAAAACTAGATTGTAGTCATGTATATAGATATGAGTCAGTAGGCCTAGTTATGATAATATGTAATAGTATATAAGGATAGTATATAAGAATCCCTACTATAAATACAAGGGAACTTTGTATGAAAATTACAGTCACTGTTCAATACTCAACGACTACAGGGCGCTAAATGGGCTTTAGCTCTACGCTCTGTCGCTGAGGAACAATTAATAAAATAAACGGTCTCCAAATAAAATAACTGTTTTATTTAAATCCTCGAGTCAAACCCTGCGAATCCCATATTGAAGCATTACATGGCGATCCTGCACGACAAGAACCTGGAGGAAAAATTTAAAGATCCGAAGACTGAACCAAGCATACGATAAAGGATATGCAAAATAAATAATGTTTACAGCAAAAAAAGATGCGCGTTTTTTCTTGTAATAGTCAAAAAAAAAAAACAACAACAAACTAAAATATAGATACACATATGGGATAAGATAGTGCAATAGTAAGAGCACAACAGTATTAAGTCAAGGAGAGATGCCAGAGCATGAGGCGGTAGAAATTTTGAAAGAACTCCATAAAATAAAAGCGAAGGTAAAAAAGGCGCCATATAAACTAAGAACGGCGGAGAGATTATTAAGAAGAAGAGTTGAGTTAAATGAACTAGAACTACGAATTAACGTTGTAGAAAGCAGTGAGGATACACTGACAGAATTTAGAGCAGTGTACGAGGAAGTAGGTGAAATAATAAAGTTCCAGTTGAGCGAGGTATCGACTGAGGAGAAGGAAACAAGCTCGGAAGAAGAGCAAGATAGCTTGAGTAATAGAGCTTTAGAGGCTTCCAACTCAATTATCGATTTGAATAGACAGGAAACCAGCAATATGGGAACTCTAGATCCATTCCAAATTTTAAAATTGTTACCTACTTTTGACGGTGAAGAGAAGGAGCTGACCAACTTCATCAATATCGTTGAAATTATAGGAGAGACATTAAAAGATGATCCGGAGAGAGAGAAATTGGTGCAATTGGTGCTGAAAGCACGTATCACAGAAAAGGTTAGAATAAAGATTGGAGCAAGTACTCCGCAAGGCATAGATGGTTTCAAAAAATTGTTCGAGACGCATTTTAAGGTGAAACGCAATCCCTTAAGTATACAAAATAAGTTGTCAAGGATTCAACAAGGAGATCAAGCAGTTCAAAGCTTTGCGACAAGGGTACAAAATCTAATAGCACAGCTGAATGACGTACAAATAACGGAACATGGCGAAGATAGTCGAAAGCTGATTAATGCTCTTAACGACAAATCGGGACTGAATGCTTTTCAGGCAGGTCTAAATGAACCCTATAAGACAGCAGTATTTGCAGCGATGCCAGAAACTTTAGGTAAGGCTGTGAAAATAGCTACTGAAATAGAAGCAGTGAATGATACTAACAAACAGTTCTATCATGGTAGCGCTCCAAGAAGGAGAAGCGCGAACGAAGAATTTTACAGAAACAACTGGCAGAGCAATCGCAATAATAAGTTTCAAAGTGGATCTTTAGGAAATCAGAGATTCAATAGGAACAGGGAAGATGATAGTCAAAATTATAGTTATAGAGGAACTGCAAACTTCAATAAAAGGAATTCTGCGGAACCAGCAAGAAATAATCCCAATGACAAGCGAGAAAGGCAGGGCAATGTACAAGGACACTATGCGCAACAACGGTATAACAGAGGTTATAACTCAAACAATTACCCAAGAAGAATCAATATACTCGATTCGGGAAACGAACAAACCGCCCCCGAAGCTCATCGTTCGAGGGACGAAGAATATTAGATGAGAATACGAGGTCCAGAAATGCAAAGATGTTTTCATATAACTTTCAGCGTGTCAATAACTATATAACTGCTAAAATAATAGGCATGGATAAGCCGGTAAAATTTTTGATAGATTCAGGAGCAGACATATCAATAATCAAAAGAAACTTGATAAACAATAATCAAATTGATAGGTACGATATATGCAAATTAATAGGCATTACAGAAAGTGATACGTACACAATAGGAGTGCTTGAAACGAAAATTTTGATTGAAGGAGAAGAAATTAAGCAGAGACTGCACGTAGTATCTGATGACTTAGCTATTGGTACGGATGCAATATTAGGAAGAGACTTTTTGTACGAAAATAAGTGCAAACTTGATTTTGAGATATTCACACTAACAATTGTAGTAAAGGATCGGAATATCATAGTGCCAATTACCACTTATGTACCTCGACAGGACACCATAACGATTCCAGCAAGATCACAAATCCTACAAGCTGTCAATCAGCAAATTAAGGAAGATAGCACTGCCCTAAGCCAACAAATTCAGGATGGAGTCTTCATTGCTAATTCATTGATTCCTTCAAAAGAGATAGCACATCTAAAACTACTTAACGTACACGAGAAAGAAGTTAATATTAAATTACCAGAGATGAAAATATTGCCGTTAAGAAATTACAATATTATAGACCCAAGGGAAAAGCAAAGAGGGATAAGACGGGAAAATCGAAAAGGGAAGATAGTGACGGGAGTGAATCAGATGATGATAACAAGAAGTGAAAGGGCAAAAAGGGAAAAGAGAAAGGTAAGAAAGACCAGAAAGAGAAGGAACCAAAAGAGAAGAAAGAGAAGGCATCAAAAGAGAAGAAAGAGAAGGGGCCAAAAGAGAAGAAATAGAAGGAGCCAAAAGAGAAGAAAGAGATGGAAACAAAAGAAAAGAAAGAGAAGAAAGATAATGCTACTAATGGAAAAGATGAACACCTAATTATGAGGTCGAGTAAAGAAAAGAGCTTAGTGAAAATCCGCAAGCAAACTGCGAGTTACTTCTGGAGAAGCTAATGCTATAAAATTTGAACTCCCAAATGATGAGAATTTTAAAAAAAAATAAATAATGAAGAAATAATGAGAGAAAATAAGTATAGAATAATTAATGAGAATATATAGCAAGATGCATAAAAATTACAATAAAAGATAATCAAATTGAAGAAATACACAAGAATACAATAAAGAGGACGTAAAAATATAAACCAAGGAAAATGATAAAGAAGATGAAGAATGAATATGTAATATGAAAAATTTTACCTTAAAAGGTAAGGGAAAATTTTTCTCGTGAACCGTTGGGGGTGAGGTGCCCGTATAACCTCATAGAAAATAACTATACATACACTTTGATTCACACTATAGTAATTTAAGGTAGTTTATATAGAAAACTAGATTGTAGTCATGTATATAGATATGAGTCAGTAGGCCTAGTTATGATAATATGTAATAGTATATAAGGATAGTATATAAGAATCCCTACTATAAATACAAGGGAACTTTGTATGAAAATTACAGTCACTGTTCAATACTCAACGACTACAGGGCGCTAAATGGGCTTTAGCTCTACGCTCTGTCGCTGAGGAACAATTAATAAAATAAACGGTCTCCAAATAAAATAACTGTTTTATTTAAATCCTCGAGTCAAACCCTGCGAATCCCATATTGAAGCATTACAGTATGGTCTATTAGATCCGGTTGAAGTTTCACACCATATTTCTGTTTCTTCTACCGGTATGTAAACTTTTTGTAGTAAATATGAAGTTTTTGATTTTTTGTCGCCACTATTTTCTATCATTGCTCTGAGTTCGTCGTCTGACGATTGTTCTATTGCTAAATACGGAATACTAAGAGGTTTATCTATAGCTTCAATGAATGATCTCGAGAGAGTATCAGCAACGATATTGTAACTCCTTTAACAAATCTAATGTCGTTGGCGAACTGCGATATGTAATCTAAATGTCTAGTTTGTCTTGGCGATTTTTCGGAGTTAGAAAGTAAGGCTGAAGTTAAGGGTTTATGATCGGTATATATTGTTAGATCTTTGGCTTCTACGAGATGCCTAAAATGTTTGATTGCTAGAAATATTGCTAAGAGTTCCCTGTCGAATACTGAATATTTTTGTTCAGCTGGCTTGAGTCTTTTTGAAAAAAATGCTAATGGTTCCCAATTATTTCCGCTTTTTTGCTGCAATACTGCTCCGACTGCATCATTGGAAGCGTCTGTGAACAAGCTTAATTGCGAATTAGGATTAGGATGAACTAATAAAAGTTGGTTACCGAAGCTGCTTTTTATATTGTTGAATGCAGTTTCATGATCTTCCGACCATCGGAATTCCTTACTGTCTTTTGCTTTCTGTATCTTTTTTGAGTTTGCGTTCCTCAATATATCATACAATGGAATCGATAATTGTGCTATTCTAGGTATAAACCGGTGGTAAAAATTTACCATACCCAAAAAGCGTTGCAGCTTCTTAACTGAGGAAGGAGAAGGGAATTCACGTATCGCTTGAATTCTTTCTTGTGACGGGGACAAACCCTGAGGAGATACTCTATGGCCTAAGAAATCGACTTCGTGTACACCAAATACGCATTTATTGGGGTTAATATTGATACCGTATTCTTGCAAACGTGAAAATAAAATACGAAGGTGTCGTTTGTGATCTTCGGAAGACCTGCTTGCAATTAGGATGTCGTCCAGGTAAGAAAAAATGAAATCTAGATCGGAAAGAATCTCGTTCATGAATCGTTGAAAAGTTTGCGCCCCATTTCTTACGCCGAATGGCATACGCAGAAACTCGAATAAACCAAATGGTGTAATAACTGCCGTTTTGTATATATCTTCCTCAGCTACTGGTATCTGGTGATATGCGTGGATAAGGTCTATTTTTGAAAATATTTTGCAGTCTTTTAGGTTTATATTGCAATCTTGAATATTAGGTAACGGATACCTGTCAAAAATAGTTGCGGCGTTTAGTTGCCTGTAGTCGCCACAGGGTCTCCATTCGTTTGGGGATCTCTTAGCGACCATGTGTAAAGGTGAAGCGACGGGGGAAGAAGAAGGTCTACATATTCCCAACCGTATCATGGTATCAAATTCTGCTTTTGCGATTTTGTATCTTTGAGGGTCGAGTCGTCTAGGACGAGCTGAGGGTAATGGGCCCTGCGTGGCAATGTAATGTACCACGTTGTGAGGTACCCTTTTATTGAAATCGGGTGGAGAAACTAGTGACGGGAACTTTTTTAGTAGCGAGCCGAATTCATCCTTAATCACACACAATTTGGGTGAGAGTGAAGCGAAACGTCGTGTAATACCGTTTACCGTGATTGCAGTTAACTGATCTATTAGTTTTTTTCCGCGAACGTCGACGAGTAGCTTATACTTGTACAGGAAATCGGCTCCCAGTATGGCATGGTCGACGGCAGCTACGACAAAAAAATGATTGAATGTGCGGCGAAGGCTCAGACCTAATGTCAAAAGTTTAAAACCGTATGTAGCAATCGGTGAACCGTTTGCTGCGGTAAGCGTGAAATCGGATTTATTCCTGAAAAAAGGATATAGTCGTTTAGGTATTATTGATACTTCTGCTCCCGTATCAATAAGAAATGAAATATTTGTAATATTATCGGTGATGAACAGGCGGTAAGGCTTTTTGCTTGGCTTCGTTGCCGCCGTCGAAGCTGCAATTATTCGTTTTTTGGTTGTTTACCAGAGCTGTTCTTGTATCTGCTACACGATGGATTACATTTTGTGGCATTGTTGCCGAAGCGCTTATGATACCAACATAAGTTGGAGTTTGATGTGGAAGGGGTTCGATCTCTGAAATTGTTTCGCGAGTGACTTCTATTTCTAAATCTTGGTTGCCTAAGCTCCAAGTTTTTTAAACGGGTTTCTAATCTGCTAAAGCGTTCTGTAGTATCATGAGGGCAGGTGACGGATTTTGCGTTGTGCTTTATTGCTGAAATGTGTGCACTAGCCGCGGTGTCGAAAATCTTATCCGCTATTTTAAATAACTCTTCTATTGACTGTGAAGTGTCTATAGCGATTAAACATGTTTGTATATTGCTTGGAAGCTTGTTAAGCCAAAGTTTCTTTAGAAGGGATGTGTTTACTAAACTATTGTCGCCGGCTAGTGATTCCATTCGCCTGTAAAGTTCAGAAGGCTTAGAATCCCCGAGATACATTTTATTTAGGAGGTCGTCCAGCCTACGCTCTTCTGTGTCCCTAGTCCTTGACAAAAGCTGTTCTTTTAATAATTCATACTTGTTGGCTATGGGTGGCCTTAGCAATATATCTGCGACCAGCTCCATAGTCTCAGGGGACAAGGATGAAACAAGGTAATCGTATTTAGTGTTTGAGGTAGTAATGTTTCTTATTTTAAATTGAGCCTCTACCTGAATGAACCATAAATCTGGTCTATTTCCCCAAAAAGGCGGTATCTTTAAGCTAGACACTAAAGGTTTCACATCATCGTTGGCTAGTTGTTCTTCGCCGGAATTGTCTCCGTTTTGTGACATTTTCATTTATTAACGAGAAGTCGAAAGAGAAAAGCTAATAACTAGTGTTTACTTATATCGTAAATTATGTTTAATGTTAAAAAAAAAAAATTTTTAGTTATTATTAATGTAAGTAGGTACTTGCAGAAGTAGACACTATAGTGATAGCAAATGTGTTTGATTTAAAAAATCGTCTTGTTACTGACGGACGGCCAAAATATTTCTTTTTTTTTTTTTTTGCAATAAAAAAACTTAAAACTTAATATATTTACTTACTGACTTAAAATCTAAATTTTCGGATTCCCATTTTTGATTCTCCTTGTGTGGTGTGACAGTTGGATGTATTTATGTTGATCTGGCTGGACACATTAGGCTTTCCTTTTTTTCTGTTGTCGTCTATTATTTTTATTTGCTGGTTGTTTATTAGTGACAAAACCAAAAAAAAGAAGTAATTAGAAAAATATTAAAAGTACATAAAAAATTATCTGTTCAGATGCTGCTACTGTCGGATTTTTCATTGTTCCTGTCGCTATTGTTTTTTTGTTGTTGTCAAATTGCTGCTGTCGAATTAACCTTTAAATCCCGTTTTGATTAATTAGTTTTTTTTTGTTCACGTTATATTAAGAATTTCTCCATGTAATTTTAAACGCACTTTGGACACCAAGTTTCTATTAAGCCATTTAAAAAGAATGCAATCGCCATTCTTATAGAATTTTATGATTCGAATCTAGGCACTCGCCTTAACACGCAAAAAAATCTCACAGTTATTATTATTGAAACGAAAATCTCACTTATTCCTTTGTCTGCTTGATATTGGTTTGCCGCATGAAGTGTTTTTAACTAACTGTAATCCTTTGTATGGTTCCTCGTTGTGTTTTTTTTGTTAATTTTTACGTAAAATGTTTCATTTTTTTTTTTAAAAAAAACAATTCGTATCGTTTGCCATCCGGGTTATACATTTATAATTATATATTTATTAAATAATTTTTGCTGACGATGGATGATTATTATGCGGATATTTATTAACACTGTTGGGAACGCGATGGTGGCCTGGATGCCTCATTGGCATAATTTTTTTGCTTCCACCTTTGACAATTCTTTTAATTTTTAAAAAGATTTTCTTTTAAACGTGTACTCGTTACAATAAAAAAAAGAAAGCTCCCGTCGGGGTCACCAATATATGTGCTGTATAGTATATGTGGATATTAGAAATAAAACTGCTGGAGTTTTCGATTATTAACTTTATTGCAGACGACTGTTCGCGTCGCCGGTCGAGTACAAAAAGGGAAGAGAACTTACATGCTACCGATTTAGTGTTGCCATAACAATCTTTTTATTCTTTACATTAACTTGGTTCTATGTGGAGATTTAGTACTGCCACAGGCGGCATTTCAATTTAAATGGGCGACGACAGCCGCCAAAAGACAAGGCATTTTTGGCGATGAGCGCAAACATTTAAATGAGCGGCGACGATAAACAAAAAGAAGGCAAACATCAAGCACGACACTCAATAGATTACCAATAATTAATTAGCACACGCAGCATGTACACAATAAACAAACGATGAACGAAAGGCGGCACAAAGACAACCCTGTAGGGAATAGAAACCTTCTAGAGTCGATTCCGTAAATTATCCTTCGAATGCGTAATGTCTACTTTGTAGATCGAAACAACCCTTCGATTAAGATTGCAAGGCCCAAGGTCGAAGACATAACGACAACCTTTTGCGTTACAATTCATTCTAATATGAAGGCATATGAGCTACCTTTTGCATTACCATTCATTTCAATAAGAAGGTATAAGCACAGATAAGTAAAATACAGATGCCTAGTCGAATATGCTAAAGGTGTTCCATGTTGCCGAAAGCTATTTGCAGCCATGTAGCTGGCTAGAGCATGGCAACTTTTGGTCGAACTCCAGCAACAGACTAGTTGATCTATCGACTACAACGTAAATCTCTAATTATGAACCGCGAAACGGTCCTTTTCAGGACCAAAAACCGGATTAATCGATAAATGATAAACGAATGACGAAACAATAAACAGAAACGGTCCTTTTCAGAACCAAATCAGTTTGCAGAGCAGAAGGCTAAGCAAGAAGCTTCGCCGAAACGAAAAGCAGTGGCACAGCAAGAAGTAGAAGAGAAGTCGCCATCCGTTTTCAGCGCGGGTCTCATCATCGAAAATAGGTTACTGCTCCGTTTATATGGTTTGTACCTTTGAAGTGCAAAATACTTAGCGCTAAATCTAAACCTTAGTTTACTGCGGAAATAAAATCACTTATTGCTGAAAGGGAATTTCTTTATCGCTGGTCCAAAAAAGTTAAAAGTGCTACTGCCATTCGATCTTTGAAACGTATCCGGAACATTGTCGCTGCAAAAATAAAGGAGCCTCCCGAGTAAAAATAAAAAACGGCCTTATAAAGGGCGAACACCGGCCGCTTGGCTTTTTAAGGGGCATATGATGGCCGTAGAGTTTTTAACCATTTTTAATGGGAGCACATACGGCCTTACGACGGCCAAATTTGACCAAAAGATTTAAAAGGCCAAGTACTGAGCTGTAGAAACGGGCATTCGACGGGAAATTTGAGCCAAAAAAAGAATCTGCACCAAATGTATTGTTGAATGTGTTTTATGGGAACTTCATCATTTTCGTTATGTACAATGGTTCTTTCGATTTATCCTACTTAAAGATATCGATGCACAAGAGAAACGAGCTCGCCAGTAGTCGGTTTGTTGTACGTGGAGTGTGTGGTGCGTGTTGATTTATATTTTAGTGGGAAATTTTGTTATTTAACGGCTTGAAAAAAAACACAACCGAAAAAAAATCAAACATTTAATAGCAGTGAAATATATTTTCTTATAGGAGGGCGAATATCCACGTTGCTGCCACTGTATCACCGTCGTATGCCCGTAATAGCAACCATACGGCCGCCGTACCACCGTCGTATGGCCGTTATTGGAACTGTAAGGCCGTTGTTTCACCGTCAATCGCCCCCTGTACGGCCGTACTGTCCTGCAACGAGCCTTCTGTTAACCGCCAGATGGCCGAGGACTATGTTTCAATCACAGTCGGCACTTGCCCGTTCTAAGGCCATCATTTATTTTTACTCGGGCTAAGAGAAGTTATTATGCTCGTAAGCTTGATCCTTCGCTCCCTGCCAAAACTGTCTGGAATAACTTACGCTCCTTAGGCGTGCCTTCCAAAAATGTAACTGCGCCTCATAATCTGTGTCCAGAAAGCCTTAATCAACATTTTATTGGAAACCATACGGCTGCCGAGGTAAATACTCTTCCCTCCACATCCGCTCATTTCCTTGAGGTTGTCTCAGCTCTAAAATCAATTAAGTCCCAAGCGACCGGTAGGGGCAATATTTCTCCTAGATTCCTTAATATGCTTATACATTGTCTCTTACCGGTCTCGACTCACATTTTTAACTCATGCCTCACTGTTTCTAAGTTTCCTTCGTCGTGGAAACTTGCTTTAATCACGCCTATTCCTAAATGCCCGTCCCCTGCCACCCCGGGGATTTCCGTCCCATCAGCATTCTTCCTGTTTTGGCTAAGGGCCATCCATAAATTACGTGAGGCGCTTTTAGCGATTTTTCGACCCCCCTCCCCGCCTTGGTGAGATGTTGTGAGATTTGGCTCGACCCCTTCCCCCTCAATCACACGTGAGATTTTTCAAATTTTAAAATTTTTCTAGTATTTACACTATTATGCGTATTTATAGTGTAAATACTCGAGTGGCCCTTATTTATATGGTTCTCTATACCGTAAAAAAATTCTTAAAAAATTTCAGCTGAATTGGTACAGTCTTACCCGTGCCGAAAACGATGAGAAAATGTTTTTTTTTGTTTTGTGTTTGTATTGTATTGTTAACAACAAATACTAAATTGAAATTTTTTTTACAACTATTAATAAAGATCTCTTCATTACATTTAAAATGATACCTCATTTAACTCGATACGATGAATAGAACCGGAGTAATAGCGATTTGAAAAAGGGCATAATCGGCGAATGACGTAAACTTATACCGCGTTTTCGGCACGGGTTAACTTCAAACAATTCAGATAAAATTTTTTGGAGAATTATTTTTTCATAGTAGAGAACCATTTTAGGGGCTAGCATGTAGAAATTTCCGACTTTTAAAAATAAGGGGTTTAATCTGAGCTTGATTGCGTTGGATTTATTTAAAAAAAACATATAGTAATTTGTGTTCAAGAACAGTACCACAAAATCATCCCAGCACCAACTCGGCATGCACCCAATATAAACTACATTACCTGTGGATTACCATTTAGCACGTGATTCTAATACTCTGGTAATACTCACCAAGGAAGCCAGGTCCAGCCTCATTAGCTGGTCACCAGTTTCTGAGAGGATTATTACCGTGCGCCTACGTACCAGGCTAAGAAGTACTACGATAGTCCAATGCTACGCTCCGACTGAAGACGCAGAAGATGACATCAAAGACGAGTTCTACATGCGACTGAATGAGGGTTTTCGCTCTATTCCAAGGGGAGACATCATTGTTTTGATGGGTGATTTAAACGCACAGATCGGCCCCAACAACAACGGCCTTGAGCACACTATTGGAAATCAAGGCCTAAGCCAAGTTACCAATAACAATGGTGAGCTTTTCGTTGACTTCTGTAGTTCCCATCAACTCATGGTAGGTGGAACCTACTTTTGTCACAAGAAGATACACAAGGAGACCTGGGTATCGGCCGATGGTAGAACGAAAAATCAGATAGATCACGTGGCCGTCAGCCGCAGATGGAGAACTATTCTGGAGGATGTCAGGAGCTTTAGGGGAGCAGACACTGGAAGTGACCACCATTTGGTAGTAGCAACTATCCGCCTAAAAATCGCCGCAATCAGAAACGTTCAACGCGATGCCATAAACCGTAGACGGTTTAACGTAGACCTTCTGCGGGAGAGCACTAAAAGGAGAGAATTAGCTGGAAATATGCAACAAATCTTAAACCAGCAAACCGTTTCTGACGACACGAATATTGAAGAGCTGTGGAGCACAACAAAGGGCGCTATAATAACAGCAGCGGAAACAAGCATCGGTTATGTCCAAAGAAACCAGCAACACAGGATCTCGGACACAACCTGGCAAATAATAGAACGCAGAAGGGCCCTTAAAAATAACGTGAACTCTATAAGCGACCCGGAAAGACGCCAACAACTTAAACGGGAATACTCCCAATTACAGCGGGAGGTAAAGAGAAGTGTCCGGCGTGATAAAAGGCGGCAGATAAATGAGCTCGCAGAGAAAGCGGAAAACGCGGCAAACACAGGCAACAGTAAGGTGCTGTACCAAATTACTAAGCAGCCTTCGGGAAAGCACTCTACTAAAAAGCATGCCGTAAAGAGTGCGGATGGAAGGCTGCTGTGCAGCGACGAGGAGCAACTCCAAAGATGGAGAGATTACTTCTCCGCCGCCCTGAATGGTTCATTTGCACAGGAACCTGAAGAAAACAACAACAATGCACAGCCAATAAGAATCGCCACTCGTGCACCATCCAAGACAGAAATAGTAACCGCAATTCATGCAATGGCCAATGGTAAAGCAGCTGGAAATGATGGCATCCCGCCAGAATTGTTGAAAGCCGACTCAAGCCTCATAGCAGATGCGCTACAGCCAATCCTGGAAATAGCATGGAACACCTGTACCTTTCCGGAGGATTGGACGGAAGGCATCATAGTCAAAATACCAAAAAAGGGGGACCTAACAATATGTGACAACTGGAGAGGCATCTGTTTATTATCTACGGTGGGAAAAATCTTGTCCCATATATTACTATCAAGGATAAGAGAGGCAGTAGATCGAACGCTTAGAAGACAGCAGGCTGGATTCAGAAAGGGCCGCTCCTGCATAGACCATATTAACACCTTGAGAATCATAGTGGAGCAGTCTACTGAATTCCAATCCCCCTTTACCTTGCTTTCGTAGACTATGAGAAAGCGTTCGACTCGGTCAATAGGAGCTTTATATGGCGAGCTCTACGGAAACGTGGACTGCCGGACAAAATAATAGAATTGATAAAAGCTCTATACAACAATTCCAAATGCAGAGTTCTCCATAATGGAAAATTATCCGACAGCTTTGAGGTGAGCTCAGGAGTACTACAAGGATGTCTACTTTCACCATTACTATTTCTTATAGTAATAAACGACATTCTTGTCAGCGCTCTAGATAGAAGAACAGGTGGCATACAATGAGGATTGCTAGACCGCCTTAAGGATCTCGACTACGCGGATGATATCTGTTTGCTGGCCCACAGACACCAGGACCTCAAAAACATGTTAAACAAATTGGCAACAGAAAGTAGCTCGGCGGGCTTAAGGTTAAATCCGACTAAAACAAAAGAAATGCGGATAAATGCAAACACCTTTGAACGGACAGCGCTAAATAACCGTGACGTGGAACTGGTAGACAAATTCTGTTACCTCGGTAGTATTATTACCGAAAACGGCGGTACAGAAGAAGATGTCAGTTCCAGAATAAATAAAGCAAGAAGCGCATATGCATGCCTGTTTCACATATGGAGATCAACAGAGATCTCAATTAACACCAAATTGCGGCTGTTCAACTCCAACGTTAAGGCAGTTCTTTTGTACGGTTGCGAAACATGGAAAGTCACCCAATTCATCACAGGGCGCCTACAAGTTTTCATCAACAGATGCCTACGTCATATCCTAAAAATCCGCTGGCAAGATAGAATTTCAAATGAAGAACTATGGCGCGGTGCCGGCCAAGAAAGGATAGACGACCAAATCAGGCGAAGGAAATGGAATTGGATTGGCCACACCTTGCGACGCGAAGACGATAATCTAGCCAAACAGGCCCTTGACTGGAATCCGCAAGGATCCCGTCGAGTCGGAAGACCTAGAACAACGTGGAGGAGAACCCTATTATCAGAGGCCGCAACAACCGGGAGATCCTGGTCAGAGCTAAGAGCTGTCGCGCAAAACAGAGTCCGCTGGAGGGCAACTGTTTCCGCCCTATGTCCCATGAGGGATTAAAGGAGCAATTAGTTAGTAGTACGTGATTCTGCCTATCCTTTGGAAGTCAATCTCATGATGCCTTACAGGGTTAATGGTTTCTTAACAAGAGAACAGAAAAATTTCATTTCTAGTTTGAGCTCAAATCGTGTATTTGTAGTGCAAGCATATGGAATTTAAAAATAAAATATAAAATTGTACATTATATTGATATACGAAGGTTAACTTTGGCAAAACATATAATTATGGCATGCATAGTCATTCACAATATTATTGTAAAGATGGAGAAAACCTGTGACTGAATGACCCAGGCCTAAGGCGCCCATTACACGATAGGTTTTGCTGACAGTTTTGCCACAGGTTTGCCTACGACTGACGGAAATCCTAACGTCTAAGGTGATGAATGACGTAATCCTCCGTATATTTTGATTTCCATTAATCATGACTGGTGGAATTGATTGTCGCTTGCATGAACGTGTAATGGCTGCCTTAGAAAGGCGGAGTCCGAAGTCACAGCAAGCTTCTCAAATTGGCGTTTGAGCCGTCTTTACACCAGGATATAGATTCAAGAATTGCGGATCTGTTCGACTTCCATTCTTCACAGCTCTCGATATTCATAACAAAAGGTTTTCAAAATCTATCTTGGCCTCTAGTATGTTAGAGCAGATGGTCGTCGATTCAAAATTCGAATCTTGTAGATGCTTAGATGACTAATTATGTCGTCTGGTGTAAAATGGTGACAATGCACCGCAGATAGTGTGTGTTCTGACTGATGTGAAAAGAGCCGGTTCCTAATATAATCTCCATGATTGCAGTAGGATTAGGTACATTATGCACTTGAGATACTTAAGAGGGTGTTAGGTTCCAGGTTTTTCAATTGGGCTTCTGGGCCGTTTTTTTTGTTCCAGCTTCGGCCACCACACTAGTTCAGCGTAGGGTCGCAATCTGTCTAAAAATGGATGAATAAGCCAATTCCCAGTTTTTCCCAGGCCATTGTATAAAATGATAAGAAATTTTCATCAGAGTGTATGGTGATGTGGGTCTTTCAGATCATTCGCCTGAGATTAATTATGACAATCAGGTCGAATGAGCCACTTCATTTTAAATTAATAATTTAATATGTATAAATTATTGTTGCACATATTTTGTGTTTATTTAAAACTTTTATAACATTTATTTTTAATTAAAACTTTTACAACATTTATTTTGAAGTTAATTTAAAATTTCTATTAAAACCGAATTTAATTTAATAACGGTCTTTTAAAATTCTAATACAAGGAGTTCCTTCTTCCGGAAACTTCCAACTAATATTGATACAATTTCTAATAGCTTATTTCATAGAACAACTTTTTGTGTGTCTATGTTTTTTGAAAATTATTTGTGTGTTCAGTGTCTACGTACGTGATATGCGATTCCGAAATTCCTAAAGTGAATTTCTAAGTAGTAGTGAAAATATAATTTATGACGTATTAAAAAAACACTGTACTCAAAATTGCTATAGACCAAGAGCCAGCGACGTATTTTGTGTTGTCATTTCATCCCTCATGAAAATTTCCACACTAAATCTTATATGCCTGCTTAACAATAAAACATACTTCTGGCAGCCCCTGTGGCCGGGATGAACTACCCAAAAATTACAAAGAAGGTAAAAAATAAAGTTCAATTTTGTTATAGTATTACTCATGAATTTTCTGGAGATTATTTTTGATAGTATTCTCTATTTATAAAAATTAATGCCAGAACATTTGCCCTTCACCTAATGCTTGCCAGAACGCTCTAAATATTTATTTAAAGGGGTTTATTGCATTAATAGTCCATTCAAAACGCGAAGGGGGGTGTTCCAACATAACACCATTAAGAAAATCGAACCATACATGTATTTTGGGTCGCTGATTACGAAAATCGGGGTCCTGTGGTCCTAAAATATGGGCGTCGCACTTAAAAACGAAAAAAATACCCCTTTTTAAGGGTTGTTCGCGATAATTTCTATAATAATGAAAAATAATCCAACGAAATACACTTTTCTCAATATTTATTTGCGAAGGTGGTTAATTTATATTAAATCAAGCCAAGGGATAATCCTAAAGGGTAAAAACCACTCCTAAATCAACTGAAAATAAAAAAAATTGTAAAAATTTTTTTTTCTAGTTTATGCTCCTAATTCGATTTTATGAGTATTGTTAGCCAAAAATAAATTATTTTCAACCCTTAAGAGGTTAAACTACCCCTACAACTTTAGAAATCAACTTTAAACAAAAAAAATAAGCAAAATTTTTTTTTCTGCTTAATTATATTCAACACTTTACCCCATTAAGTCAGCCAAAAATTTTATTTTTTATGAAATAATTATTAAAACATTTGGAAAATTTATTTAAAATTTAAGTTGGAACCTACGAAAAGAACATTTTTTCAATGTATTTTTTTGTTTTGATTTAGGGGTGCTTTAATCCCTTTAAAAGGGGGTAAAATAAATTTTCCAAATGTTTTAATAGTATTTCATCAAAAATAATATTTTAATGTAAAATAAAAATTCAATTTTTTTCAAATTCAACTTTAATGTAGGGGAAGTTTTACCCCCTTAAGTGGTGAAAATAAATAATTTTTGGGTTACAATACTCATACAATCGAATTTGAAGCATAAACTTGAAAAAAAAATTTACAAATTTTTTTATTTTCAGTTGATTTAGGGGTGGTTTTAACCCTTTAGGATTATCCCTTGTCTTAAAGTTTGGCTGATTTAGTATAAATCAACCACCAAATCGCAAATAAATATAAAAAAATGGATTTCGTTCGATTATTTTTCATTATTATAGAAATTATCGCGAACAACCCTTAAAATGGGGTATTTTTTTCGACCGCAGGACCCAGATTTTCGTAATCAGCGACCCAAAATACATGTAAGGTTCGATTTTCTTAATGGTGTTATGTTGGAACACATCCCTTCGCGTTTTGAATGGACTATTAATGCAATAAACCCCTTTAAATAAATATTTAGAGCGTTCTGGCAAGCATTAGGTGAAGGGCAAATGTTCTGGCATTAATTTTTATAAATAGAGAATACTATCAAAAATAATCTCCAGAAAATTCATGAGTAATACTATAACAAAATTGAACTTTATTTTTTACCCTCTTTGTAATTTTGGGGTAGTTCATCCCGGCCACAGGGGGCTGCCAGAAGTATGTTTTATTGTTAAGCAGGCATATAAGATTTAGTGTGGAAATTTTCATGAGGGATGAAATGACAACACAAAATACGTCGCTGGCTCTCCCTCTACTAGTACAGAAACTGAATTAAGTATTGAATAAAAACTTGCTAACATAACGAACATGCTTTAATAACAAGTAGCGACTGCTACATATGGCTCTTCATTCACAGAATATTTTCATTACTTTTTTTGGATGTTCCAGTTGGATGGTATTGAAACAGTGAACAAATACAGTGTAAACGGCGGTGACCAAATTTGTATATGTACTCAATTGCTATTGAGTCGAAATATAGTAATAGTATCACGTATACTTTTTATGTAATGGATTCATTATTCCTTCTCTATGTGCAATAATATGTATTGATAAAACCTTTCACCATGTTCATCTGAGACTGCATCAAGCTTTTCGTGAATGATAAGTGCGGATCCAAAAAGACGATTTTAAAGATTTTCTTATTTACAGATATTGTACTTAAAATTGATAATAACAAAAAGATATTAAGAAAAATTGCAAAACAAATTGCAGAAAAATCGAAAATACCCATTTTGAGAGCTAAAACCCTCTAAAAAGTGGGCTTCCCGGGGTAGAAAATCGGTAGACTTTATAACCCCTGATTTAAAACCCTAAAAGGGAGGACTCTGCCAATTTTCAGCCTGTACCTAATTATTTCCGCTATATCATTTTTTCGGCTTAATTTACCTGTACTATTAATTTAACCCAGTTTTCTCGCAATTTTACACTGTTCCTTGCGGGAAAAAAAACTACGTGATATTTGCCGAGACCCCCTCCCTCCCCCACGTGAGATTTGGTAAGATTCGGCACGACCCCTCCCCCGCTAAACGCCTCACGTAATTTATGGATGACCTCTAGGTTCTTGCAAAGCATATTGCTTCTCAAATGCTTGAGTATTGTGTACGAATCCAACTCATTAACGGCCGGACCTACGGCGGCAAAATTTATAGAACGAGTAAAATTTAAAAATCAATTTAACTTGGTTTTGCTGTGCACTCTGAAGAATGGAGAGATCCAAAGTCGTGCCTGTCGTCCCTTGTGTCTATAAATGGTTTTCAAATTTTTCATAACGATCGCCAAGGTCGCACTGGTGGTGGTGTTGCTAAATTCCTTAGGGACTACCTAAAATGTAGGATTATCGGTCACTCTATGAACCTTGGTATTGAGTTTATTTGTGTTGAAGTCTTAAGGGGTCTTTCTGGTTACATTTTCAAAAAAAAATTTTTTTTAAACATTTTTTTTTTCATAGAAAGAAGAGAGATATCGTTTTGAAAATTTGTAGGTATGTTTATTGACAAAACAGTATTACAAAAAAGATTTTTTTTGATTTTAAAAATTTTTTTTGTTGACATACGGATTTTTTTAAAAAAACATCAAAGAAAGACGGCGGGCATGATTTTGGGCGAATGGATGATCTGAAAAAAACAAAAAAAAGGCAAATTATTCCTTGTTGAAGTGGCTATGGCATGAACCAGAATAATTTGTTTTTGTCAAAAAATAAAAAAATGGCGGCCATTTTTCGAAAAAACCAATTTTTTAAGGTGGAAAATCGGCTGAAAATCGGACAATTTTTTACCAATTAAAACGATTCTGGTTCATGCGATAGCCATAAATGTGTACAATAACATATTCAAAAATCAGAACAATTGGTCAAGTAGTTTTTCTTAAATCGTGCCCGCCACCTTAAAAAACATAGTTTCTAGATAATCGCGTTTGAAGTTTTGTTAAAAAAAATTTTAAAGAAAAACTATATACCTTTTTAATCTGCCATGACCGGGCCGTAAATAAGTCCTTCCTCCTGCTCATACTTCTCTTGCAGCATAAATCGAAACGTTTGCAGGGTATAATATAATACTTCATAGTATAGAGTGAATCAGATCGAAGCAGATGTTAAAAAGGGGGGGAGTCGAGATTATCGAAACACAGCCGAGCGTCGAAAATTCTTTCTCACAGCGTCTCACTGTATACGTTCAAAAATAATTTTAGAATTACGATATCGCTCTAAAACCTTTTGTATCATGTTTTTGAATATATTTATTAGCAAAATGCGTAAAAATTTTTTTTTCAATTTTTTGAAAATTTGTAACCAGAAAGACCCCTTAAATGGTTCTGAAAACTTTTACTTGTCAGTGTTTACTCTCCCCCAGGTCTATTTAAACCTGATAATTCCGCTGAACTGGAGGAGACCCTGGAACATCTTTCTCAGGGTCAATTCAAAAAGTCAACATTGCAGTAACATTGCAACATAAAAACTTGTCGTGTGTTCAAAAAGTCAACACGAAAAAGTGTAGTATTCATTTTGTCAACAAGGTAGGCAGTGTTGTCGTAACATTTGCGTAATGTCGCAACATATTTGTTTATATTGCACAACATAACCCTTTGCGTTTTTTTCTTAATAACCCAATCTTTAATGCATTAGATACACTTTTTTGGGAATTTTCAGAAATTAACATGTTAATTATTACGTTTTTCAATATAAAACTCATAATTTCTCTACTTTTAAACAGAATAAATCGAAATGTCATCAAACATTTCGTAAAAGTAATCACGTGTGCAACACTGACAGTGTTACGACAATGTTGTGGTAACATGACAAAAATACTGCTGCAACATTTAAATTTGTGTTGACTTTTTGAATTGACCCTCACATATATGCACATATAGTTGTTGCCGTGGATTTTAATGTAAACTTATCAAAATCTTTCAGTCAGGAAAAATTCTTCAATCATACAATGCAGACCTTAGGCCTTGTGCGACGAATCCATCTCTACTTGATGTCTTCCTTTGCTGCGAACCTAGTACGACTCTCTTTCAAAATCAAATCTCTTCTACAAGTTATTTGGACCACGACATCCTATTTGTTAGTTACAATTGGCACAATTCACACTGTCGATTGCTTCCTTGGGATAATATTTTTGTTGCAGAGAAGATATAGATCTCCAAAAATAAAAGCCGTAGGATACAAATTGTCCAGACATTATTCATAGGAAATTGTCCAAGTTTTCCAATTTTGCAAAAAAAATATTGATTAACTACGTATTTTTTGGAGAAAAAGGTAGTTGAAAATGATATTTTTGTTAAAAAAAGAAAATTTAGACCTTTATGACTTGGTAGGGTAGAACCTTCACACTTTTACAGTTTTAGATAGGTAGGAGTATTCTGCATACACTGATACCTTATTCATGAAAAGAGGTTATAGGGTTACAAAAATACAGGGTGATATGCAAAACTCTAAAAAAAACTTCAAACTTCAACCCCAGCGGCTGAACCGTTACGATTTCTCCTTAGTTACGATTTTTTGTTCGTCTATTCATAACCTATCCACAGCCAGTCACTTTGTAACATTTCGTAGTACACCCCTGTATAGTACTCTAGGCGGCTTTGTATTCATTGTAACCTCTTGTTACAAGCTGTTCGTATGAAGTTGGTTAAAGCTATACTTTTCCTGCACATAATGCATGGCCTCTGTGTCTTCCCTTTGTTAGATTCACTATGTAACCGTAAGTTAGAAGTAGCCTTTAACGACTGCATATATGTATGACCACATTTCGCCTCACCGTCAGTTTTTGGATGTTCCTTAAGTGACTACCGAGATTATAAGGTCTTGTGCTACTACCATAACATCATCAACAACCGAAAACCCTCCTATCTAAACGAGTTTATCCAGCTCTCACAATCCCGCAGAAATAATACTGTGATTATCCCTCACTTTCGCGGCATCTATCGGGCAACGCAGCTCAATTGTGGAATTCCATTCCTATTGAAATACAAATTTTACTTTCGCTAAAAATAGTACATTTGGTTGGAATTTTAGTTAAGACTTTTTTAAATTAAAAAAATGAAACGCTCAGAGATTTTCTCATATACACTTTTTATATTTTCCCCGTATTAATGTTAACAGAAGTATTTACACGAAAAAATAACTTTTTTTGTATAAAAATAAAATAATTTATGGTAAAGAAGAAAAAAAACTAACTTCCTTTTTTTTGTTGCAATAAATACGACTTAAAATATTAATGCAAGGCTGGCATTATTAATACAAAAATTTGTTTTCTTTAATACAATGGTAAAATAATTCAGTATAATAATTCTGAATAAGAAAAAGTATAATTTTACAAGTTTTATCTGATTGTAACTGCATACAAAAAATAGTATGTATTATATAAGGGGAACTTAAAAAATGTCTTAATATTTTTTTTATGTTTTTTAATCTTTTTTAAATTTCATTTCAAAGAACAGCTTGAATTTTTTTTTGATTTTATTGTTAATCAGTATTTTCTTAAAGACATTTAATGAATAATAAAAACACTGTTACCACATTTGAGAGGAATGCATTATTATTATTTTTTTTTAACTGTTTCGATAGCTGAGTAGTTTGTTTTTTTTATACATAACCAAATAAAAATTATATTTAAAAATATCAATGTTGTGGCAATAAAAAAATTCGATTTTTGTTGGCAATAATATTTTTTTAAGAATAAAACATATATGTACAGAAAAAAAGCAAGAAATATTATTACAAAAATGCAGATGCTGGTTCTTTTTTATTTAATATTAATTGTTTAATTTTGTTTTTTTAAATAAACATAAAAAAATAATATTTTATTTACATAAGTGCCTTTAAAAGAAATTATACTGAAACTGGTATTTTTTTTATTTTATTTTATACTGTTATTGAGTTTAAAACATTTTTATTCAGTTTAGTGTTAAATTTAACAATTTTCTTTTCTTAAACTATAAGAAGGAATAAATTAAATAAAAATATTAATATTAATTTAATACATAAAAAATTTTTCCCAAGAAAAAATCAAATTAAAAAAATAATAAAATTAAATATAATAATAAACTTGTGAAACACAAAATAAAAATTACATATTTCATTTTTTTTAAAAAAAATCATTAATTTAACGACTAGATCCGAAATTTATATTTGTATAAAAAAACTAGGAGTAATAATTATTATTCTTGAAATGGTGTATTTACAATTAAAATGGAAGTCAGAATAAAATAAACTATACATTACTGTTTTTTGAATTTTTACAAAAATAATAATAATAAAATTAATAATAATAGTAAAAAATTCTGATAATAGTAAAAAAAATCTGAAATACAAGAAACAAAATACTTTCTGCAATTTTAAGGTATTCTTTCTTTTATTTAAATTAATTTAAAAAAAATATAATTATAACTATAATTAAAATTAATCTAATTAAGAGTTTTGTGTACTATGTTTTTTTTTGTTTTTTTTTCTATTTATTTTTCATTCTTCTACTTTTGCTGTCGAGTAGATTTTGTTTTAGTACAATTAGTTGCATACACAAATATAAAACAGTTTTATTTATTTATTCTTTTAATTATTTTGCTGCTTTCAACTAGAAATGGTTAAGCTAAAAGTGCGGCTTCATATTAAAAATTTGGTTTTCCCCTGTTTTTTTTCTAGTATGCATATAGTTGATTTACATTGATGGCTACAAAGCGTTTTTGTTTAGATTAAATTGTGTGCTTTAATTTGTTTTCATCTTTTATTCATTGGAACAGTTGTACGTATTTTTGGATATTATTTTTTTCCTAAAACTTCACGCATGTCCAGGTACTCATCCAATTCCTTGTGCATTTGTAAGGCTTTCATACATCCATCAAAGAATTCCGACCCAAAACAGTCTTCCCTAAAAAAATATGTAATTATTAGTATATATTTAACAAATTATTGAAAAAAATTGTTAGTTTGCCCAAAACGTTTTAAAAATTATGGCAATTCATTCAAAATTTATCCCTGAAGGATTTCAAAAAAGTTTAAAAATACCAAATGCCAAAAAAATTGAAAAAATTGGTTAAAAAATATTTAATTACAAAAATATGAAGTTAAAAAACAAAACTTTAATAAAAAAAATAAAGTTATAAAACATACCACAAAATAATAAATAATCAAATAAACAGTTCTGTCTCTCTTTTTCTCTCTCTTTCTCTCTCTCTCTTTCTTTATAGGGTAGAATTCCAAATACTTCAGTTTTACACCGTTAAAAATGTTGGTGGATGTGCTTCTTCTATTATATTATATTTTATATTTATAATATAAATCTATACATATATTTTCTATTAATTAATTTTCTTCAATACTTTTTGCAAATAACAACAAGAGAATAATACAATAAATAAATTATTTAAATATCAACAATATTCAATGTTAAAAAAAATCAACAAAATGTTCAATCAATTATTTATTAAATAAATATATATATTTTTTTTAAATTGATGTATTTTTTATTGTGTTTTTGACACTTTGCTTTTTTTTGTTTTTAATTTTTTAAAAGATGTTTTTGTTTTTTCTTTTATTTAATTATATTAATATAGCTATGTTGTATTATATTTATATTTTTTGATTTTATTTTTATTCTAATTTTAGCTTTATGTATATTTTTATTACGATGATGACGATGATGGTGTTGGCAATGATGCCCCACCATTTAAAACTTTTATATATAATTTAAATAATTCAATTTCATCATTTAAATGAAGCACATCCACACATCCTTTAAAGTATTGTGTTGTAAAACATTGATGCCTAGAAAAATTAAATTTTTTTATATTTTTTTATTTGTGTAATAAATTTAATTTTTTAAGTTTAGTTGTTAATTTTAACGGTTCATGTATACACATTTACGCCGTTTTATCAGATTGGTATGGGACAAGAAAAGTGACAAAAACGTCGAAGGAAAAAATTGCCATTAATTGTAATTACTAAGAAGTAAATAAATTAATTTAGAAGTGCAAACCGGTGGCAGCAAACATTTTTGGTCCTTAATAAGTCGCATCAAGAAGAATTTGAATACATCCACTACCGCTTCCTTTATTTACAAGGGAGAGACAGCAAATCCAAGGCCGACTAATAAGCATCTCTGTTTGTCTCAAATTCTTCTATGCCCCACACTGCTATGCTGCCACCGCCCGCAACCGTGTTCCTGTCACTCAATCGACAGGGTTTTATTCAGAACTCGCGAGGCGTATAGGTGTCTTAAAGAGCTCGATATTAACATATTAACACTGTCCCTGAAAATGTACGCCCCCCCACCATTGTCCTAAATACATGCGCCTCACCTTTCGCTAAACCTTGCTCTATAATAATTCTCTGGACTCTTGAAAACTTTCGTTCAGCCCTTTTGTTCAACCCTTACCGAAAAAAGAGTGACTCAAGCAATACCTCGAACTCATGGAGACGATTATCAATAACAGGCTCATGGGGTACCAAAACCAAATCCTAAATAACAAACAGTACAGCTTTAGACCACAAAGGTCCACCGGGGACCCTTTAGTGTGCTTGACAGAACACCTCAACCAAAGTATGAACCGATTTGGTGAATCCGACTTGGTTGCTCTGGCATTTTTGCTAGAGTTTGACACCCTGATGTGTTAGCTAAACTCCAAGCTTTTTGTATTAACTCTGTTCTAAAGAACTGGATCGAGAGTTTCCTTACCGGTCATCCAATGAAAGTAGTATTGGATGGCGTCATATCTCAGGTTCACACCATCTCTGCCTGTGTTGTGTACCCCAGGGGTAAATTTTATCAGCCGCACTTTTTATAATCTTCATAAATTACCTACTGTCAGTCAGTGGCTATGGAAGCAAGGGATGCATAACTTTCCTTACAATTTCTTAAAAAATGAAAATAAAAATCTAAAATTGATCAATAATTTTTTTTTGTTTTACAAACAGTTTTGTTTATTTTAGAATTCTCAGATTAATATTTATCTTATTGCTTGGCATTTTTTCTATCTCAGACTGTCATCGTGTCGAAATGAAAAATTATATGAGAGCAATATTTAATATTAAATAAAATTGCCTCAAACTTATCGGAGACAAGACCATTTGCTCTACGATTGAATCTTTGAGCCACCTTAGGAATGTAACAAAATTCTATGGCTACTATCATAGCCATTGCTCCAACGAAATAAACGCTCTCCTGCCTTCACGGCAACACCAGACTAGCTCGCTCGTTTTATTCCCTTTGCTTACAGCTTCCCTTTTCCCGCACACTCTACAGACATAGAATTTGTTCGCAAATGGAGCAATGCGACTGTGGAACAATCATACCAGCGAGCAATAATAATAAGAGTGATGAGCTAGAACAAATTTTTAAAAATGTTTCAATGGCCTTGAGATCAGCTGATACAAATTTCAATGGGAGTGAAAAAGTCAAAATATCAAAGAAGTAATATCTATGATAAAAGGAGGCAGAATTACTTTCACACTACACGCAATGTTCGTGCAAGAAAGATAAAAAATGAAGGCGAAGTTACTTCGTTGCTTTGCAAGATTCCCGCCTTTTTTATCGGACAATACAAGTGAAATCATAGGGCCACCAATGTGAACCAACACGAATTTGTTCACGCATACATAGTAACGTTAGCGAGCCAATTACACGTACTCGGATCCAGTGTTGCTTCCATTTGAATGTAAACATTCGAATAGGGGAAACAAGGAACATCTTCTGTTTCTTTCATACTCTTGTGGTTTTTGCATAAAATGTATATCCATCGCGCGTTTGTTAATATTTTTTTGGACTTTTTGCCTAATGTTATTGCTAATCTCTTCTTTCATATCTTTAACTCTTTTACTTGTCCTTGAGGTCTACCTAATCACTCTTGTTATTATTGCTCGCTGATCATACACAGCTTGTATTTCCGAACTCCTGCAAAATCCAAGGGTTCAAAAACGCAGGATTTATCGCCATCTCCTCCAATACCCCTCTGACCTGAAGCTTCATCTGTCCTTCGAACTAAGCGTACTGCCAGACTTGACCAACGACATGATGGACCGGTAGTACAGAGGGTGATTCCTCAGCTTGCCACATAAAGACAATTACACAAAATTAAATAAGCGTATTTACTTATAGAACAAACGAAAAAGTACTTTTTTATGTGCAAGTCTAAGCTTAGGTGTAACTCTTTATACTACCAGTCCGTCATTATTAATTTTCAAATAAAATCAAAATGAGCTGATACCGTATGACACTGGAAAAACGCCTAAAACCAACTTTTTGCAATAATGTCGTAATGAGGAATTTTCGTCGTAACAACAATCGTGTATCGGGGGTATGTCATGATATATTCCCTAAATATAGGCAAATTTTAAGCAACCTGCCATGACCGCCAAGATTTTAGGTTAAAGAAAACGTGAGATTCACAAAATCAGAAAAGGAATATTAATAAAACAGTATTTTTTGGAAAGAAAGAACACTCTAAAGGTGTGAGACATTGTCTTCTCTGATAGTCAAACGGCAATCAGGCCCTGTAGGGAAAAACCTAAATTGGTTTAGAACTGCCAACGTGCGTGCCGTTGGTGAGCTGGGCGTTCTCAATCTAGTTACCCTTGTTTGGGTTCCGGGTCACCGGGGCTTCAAATGCAATGAAATGGTAGATGCCTGGCTATACAGCGGTCTGACATTACATTCATCGGTGGGGAAGCCGCTATTGGGGCACTCACCAGCTTACTGAAGAGGGCGCTTGCCGATCGGACTTTGCTGAAACATAACGAAAGCGGTTCCTTCCTGTCTCCTGCGCCGTCTCCAAACGTGGCCAAGGAATTTTTGAGGCGCAGTAGAAATGATGTCAGGATACTCGTTGGCTTGATTACCGGACACTGCGCCCTAAATTACCACTTATGGAGGATAGGAAGGGCGGAGGACCCCACATGCAGACTTTGTTTTGAGGAGGATGAGACTGCTCTTCATGTTCTCTGTGAGTACCCCGCCAACATTCAAGTCTAAGCGACAAGCAGACTGCTGAACCTATTCAAGCGGTCTGGCCTGCAAATATTAGGTATAGGGGTGCAGTACAATAGGCCAAACGAGTGGCCGCACCCAGTCCAGGTCGCCCTAATAAGGCATCCCGTCGGCTTAACCGGTTAATAATAGGGTACCAAAGTTCCGCTTAGGTCGGATCTTCACCTAGCGGACGGTGCACTTCTTTGTTCACTTGGTAGTCTGGTATTGTCACAGCCTTTGTCGACTGGCTTAAAAAAAATAAACTCATACAACGTCCAAGAGTTCAAATCCGAGGGAGGTTCATTGCCTCCTCCTTATGCATTCCAACCCCTATCCTATCCTTTTTCCATTTTTCCTTCAGATGAAGCTTACTACTAGACATTGCACCATGACTTGAACGACATGACGGACTAGTGGTACAAAGGGTTATTCTTGAGCTTGATCATGCTACATAAAAAAAGTACCTAACCAAAAGGAAAAAATTAGGCAGCTAGTAAGGAAGTGGTGAGAGGCATGATTGCAAAGACCCCTCGTATAAAGCAGGCTTAATTTAGATGCAGAAGAAATGTAACTTAAGACACATTATGCAACTAAGAAATGTTTCGAAGGATCAGAAATTGACACTAAAAATGTCTAAAAAAATTTTCTTGACGACTAAACTCATTCGTCGCAAGCCACTTTTCAAACCTCGTACGAGCGAATACGTATCTACATTATATGGGAATTTAGTGCTACTTCAAAGTGAACAGATCAATTAGTTGATTTTTTAAGAAGTAAGTGTGACAATATAGGAAAATTGTAGGTTATTGATCCTTTTAAAAATATAATTTATTGTATCCACCAACATTTGTTCAGCTATTTTTTAATTCTAATGTAAAATATCTTACGCAATTTCTAAATTAATTTACGTCGGTTTTAAGTAAAAGAATACAAAACTTTATTCTTTTGTAGTTCACATTATTAAAATTAGTATTGGCCATCATGCCATAACAGATGAGCAACAAACTTTCCCACATCACAAGGCAAACATTGGTTATTCTCAGAAAAAAATGCCCTGTCAAAGCTAACACAAACGCAACATCTCACAAATCAAAATTCCGTCATGACAAAATGACTAACGACCGAAATCTTTTTACGATAACCGCCCGCCCGCGCAACAAAAGTAGACTTCCGAAATTCCAAGAACTAGTGACATTCGCCCAAATTTGCAAGATGCCAGATTGTCTAGTCCGGCGGGTCTTTGGGAAGTCTCCATCACTTTAAGTGGAGCAAGTGGAATTCTTTCAATATTTTTAATTCTCTTTTAAATCCACAAAAAATCGTTTTATAATCTTATGAAAAATGTGCGCGCGAATTACTCCCATTTCTTTGAAGGCGTTTTGATAATATTTTAGTGTCATTTATATCCTGTCTCACTGTCTTGCCGAGCAAGTAATTGCCACGCAACAAACAAGATTTTCTCAAATGTTTTGCCACCAAAGAGGAGTATTCTTCTGCTTTGGCGGGGTATAGTACGATGGGACCGCCACATTATTTGCTTTTATCACTTATAAGTCTTATAAAACTTATTTCTGCGCAGATATTGTTGACTCACTGTATATTTACTAAACTAATTACATGTGTAAAAATGGGATAAAAATAGAAGAAACCGGATAATGTAATTATAGGACAGTTGTGCGAATTACCCGATGAAAAGGTGGCTTCAAAGTTATTTATAGATTGTCTGGAAAAAGCACGTGAAGTACAAACTTGGAAAAACACTTTTAATTTTGGAGTTATGTTATCTATCTCGAAACAATTTTTTCTATTTTTAGCACTTTCACAAGTTTTTTTTGCGCATAATTATGAATTTATTGCTAAGGTGTTGAACTTTACTTTTTTTAAATAAACAGTCACGCTTGATAAGTTACTTGATCTGGAATTTTCTGTATTTTTTAATAATAAAATCTTTAGATAAGACTTTAGTTTTTTGTGACTATCTTAATACAATTATGTTTAGATTGTAGTAAAGATACCAGCAAAGCTTCTACTAATTTATGGTCAAGTGCTCGTGTTCTGCCTTCTGTTATAATATAATGAACCCGTATGAAAAAAAATCTACATATTATTAGCGCGACTTTTTGATGAAAAAAAAATTTAAATAATTTATATGCCTGCCAGAGCTACACTTTTCTCAGTCTGTTGCTTTAAAAAACACATGATTTTTGAAATTGATGTACGAATTGTCGTGTATCAACTGACACAAAGGCAAGTTGAACCAAGGGCTGCCTTTAGCGAAATTTGGTAAATATAGACAGTTTTATACTTACATGGTGGGTCCATAATTATAGACACTTCTAAAGAATTTTGTCTGCGCAGACAAATTTCAGCGCTTAGAATAGTCGGAGGTATGCATGAAAGTTCGAAGTATGCTTGTATGCATATGTCTGCGCACAAATATTCCTTCGAAATGTTTGTGTGAGCTTTTTTATTCAAAAAGACAAAAGGCTGTCTCGTGTGGACCCACCTTTAGAACGTAGATAAATTATAAATAGATAGGAAAAGTGGAATAAAAAAAACGTTCTTTCAAATTAATCAGGCGATCTCGTGTTCGACAAATTGAGCGATTAATAAATTGTGTTTAATGCCAGAAATATCAATGGCGAGGAGGATTTAACAAAACACCTAAAATATAAAACCTCAAAAAACCTAAAATATTTTAATATATTTTTCTTAAAAAATTAAGTCACTTAGCGGAAAAGCAATAAAATTGCGACAGATCCCTTTCAAATCGGCGACCAAATCAAGCGATTTCAATTGTTTGTTTCGCTGCTAAGAGCTAAGGATTCAATTTCGTATATCACATTTTGTTGGGCCCTGATATGTGGGGATACTCCTTAATATGTGTTTAAAACGATCAGTCATTTGGAATGAGATTGAAAAACTTCATTTAAAACGAAATATGAGAGCACAATTAGAAAACCTAAAAATTCAGTACTATTCTCCTCAATATAGGAGGTGGAAAATGAAAGAGGAAATTAATGATAATCATACAATAAACTGCCGGCTGCTCTTCATAAGATCGTAACTAGGGCTGCCATAACCTAAATTGCCAATGCCGGACAAAAACTTCAAAAACCCCGGAACTTTGCGTGAAATTGAGTTTTTTCCCCGGACACCTTTGAAAAAAAATTTTACAATGAAAATAAAAACATAATTTTGTTCATTCGAACAGCTTTTTTGCGATTTAATTTGTGTTTTTTATTTTGGTTAAACCTTAATGGGTGCTAAGTTTTCTTTTATTATGTTTTATTCAGAGACCTCGCTATGTTTCTAATTTTGATAATAGAGTTATAACTTTTTTCAACTTTCTCATTTTCTTCCGTGGAAAACATACATCACTGAGTGAATGAGAAACAATTATACTCCTGATCGTGGATCTTCGAAAGACTGATCAAAACGGCTCATCTATGCAAGCATTCAAAATGAACTTTAAATGCATCATAAAATTGACCGCGCGAGAACGAGCCTAATAGGAATTCGTCCGTTGTTGGAAGACCTAAAATAACCTGAAGGAGAAGCTTATTAGCAGAGGCCACAGCAACTGGGAGATCCTGGACGGAGCTGAGAGTTGTCGCACAAGTGCTGGAGGGCACCTAATTGCGCCCTATGTCCATCAGGAGTTAAGGGAGCGTAAAACGAAGAAGAAAGAATTGAATGTTGGACAGGGCTGGACTGAGAATGAATTTAGGACCTGGAAATTCAAAAATTTCGGCCCATTTCAATACATTTTGTTTTAACAATCAAGTAAAGTTCTTTTTTGCTTTCAAAAGTTTTTCTTCAAGCATAATTATGAGAAGAACTATGTGTGTATGTGTAGGTGTGTTTGTGCGCACGTCCATAGTAATTTTTTTTTTGCACGATATTGGGCGAACCAAAAAAGATATCGTCTTCGTTGAGGTGCCGATCGAAGCGTATTAACTAAACCATGTTCTAAAATGATTTTCATAAAATTCGGTTGAGCCGTTTTTTGTTTAAACGACGTACGTGAATTTTGCACCAGCACGATATCGCGCAAACCAAAAATGATATCGGCTTCGTTGGGATGCCGATCGAAGCACATTAACGAAAACGTGATTTGGAAAAAATTTCATAATATTCGGTCAAGCCCTTTTTTGAAAAGACTTCCGCCAAGAGCCAGCCACAAGCACCATCTAATAAACTCGATGGAATGAAACCGGTTCTAAATGAAATTAAATTTTCTGGATTCAGCTTCCAATAGCTTCCTCATGATACATCACTTGTCAACAAAATCCGAGTGCTCATTCTTTAAAACCCGTTCAAAAATTATGTTACCCTTTTCCAACATCACTATTTTTTTCAAACCTTAGACCACCACTTTTTGGACGGGGAATTGTTTTCCACGTCCTACATTTACTGAAAAAGAAATTGGCTTTTTCGGTCAAGCCTGACGAGTCCTTTATCGTTATTTGAACTAGCTTCTCTCAGGATTATTTAAGCACCAGTTTGGTACTACCAACCCTACCAACTTCCTGAGTTATGAGTCGTCAAAGTCAAAATTTTGGTTTTTTTAACTACAATTTCAACTTTCACTACTTCTTTCTCCAAAAATTACCTAGTTAACCTATACCTTTTTTTCCAAAATTAGAAAGCTTGGAATATTTCCTTTGAATAATGTCCGGACAATTTTTATACTAAGCATTTAAAAGTTCTTGTTTTTTTAATTTTTTGTTTCCCCCAACCTCTTCGTCGTTTCGTTGACATTTTGAATTTTTTAGTTCTTTTTTAAATTCCACACAATCCTTATTAAATAACAGTCTTCAACAAACTAATTGGCAATTTCGTAGGAGACCGCGAGATTTGTGCTCTTTAAAGGAATTGTGATACGCTTGAAATTTGAAATTTTTTTATTTTTTTGTGGGAAAATTTTATTTTTTTCAAAAAAAAATTATTTAGAGGAAACATTTTTGATTCAACATTCGGCACGGCCCACCGGGAAACTCCCGGTAGCTTGGTAGGGCAGTCCAGCTCTGATGTTGGATGCTACACGAAGACTAAAGAAGTACGTAAAATCGGTTTTATAGGAAAGAAACGAGGGAAACAAGGACGCACAAGACGGAACTTTAACGAAAGAATTTTCATCCATCCGCACATTTTTTTTTATGTGGAAGAGTAGAGCTCAGGGAAATCCCTTTGTACTTCCGCCAATCTATTTTCTTCGTATAGAGTGCAATGTCGAACAGCAAGCTCTAGTCGATAGATAGTGAAGTGGAAGAGAGAAGTACGAATCTACTCCCAACCATTTCTAGCACCACTCTGGCATCGCGGCAACAAGACACAACTCGCTGTAGTGTTATGCCTCCTGAAACGAGTTGAATCACATCAACCAACCGATGACATTCGCTGGTGGAGCGGGGCAGTGCTAGCGGAAGGCTATGACAGGAGGAATTAGGAATGTAAAGAGGGAAGAAGAAAGAAGGTAGGAAAGGCGAAGAACCGTGGTGCTGCTGGGATTCGAACCCGGGACCTCTGGAATGGTAGCCGGGCGCCTTACTCCCTAGACTACCGAAGCCCCCAATTGTAAATTAATAAAAATTCATTGGAAACATTAAAAATTGATTAATTACGAATAATCGCATTGATATAAATTGAATTTAGAATCTGGTTTTTCGTAAACATAAAATATAATAGTAATAAACGAACTTGGCCATGAACCGGATAAATACAATCGGCCATGTTTTTTGGGGTACATTTGACTGCAGCCCCACCATTAATCAAACGAAAATTGACAACACGGAGTTTAAGCTCCTTGTATAGTCTCCATGAGAAAAATAATCAGAGGTGCCAGTTGCGGTAGTAGTTTCCACTGACAATATGGCAGACAACAATAAGTTTTTAAATAATGTGGGAGAAGAAACCGACGAAGAATAATATTTTACGGATGAAGAATTGAAAGAATAATCAAAGGTGATTTGCTTCATCGCGGCACTCGTGACAAAAAGGACGGTACGCACCTCGGCCACGTTCGATACGATTTCTTGGTAATGTGTGAAAATTCAACTTTTGACTAAGTTGTTGACTATTTTCAATTGTCGCTGGAACTTTTAAACAAAACGGAGCATGCGGACATCGAGTATTTTTTGCCAAGCCGGAGTTTGCTTGGGGCGGTTTACGAGTAACTTTTTAACTAAGATTTGTTTAATGCCGGGTTCACAATGTTAAAGTGCTAATTTTGCTATGTGCATGGTGTTAAAGTGCAACTTTCGGACATAATTTAAAAAATGTCAATAACAGCTGTCAAATTAAAAATATTTTCTCGTCCTTTGCTAAAACTCTTGTTTAATCGGAGTTTATTTAATTTTAAAGTAAAATTTACTTAATTTTTAAATCAAGTCTTTTGAATTTGGTGAGATTTCTGTTAACTGAAATTGAAGTCACACTATCTCTTTCGGAAAAAATGAATGTTTACTGCCATCTAATGACTCGTAACAAAAAAAAATGAAACTTTGCTTTTTATTAACCCAATTGTCAGAAAATATGCATTCGGAAAGTTCTCAAATGATTTTTGTTGTAATTATTTGCTTATTTTTAATACTTTTTATGTTTTTAAATTTAAAATAATGAACATAAATCACCTGCTTTGGTACAAGAATTCTGCTTATTCATCAGTGCGACAAACAGATGTCCCTAGTTAGTTCCGAATTTCGGAAACAAAATTAAATTTGAGTGTTGAAGTTGAAATGGAGCTAACTTTACCTGATGTTTTCTAATTTTGACATGAGATGCAAATACAGAATTAGGCAGTGGAATGAGCGAGACGAAACATAAAATAATTCCACCTTCTCATTGTGCACAAGGCATGAATCTATAGCTGGTTATACCCGGACACTTTTTAAAACCTTTCTCGGACGGCCCCAGACGCCCGCCAAACTAGAACAAATCCGAGAAATGATCATGTGTATTCTCAATGGTCATACATATGTTAGAAAAGATTCCTGGTCACTCAACAACGTATCTTTCCGTAAATACCATTATGCAATCCAGATGAAGCAGTACATTATCCTGTAGAAATCTTGAATAGCATCACTGCACCTGGCCTTCTCACTAATAGATCTAAAGTAGTGTTGCCATAATGCTGCATCGCAATTTGAATCCACATAAACTGTGCAATGGTACCATATTAAAAATAGCTTCATTAAAGCAAAAAAATGTAATCGAAGCTGTGATCATAACGGGCTGCGGTAAAGGAGACACAGTATTTACAGCAAGGAGTATGGGGCTCCAGTTCAAATTTAAAATATTGCACTTCAATATAAATGTCAGTTTTGCAAAGAGAATAAATAGATTCCAAATAAATCTGCACATGGCGTCAATTGCCCCGGTAGGAACTGAGAATTGTACATTTTTGTATTTATGTAAATACATATAAATTTCTTAATATGTTTTGTGTTTTTTACTCACTTCTTTCATTAATTATGTAAGTCGTAACTTATTTTTTTAGTAACTCTAGAAAAATTTACGCATTCAAAATGTACGCGGATGAGATTGCGAGCGAAAGTTAGTTAAAAACTCAATGAAAGTCCTGCTACTGTCTCATATCAAACGAATCGAGTAAGAAAGATTTTGTAAAGCTTTCACAAATTAAAAAATTAAACCTAAACTATAGCTTTATCGGAAAAATTACAGAAATAACCAAAATCTTACAAAAACCAAAAAAATAAATCATATTTGCACTGTATAAAAATCGCCCCCTGGATGAGAAATGTAGCAACTTTTCTCATTACCTTAAAATGGCTAGAAATTTTTTTTAAAGTCTGTAGTTGTCAAGAAATAGACAACGTAAGCTGCATTAAATTAAAATTTCAAGAAATATTATTATGTACCGCACGATATTTTACAGCCACTTCGATCTCAATAACACGCAAAATCACCAATTGATTTATGGCATAAATTTAAAGTGGATCCCCAACTGGGGAGTGCCAAATTGCCTTCGACTTGTTCTGTTTGGAACCATTCACACGGTCCGGATTACCGGCTCCGCACCGTATAGACGCTATGTCTAGCAGGTTCACTGTTTCGGCCGGAATGGGGATAACGTCATACGGCTTTTAGACGTACGCTCATTACTAAACATATAGATATCTGTTGCAATTACGAATCGTTCGACTAGCTGCGATCGAGTCTCGCCGAACCAGTTATGTCTGAAAGCAAGGCTCCATTTTAGTGTAAATCTTTTAACGCAGCAATTTCTTGATCATGGAAAAATCTTTGGAAGCCAGAAACAGAAAAATCACGTCAGACGAAATCGCCAAAACGAATTACGGAACGATACGGGGATGCTTGTTAGCTGGCGGCTCAGCCTAAGATGTTCGCTGTTCACGGCTCACAGATTTCGATAAATCTTTCAATTTAATATCATCTGCATTAAATTGCGGAACAGAACACGCGCGGCGCCGTCCGCTCTCGGCTGATTCAGGGGCATGGTGTTGATTTCTGAAATTTGTTAGTATCACAATTTGGATCTTAATTTTGTGCTTTTCGTTTTTGAAAGACGATTTCATTAATTTATAACATCGGTGAGATAATTATGCGTTATTTTACAATCTGAATATCAAAAGTTTGGCAGAATCTTAAAAACATTTTACCGTCTGGTGTGAAGAGTTTATTACATTTGCGAAACTCTTAAATGAGGGGCACTATGGAAACTCTTTCAGCGAAGTCGTTTACACTTTTCATTTTTCACACAAAATGTAGTAAGTGCTTTAATATTTTGAAAACATGAAAAAATAATAATTATTGAAACAGCCTGAACTGACAGAATTGTTGAAAAAGAGCTGAATTGGTTTCTTTGTATTTAAATGTAATCATTTCTTAGATTACGGTTAAATTAATTGAATTTTAAGAAGCTTTACTTTAATTGAAGTCAATTTTCGCAGGTTCCGTTTATACAGAATAATATATATTCCATCCATCCATTGGCGCTACAGCGCAAATCGAGCATTGGCCTCCTCTAGGGTATTTCTCCAAGTTTGACGGTCTCTTGCAGCATGTCTCCAGTTCCGGATATTGAGTATTGCCTCTGCATCAGCCGTCACAGCGACTGCCATCTCCTACAGGGTCCGCCATCCGCCTACGGGTCTATTTCCCGCAATTTCTGTTACCATGAGCAGTAGTTTTAGGATACGGTTGTCTTCTATTCTGATTACGTGGCCGGCTAGTTTTAGTCTGTTAATTTTTATAAAGGTTGAGAATTCTGGATCGACACAAATTTCATACAACTTGCTCTTGTATCTCCTTCGCCATATTCCATCCTACCTCGTTGGGCCTATTATACACCTGAGAACTTTTTTCTCAAACCTGTTGACTCGTTCTTCTATGTCCTGGGTCATAGTCCAAGTCTCCCTACCATACAGTACTGGTCGTATTACTGTTTTGTAAAGTGAAAGGGCTTTTTCATAATTGCATAGTTGCTTGCCTGATTATTTGCAAAAAAGCAACTTGCAGGTAAATCAGTTGTGCAACCTAGAAACTTTGCCTAATAAAATCAAAAAAACTGAGATGTTCGGAGGACGGCATTGCAATCTTCACACATTAATTTTTTTTCTTCTTTAATCAGATTAGCATGCATACAAAAATAGTTGCAAGATTTGCGCAGACTTGCCAAGCAGGTTGCAATTTTAAACAAATGATGCTTGTACATTTGCTTTTTTGAATAACATACAAATGATCGACTTGCGCAACCATGTAATTATGAAAAGGTCCAAAGTTTCGTTTTTCTGTGCACAAATGTTGAGTGCAGTATTTGTTTTTGGTCATAAAAAGCTTTATTGGCAAGTTAGTCCAGCCAAAATAGATTTTTGAGTGAAGACAATTCGGAAGTTGATGAAAATTGGTACACACCTTAAAAACATCATTATAAATAAAATGTCGAGACTGACACGCGATTGGCCGCCGGGAAAACTTTTTATTCAAGGTCAAAGGGTCAAAATATCAGTTTTTTGCAAATATCTCTTAAACGGTAAGTCCTATCATAAAATAGTGTTCACAAAGTTTGTAGATTATGCGATTATCTACAAAAAAAGTTATTATACATTTTCCCGTACGAATTGCCATTAATGAGATATCGCCGTTTTAAAGATTTAAAATACTCATATGCACTCATTCGCGACTTGCGTCTATCCCCACTATCCACTAAAATACAGGGTGTTTAAGAAAAAAAAATTTATTTTTTTTAAATTTACTTAAACTTCAATTACTTCTAGACTAATTATCGTAAAGCAACAAAACTAGGCTCATCTTAAAGGTAAATGTGTATTCTTTAATTTGGTATAAAGATCAAAAAGTTGAGTGACTCCGTTTTAGAATATATGTAGGTTTAAAATATGGGCAAAATGCTGAAAAACGAAGAAACATTGGGATTTTGCTCACATTTTGTACCTACATATATTCTAAACGGAGTCCCTCAACTATTTGATCTTTATACCAAATTAAAGAATACACATTTACCTTTAAGATGAGCATAGTTTTGTTGCTTTACGATAATTAGTCTAGGAGTAATTGAAGTTTAAGTAAATTTAAAAAAAATAAATTTTTTTTTCTTAAACACCCTGTATTTTAGTGCATAGTGGGGATAGACGCCCTCTCTAGAACAATTTTTTTCTCCAAACACATCCAGGAATCACCCCTGAAAATATTAGCCGCGTAGGCCAACAAAGGATTTATTGAACGTCTGATGACCTTTGCAAGCCGCGAGTGAGTGCATATGAGTATTTTAAATCTTTAAAACGGCGATATCTCATTAATGGCAATTCGTACGGGAAAATGTATAATAACTTTTTTTGTAGATAATCGCATAATCTACAAACTTTGTGAACACTATTTTATGATAGGACTTACCGTTTAAGAGATATTTGCAAAAAACTGATATTTTGACCCTTTGACCTTGAATAAAAAGTTTTCCCGGCGGCCAATCGCGTGTCAGTCTCGACATTTTATTTATAATGATGTTTTTAAGGTGTGTACCAATTTTCTGCAACTTCCGAATTGTCTTCACTCTTTAGCTTTTTTTCGTCTATTTTGACTGGACTAAGTAGTATTCGTCTAGTATCTCTTCCTTTTCTTCGTTTCTTTTTGTAATTGTAATTGCATCACCTTTACTTTTTCTTCGCTGATACTCAGACTTTCTTCGTTTGTTTTTGTAATTGTAGACCCAAGATACACTGCTTTATCGACTACTTGCACGATGTTCACAACATCTGCATTTGCAAGTGATTGTACAGAATGTGTTGCTATTGACGCACTTCTCTGGACTGACGTTTTCCTTATCACCCAGTTTAGGACGAGGTTGACCAACATTGTGGCCAGATCATCCCTTTTCTAAAACTTTGTCTAATTCTTCTGTTACTCCATTTTGAATCTTTACTTTCGCCAGTGATTTATTCATTGCGCATTTGATCAGCCGTACCAACTTTGAGAGGACTCCTAATTCCGCTAGGATTGTAGAGTCATATGCCTGTTGAAAGTCGGCAAATATTTAGTATACAAAGTAAGTAAGTTTTCTTCAGAATTTACTTTAAGGTCAGCAGCTGGTCCGATGTTGATCTGTTTGTCCTAAAACCAGCTTGTAAAGGTTTTGTAACTTGTGCTGAGGAGTGAGATGCCTCTGCAGTTTTTACAGGTTAATTTATCTCTTTTCTGGTATATTGGACATATAATCGCTTTCTATCAGTCATCTGGTATAACTCGTCCATCGTCGGCCGGTGATTTGTTGCTTTTTTGCCTTTTTACAGATTCACGCACCTCATGGTGTCGGTGGCTCTATTAAAACCCTAACTTGAAGAATTACAAATATCTCAGTCAGTGGAGGACCTTCGTTTATTATGGGGATCACAGCACGCTCCTTTCATTGTTCTTACATCCAGTATACTCGTGGCCCCTCCTCTCTCAATTGGTATGTGGTCAATTTGATTATTTGTTACCACACCTCATGACTGCCACGTCACCATAGGGATATTTTCATGCGGGAACATTGTTTGACATTGAGGTATTAAAGTAAAATTGGTAGATCCCTTCCTTAACCTCAGATGATTTCTTTAATCATTGCCAACTATACTTTTTGCACAAATAATAATACAAATCATTAGATCCAGGTAATAGATCGTATCTCCTATTTTAACTAATCTTCAAAACTTCTCCCAAACCCTGTAAGAATAGGCCTCCAAATGCAACGGATCTGATACTAGCAAGTGCTGTACAACTACAGAGAAAATGTTCGGGTATCTTCCTCTGATTTGTTCCTGTAGCTGTAGTAGCGGAAGCTGTAGCTTTATGCGTTAGATGGTATTCTTAATCTGGCAACTTGTTCCCCCAATTGGCAAGTGTCCTGTTAAACTTGACACTATTTTGGTGATGCCCTTGCGCGTCAGCGCCGGCTGGCGCAAGAGCCCACTTAAAATTTTGTCTTACCTCTTGTATCATCTTAATAACATTCCTCTTTTTCGTCTTCTCTCTTTATAACAATTTCCTACCCTTTTTCCTGCCGTTGCCATTAAGGAAGTCAGGAAGCTATATCCTATTCTATTACCGCAGTGAGCTTTCTGTCACGGCTGTATAGGGTGGCAGCTGGTGCAATAAAACCACGTATTAGGGTTGGTAGTTCTTTCACTCTTCTCTATACTAGCTTTCAGACTTGAGCTTACTGTGCGATATTGCATTCTAGATAGCACCTTCGACAGCATAAACGTGTTTACTTCTGAGGTCTTTCACATAAACAATAAACTTCAAGAAGTCGGGAGTACAAAACGTGATGGAAATGAGTGGAAGTTGGTGCAGGTAAAAATACCATGTGATTGATTTTGCTTTGTGAGAAGGAAGTTCAGAAATTTATCTAAGTTCTTCCACAGGTAATTTTAGCTCCTTGATATTTAATAGATCAACACTTCACAAAAGTTGTAGATGTCTAAGAAAAAGAAACAAATTCTCCAAAATTTGCAAGTGCAAAAAATATGGGCAATTAGGACAAATAATCGGTAAGTATTGATAAACTCACTTTATGTCCAACGAGGGATTAAAGGAACAGAAGAAGAAGAAGACTTGATTGAATTACAAAAAATAAAATACAATACTTGATTACTCTTCAAATGTTAATGTTCCAAGGGCTGAATTCCATGACAAGTACTTCCCCCATATAATCCCTAAATGTACATATACATATGAACCTTTTGTTTAGTTTAAGTAAATTCACATAAAAAATTAACTAAATTTAAAAACTCACTTGCACAACCGATGAACTGTTGTTTCTCTAAATAATTGATAGCAATCTTCACAAATGCGATCAAGCCGAAAGAAATAAGATTTATTGTAGACACCTTTACATCCTAAATCAAAAAATGTGCTCCTTTTGGACAAGCTGTGGCGTTGTGGGAGGGATGAAATTAAAGGGACCAATATTAGAATTAGCACCACCGAGATCTTCAAGTTGCGGGAACACATCTGCAAAAAATAAAATAAAACAAATTAACAAACACACATATAAATAGAAAGAAGAAAAAAATTAACAGAAAATTCCATTTAATATTCAACATGTAACAATTGTTAAAATATTGACAACAAAATATTTCTGCAGTGATGAATTGGAAGGAAACTAAAATGTTAAAGCGCACTCGAACAGCGCTTAGTATTCCACGAGCGTGAACGTATTTTAATTGACCTCGCGATGAAGTAATCAAAAGAGTTGGACACTTTATAATGTCATTTTCCTTGTTTAATTAGAAATTTCACTCATGCTATTCGAGTTGGTATTATGCAAAGTAAGTGATGGAACTCGTGTAATATTAGAGATTATCGAACTGTCCTCATGTATGACGGATTCAGGGAAATTTTAAGTAAGTGTAGTCATAATTTTGTTTTTATTTATTTACTTCCATTTATAAAAGACTGTCGTAGAGACGTACTTTAAGGTATTTTATCTACGCAAATATGATCTTTCTACGAATTTGAAAGATATTATTGTGTGTTTGGTATTATGTTGTTTGATATTGTAGAAGATTGTGTGAGTACAAATTACCATAATTGTTTATAAAAAAAATGTTACTCATTTTTATCTTCAACAATTAAAATTTTCACAAAAAACGAAAAGAATAGTATGAAAATTTGAAATTAAGATGTAAAATAAACCAAGTGATAACGACGGAGCGATGGGACAAAAGCTCACATAATCGAACCCGTGTCACAGACTATTAGCAGCGAGCAATAATAATAAGAGTGATGAGCTAGAACAAATTTTTAAAAGTGTTTCAGGGACCTTGAGATCGGCTGATAACAATTTCAATGGGAGCGAAAAAGTCAAGATATCAAAGAAGTAATATCTATGATAAACAGAGGCGGAATTACTTTCACACTACACGCAATGTTCGTGAAAGAAAGATAAAAGATGAAGGGGCAGTGACTTCGTCGCCTTGCAAGATTCGCGCCTTTTTTAACAGACAATACAAGTGAATTCATAGCGCAAACAATGTGTACCAACACGAATTTTCACGCGTACATACTAAAGTCGGGGACCAGTTTGCACGTGCTCTGTTCCAGTGTTTCTTAAATTTGAATGTAAACATTCCAATACCGGAATCAAGGAACATGTTCTGTTTCTTTCATTCTCTTGTGTTTTTTGCATGAAATGTATACCCATCGCGCATTTGTTAATATTTTTTTTGACTTTTTGCTTAATGTTATTTCTAATCTGCTCTTTCATATCTTTAACTCTTTTACTTGTCCTTGAGCTCTGCCTAATCACTCTTGTTATTATTGCTCGCTGCTATTAGAGACTAGCAAACTAACACGCTAAAGTTCGCTAAAATACAAAGGCCCTTCAAAATTTTATGTTTGGCAGTAAAACGTGTTTTGACGACATATGTATGGCTGTTAGGTGCTTTGTTTGTTTAAACCCAGAACTATTTAACAACTTCTTCTTATGGTCTTTTAATTCCTCGTGAGACATAGGGCGGCAACAGTTGCCCTCCAGCGGACTCTGTTTTGAATTACTTGGCGTGAATTCTCACCGTGAGTCTGGAGCCGCCTTTAAGTCCAGTCCAGTCCAGGGTTGATGGCAGTACTATTAAATAAACCTACGGCGATATTGTTAAGTTGGTAATATAAATGTCAAAAATTTATCTTCTCAATATCTTCTCTTTCTACTGACAAACTTAAGTCGCCAGTATTGCCTGCTCACAGTTAGTCGAAAATTTTATATTTTTATTGAAATTTACTAAATCATAACGGACGATCCATTTATAATGGTACTTTTCATTAGGGATTTTATGACAGATCACGCGTGTCACGGTATTTTGTATTATTACAGTATTAGCGTCTATAAATTATTCAGTTGTATTGCGAAAATCAGCGTTCTAAGAGGAATGTTTCATGTGCTTCGAGCAACTAATGATCCATTTAATCGGCCTACCGAATGCACAATTCCCTATACCATCGAAAAAAATGAAAACCAATTTTCATTATTGGATAATACGCGACCAAATAGACCTCATCCAACACTGAAGAAAATATAGAAGCAGTAGCTGAGAGTGTACGCGATGACCGTGATTAGCCTCGTTATCAAAATTTGGCTTGTTGTATGAAACTACTTGGCGTATTTTACGTAAGGATCTTGGTTTGGAAGCATACAAAATTCAACTCGTGCAGGAATTGAAGTCCGCGGTTTTCCACCAAAAGTTTGATCGGCGATGAAGCTCATTTTTGGCTGAAAGGCTACGCCAAAAATCAAAATTGCCTTTTTTGAGCTGAAGACGAGCCCGAAGAAAATGAAGAGCTGCCATTACATCCAGACAAAACAACGTTTTGGTATACTTAATGGGTATTTCTTCAAAAATTAAGCCGGCCGGAATGTAACTATGAATGAAGCCTCTTATTGGGCCATGAAAACGGACTATTTGCTGCCTGGAAATGTTTAAAGAAGACGGCGCTAAGAGGTGAGAAGTTAATTTCACCCTTCGGACCGGTTGAATTGATGGCGTAGATCATGTAAAATCACACCTCTAGACATTTTCCTTTGGAGCTACGTGAAGTTCAAAGTCTACATGGATAATCCAGCGCGAACGCCTGCGTCAACGTAAATTGAAACTTCAGAATGGACCATATAAGCCGCAGTTGGAAACACAGCCCAAAAAGAACCCAGGATACTGGCTAGTGCTAATGACGTCTTAAATCGCACGCGATTATGTATTTTTTCAATACGATCCCATTTAAGATGCCATTAGCACTGGCCAATATACTGGATTCTATTTCGAAACGCAGGGTTGATTTATAAGTGGAAAAATTGATGATTACATATGTATGTATTTAGTTGACGCTGCGGCCATCTATTAGCATGTGAATCATTTATAACGAAATTAAAAAAAAACGGGGTTGAGAGAGGACGTAAGGCTTAGAAAATGAAAGATAAGGTAAGGCTTCGCAGCTGGTGATTCTTCGCCCACAAAATATAATAATTAAAGGAGCTTTCCTGCGGAGTGAAATGAGCACGCAAATTAAATTAGTTTAAGTATGCCTCTCAATAACTATAGTAAATAGTGCTAATAGTAATGAAGTTTTCGTAAGATTGAAACACAACAACCCCAACAATTCCTTAACAGCGTTAAGAGACGACAATCAAGTCAAAAAGTGTTCTGACATCAAGCCATTAAGTGTAGCCAATTCCTCTCTACTCCCCCCAACCCAAAAAATCGCTTAGCCGCGTTAACAGACGGCACAAGAAAGGAACCGCTTAAAGTTGCGCAATCAAAGCCCGAACCTCCAGCGTTCGGTGTATTTCATCTTTCATCCAAGTCCGATCGGCAAGGACCCTCTTCACCAAAATTAGTGAATGGTCCCATAGCCGGTTCCCGATTGATGAATATAAAGTAATTGGTTCATGAAAGGCCCATTACTATGGTAGGAAAGGGCAGGTCGATTTTGACAAAGCCGCCATATCAGGATATGACATTATACAACTGGGTGCGCCCAGTGCCTAGAGAAGATGGTTAAACGACAGTGCAAAAACTACGGACTGACATGTACCCTTAACGCTTGGTAGGGTTGAAACGGTATGCTCCATTTCACCTACTGCATTCGTTCTCCCCATTTCCGCAGGTGGTTCCCCAAATTCAGCGTCATCACTAGAAGGTCGAAGTAGGAGATTGGGAGTCAGAGACGGGATGCACCATACCGCAAAATCAGCCATTAGGTTGCACGCACATAGCTCCCTATAAGACTAAATTCTAGAACATAGGATCTTAACGAAGATGGGTAGATATAAGAAAATAAAATACGTTGATCCTAAAATTATCAGCAAACAGGAGAGCAAACAATTCTGCCGAATATTAAAATGAAAATAATCGTGGTTTTAGAAAAATTGGTCCAAGCTGGGATAGCACATACCGGAAAATCATTGTGAAGACAATGTAGGCAGTACAGCTAAACAAAAAGGGCAAAGAACAAGGATTGTTGGCCAAAAATGCAAAGATTTTAAAATTTTCATCGACGGAGGATTTGTTTTTTACATTTTTGATTAAATTTTCTTCCTTATTTCAGTCAAAACACAAACCAAACCAATTTCGAACTAAAAGTTAATAAAAAATAAATTAGCTGATAAAATTTGCAACTTGTTTATAATTTAGCTCGAAATTGTAGATAACAGATTATACCTGCTCTGTGAATTATTCATCTAAACTCATATGCAGTCACTTCACAAAGTAAAAAGACGATTTCCTTAAATTAATATTATCGTAACATATTAATAACCATATTTCAGGATAAGCAAAAAATCAATTAGCCATCGAAAACTTTCTACTCTCTTCAGAAGAGTTTCCACTTCCTAAAAGCGCCTAATTAATGGCATCCTAGTTTTGTACGTCACCTCTTATAACTGCTATCATCAATTAAGTAAAGTGCAAAAAGAGTCGATTAAAATTGCCTTCAGGAATCCCAGAAAGGAGGCTGACCACAAAATCAATTCAAAGCGAATAAAATTTAATTGGAACTGAAATCGCACAAATTTCCTTTAAGTCGCGTTTCCACAAGCATTTCCACTCGGCGGCAATGGGAATCTTGTGGAAATTTGTGAAAAATTATTATTACTGATTTATAATATTTTGACAGCCTAGCTGGAAGCGACAAATGTGAAACTAGTTGGTGGAAGCCATCAACTGAACACCGGTTATATTTAATGAAGTAACAACAGCGCGCGCGGATTTAATCGAGATAAGATCGATACTTAGTGTTTACGGTTCAAGAGTAGTTCGTAAAGTCTCTGGAGACCCCCGGGCGATGGTTGAGATCTGCAGGCCCGAAGCTCGATTATTACAGAGTCAGTTGCGCTTACCTACCACAGGTAACAAGTCTTTTCTCAACCTGTTGCGGCAACTCGATTCTAAGTATAATAACGATATCGCGAGTGGCCTGATGACGATATTTATCTGGATGGCAATTGAGTTGATAAGACCAGGCACGATTTAAATGAAATTAATTTCAGAATACGCTGAGAGTGGTGAACTGGCAAGATTCCAGGTGCCGGTTAGGCTGCTTAATCTTATGGCAGCGATGAAAAAATATTGCATTTCATTTTTACTGCATACCGACTCCGGACTCCGCAAACTCGAGACAGAATGGCTGCCGTTTTCTGTTGGCCGTATAGGCTGATTTTCAACAGGTGTGCACGCGTATATATAGGAGCATAATTTATTTGCGTTTTCTTCAGGTATTTCCGTGCGCGCAATCGCAATTCACTGAACCAACGAGATATGTTGTGCTGAACATTGCTCTGCGCCCGTTGATGCAATTTATCTCTTGTGTTTATTACTTTTATTTCCTCCGACAGAAGTGCCGTGAATGTGACTTTCAAGGCAGCATGTTTCATTCAAAATTGTTGTCTATAAATAGATACTTTAATACCCACGAATTTTCTGGACCCTTGGCAACGAACATGATGTCTTTAGAACTAGTTTATGTTGCCTTAATTGCTCAAGAATAATGAGATAAGTTCATGGTGATTTTTTGTATTGATATTTCCTACAAAAAAAATCGAAATTTTATTGCAAAAATATAAAAGTATGTAAATCGACTGCTAATGGCATGGCGAAAAAAAATGAAATGTATGAAATCCTTAGAATTTTCTAATAAGTCAATATAATATATAAACTCTTCACTTTTTTTTATGGTTTATGCTTATAGAGAGTCATCCCAAAAACGCGGCCACATGTTTTTTAATAAAACAAAAAATATTTGCAATTTTTTAAGCTGTTTTTTTTTGTTGAAAGCATGATTCATTACAATAAATTATACGTGTAACAGATATGATTTAAATGTCCACCACGACTGAGTCAGTTCGAAAAGCGAAATTTTCAATGACTTTTCGACATGTTGCTGGAGTTATTCACGAATTGCAACTTGAGTGTTGTTTTTTTAGATCGTTAATTGTTAGTGGCTTGCTTGCAAACACTCCACTTTTTAAAAAACCCCACACAAAAATATGTAATGGTGTTAGATCACATGACATTGAAGCCCAATTGAAATCTGTATTTCGTGAAATTACACGTTGAGGAAATTTCGATCGCAAAAACGTAATATTTTCCCGAATTCTGCGACATTGTGTGTTGGAAATAGGCATCAGACACATCAATACCAATTTCAATTGGTGAAATTGTTCTACCTTCTACTAAGACGTCACGTGTAAACATTATACAGTACTGACATCTAGGCGTCACATTTGGATAATCCCCTATTCACGTATTAATTCAGGTAATAAAAATTTTTAATAATATTTAAGATGATTGTTCTAAGCTATAACAATTTTTATTCTATCTGCATTCATCTATTTCCTTCCTTCTTCATGTAGAATATTACTCAGTCCTCTCAGTCCCTCTTTTTAGATCGATAGATTAGCTCAACCGTTTAAAGAACCGCACAAAAAACCCGTATCCACATCACGAAAAGTAGATTTTAAAATTGTATTGTCAGTTCTTCTTCAATTGTTTTCCAAACTATTGAGGTAATACTGACTTCAGTATATAATACTTTGTACTGGCTTCAGTAATTGTAAATTGTATCTAAAATCCAAGATGTGGAACAGATTGCACTCGAATATCGGTATTCATGTTTCTCCAAGGCATTTTAAAAATGGTTGCAACTTATATCTCTTAATTTTTCGCCACACGGCAATCAAAATATGACGAACACACGTTAAAATACGTCATTATATTTTGACGGCTGTAACAAGTTAGTATGGTCGAAAATGTCAGTGAACGAAAAATAAAAAAATAGATTTCCTTGGTACATTGTTGACCTAATGGAATGGAAACAAGTAATATTTAATTTTTTAATATGGCAACAAGTAATTTTTTTTATTATTTTCAAGTAAAATTAAAATCAAAATCAGCTGATACTTAAGACACTGGAAAAACGTCTAAAGGTACAGCGCATGCCTCTTGGATGTTGAAAGAAGACAATTCCACCAGCGCAAGCCATGACGGAGGGATATCCAGCTACTTGGATTTTTCGTTCAACTCTGCTTGCAAATTTATAGGCCAGGCAACGAATGCTCAAAAAAGGTATCGAGGTAACTGCTTGGAACACAATTTTTGACTTCGTAACTTTGTTTCGACTAGTTAGGAGGAGAACATATCAAAACTCCCCGCCCGTAGCCCCTGCTCAAGGGATTGGGGCGGGGGTTGAAGGTCCCACTTTTCGGTTTTCGCTTATATCTCGGAAACTATACGTCCTAGCGACATGACCACTCTATACAAAATGAAAGCTGATTAAATTTGCCACAAGTTTTACTCAGTTAAGTTTTTCGATATCTTGTATAGTTTTCGAGATATCTGCTCTTGAAAGTCGGTAATTTTAGAAAAAAAACATTCTTGCCTCACATTTTTTGCTCTTTTTGACCGGATAACTCTTCAACGACGCACCCAAAAAATAATTGCCGGCAAAAGGGTTGTAGAGCATTAAGTTCCCTTCAATAATATATCGTCGTTGCGACCTTAAGATCTCCTATGTGGCACTTTTATCGAAATTAACTTTTTTAATTGAATGTAAACTTCATGATGTCCTCAATCGATGGCAAAAACTCCCATGTTGATACTTAAACTCAATTTGCAGTTACAAAAAATACTCCTATTTATTTATTTATTTATTTATTTATTTTGTTTAACCATGTAACAGTCGTTTACAGTGTAAATTTATTATTAGTTCTAGAGTTTGGAATTTATATCTCTTCCTTACAACTATAACATATCATTTTGTATAAATTTATTTTTTGTTTTAATTATTCTTGTTGAGGAAAAGTATATAAAAAACCTCTTTAAAACCTTACTACTCTACTTATCCTAAACTTAAAACTAATCTACAACTAGACTTAGTTAACTAGGCAATTTTTAGTTGCCTAGTTGTCGAATTATCGGATTTGACGATTCTTGGCATTGGTATTTGAATTTAATCTCTTGGTTTCCAACAATTTCCTCGACATATTTCATATTTGCTAGTGAGTGCAATCGAGTTGTTGAGAAATACCATGGAAGGTTATATATCATTTTTAAAAGTTTGTTCTGGGCTGTTTGTAATTTTTTTTTATGTGTAGCTGCACAGTTTGCCCACACTGGGGCCCCGTATAATAACATTGATTGAAAGATTTGTTTATAGATTAGGACTTTGTTTTTTAAGCTAAGGGCTGATCTTCTGTTAATAAAGGGATACAGTGTTCTTGTTAGTATGTTAATTTTATTTATTGTTTTTGTTATATGGATGTTGAAAGTAAGGGTTTTGTCTAAGATGACCCCCAAAATTTTACACTATCTGCCCATTGAATTCTGTGCCCGTTCAGAGTTAGATCTCTTGAAGGTAGGTTGGAACTTTTCCTTTTGCGTGTGAAATACATAGCTTGAGTTTTGTCGCAACTAAGTTTTATTTTCCATTTATTGTAGTATTCGCTCAAGGTATTTAGGCTATCCTGCAAGGTGTTTGTAAGGTTAGAGGCCTCTTCAGCTGAGGTGTATATTGCGATGTCGTCTGCAAATATAGATGCATTGCAATTACCTAGTTCTGGAAAATCGGCTGTGTATATGTTGTATAGTATGGGTCCAAGCACAGATCCTTGGGGAACACCCGCTACAATTTGATGGGGCTCAGTACATTCATTTCCGACGTATACTTGTAAATATCTGTCAGTGAGGAAGCTAGTAGTTAGTAAACTTAAATAAGTAGGGAAGTTAAATTTTATCATTTTGTATACAAGTCCCTCGTGCCAAACTGTGTCGAAGGCTGACTGAACATCTAATAGCACAAGACCAGTTGATTTTTTGTTTGATAAATTAGTCTTGATGTGCTTAGTAATTCGAGTGATCGCGTGTAGAGTGCAATGATTAGCCCTGAATACTCCTATGTAGTCCTAAAAAGTTGGCAATTTGAAATCTCTTATGTGAAATTGATAATTACTTCCACATGAATGAAAAAGCAAAAAATATCTTTTGTCCACCTCAAAGGTTTTGTTCATAACATTAAATTCCATTGTTAGTATACAACTTAAAGCAAAACTAGTTGTTTAAGTAATTTTTTCACAAAACAGTTTTTTTCAGATTTCCTAAAGTTTTACATTTTGCACATAGGAGATCTTAAGGTCGCAACGACGATATATTACTTTACTATTTTATCTATTTCCCTTCAAATGTTAAAGCAATTGGGTAAGTAAAGTTTTTTGCAGAGCTGTATATCGCCGCCTGATTGTAAGAACTAGGTAACTCCAAATTTTGTGATTTTGAGTTATCATAGTTTCATGTAGTCAATATCAAGCAGTATTTAATGCAAAGATCAGGCAACTTGTTAAAGCAAACTAGCAACATCTATTAAACAATGTAAAAACTGGACAAATGAAAATACCGCACTTATTATCATGTTACGGATAGGTAACTAGAGAAATTTATTTTTTACAGAATTCTGAGTTGCCTAGTTCTTGCATTCAGGCGGCGATATTATATTTTTTTCTGAGTCTTTGGTCTATAAATCAAGAATATACAGTTATTTATTTTTTACTTCTTACCGTCCTTCTAAAAACATTTTTTTATGACTGTTATGACAGTTCTCTGGGCTTTACCCTTCAAGCAGAAAGCGATGTAGACGTTCTGATCGTGGATACGGCTGTGGAAATGTCGGAAACGACAGCTGTCGGCATTGTGGGTGAACGGGTAACTCACTAGATTGAAAGAGGAAGACGAAAGCGCACCAGTGTATACGTACCTTAAAAGCGAATTTTTTACAAAATATCGACTTACATATTGCCCTCTTTTGAGTTTTCGTAATCGATTAAGGCTGTATCAGACCCAACTTTTTGAGCAGCGGCAGAAGCAGAATTCTGCCTGCTGAATCACATCGAAGTAAAGGAACAGCAGCGGTAGAAGTTTTATTTGACAGTAAATTCTTTGTAAATAATTCTTTAATAATAATAAATTCTTTGTAAAAAATTCTCAATTTTCCGCATCCATTAGTCATTTAAAAGCAACTTTCTAAGCTAAAGCTGCAAAGCAGCAAAATGAGGATTTGTGATGAAAAGGCAGCGGCAGAACTCTCTGCTGCTTTTCTTGTCACGTGACCAGCGTAAGCCAATAGAAACAATTCTCTGCGGACGGTTCTACTTTGCTGCTTTGGATCTGATACAGTCTTTAACCAAAATTTGCCTAATCGGTTTTCCTAATTAATGAGGTTCATATTCGTAATAAATGATGAATTTTCGTCCGTCATAAATGCGGGCGTATGTGAGGCTCCGGCTATTAGACAGTGCCAGATTTAACTTTTTGGTGCCCTACTAACTAAAAAAAATCAGTTGATCACTGGTTGAACCATTGCTAAGCCCTAGACAGACATGTGATTTCGATATCATAATAACAAAATCATGATATTGAAATATACTAGGTAGTGACAGACATAATATTATGATATCTTTGACAGTGCTATGTTTGACAGAAATAATTTTAATTTTTAATTTGAAACTGAAAGTTTTTGCAAATACATTCGAAGTTACTTTTTTGAAAGTGATTTCGGTTTTATTTAATACAAAATATTTATTTAGATTAAGAATGAACGTTTAAAAGACGTAAATTGTTAATTACTCTGCTATACCTGCTGAGAAAACGAAAATTTTATAGATTTATGATATTTCCGCTAGCCAGAAATAGCGCTGCTCTCATTAGAAGGTACACATATCACGTTTATATTAGGAAAGTTGGCTGTGTTTCAATATTACGTTAATATTATGTTGTGGTGTTTCGATATTATGATACAAGGGTGACAGACTAATACAAATATCATAATATTATAGTTATTGTGATATCGAAATCACATGTCTGTCTAGGGCTTTAGTCACTCAATGGAAAAACAGTAAAATTGCACTGGTTTAAGTGAAATTCACGTAAAAAAGACAAAAAAGCTTTTTTCCAGCGCGACTGTCGTTTTCCTAAGCAGCCCCCCTCCATCTAAGTACTGAAATGCGTCTTGGCCTCTTGGCATCTTTAATCGAAAGAGAGCCGGTTTATTGAGTGTGCTAAATGGAAGCCTTTGGCATTTTTAGCCAAGAAGATAATTGCCTAGAATATGAGTCCCATATATTTTTTCGCAGTGAAATTATAATTCACTGGTTGAACCAGTGAAATTTTTACTAATTCATTTTTAGAAAGAAACTTTTACTGGTTCAATAAGTTAACAGGCACGAATTTACTGATTTTCCAGTGAAAGTATTGTATCCTGGATGAGCCAGTAAAATTTTCACTGGTTCAGTTTTAGATAGTAGGTTTTTATCGTGAACGGTCCCTAGTTTTTCTCTTTTTGTTGTTAGATAAATTTGCTTCCAAAGGACAGTTGGGTAGTGTAACTGTATAGCTGACTCAGGTAGGTAGGAGTTGCTTAGATTGTATTTTAATATTTTCGCTATTTTCACGCATGTTTTTCAGATGATCGGATAATTTATAAAAATTCGCGCTGTGTCTTATTATAAATCCATCGCTGAGAACATACAATATAACTTTTATTGAATTTTATTCTGATGAATACACGAAAAACGCTCAATAAATAAATGAAAAATAATAAGATTGATTAACACTACTACCATATCCGAAAAAAATTAACATCTGTTTTGGGTGTTAGAGTTAATTTTATGTTCTTTCTCAGGCACGGCAATACGAATAAAATCGTAAAGTTCAAGCTGGGAACAAATGTTTAAATATTTTTTTTAATTTAGATTTGTTGAACTTGAATGACACAATTATTTAACAGCATGAGGATTTTTCTGATAAGAATCTTCCGACTTTTTCATGATTATTCTTTACTTCTGAATTATTTTATGATTGGCTTTTATCTATCATTACTTTTAGCAGATTACATTCGATGATATAACTGCGCTCACCTCTTCCAATGAATATTATTTTTTTCAATAACATTATAATTACAAATTGTCAAAACTTGATAGAAAAACAATTAAAGCCACAATTAGACCAAATCGTGAACATAATCCACAAACGTTAAAAACATACGAGTAAAAAGAATTAACAACGCAGCCCCCTCCCCGCCCGTGAAATTGGTGTGCATTATAAGAAATGCTTTTAACACTTTCAAGCATCAATCACGACAAAAAAAAATTAAAAGGATTCAAGGATTGACGAAATCGTTTGGTACCAATTCGCGATATAACGGAAAGCGGCGAAATAATCACGTACCACATTTTGCGTTCCATCGATGGCGTTCCAAGCCACATCCGTAGACAGCCGGGTGACGGCAAAAATTACATTTCTGCTTTTCAGCGCATATGTGTGCGCCTGTGTATGGGATAGTGTAGCTGCGGCGTTTACATAGGAAGCAATCATGGTAATAAATTTGTTATTTGAAGCCAATTAAGATTCAATGTAGACAGTTTTATTCATTTTTTATCGATTTATAAATAAAAACCGCTATATCAAATGTGGCGATTTTCCTATACTTAACACGATTTGAAGGCCTTTTCCTACTGTGGGTTTGGATAAAAATAGATTTTTGTAGGTTTATGTATATTTTCATTTTATTCCGGGATTAAAGTGAGGATTAAATCCATGTAATATACGTGAAATTTTCTTATCTTATATTTCTTTAATCTAAAAAGAAAATTTCAACAGTGCTAATTCAATTTGTCTTCGTATCTGAAAATAATACAATAAAATGATTTTTTTATCTATTTTTTCGACCCACATTTTTAAACAAACCTCCTCTAGGCTGCAATTATGTCATTCATATTCCGATAAATGAAAACGCGATCTTGTCTTAAGAAATCAGCTATCCGCAATTAAAGACAGTGACCCAAATTCGTCAAATCGGCTATTTCGTATTTAATATTTCGCGTTCGACAAAAGAAAATATTTGTTGTTTCTTTTACTTTTTTTATTTTTTTTATGTTCCTAGATCGTCCTCCTTGACTCGCTGATCAATTCATCACTATTCATGCTGAATATTGCGGGAAGGGTTTTTGAACTTTTAACATGTCTCAAGGCTCGTAATGCAACATCAAGCCGAGCTGCGCAGTTGATGCTGCTTTGAGCATTGCTGCGTGACTTGCGTTAATAAAAATGTCATAGTTATACAACGACAGCAGCAACATTGCCGACAGCCAATGGCCACCTGCTACTCGAGTTGATTAATGAAGCAAATTGACAACTTTAAGGGGCTTGCCGCACTCGGTCTATTCGCGTTCAACAGTCACCAGTGACCAGATCGCAGTTTTTTTTATTTAATGAAATTCATATGAGCCAATTTGTATCGAATGTACAGACACAGAGTGTGTTTTCTGGTGACATTCTGTCTATTGGCGATGCTATAGCGCATTAATTATGGAGAAAATGTATGTGCGATTTTGAAGTACATGATATATTCAGCAGCATAAGTAGAAAAAATAATCTGGTCAAAACCGGACAATTCCTTCCTCCATGCTATTCAGGTAATGCAACCTTTTGTAATTTTGTTTTCTTTTTATACGATAAAACCTTGTATTTAATTTTGTTTCTTTTAAGCTTCATCATCTTAAGGTTTTTAAATAAATTAGCTGGCTGGGAATTAGGAGGGCGGTAAAATCTAACCGTTACTCCCTTGTGATGCCCTCTGGAGAGCCAACTAACGGCAGTAGAAGCGAGTGCGGAACCCTGTAATGCCGCTTAGCACCCAAGGCCTAGTGACCTTCCCTAGCATAATAATTTACTATGGAACCAAAAAATAAACCTAGGAATGGACGTATAGCAGAGCTTCGACCCGGAACTCAAAATAAGGACCCTGATTTAAAATTATATATTTGGAAAATCAGGATGCTAGGACGCTGGCACACTTCCCAATATAGTAGATATGAGTATGAAATAGACATCGTAGAGCCATCCAAGAAGTAAAATGAATAAGAAGCTGTAAAATAGAAACACGTAACCAAAACATTGAGCATGACAACTTTGGCACATTTAGAAACCAAGGAGCACCAGGTAGATAAAGAATTGGATTTGAACCAATAAGCTGTGCAAAATTGGAGTAGAGGGAAATGCTTTAATCTCTCTATCATGAATATGCAGGACAAAGTCGAATAAGGCACAGTAAAAGAAAGAGCACAGACTTAACTATCTGATAGACTTAACAGATATAGTTAAGTCTGTGGAAAGAGTTTCTATGAAGAACATGATACAGTCCCTAGCTTAAGAGGCATTAAAATTATTATTGAGAATGCAAACGCCCAAGTTGAAAAAGATACCATTTCTAAACCGACCATTGGTAAGACTAGCACCCTTGATGAATCTAAAGATCATGGAACTAAGCTAATCAACTTTGCTAGTGCATTCAAGATAGTTATTTTAGCACTTACTTTCAGGATAAGAAAATATATCTAACGGTGCAGCAAACAGATCACATACTCATTGATGCTAAACATTATTCTTACGTGATTGATTTCCGAGCCTATATATAGTCCGGGAAAATTAGCATTTTAAGGAGACAAAATTCCAAAATGGCTGAAAATTGGTCCACAGCTTCCTTGGAACTTTCTAAGAAAACAATTTCGGAATCACAAAAAAAAATCAATGCGAAACGTTATTGCCTACAAAAAAGCCCTCTTGCAATTTTTTCGAAAACCTAACCCTTTCAACTTACTCAAGGTCAAAGTTTCCAAAAATTACTTTTCGGCCAAAAAATACCTTGAATTATTCGGAAAGGTAAAGGTTTTCGAAAAAATGACAAGAGGACTCTTTTGTAGGTAATAACGGTTCGTATTGATCAAACAAAAATTTCGAAAAAACTAGTTTTTGAGTGATTTTTTTTGCCAAAAAGTGATATCTCTGGCGGCCATGTTTTTTTGGTTATTCCGAAATTGTTTCTTAAAAAGTTCCAAGGTAGCTGTGTACCAATTTTCAGCCACTTTGGATTTTTTTCTCCTTTCGTGCGTTTTTTTTGCTAATTTTCCCAGACTAATAAGGGGGCGTCCATAAATTACGTGAGGTGTTTAGGGGGGGAGGGTGTCGAGCCGAATCTCACCAAATCTCACGTGGGGGAGGGGGAGGGTCTCCGCAAATCTCACGTAATTTTTTTCCGCAAGAAACAGTGTAAAATCGCGAGAAAACTGGGTTAAATTAATAGTACAGGTAAATTAAGCCGAAAAAAGCGATATAGCGGAAATAATTAGGTACAGGCTGAAAATTGGCAGAGCGCTTCTTTTTATGCTTTTTAATAAGCGGTTATAAAGTCTACCGATTTTCTACTCCGAGAAGCCCACTTTTTAGGGGGTTTTAGCCCTCAAAATGGGTATTTTTCGATTTTTCTGTAATTTTTTTGCAATATTTCTTAATATCTTTTTGTTTTTTTCAATTTTAAGTACAATATCTGTAAATGAGAAAATTTTTAAAATCGTCTTTTCGGACCCGCACTTAGATTTCATTCACGAAAATCTTGGTGCAGTATCAGATGAACATGGTGAAAGGTTTTATCAAAACATATTGCAAATAGAGAAGGAATAATGAATTAAAAGTATACGTGATACTATTACTATATTTCGACTCAATAGCAATTGGGTATAAAAATTTTGCACTGCCGTTTACACTGTATTTGTTCACTGTTTCAAATACCATCCAACTGGAACATCCAAAAAAAAGTAAAGAAAATAATTTAAATATCTGAGAATGAAGACGTGATGAAAAACTCTTATCTTTTTATACAATGGTCTGGGAAAAACTGCGAAAGTAATGTATGCATTGACTTATACGACCATTTTTGGACAGATTGCGACCCTACGATGAACTAGTGTGGGGGTCTAAGCTTAAACAAAACAAAAAAGCCTAGAAGCCCAATTGATAAACCTGGAACCTAATGCCGCCTCAGTATCTCAAGTCCTTAATGTACCCAATCCTACTGCAATCATAGAGATTATATTAAGAATCGCCTCTTTTCACATCAGTCAGAACACATGCTATCTGCGGTACATTGTCACTACAAAAAGCAGACATTTGCACCAGGCGACATAATTAGTTATCTAAGCATCTTACAGGACTCGAATTTTGAATCGACGACCATCTGCTCTGACATACTTACTAGAGGCCAAGATAGATTTTGAAAAGCTTTTGTTATCATTATCGAGAGTTGTGAAGAATGGAAGTCTAACAGATCCGCACATCTTGAATCTGTATCCTGATGTACAGGCGGCTCAAACGTCAATTTGAGAAGCTGGCTGTGACTTCAGACTCCGCTTTTCTAAGGCGATACGAAAGTAGGAAGCAAACGGAAGCTTGTAGCGATGCCTGATAAACCTTCGAAAAGAAATTATTTTCAGCCAACCAACTTCATTTATTAACATTTATTTGACATTTTGATGCGACCAATAAATTGTTTCAAGAATATTTAAAGAGTTTTTAGAATATTTTAGAACAAACAAATAAAAGCAGCGCATGCGGCAATGGCTTTATTCACGGACTGAAATCCGATAACAGGCGGACGAATTAATTTCGAATTCGCGTTGGTGGAAGATACCATTTTCTTATTTCCGAATTTCATGACTTTCGAACCGGATTCCAGGATAATCCCCCTGGGTCTTTCAGTCACAGGTTTTTAACCTAACGATGACATATATAGAAGAATGCTCCGAAGTTTGTATATCTCCAGAGTCATAAATGGCTCTACCATTACTATTCAAACAGTCAAGTCGTTACTCTCTAAAAACGAATCAGTGGATTCCAAAGCCAACCTTCGTATGTCAATATATTGTAAAATTCTAATTTTTTTTTATATTCCATATGCTTGCTCTACAAATACACGAGTTTTCTGTTCTCTTGTTAAGAAATCATTATCCCTGTAAGGCACCCTGAGGTTGGTTTCCAAAGGGTAGGCAGAATCACCTGCTAAATGGTAATCCACAGATATTGTAGTTTATATTGGGTGCATCCCATGTAGGGTTTAACAATTGGCCCAGTAATGGACCAGTACTGGGTGCCAGTTAGCCAGTAATGGCGCAATAACACCACCCATGACTGGCCCATTACAGCAAAACTGCTGGATGATAACTTCGGCCCAATACTGGCCACTTGTAATGGCTCACGATACTGGGCCAGCAAAGACCGCCAAGAATAAAAAAAAATTAGTTTTTTGAAATTAATAATTAGTTGATACGGTAAATGAGGGGAAATTCATTGATTTTTGATGTAATGTAAGGAAGTATACTATAGTGCAACGTTTTAACGTTGCTTACGGCCTCCCCCACGATCAGGTGGCAGTATCAGATATCAATATGTTCGGCTTCGAAAAGTTAGCAAGACAATATACTATTTTATTTTAATATATGATATAGTTTAGTTAGACCCCCCCCACTCTTGAAGAGTAGACTCAATCCATATTTTAAATATATGACATTAACGGTTGCCATCGTTGCTGGCCCAGTATCGTGAGCCATTACAAGTGGCCAGTATTGGGCCGAAGTTATCATCCAGCAGTTTTACTGTAATAGGCCAGTCATGGGTGGTGTTATTGCGCCATTACTGGCTAACTGGCACCCAGTACTGGTCCATTACTGGGCCAATTGTTAAACCCTACGTGGGAAATACGCATTAACTGTAGACTCAATCAATATTTTAAAATATATGACATTAACGGTTGCCAGCGTTGTACCAAGCCTGGCCCAATAAAAATTACCGAGTCTTGGCCGACCGATGACAACCATACTTTGGCCTATCATTGGCTCCGTTGTGAGATCTGGCAAAACCTACATGGGATGCCGAGTTGGTGCTGTTATGATTTTGTGGTTACTGTTCTTCAACACAAATTATTATTTCTAAATGCAATCAAGCACAGATTAAGGTATTTACACTAAAAATACGCATAATAGTGTAAATCCTACAAATTTTTTGAAAATTTTAAAAATCTCACGTGAGATTGGGGGGGAGGGGGTCGAGCCAAATCTCACGACATCTCACCAAGGGGGGGGGGTCGAAAAATCGCCAAAATCACCTCACGTAATTTATGGATGTCCCCTAAGGTAATTTCGACTTTGATCTCCTTGTGGAAGTAAAATTAAATGGATCTTGCTGAAATTTGGGACAACATAGACACCATCATCTATGTTCTCGAGAAAAATAGTGAAAAAAACGTGATTTGAAAACTTTGGAAGCTATTTGTAAGCTCACAATTGCACCTAGCCACCTCTATTGGTGGTCATTTTATAGAAAATTTCATAAAGAACAGCTTTCCCAATGCATATGTTATTCTAAAATATAGAATAAAAAATTAATCGGTCCACCAATTTGTGGGCAAACCCATTGTCAGTTCTATTTTGCTGCGATATATCTAGTGGGCAAAGAAGCGATGACTAATCGCATGTTAATGTAATGTTCTACGCTACGTGTCTGTTTCAAGATTTGAAGATTTTCAACTCTGCTCAACTCAACGAAAATAGGTAAGTTGAACTGAGTTCACGCACACAACTAAAAACGGCAAAGGTACAAAAAGTGAAAATGTCGCGCCTCGCTTTGTCATCAGAAGAGATTTTATATTTAATTAATATTTTTAAAGAAAAATATATAATAAAATTAATTTATGGAAAAAGATGGAGGAAGACGGAAGGCAGAAGGCATAGAGTTAAGTCGTTGAGTTGAAGTGTCATTTTAACTCAACTCGACTCTCATGGAAACTCGGTAAGATTGTATAGTAATAAAAGTATGGGTATTTAGTAGCTACTACTCTATCTAATTTATGGGAGTAACTCTATTAAAACCAATGATTATGATGGTTAAATAAAAACACATCCTGCAACGATTATTAACAATTACATATTGGGAAATTTCCATGTACATATTGATTGTACAAATATTAATTCATTTATTATATTTACCACTAAATTTTTCTAAAAACATCGAATAACTTATCACAAACTATGACTTGCGTATTTCCATGAAGCAAAACAAAAACAAATTCGTAATTAGCCAATTTGCTTTATTTAAAGTTAAAATAATAAAAAATACAAGCAAAAAAATAAAACTAAAAGCTCAACAAGATTCTCTTCTGTTCTACATTCATATACATATTATATTGTACGATCGTATATACATACCGCCTGAGTTGCTACTTAGCATATAAATCGATCCGCAACGATATTGTATACTCGTTCTCTGTAATCATTACATTCCGACAGCTTCGTATGATTGCAAGTAAAAATGTTTACAGAAAATAAAATCCAAGAAAAACAAAAAAAAATCAAGTTCTAAAGAGATGAAGGAGAAAATCTTTAAATGCTGCGCTCGCAAAGCGGAAAGAGACAATAAGTGCGCTACAATTAACGTCGCTAACTAGTTTAAAAGTTTAAAGACAATCTACGAATGATCTTCACCAGCAGCGAGGGGGAGAGATTGGGTTAATGGGCTATAGTTAAGACCATAATAAGTGCCCAATAACGAACGTGACTTCAGAAAGTGCATAAAGTGCCCAGAATGCGACATGTGTCCAAAGTCAACTACAGCCAGAAGATTGCATCTGAATCCAAAAACGAAAATAGCGCGCCTGACTACCGATCCCAACAGACAGTATGGTACCAGCGACCAGGACCGCACTCAGTGAATTGGCAGCCATGCCCGGCATCTGCGTGTGTTGGGGCACGATCATGCCGAACTGACCAAGTGTGTGTAGCCTGGGGCAGTGGGGCCTCTCGCAAGATCCAACCCCATCTAGTTTATATAAAATTTTGCTGCGGGGCACTTGAGACGTGTGTGTTCCCTTAATTATGAAAATGCAGTTTTTCAACAAACATGGAAAGACCCGTATCGATCGTCATTGATCGTCGTTGGGGCATAAAAGCTGTCAAAGTCATTTGCATAAATTACTGGTAATTTTGCGCCTATGCGTAAGTTCCCGCGAAAATGCATTTTGAGGATGGTTGAAATTTAGCAACAGCGACGACAGCGACTGGCTCCGATAGTCTACCTCAGAGAGCAGCCAGCGGCTTTGATGTGTCAGTGATACCTTTTCTGCAATCGATAGTATATATGTATACACTTATATCCATGGTCTTAAGGTAAAACTGGTGAGGTTTCAATTAGCGCGGGATAACATAGTAGTCGTAATTTAGAATGGAGATATAAAGCAACAAATCGAGCCATAAATAAAAAAGCGGTCTTGCTGTAGGCCCACAGCTACGTACAGGTAGACAACCGATGTATTCAGCTTTTAGCTGCAATTTGGAATATTTAGTGGCGTGAGCTTTTCACGTTGAGCTCGACAAACATAAATAATTGAAAGTGCTTGCAAAAGAGAACAGCATTTTTAAGATTTTCTATTTCTAGAATTAATCGGAAATAAAAAATTAAAATCCTTGCTATAATTATTTTTATTCCACGAGTAAATGATTCTGTTCAAGGGCATTTTGAGAATTATTGTAATTCACTGAGATAGAGATTGCTGCAAAAATTGCTGCAATACAATACGACAACAGCTCGATTTTGGAAAGTGAACACGGCGCAAGATATAAGATTTAACTCTGGAATACACTTTTGCAGAATGATAATATGACATTCATTGAAATTGAGTGGAAAAAATTTCCGCACACGAAGATAGTTTAATGAATCAGTAATTTTGAAATGCATTCAAAAACGGATCTATTTTCCAAGATAGTCTCATAGAAAACGCTACAAATATAAAGATTTCACCAGTGGAACAAAATTTGTATTTATTTCAGCGACAATATTCACGCTCAATCTAATCATTTCTAAACCGAAGGCGACCGAAGGCCAAATGAGCGGTTCAGCGCGCTGTTTCGATGCCACAAACCAGTTGTTTAACCGACTATGGCGGATTTCTTAAGTCATTCTGTGGAGTTTAAGAAGCTTATCAGTGCTCTGAACTTTGGTCTGGAAACCCTTTTATCTTCCAGAACGCAACTGTCAGTGATCGAATGTTTTGCTTTCGTTCGTCTCCCCGCAGCTTCGGCAACACATGCTTGACCAAAGTCCCGTGAAGATTGTCGGAATTCTCTTCGAGGTCTAGTCATCCTTGGGATATTACAGGTCTCCAGTGCCCTTCATCTTTGTCTTGCTAGCAGCAGGTGGTGATCAACTATAGAATTTTCATCCCGCCTATTGGGCAATATTGGGCTGCCAGCGAAGCAACCTGCTTGGCTAGATAGTCGGCTTGGAGCGCCTCATCATCGCATCCAGAGCTTTTATACAGCCTTGACTATCTATGCAAATTCCAATGCTACATCTTGTGCTAGGTTCATTTTCTGGCAGGCCGTCAGGATCGCCAGCACCCCCGCTTGAAATGAACAATGGCTTTGCTTCGTTAAAAAAATTTCAGAGTTATTGGACATTTACTTTATATTCTTCGATTTGAACTATTTCAAAAACTTTGATAGCGTTTTTTCCAATCGAGCAGACGTCTTGGAGCCGTTGGTGAATATTCGTAAAACAAACTAAACTGCACATACAGTGAAGATCGCATGAGTTCTACTTGAAATTCCGGCGTATGACGCGTCATGACGTAGTAAAGCCAACGTTGCACGTACTAAAAAAAATTTTATTCTCCTACCCTAAGGCTACTTGGAGTGATAGGAAAATTGCTATCATAAATAACTAAATAACCGGCACAAGAAATACAAGGTCTGAGGTACAGTCGGCGGATCTAGGCCTGCACTACATCAAGCGATTCACGAAATAACTTTGCAAATATAGGAAGTCAAAAAAGGGGGGAATCTCTATATAACCTACTAACTACGATAGCACGAAGCACACCCTTAAAAGCTTACCAAGTCAAGATGTAAATGTCATCGTGTCGAGGGCTGAATGACAGTGGGTTGTTTTTGTAGTTGTGTATAATGGCTTATTCTGATATGGAGGCTGTTAGGATGGACTTTCCCTTTCCTGCCATACTCATGGGACTTTTATGGACCAAAATATATAAAAAAAAACCTGACGAAGAAGGAAGTTGGTCTAATACTATATGCATAAGCTCAGAGCTGGAGATGGATCTCCTCAAAGATATCTCGTCCAGCGCTTCAGCTTCGCAATCAACGTAGCGATTAACCACCTGCAAACGTTGTCAGTACGACCTTAGCAGGAAAAAGAGGGCCAAAGCAGGGAAGGTCTGAGTAGAGCTGGGGAGCCCCACGGAGGGCACCCGAGCCCCGCTTTCGCAAACTCCTTCCAAACAAATTGAAGGCAGGACGGCGGTCAGGAAACCAGCGGCCGTTATGCCCAAGTTTCTGGACCCACCACAAAATGGGCAGCACTATAGCTTTCATATATTTTGGTGGGCACAGTCGCATTCCACACCCATTTGTTGCACTACTGTTGCGATCAGAGGACTCTCCTTTGAAGCAGTGGCCCCAGAAGAAGAAAAGGGGGGGGGGCATAAGACCCACATACCGAGATGAGTTGACCGTGATCACCATGGCTGCGGTCCCGGACAACTTTCGCGAAAGCAAATTGACAGAGGAGCAATTTTCCACAATTTGTGACTCCATCCTGACTGAGATGGGAGAAAGTGTTGAAGGCGTTTGCTTACCTCAGTTTTTGTGCGTAACCGTAGCAGCTCCACCTGGGCCAACAAACTCACCAGCCAATAGCTAACGAACGCTGTCACCAGGCTACGCGCGGCGTCAATATCGACGAATATTAAGTAATTTTCTGCTGCTGAAACACTTCTGAAATGTAGTGGCAGCAAGATGTTCATGTGCATCCCAGAAATCTATGGTTCGAATCTATGAAGCGCCATGACAATTCGTCTTTCCGCATCTTCCCACCTTGATAACATAATTTCTTCCTTTCTTTCTAGTCTTCCCTCTTTACAGCAATTTCCTTGCGTCTCTCTTGCTATCGCTTGTAAGCTTAATTAATATAATCGGCCGTGTGTTTGGGGTACATTTGACTGCAGCGCCCTCATTAATCAAAAGAAAATTGACAACACGGAGTTTAAGCTTCTTGTATAGTCTCCATGTTACTACTAAAGATTGCACCATGACTTGAACGACATGACGGACTAGTAGTACAATGGGTGATTCCTAAGCTTTACCATGGCGCATAGAAAAAATAATAAGCCTGGAAACCTTGCTTGATCACCAAAGCTAACTTTCTGTCGTTGGAGCTGGTTGGTCTTGGTATAACCGCATGTTGGAGATCCGTCGAGTGTATAAAATAAGTAACCTCTGAGATCTAGTCTGTTACATAAAAAACAAATGTTTCCTTCGTTACGACAAAAATGACAATTTGGAAACACTTATTGATTTTAGCGAATGGTCATCGTATGTCCACTTTGTTCAATCTCACATGTTCATGTTATGTTCTTTTAAGTTTTAATTCACTAGTCCTTCTAGCTGGCCGGTAAACTTAACCAGTTTAACACTGGGAATTTCCTATTTGAGTAGGAACCCGACTGGTTGGGTTTAGTTGGAAGGGGTGGTGGCGCACTCATGGTGGCCTTGCGTGGCTAACCTTCACGCTGACTTGGCGTAGCGGGGGTGGGGGAGGTTGCCTTTGGCGTCAACGTGTTTTGCTCCAGAGCCTGACCTCTTTGAGGTTCCAATAGGGCCTTCGCCCTCGTCACCATTCGTTAAATGGGCTGTGTAAATGCGACCGCTAATGCATCGGTAAAAAATACATATGGAGAACCTGGAACTGTGTTTCCTTGTTTCCGCCGTTGAAATTTCTTTGAAGGTCGATTCCAAGTATACTCTTGGCATTTCGGAGTATAGCAGCGTTTGGACGAAGTCATCATTCTGGTACATTTAAAAAAAACCTGGTCAATGTGTAAATGGCGATGTTTACTCCTTGATGGTTTTCCAGATGTACGGCCAAGTGAACAACAGTGGGATGTCTTTCATAAATGGCGAATGAAAAATGACAAAAATCCCATATAAATAGTACGTTCAGTTTTTCGTCAATTTTCCTCACTTTTCCGGGGAAATTTTCCAATTTTGCTTTCCCCAAAAACCTTATTCGACTATTACGAACACTTAGCCAAATCGGTCCAGCCGTTCTCTAGTTATCGAGTCCAAAACTATCGTATCTTTCAAGCTTGAACAAACCATAAACATTCAAAAATTTTTATTGAAATTGGTTGGGCGGTCTCAGAGATTACCGTGTACGAACATTGTGACACGCGATTTTTATATAGATTTCGACTGTTTTGATTCAGGCTTTACATGATCAAAGATGTGCAGATGTACACTGCGCGACAACTGATTAGCCCCCCCCGATTTTTTAGTCCTTTACCGTTAAAAGATGGAACGATTTTTTTTTACTTTTAACACAGGATGCCTTGAGTTAAGAGTAATTATTAGGAAGAATTCCCAAATGTATTTCGTAACGGTATTTTCACATTTAATTTATTTTTCGTTTTTTGCACTTTATGGACTGCGACAACTGGATAGCCCCCCTAGTTTTAATCAGTACTTTGAAGCGTGCATCGCACTTGTTCTTTTACAAAACGATTTTATTGGTTAAATTTACTCTTTTGAAGATTAATTTGAAAAATGGGTCGAGGAAAAAAATTATCAGTGGATGAAATTGGGCAAGTAAAAGCTTATAAGAATTGTAATTGGTCTATCAAGAGAATTGCAAGGGAATTGAGAAGAAGCCCAAAAGTTATTCGGAATTTTTTGGAGGATCCTGAAAATTATGGCCGGAACTATCAAGGTGGAGTTAAATACCGGACAACGGAACGTGAAAGGAGAACATTATTGCGCAAGGCATCCAATAGCGCACTGACATCAAGGCAGTTAGCAGCGTCCGTCGGGATAACAGCATCAGTAAGGACAGTATTTAACTCCACCTTGATAGTTCCGGCCATAATTTTCAGGATCCTCCAAAAAATTCCGAATAACTTTTGGGCTTCTTCTCAATTCCCTTGCAATCCTCTTGATAGACCAATTACAATTCTTATAAGCTTTTACTTGCCCAATTTCATCCACTGATAATTTTTTTCCTCGACCCATTTTTCAAATTAATCTTCAAAAGAGTAAATTTAACCAATAAAATCGTTTTGTAAAAGAACAAGTGCGATGCACGCTTCAAAGTACTGATTAAAACTAGGGGGGCTATCCAGTTGTCGCAGTCCATAAAGTGCAAAAAACGAAAAATAAATTAAATGTGAAAATACCGTTACGAAATACATTTGGGAATTCTTCCTAATAATTACTCTTAACTCAAGGCATCCTGTGTTAAAAGTAAAAAAAAATCGTTCCATCTTTTAACGGTCAAGGACTAAAAAATCGGGGGGAGCTAATCAGTTGTCGCGCAGTGTATCTAGCAATTTTTGTGGAAATTTCTCATTAATACCGGGTTTCACAGAACAAGCTTAAATTGTAACCGGTGCTGAAAGGGCTTTCGACGTGAAAGGAAACTAGGCTTTGTTGTTAATGCTGGCACTATGAAACCGGGCATAGCAGTGATAACAATTTTTAGCAACTATCAAATTATAAGGTCAAGTATTTTCCTTTCTATTTTAATTTATAATTCTAAAAACCGTGACACGAAAAACAACTTGGCTGGCAATAGAAATTCGTAGAAACTTCATCTATCCATAAAAAAGACAAAAAATAAAACTAAAAAAATTAAAAAAAACATTCAGAAGGTAGCAGACGTAGCGTCGTCAAACCAACGAGTGACTAATTAAATTGTGTACCGCCACAGATACCTGTCTTGAATATAAAGGTATAGCAACATGATGAAATATTCAACTCAAAAAAAACACCATCGAGTTGAATTTCAGTATACGCGACCAGATTCCATCTCATAAGGAGAAATCAGACACTAGCGGTTTCCCTGCCAACTTGGAACAACTATATCGAAGACTGGCGAAAAAAACAGTCAACAACTTAGCATATAATGAGGAGTGCGCGTTTGATTTCATTAAAGTCACGGGCTGCACACTAATTAATTTCTTATTCCTCGTTCACGTACTATGTGTGGTCTTCAGAGGAATCCGATTCCACAAATCCGCATTAAAATTCAGAAGTGCAATCCCACCCCGTGACATATGTAAGACGGACAAATCTGTTATTATTGGCTGCGATTACAGCGTGCTGAAGAAAAGCAGCTTTCCACTAATTCTAGTGGAATCATTTCGGTTGTCGCTGAGGTACATATCTTGGAGAAAGATCCAATGGAGGGCAATCCGTAAGGTCAGCATGAAGGTATGTTCCGCTTTGCCTAGATAAGATATTGATCATCATCCAACGTAAACACCAACGGAGGAGCAATTCTGGGGATTGAGATGCAACCGAACTGGAGAGTGTGAATCAGCGCTCAATGATTTCGGCTGTGTTTACGCAATAATTTTCAGAATGAATAACAAGAAAATTGGCATCTGACTAGCGGCTGACTTTCGAGTTCGCTCAGCACATCAGAAATCAACTGTTGAAAATTGTGTGCTTTTTACGTTTAAGTACGGCGCAAAATTTAGAATTTACCAATAAAATTTATTTAAAAGTTTTGTATCCGGATTGGAACTTCTTAATAATAATTCCCGCGTCAGTTGTGCTAAAGTTAGATGGAATTGGTCTAATTTCGTCTGGAAGTGAGTTACGTCTAATGAAAAACGCGTTCGATAACACTCGCTATGATTCTATTTCTAGAGTACTGGATCTTCACACAATTGAGTGGATAAACGCCATATGCTTATAGGACGTGACATTTCTTCTACCCTGTCTATTTCCACTATTAGTGTCAAGGCTATCAAGGGCTGCCCTCAAGGTAGAGTTCTGTCCCCGTTACTTTGGTCACTGGTTGTGGATGAACTGAATGAAGTTCAAAAATTATGTACCACGGAGGCCCTATCAATCAAACCAAATCAGCCGTCCTGGTACCTAAGCATTACAAATTGGACGTAGTCCCTATTTGCATCCAGAGTACGACAGTTGAGCACTCAGACTGGAAGTCAAATATCTGGGAGTAATGCTAGACAAGAGACTGAACTGGGACGCTCTACGGGACTAAGCCATCAGTAAAGCCAATGGGGGTACAAGGGCCTGTAAAAGTCTTTTGGATAAGACATTGGGTCTTACACCACAGATGATGCAAAACGCGATCGTTAAACCTGTCACTTACGCCGCTATAGGCTGGTGGTCCAAGACTTAACAGGTCACGGCAATCCTTAAGAGCTCCATTATATGGTTGGTGAACTGGAGTTCCAGAGGAAATTTAGGGCGATTATTCAGCTCTCGCGGGAAGCAGTTCTCGGGCGAGAGGCATCAGATTCTATCGCCTGAGTCTCTGATGGATGTCGCCCGACTAGACTAGTTCATAGGGCTTAAATGTGTAAGTTAGATTAGGTAGTTTGTAAGTCTTATTATTTAGGTCAAGTTTTATAAAATAGGTTAAGTTAGCTAAATTTTTTTTAACATAATTTTCTTAGCATTAATTTTAGAGTTAAGCGAGGCCGAAAGGCAAAAATAATTAATTAATTAAGTTAAATAGGGCTTAGAAAAAAAATGCGCACGCCATTCAGGTATGCACGATCCCGCCACAGGCATGCACGCTCCCGCCATAGGCATCCGCATCGGCATAGACCATTGGAAACTCAACTGTTGTTTTAACAAGCAGACCCCCAACTAAACACTAACCACGACCAATGCCGCTTAACCTACGAAATCGAATGAGAACCGGTCTACTGCTATGCTATTGGCACGCTTTATGGTCAGCAAGATAATTGGCTGTTTCCTTCGTCCTATACTATTTTTTCTACTCCCAATTATGCTCCCTTAGTCTATTGCATGTTGCATGCTAGGTGCGGACGAGGCTTTACTCAGACGTGCATGCTAGTTGTGGGTTGCAGGCGAGTTACATTTTTACTCAGGACGAGTCGTGTGGCGTGGCAAGTCGTTTGAGTTGAAAAAAGTTACGACTTTCAGTACAGGGGCCAGAGAATGGAAGTGCTAAGTCAAGTTTATGGTCCCTGTGGTAAAATTCGTAATTCGACTGAAACTTCACTTTCTTCAACTCAAATGACTTTTCATGCTACACGAGTCGACTTTCAACACAGCGGCCAGAGTGTGGTATTTAGTTTTAGAGTAAAGTAGTTCTTCTACAATATAGAGTTGAAGTGTCAGTTTTTTTAAGTTTTAAAAACGATTCACACAACACATATGACGCATAGTTGATATAAAGTCAAATGATGTAAAATCAGTACCTGAGGTACCAGTTTAATTTATAGGACACGAGTCATTGAAAGCTCTAAAAGGTTAACTACTTAGATGCTAACTGGCGTGTGCTATTAGCATTACTTTGGTTTTGATGCTACGAACGTGTCTGCCACAATTTACTAAACATTAACAAGTTTTGTATTATAGGGGCAGAACCTCCTGTAATTGATTACACAAATTTTGTGATGTCTCACAAATTTGAGTGTTGCTTCTTGGGTATTAAAAGTGATTGACACCGTTCGTCTTACATCTGTTTCATGCGATCTTTAATTTAATTGATCAGAATAGTGTAACAATTTCTCTCACACAAATATAATCCACAAACTCATTCCAAGCCGGTAGGTCTTAAAAGATGACTAATCATAGACGAATTCCTTATCACTCTCCGTACACCTAACATGTAGTTTTTTCTGCCATTATTTTTTCTTGTAAAAGCGCCCTAAAAATAGTGAAACTAATTACAACTACCATGAGCCACACACTCGAAAAAAACCAAGAAAAAAGAAGCAAAAAACTCTCGGCTCGAGGGCATTTCATGTACAACTTTGCAATAATTAGCTCGCATGCGGGAAGGTGTGTCCGTACGTAGAAAAGTGAAGTGTGGCCTGACTTTTTTCTATGTCGCATGAGATTAAAACGAAGCAAAAAAAACGAGGCGGTGTGGTATGCATGACGCAATCTGGGCCTCTTGTTTCATGAAATTTTTGCACGTTGACCGAAAAGCCGTAGGATTTTGATCTTGAAAATTCTTGGAACTTAACACTTTGATGCTAATTGAATTTTGAAAGTGTTCGCAAGCAATGTCGGCTATTTTTGGCACTCGCCATGCTATTCGGCACGACCCAAACTTGTGTATCGAAAGCATTAACAAATTTTGCACGGTTGTAAATTTATAAATTGAAACAAAAATATATGGTGAATAACTTTCTGAATTTGTATGACCTCATTTGGCATTGCCTTTTGCCTAGGTGTTAACCATATAAAATGTTATCTTTGATTTTTGATATATGTATATATTGAAATGACTTCTATAAATTCTTAAGTACTTTATGATAATTTTTGAAGTTTAAGAATATCACAAATTTTTAGAGCATTTGAATATTAACTGCAATCCAACTTGCCAGTTAACTGTTTACAGCGAATATGTTTCATCAAAAACTTATCGTAGCGAAAGTAGTAAATTACATAAAGCAAGCACTACCCCTGCCTTTCACTAACAAGGCGGAGGTGATAACACACCGCAAATCCAAAGCTACTGTACATCTCTGTTGACCTTGACCTCTTGGTCCCGGACACTGCACTCGATGTGTAAAAGTGAATTTACATATCTGACATATTTCTGTCGCGCCGCTCTTTTTTAAGATTTCAACCAATCAGAAACAATTTCTGTGACATCAAATTGGATTGGTTGAAATCTTAAAAAAGAGCGGCGAGACAGAAAAACGTCGGGTATGTAAATTTAAATTCAACTTAAGTGCATGAAAGAGAATGATGTAAATATATCCAATAAGAAATATGCCCAATCTTTGGCTAGACCTCTGCACAAACTCTTTCTCATCTCTTAAGGCTGGTACAGACCAAAGTCTAGATATAGTCTTTCATCTTCATACAAAATTTTCCCTCGCTAGTTGTGCGTGCATATATGAACATCATTGCTGAGCACAACTCAACGCATACATCGTGAACTCGGCGAGACCAAGCCAGATTCTCTCTCTTCGATAAAGTATGCAGAACAGAAAAGGAAGGAAAATTGAATCTGCTGTTTTTTTCATAAATAGTAAATATGCACCAATACATCAAGTTTATTCCCATATAAAATCATGAAATCTTCCGCTGGCTAATTGTGTGCGAGCGTGTATGAAAATGTTGCATTCTCTTTCTGGTACGCTGACATCGTCATTTGAAGAATGTGTGCATACAGCTGTTCGCCTTTCACTCGCTAACCATATGAAGATGAAAGATTTGTTAATATCTAGACTTTGGTACAGACTATGCCAGTATTTTAGTCGAGTGAGTAAGTAAACCAGTATGGACAAACAAATTTAGTCGAGTAATTTACTAAAATCATTTAGTCGAGTCAATCGATTCCTGTTCTATTTTTTCGGTCGAGTAGCGGCAGAATGCCATGACTTTGTCATGCAAATTGATTAATTTAATAATTTTTACTTTGCTATCTTGTCGTCTGTTCATTTTGACACTTTACTTACTAATGCACTGTTCGGACACTTTTTAGCTACTAAAACGTTTTAAGACGTTTAGTGGTAAGTTAATTACTCGCCACTCGACTAAAATACTGGCATAGTCTGTACCAGCCTTTACTTCTCCGGAGTAACGGTGGGGCGTTTTTTACCTATACATATTCTTAATTGATTAATACTGGAACTTATCGTTACCGTCCCACGCTTTTTTACATTTAAGTAAGTTATATTAATAGTTTTTAAGAATAACTTCAGTAATTTCATTCTTAGCTTGATTTCGAAAGGTAGGTTGTTCCCATCTACTGGCTGGAGCAATAATAACTTTACATTCAAAATTAGTTTTACTTTTTAGCTCATTTTAAAATAAAAGCGTATTTTTTAGTTTTTTAAATTATATATTTTTATTTTCTACTTTTTAGTCTATTATATGCCTGCCGCCTCCTTGTGTTGGCCGCCATTTTGAATTTGGAATCACGCCATACAGCTATTTGCCGGAGGTCGGGAAACACAATTCCAAAAATCGGCTGCCATCTTGGAACCGCCTTTTTGATTTTTTTACAAAATGGTCAAATTGCATTGTCACGCGAACTATACATATGTGCAAAATTTGAAGTTGATCGGTTACATGAAAGTGGGACAACATGCAGTTACTAGATTTGACCAAAACAAACTAACAAGCATTGCAAGTTAAATGAAAGCTTATAATAAACTAGTTCCATATTTTAATATAAATTAATTTAAAAAAGATTGTATCAAAAGTATATACTCACTATATCAATTGAATCGGTTATTTGAGAAACCGCATAAGTCACTTTTTTGTCGAAATCGAGTTTTCGGTAAAAATCTATTCTTCAGAGGTAGACGCATCTTTCAGAAGCGAAATGCCACGAATCAGGTCAATCTACGTGGAGTTGGCTCATACGAAAGTTTCCGTTTATTCGAGAAAGCCCGTAAGTCCTATGATTTATGGGGTTTCTCCAATACACATCCGCATCTCTGGCGACGAGCATGCTCGAAGTGTGCTTTCAGTATAAGCCCAGGTTAATCTGTGTGCAAAGTCAAGCGACAATTCATAATAATTAAATTATTTATCTTTTGAGACCTCTATTGAGCACTATTGTACTTAGTTTCAAACAATATTTTCCATTTAAAATAATAATAGTAGAGGTTGCCGGTTAACGCAGAAACACTTTTTCTCGATTCCCCAAAAGTTGCTTTCGCCTGACTAAGTGAAAAAAGTCATATGCAAAATTACTCAAGTAGCGTTTACATGGGCTTTTTCAAGTCAATCAAACAAATATTTGTGACATACTTGACTCAAGTATACTTGAAATCAGGATGAGTTTACATGCATATTTTGTTACTTGAAAACTACTTCAAGAGTACTTCAAGTGAGCGAATAAACGTAAGAATAAACTCCGAAACTGACGTGCCCTTTCTTCAGTTGAAACTCCCCAGCAAATCAAACTTTTCGAATTCCTACAAGTCGAAAGATTTTAGGAAGCAATACAACAACAAAAACTAAACCTTTGTATGTGGCGATTAGTCGAAACTAATTCAAAAAGAATTCCGAAAACAACTTCGCAACAATGTCACGAAGAAGCCGATAACAAATTTTCTTAACCCTGCGTCTCGACGTGCAATTTTTCCTTGCATGAAATATGTTATTGCAACGAAATTGCTTAATCTAGACCTCAGATGGCAGCAAGAATTTTCTTGCATGAAATATTGTAGTGAGATAGCATGCCATTTTTGCATGCTATCTTTGCTACAATATTTAATTTGCCCACTAAAATATTTTTTTGACAGAAATGACGTCATCCAAAAATATTTTACGCAAGGAAAAATTGCACGTTGAGACGCAGGGTAAGGAAGTAGGAAAGAATCGGAACATTCCTACCAAACTTCCACTGTCAAATCGTGTGTCTTTAAGTGAAGTGCGCAAGTAATTTGTGAATTTATTTTATAAGTGATTTGAGTGTTTTTGAATTATAATAAAATAAATATATTAAAATATTATAATGGAGTTGTATGAATTTCACTAGCTATAAAAGCCTAGCGCTATTCGCTGGGAGCACTGAGAGATTAATATCTCGCTTTATATAGGACCTTAATTGCGCAAGAATTGTTCCCTAGAAGATCTTGGTGGTACATATAGGAATAAAATTGTTTGTTGGGATGTCCTTTCTTATTTTATTTTAAGGATTTTAAAGCAAAAAAGCCCATAAAAATGAAGCTTTTATTAGGGGTAAAAAGCTTTGCTAAATCATTACTAAATTTCGTAACGATTTCGAAAAGAATTTTTTTAACGATGTCGTGTCAACCCCTTCATATATTTTTCTTCCCGAATTTGTTCAGAAATCGAATGCGAATTCGGGAAAAATATACGAATTTCCGTAACTAATTAGTTAAGATATCTTAAAATTTGGTTTGCTGGGGTTCTCTGTTTCATAAAAAGGAGAGGTAAAGAATTCGAGAATGTATGTGTTACAAAAACCCGTCCTTCTGTTCTCTATTCAACTCGAACCTGGAATATGCTTGCGCTATCTGCGACCCTATATTTCACGTAAATAGTATGGGCCGCACCATAAAAGAAGGGAATATCAAAATCGCAGTTTCCATGGGTTGTTAAGCCCGCTACACACTGTCGTCATTTTACTCCGAGTTCATCGAACAGCGTTGTCCGAACGACGAAGGTCGATAGAAAATTGCAGTGTGGATGACAACGCTGCCGCGTTTTTCGCCGCAGCGAAAAATCAAATCCCTTTGGATTTTTCTCCGTTCGCTGTACGCTGTACGACGATAGTGTGGATGAAAACTCTGTGTCATCGTTGTCGCTAAGCAGTGAAGTATGTACCTGTTGTGCACAAAAAAAGGGTTTGCACCATACACGTTGTGTTTTCCTCAGCAAGAGCCGCCGCTACTGCCGACAAAGTATCTTCGTCCATGATGCTATGCAAACTAAACGACGAGTAATGTGTATAGAACAGAGGCGTACGTCGTTCGTCGTTCGGGCAACGCTGTTCGACGAACGTAGCGGGCTTTAGAGTCTCAAGTCCCCACAAGGGAGCAACGTCGCTCTGTTTGTTTAAAAACACAATTTACTCGCTGATTTATATTCTCAACATGCGCGCTCATTTCCTTTCTTTTATGGTGCGTACTTTAACAGACTTGAATCAATCCAAAAGAAATTTTCCCATTTTTGCCGGGAGAAATCTACACGACCCGCATGATTACCAAAACCTACCTACTAGGACAGGATCAAAGTGCTTTATCACATGCCGTAGGAGAAAATTCAGTGTCTGTTCAACAAGATCAAATTCAATGATGAAGTTCGACACACACGTCATACGAAATTACTTAGGGAATACCCATCCACATCGCCTTGAGTACACCAGGAACGTGCTGTATGGTCTTAATAGTCATTAGCGCTTGTTTTTCCCCTTGACTTAACAAGGAATCTTATAAAAGAAAACTTAGATCTCTACTAACAACATAAACCCCCTGTTCTTGACAATATAGCCTACCTAAAGGACTTTATCTATTTTGGTCTAAATATGAAAGTGCCGGCCAAAATAATTTTTAGTAAGACACAATTTTAGTAAGTTGTAATGGTTGTAAGCCCGTTTAATTTTTCGATTTTTTTTATACTTAAAATATAAACACTGGTGTATCTATCAATCGGAAATTACGAATTCTTGAATTCTTTATAGTTTATTCATCGAAAATTTATGTATGAAAAAACTAATTTTTCGAACTCAAATAAAACCAAGGATAATGGCCCTACAGCTTTGATGCCATAAATAATAAATGCTTAGGCGGACAAGTTCTAATAAAGGTTCGTACAGACGATGCAAAGATTTTGCAGCAAATTATTGCTTGAAACAAAATTTGAAACAATTGAATTGCAGCAGAAATTTGCAGCAATAGTTTTCCCATGTTGTGTGAACACTTGTTTTTTGTTTGCCTGCACTGTTTGCTTATTGCGGCTTTTGTTTGCCATTTAGGTGCAATATTGCCGCGAGTTAGTTCAGAAATAAATTGAAAAATATGAACGTTGTCCTGATTTATGGGATGTCTTATAAAAATGAAAACAAAAAGCAATGAGCAATACATCACATTGTGGCATAATTGAATATAAAGAAAAAAGAAATAAAAACAAAAATACATAATTTGCGGACCAAATTCTTGCAAGAAATACGGCGCTTGAACTTTGTTGGGTATTTCTTTGAATCGGTAAACAATTACCTTCTAACACAAGCTCGTTACGCCAAGTGCCCAGTTGGTAGTACTGCTCTCTATATCAAAAGGCTTCTTTTTGATTCCTTTCTTAACATCAACAAGTTTTATATTGCACATATTGCAGAGACAATATCCACCGTTTTCTCTGGTCCAAGTCCAAGCTCCTATAGGTTTTCTTAATACTCGAAACCTTCTTGCCATTACGCCGAAATTTTTCAACAATTCTTCTCGCTCTTCTGAAAGACCCACTCTTATTGAAAACCGGGTTTGGAACAGCGTGATTTTTGAACGGGTGTGTCTTTAGTAAATATTTCCTTAGAGTAAAAGCATCATCTGCTACGATAATATATGGTACACTTTTCTCCCGTCGAGCAAATGGGAAAAAATGGAAGCAACTTTAACAGTTCTTGATGAAATCCTACCTCGGCTTTTTTTGGTATCCAATTTCTAACCCACAATTTCTTTTTTTACAAACTTCTTGGAATCAACTTTTTTTTTTATTAGATGCGTTGGTACACGAACAATAGCTGTTGCAATTGTTATTTTTTGGGCAAGACATTAGTTTTAGTTGACTTTATTGCTCAACATTCATTCCCAACTAGATGAAAACTGAAAAAATTTTTTGCATCAAATAATCATGCAACAATTTGCATGAGGAAAGCAAATTTGTTTCAGCAAACAATTATTTGCTTGCAAGTTTTGCATATGTGTAAACATTGAAACAAACACTAGCTGCAAGTTATTGCTCGTCTATATAGCTTAATGGAATATAGAAAAAAAAATTTCTTGCCGGCACTTTCATATTTGGACCAAAAGTGTATGAAATGTGGATTATGTCCTTTTCTGTAGTTTTCGGTAGTTATTAAATTATAATTATATCAAACTTGTTTTTGTTAATTTAATTATTTTATACCATAGGGACTGTTGTACTACTCTTTATTTTAGTTTGGCTCATAAATAAATAAATATGAGAAATTACATACATACTTTTAAAATCTAGTCGTTTTTACAATAATTATTTTATTGATAAAAATTCTCTTATTCCCATCATTCATCAATATTTTCTGTAAAAGTAAGTGCACGTTTCAGTCCATATATTTAGTGTAGGTAACAAAATCAAATGCTAATCAGATGCGTTTTTTTAACAAAATTTTCCTATATATAGAAAGTTACTTTATTAAAAAAAATACTGAAAAAAATTTCCATTTTCAACTCGATTCATGACTCAGAATTTGATTATTACGTGTTTAATTGATTATTACATAAAATTCCATTAGTTAATTTCTTTCGAGAAGTTTTTATTGCATTTAAAATGGCAAAGCAGAAAAAAATTAATATTACAAATGTAATGTGGTTAATTACTACTATTATTATCATTATAATTAACTAAGTAAGACCGTCTTTTCAGTATGCGCATTTTGTCTGACTTGTTTTAATTGTTACACGGGCTTGTAGTCCAGTAAACACGCGCGAAATCACTTGTTGCTATTTTCATTGCTGTTTTATATTAGAACTAATAAAATTTTTTTTTTTGTTTAATGCAAACTACCCGAGATCTGGTATATATTGAATTTTAATGATTTGAAGAAAAAAAATTAGTTGAAAATTAAATTTTGATCGATGCCACCGAATTTAGATTCCGATGCCTATTAACGACCAATATAAAAGAAATTATCTCAGTGTTTTAAAAATAGCAATTCTTTCCTTTGATGTTTCCTTTTTTAATTAAACTTGAATTAAGTATTATAAAAGTCGCAACACATCTGACGAATTTGTTTATTATTCTAAGGAATTCTTTGCCGGCAAAAATTCACGTCCAAGAACCGATCTTGCCGTGATTTTGTGTGGCAATAATAAAAATTCCTTCTCCGTTCCGTTCCTTCGGCAGAAATTTTCTGACAGGGATTTTATAACTTTTTTACTGGAATGCGCCGCGCACTACTTCTCAGATTTTTCGTGACGCATACTGTGTATGACGTACACACGTTGGCTAAATGCTAAATTTTTTTTGATTGTGCACAGCCGAAGGCGTGTCTGGGGCATTGCTGGAAAAACTGCCTGAGTCATCCCCTCTAAAGAGATACTAAAGAGCATTTCGAACTTTAAGCATAAAAATGAATTTAATTTTATTATGAATTTATAAAAGAGCAACATAAAAAAATTATGTACAATAATATCAGAGAGAGAAGCTGAAATTTATGACGCAATGGCGTGACTTTCAGTATTTATGTATTGTGAACCTTTTTTTAAATAAATTTAATCGTTACGTAACAGTTATTCGAGTACGAAGTTGCCGATCGAGTCAGAGAACTTTTATTGATAATTATAATTAGAGAAAAACAAATTTTACTGTATGTATTTAAAACTGATTACACTTTAACGATTTAGTAGGAAATGACGGATGTGGGATGTAAGTCAAGGAAATAAGCGATTATCATTTAATACTGATTAATTTTGTCCGGGCTGTAATTAATTTGTTGGGGTTGTAAAACAATACGTTAATGCATTAAATGAAGTACAAGTGAAACATATTATAAGATCCAAAAATTTTGTACTGTTATACATAACGTATGTATGAACATAAAGTGGATTTCCTTTCGAGTATTGTTTTAAAAACCTAATATACTGGAGCTATGTACTTGTACAATGTGAAGATAACCCGGTGATCCATTTCGAGGTGGTCCCTATTCTCATAGGGCGTGACAATTGTCGAAAAAGTTAGTGTGTGAAATTCTCGAAGTCATTTATAGTGACAAATGTCACGGATAATTGTCACTTATTGTCACGGAAAGGTTTTAAGTCATGCGACCATTTTTTTAAAAGGAATAACGATAACAAAAAATTGTTTTTTTTAATATTTTTGGTGATTTAAAATTATTCTTATACTCTCGAATTAAAATGACAGGAGACATTTTGATTATTTTGTTGCTTTCATGGAGAAAAACGAGGAGATAGCGAAGGGTGTGAAATTTTGCCAAAGTAAAGCAGTATTTACAAGAAAATGCGCGGAATGTTCACTGATGGTAAATAGTTTAGGCCCAGCACAGTGGCGGATACAGGGGCGGGGGGATGAGGGACATTCCCCCCCCCTCCGCCACCAAGCGCTCTATGATATATGGATTACTTTAGTTTTTAAAAAAATGTCGAGTGAAAGCAATTTAAATAGCAAATTCACCTCTACATATAATCATAAAAATTACTGCCTGTAGTTTTGATGAAAAAAAAAATCTTGAAAATTTAGCTGTGTGCTTAGATTGAATCTAAATTGTTGAAGTTTTAAAAACGTGGCTTAATAGAACACAGATTTTAGAAACCTCTAGCTACAATAGCTTTGTGAGGTATTTGATTAACACATTCCCTACGGTTAGAGTTAAGCAGGACTTAAGCGAGGCAGTACTTTTGTCCCTTACACGACGGTAAATTGTACTGAGGCTTCAAAAATAATGTCCTATTACTCTTGGTATGAGCGTGTAAACCCAAGGGACACAGGAACACATTCATTTTAACCTTTTCAATCCATTTGTTGCAACAATGCAACAATTTTCCTATAAATGGGTACCGTTAGAGTTAAATAGATCACATCGAGTCACAGTCAGGCCTAAAACATGGGTGTACACAGTTTTTTTTATACCCAGTCAAAATAGACATTCAAACGCGGCACAAACCGAGAATAGCTGAAAATGGGAACAGCGTCGAATTTCTCCAAAGATCGGTGGGGAACAAAAATATCATTAAAAAGGTCAGAAAATCAGTTTTCTTTTGCAAATATTTCTTAAACGCTGAATCGTATCATAAAATAATTTGTATAAAGTTTGTAGGCTATGGGATTATCTACAAAAAAGGTTTTATACATTTTCCCGTTCGAATTGGCATTCATGAGATATCGCTGTTTTGAAAATTTAAAATAGTCATACATATGTCCTTAAAGGTGGATTTAATAAGGCATGCCGCCAGCTTAACCGGTTAATGGGCGCGTGGCAATATTCAACATGTTAAAAACCGATGCAACCGAAGTTTGACAAAATGTGGCAATATTCACCATTGCAACGAACTTCACCTAGGAACTGTGGCAGTATTCATTGTGGTGGCATGTGGTGAGCTCAACAGTTGCACCGAATATTTTAAGTGGTGAATAGTAGTTGCTAGTGTGAATAATTGCGAATTTTAGCGAATATCTATAACTAAATCCTCAAATAAATTAATTTTTTGATTTTGACACTTGCCTAGTAGGGTTCCAAATGACGAATTTGTGGTTGAAATTTGAAAATTCAAAATGGCGGACTAATTTTGGCAAATGTGTTTCGATTGCACTGAAAATCAGTATCGGGGGGCTTTATGGGTGCCAAATGACGAATTTGTGGTTAAAATTTGAAAATTCAAAATGGTGGACTAATTTTGGCATTTGTGTTCCGATTGCACTGAAAATCGGTATGGGGGTTTCTATAGTGATAAAGGACGAATTTCAACTAAAACCATCTTTTTCTCCAAAAAATACGTAGTTAACCGATAACTTTTTCTCCAAAATTAAAAAGCTTGAAGTATTTCCTAGAAATAATGTCCAGACAATTTTTATACCACCGCCTTTACTTTTGCAGTTATAAGCAATTCTGATGTTAAAATTGGCCTTATTTGGTGCTTATTTGGTACTTTTCGACCAAGCTTAGGTTAAATTTGTTAAATCCTCCTCAGCTTTACAATCTTACTCACTAACACATTCAATCGCTCAGTTAGTTTTGATCGTCTTATTTCATAGAACTTTTTTCTTGTTTTACTTTTCTCATCTACATAATTTATCTCTATGGTCAGAATCAGAATCAGAATCTTCTCTATATAGTATATCAAAAATATTGCGGTATTGTTTTTTCTATGTTGAAGTGTATTTTACGTTATATGGTAAAGCGAAATAACCAAAAAATTGGCATAAAAATAATACGCGTTAATACTGAGCATGAGTACAATAAAAGTACTTGTGATAAAGTGCAGCTACAAAGAAAACCTCGATTTTCAGGAAGTGCGGGAATCACAGCGAGGGAAGCCCAAATGAAATCTACTAACAACAAGCTCTCTCAAAAGAGATAAACAGAACAATATATGTATAATTTAAAAAAACTAAAAACACGCATTTTATAATTAATTAATAAAAAATAATTTTAAAATTAAACGACTCAAATGTAAAAATCCTGGGCCTATTTTCAGTGCAATCGGAGCACAATTGCCAAAATTAGTCCACCATTTTGAATTTTCAAATTTTAACCACAAATTCGTCATTTGGAACCCTTAAAACCCCCGATACTGATTTTCAGTTCAATCGGAACACATTTGCCAAAATTAGTCCGCCATTTTGAATTTTCAAATTTCAACCACAAATTCGTCATTTGGAACCCTTAAAACCCCCCGATACTGATTTTCAGTTCAATCGGAACACATTTGCCAAAATTAGTCCGCCATTTTGAATTTTCAAATTTCAACCACAAATTCGTCATTTGGAACCCTTAAAACCCCCCGATACTGATTTTCAGTTCAATCGGAACACATTTACCAAAATTAGTCCGCCATTTTGAATTTTCAAATTTCAACCACAAATTCGTCATTTGGAACCCTTAAAACCCCCCGATACTGATTTTCAGTTCAATCGGAACACATTTGCCAAAATTAATCCGCCATTTTGAATTTTCAAATTTCAACCACAAATTCGTCATTTGGAACCCTTAAAACCCCCCGATACTGATTTTCAGTTCAATCGGAACACATTTGCCAAAATTAGTCCGCCATTTTGAATTTTCAAATTTCAACCACAAATTCGTCATTTGGAACCCTTAAAACCCCCCGATACTGATTTTCAGTTCAATCGGAACACATTTGCCAAAATTAGTCCGCCATTTTGAATTTTCAAATTTCAACCACAAATTCGTCATTTGGAACCCTTAAAACCCCCCGATACTGATTTTCAGTTCAATCGGAACACATTTGCCAAAATTAATCCGCCATTTTGAATTTTCAAATTTCAACCACAAATTCGTCATTTGGAACCCTTAAAACCCCCGATACTGATTTTCAGTTCAATCGGAACACATTTGCCAAAATTAGTCCGCCATTTTGAATTTTCAAATTTCAACCACAAATTCGTCATTTGGAACCCTTAAAGCCCCCCGATACTGATTTTCAGTTCAATCGGAACACAATTGCCACATTTGCCCGCCATTTTAGAGCCGCCATCTTGAATTTGTTATAAAATGGCCAGATTGTATTTTCACGCGAACTAAACATATATGCCAAATTTGAAGTTGTTCAGTTATGCGCAAGTACATAGGTGAAATTCTAAATACTAAAAAAAATTCCAAAAAAAATTCAGGGAAGCTGAATTAGTTGATTATGCCCAACACTGGTTGCGTGGCATTATTCAATGGTGGAAATGTCACCGATCTAACAACACCAAACCGAGTCTCATCAGCTTTCGGTTTCAAGTAAACCACGGTGAAATCTGGTTGTTCAACATGTTGAATATTGCCAGGCGCCCAATAATAGAGTAGCAAAGTTCGGGCTAGGTCTGGTCTTCACCTAGCGGACTGTTGGCTAGTTAGCGGTGTTCACTTGTTTCAGGAGGCATTACATTCCGGGAGACTGCCTCCCGCTAATTCCGACGGTTGCATCTCTGGCTCTGGTTCAGCCGCTTAAAAAATGATCTCCTACAACATTCAAGAGTTCAAACGCGTGGTCGCGTGGAAATTATTGTTATTTAATTAAATAAAACGTAAATTATTATTAAAATTATCGACTACAAATATGACAAAAATTTTAGGGCAGAAATAACTCAAAAAGTGTGTATAGTTTTTAAAATATGTGTAGGTTTAAGGAACGGTCAATTTACAAATAATCAAGGTACTTAAATTTGATTGAACAGATTAAGTTCGATTTCAATAGGGTCTCTGTAACCTTGGAGTTAAGGTTAAGGCGCCCTACTATCATCACAGTGGTCCGTGGTTCGATTTCACACAGGCCATGGTTCTTCGCCTTTTCACTTCGCCCACTTAAATAAGGAATATTAAACTTGTCGTGTTTGTTCTCCTTATAGCAATTCCATGTAAGCACAACCGACGAGGAAGCCTGTTTAAGCGACGGAGTCAACGTTATACTACGGTAGTTTTGGGTGGGAACGGCTGGAGTAGAATTGCGCGTTTAAAGAAAAGCCTGGCATTTGCATATTCGGCTATTATGTAAAATAGCAAGAAGTTGATGTCATTTTTCGAGACATTCAATGGAATCATTGCTTGACACCGCATTCGTCCATCCATATAAGATATTGTGAGGATGCCAGCCCAAACCCGTGTTGTGCCTAGATTGAATTTTTCATAGTATAATGTTTAGTGTAGTCATGTAAAAGATGTTTACAAAGTTTATTGAATATATATGAATTTATTGTGACTTATTAGCAAATTAGATTAGAATGCAGATGATAGTATGACTGACAAGTGAACTGATGCAGAGATGTGGAAAAGAGGCGTACCATGTAGAGGAGTGGAAAAGAGGCATATAAAAATAAATTTCTAAAAACCGACTTTAGAAACCGGTTTTTTACAATATTAATCCAATCAGAATGGATTTATAAATAATTTGTAACTCTTTACAGCATTAATCCAATCAGAATGGATCTAGAAAGAAGAATCACTTTTGAAGACTAAAATACTGGCATAGTTTGTACCAAGCTTACAGCCTGCTTTTTCGCTGTACTTCACTAAATACGTTCATTCGCTCGTTCTACTAACTAAGCTCATTACTACTAGTCTTTGGGTGCTTTCCATTAACATAGTGAGACACAGCGTTTTCCATCACCGTCGTGTTTAAATATTTTTCTCCCGGCTGTGCATGCCTTTGTCGTTGATGGAACACCCTGTTAGACAGACGGTGTCTCGCTGTGTTTAAATGGAAAGCACCCATTGCGCCATGGCTTGACAGTTGATCTCAAGAAATTTATTTTTCTTTTACTTCTTAAATGACGCTACAGCCCTTGTAAGACTCGGGCCTCTTGAAGTCTCTTCTTCCAATCGTCTCTAATACCGCGGCTTCACCAAGAAAATTAGTCTACTGAGCTTCAATTTTTGCCTGATTTCCCATACATTTTCACATTTTTAAGTCAAAAAAAATAAAGTCTGATTTCGCCCAACAGATCATGAAATCAAGCTTGAAAGTAAAAGCTCGCTCAAAAGAGATTAATCAACTGGAATAGTGGAGTGGCATTCCAGGGAGCTTTTGCATTTCTGACTTCTGGGGCGAAAAAGCAACAACAATTTCAAGCACTGAACTCGACTTTAGGCGGTGAAGCCACTTATGCGGATTGAATTGAACTTGATTAAACTGAGGCCGGTGAAGCCGGGGTATAATGCTAATTCTCTCAAGTTTATTATAAAAAATTTTCATATACCTTCTAGCACGTCATCCATCCACCTATTACTTGGTCGTCCAACGCTTCTTTTTTCTGATGGTCTACCATTGAAAATCCTTCCTTGTTCCGAAGGTTAGGTTAGGTTGAAATGGCTGCTCCCACCACTAGGGAGCCCACTGTGATGCCATTCTAGTGTTTGGGCAAAATTCAAGCCATTTACAGCTTTTAATAAAGCGACAGAGATCAGGAACACCAGTGTTTTGCAGCTCACTCAATCCATCAAGGAAAGGCGAGCCAAGGAAGGTCCCTCTCCTCCTCGCGAGGGCCGGGCATGTACAGAGAAGATGGGAGACAGTTTTTCCTCATCCTCATTGCCACAACTTCTGCCTAAATCGTTGTGGGGAAGTCCAAATCTTTCGCCATGCTGGTCAAAGGGACAGTGACCGATCAGCTCCTTCACTACATAGCCTATCTCTTTTTTGTTCAGCTGAACAAGAGATTTTGAACGCTTTGCTTCCAAGGTCGGCCATATTGTGTGAAGAGTGCGGCACACTGTTGCTGTGGTCTATCTCAGCCCGGCTCGAGCTAAGTTGATATTTCTCACAGCCAGTTTATAGGTGGCTAACGGCATTCCTATCTGGGTTAAGTGGGCTGACCTTTCCACTTCGGTTCCCTGTCTAGCAAGCTCATCTGCCCTACAGTTTTTCTAATTCCCCTGTGCCCAGGAACCCAACACAGAGTTATATCAAACTTAGTGGCAGTCTCACACAGAGACTTGCGGCAGTTCAGAAAAGTCGTGGATGTTGTTCCGAAGCTCACACAAAGTGCCCACGCCATTCATCGTGCGCCAAATTTTATGTGTGTAACTATATTTATTTTGTCATCCATTACTTCAAGCTTGTCGTTCGTTCTAATGCGCAATTTGGTTTGGTTAACACTTACAGAACCAAATATTCTTGTTAGGATTTTCCTTTCCAAGATTTTGAGCTAATATTCTGTTTGTTTTGGTCAATGTCCAAGAATCACACCGGTAGCATAGAATTGGCAGATTTAGCATTGTCTTCAGATTTTTTGGTTCTTCAGGATCGCGACTAGTGCGAAATAGGTTTTACTTGTGCGAAGATGCGTCTATGAATGTCGTCCTTTATAGTCAAGGCTGATACTTTGTTTTGGTGTCATTAACTCTTAGATTGAGCTTTGCTCTGCAATTCTCTTTACGTTTTGCGTAAGCTTAGCTCAAAGGATCGAATAAGCTATGAAGAGCATGAGGAATAGCGACGAACCTTGCGTACCAAACAAAGCAAAGTTTAACATCAAAATATAGAAACATATGATAATTTCCCCTCAACGCACAATGATACCGACATCGCCACTGTAAATTATTATTGACAGAGGTCATTTTCTGTGCAAGAAAATTTTGTATTATTTTATATTATTTAAATAAAAATTAGAGTATTGAATAAGTTATTAATGAGCTGTCGCCGTAAAATAACAATAATTAAACGCAAAAAATTGAAGTGAAATAAATACAAAAAACATAAAAAAGCACAGAAAATAACAAAAAACATAAGAAAGTTAATGTAACTCAAGTATAATCGACAACTGCAGGTATAAAGAAAAAATGAGAGCTTTTGCTCATGAAGGGATTATACCGACAAAAAATTAAAATTAAATCTAATTCACCGCCAACTACAGAACAACAACAATTTATATGGAAACTATAGGTGCCGGGCACATTGGGAACCGGCAGTTCCTCTTATCATTCTTGTAAGGTTTTTTTATTTTAACGCTTGTCTTACATTGATCATCAAACCAGTGCGTTCTTCATTCGTTGTTTTGTGTACTTTAATACATTGTTGCTTGTCTCTGTAATTTTTTCTTTTATTGAGTTTCACATCAGGTTCAGATCAGTTTCCTTTTGCAGACTCCTTGAGGAAACCTCTAACTTTTCTGTTAATATTCTTTTCCTGTTTTGTTTCTTCATTTCTTCATTTTTCCATGTGCCACTTTGTTTGACTGTTGTTATTTCTTCAATGCCTTGTCGCTAGTTCTCAGTTCTCGCTCTTGTTTTCCCAACCACTAGGTAATTTTCGGAGTCCAGATGCAACATTCGCTCCTCGGTAACTCCTTAAGGCCCCCATACACGGTCAAATTGGATGTACATCGAGATGTTTATCAAACCCATGCCCGCAACGTATTTTGATCGGCCGACCGGCTCACAATCGATAGTTTTGGTTGTACATCCGCACTTCGATGTACATCCAATTTGACCGTGTATGGGGGCCTTTACATCCAGTGTCTGTAGGGACATCGTCCCACTACTCGCCCATGCTTGACTGCAAAAGACTCTTCAAAAAAGCATAGCCGACTTGCATCAAGTAATGAAAAATATAATTAATTAATTAGTTGACAGTTAACGTACGACTACCAAAAACACGGATATTTAAAACCGTTAGATATTTAAAAATAAATATTGTAAAGTGATAAGGTCGAACATAAGTTTAACACAATATATAGAAAATAAAGCAATATGTTAATACAAAGTTAGTTGGTTTAAATTAGTGAAAACGCTAAATGTCCAGTATTAACTAGAACATGATTAATTTAATCATTATATCTGGCATCTGTTGATGTCAACGTCATTTTGTGCATATTCTTTTGACTGTTCCCATTATCGTTTGATTTATCGTGCAGTGAGAATTTAGTAGCGCAGGGGTAATAATATGGTTCCTTGCTCGTCCTTTTTTGGTTTTTATAGGTGCGTGCACCGCGATAAACGTTATATTATAAAATCTGGATTAAATTCTTAATTCCCATCGCTAATCGAGGAGAAGCCTTTGTTTATTAGAGGGTAGAACACACAGAAACCCACATTATTGCCGCTGTAGAATATGGTAGGGTTTCGTCCCTCTACCCGAGTAAAAATAAAAAAGGCCTTATAACTAGTGAGTCTTGTAGTCTTGCCAAACCAAACCAAGAAAAGACAGGACAAGACAAGACTGCAAGATCAAGATAACGAGATTATTTGCTCATCACTAAGTGCCAAAAATCTTCCAGTGATAGCAAAAATAAAATTGTTGATAAAAATTTTGAAATGTTCCAATTCGAAGATATGAGCTCCGGATTTCATGATGTGAGTTTTGGCGGTGAGTTTTTAGTTTTGTTGGGGAACGAATGTCACATTTCCCCCCAAAATGATTTCTTTTTTGAGTAGTTAAATTGCGCCAATATGTATGTATACACGAAAAGGTCCGCCTTGAATATAAAGAGAATGAGGAGATTACGATTGTCCCTTTGTGTATGCACCTGATTTATTATAGGGGGAACCCAATTGCATTAGGGTGTGTGAAAATATCTCTATATAGATGAATATTAAATAGATTTTTTTTAAATTGCATTATACTATATACAAACAACTGGAGAATAGTAACATTTCGTATAAATGATTTTTTTCACTTTCTATATACAAGAATTCCCGCACTCTTCATCATAAATCTGAAATTTTTTTTTCATTCTCTATCTTTTTCTAATTTTTATAGATTTTTTGTATTAACAACCCTTTTTAGTCACTCTTGTAGTCTGGCAAAGAAAAAGCGAACGGTAGCCGAATTCTCTCCAAGCCAAGAAATTTCGTGTTGAATGGTCGCGGGAGCGAACCGTCTAAACAGGCACATAATCGCGTCTTTCCGACCTGTACGGTCACATGACGCGTAACAGCTCGGCGCGGCATCTCTGAATAAAGAGATTAACGATTTTTGGAAAGTCATTTTAAAAAAATAATCATTTAGTACAAAATATATTTTTGAAAAATAGGGGGGTTTAGACTTCAACCAAAATATATAGCTGGGAAAATTCCTGATCCAATAAGTACAAGATCATTATGCTACTACAATTATTTTAGAAGTTATAGCGATTTTTTGGAGTGTTTTTAAAAATAATCATTTAGTACAATATATATTTTCGAAAAATGGAGGGGGGGGTTTAGCCGTCAACCAAAATATATAGCTGCGAAAATTCCTGATGCAAGAAGCCCCAGATCATTATCCTAATACAATTATTTTAGAAGTTATAGTGATTTGTTTGAAAGTGTTTTTAATAAAAAGAATCATTTAGGACAAAATCTTTTTTTGAAAAGTGGGGGGGGGGTTAGACTTCATCCAAAATATATAGTTTCTTCGCGAAAAATTCTTCAAATAACACGAGTTTTATGATTTTCGCTGAAATGGGCCGCAGAAATATTTGACCCACCCTAGTATATATCCTACGTGTCTCTGATGACGGAGGTATATTAATCTGACGGTTTGCATGGTGGGGGCGGCCGTACGGAAGGGTTAAAAATGGGGAAAAACAAATTTACTCGAACGCGTCAGATATTCAGAGGGGATGTTAAGTGAACCCGAACGAAGCTTCCATTCAAAAGACTGACGATTCTGATCTGACGCAAGCTCGTAGTGGCTTCTTGAAAATGCAAAAAAAATCGCCATTTTGAAATACTCGATCGCGTCAGCTTTTTATACAGACGGTTCCAGTTGATGTCCTGATCGTGCTGATCCATAATCTGACGATTATTTGGAGGGGTTCTCTTAATCTGACAGTTTGAAAAAAAATTGCTCATGATTTTTTTTTAATTTTAATTTTACATAACATATATTATTGATTTATTATTTATAACTTCTTTACTTATAACTATACTGAATTCAGAAAAAAATATTAAAAAAAAATAGGTTTCCAAAGAATCTGAAAGCGAAAAGAAGTGAAAATCAAGTGTTTAAAGTGACAGTGATATCATTATTTAAACCCATAATGTCATCTGCATCAGATGACATTATAAACCTCTATAGTTATAGTCAAATCAAACAGCTCAACACCTATTAGCAGCATTGAAATCTGTAAGACAATCACCCAATGATTTCGACGAATATTCAGAAATTAAATAAAAAAAGTAAGCAGAAATACCGTCATTTTAGAAAGAATTAGGGCCCACGTCGCCAACAAAATAGTGGGGAATACATGTGTCAATACAGCTGCACGTGCTATACTTTATTGATGATTTTTGTTACTTTAGCTTGTGGAAATCGGCAGATTATATTTTTCCCGTTATCCTTGAATTATTTCCTTCCAAATAAAATAAATTTCGACAGCGCTCGAGAATGCCGAGGTCACGATTTTTTTTTTGCAAGTTTGTGACCCTCCCACTCCCTTACGTCGATTCAACAATCGATTTTTTTTACTATTCTGATCGGCTGCCCTATGCGCGCGGCGCTATATAGAAGGCTTAGATATGGTAGAGGTACTCAACAGGGTGCAAGGTATCCCCCCATATGCTAATCTGCCGCGCTCGAGTAAATCCCAAAATCCCCGCTTGGGCTCCCGTACTATAAGTAATAATTCAGAGGAGAGTGTCTTAGGCAGAAAAGTTCCACTTTAAAATAAAAACATTAAAAGCAAGTTAAAGTTTGCCGATTCAAAAGAGCTAAAAGAAATCAAAAATTGAAGAATTATTTTATACGGGAAAGAGGTAAAAATAAAAAGGATTTGATTTTAGGGGAAACATTAAGTTAGTACATCGCCGGACTAAGAACTTAAACCAAAGTACATACCCACATTAAAAAGGTGAGGCGTACAGGGGAGGAAATATTAAATGGTTTTCGGTAAATGAAGTTTGCGTAGTTTAATGGAAAAATTACAATGGGCCAGATAGGCTGTTAACCTATCTCATTCTCTTCTATCTTCGGAACTAAGCTTAATACTGATTCCTTAGCTTGGTTTTTTATTTTTTTCTTCTCTTTGGTGAGGTACTGGGTGCAAAAGCACCGCAAACACTTCGCTTGATCTATTCCACTACACCCCTGTAGGCCAGGCCGCTTGGACAGGTTCATCAGTCTTCCTAGTGGCTTGTCGCTTAGACTTGAAACTTCAAGCAGGATCTCGTTAAAGAACTCACAGAGTAGAAGGGCAGACCGATTTTCCTAGAGGCAAAACCTGCAGATGGGGTTCTCTGACCCTTCTATCCTCCATAAGTAGTAATTGAGGGTGCAATGACCGATAATCAAGCCAAGAAGGGTCCTGACATCCTTTCTACAGCGCCCCAACAATTCCTTAGACGCGTTAAGGAACCTCTTAGAGTTGGCTAATATACTTGCGCACCTCCAGCGTTCGGTGTGTTTCATCAAAGTCCGTTCGTGAAGGGGCCCTTACCCGAAGGGCCTCGATAGCCAATTCCGGATCAATGAATAAAATGGCAGAGCCCTCCTGAGGAAAAATAATTAGTTGTATATTAACGCGAAAACCATGTACAAACGTACTTATATTTTTAGAAGTATATATGTATGCGCCCGTAACTAGCATGAAAAGCGAACAAATGGTACTATTATGAAACGTTCCCGCTACGGGTACAAAAATTTAAAAATACGCCTGCGCCACGCTCTCGTTACAGGCACAAAAATCTAATATAATGCTTCCGCTATATGTGCTAATGTGTTCGTAATCGACCATTTCAAACGCGACTGTTTTAACAAGAGGTCCCCCACTAAGTACTAAGCACATCCAACGCTACTTGACCTACGCAATTGAACGAGAACCGGTTTATTGAGTATGCTATAAAATTTATTAAAGCTCCAATTTTGCTCCTTCTACACCACACAATCTTTGTTCCCACAAACTTTTGTACAAAGAAGACGCAAGCTTTTTTCAGAATCGGGATTTAAAAATTCAATTTTCATTTGAAAGACCACACAATCTTTCAAAAAGCCGTTGCTCTCTGGACGCATTCCATACGTCACTCATGCTTTTTAAGGAACGGTTTTTGGTTACTTAACTATGATTGCGCTGACAAAATTGTATAAAATTCATATGGGAAAAAAGTTCGCACGAACAAAGTTTGTGTCGTGTAAACGGGCCATTCGTCTAGAAATAGTGCTTCGTTTGGACTATTCCGTGTGTCTTTTATTGATACGTGCCTATAGCGGGCTGCATTTGCCAAAGTAGAATTTTTACTCAGGCGTGCCGTTCCTCATTTGAGGGCCATTCAGGCGTTTTGACACTGTGCATGCTTGTTTCTGACTGGTCAAGGCATCCGCCTTTTCATTGCCTTTGAAGTCCCGATGACCCAAATAATGGTGAGTTGATTGAGAACACCCAGCTCACCCAGTTCGACCTTCTCTCGAGCCCAACTCGTTTATTTATGCTGCGGTCTCGGAAACCACCTTAGCGGAGCTGAAAAAATTCAAAATCGCGCCAACAAACTCATCGGCGATGCTATCTTTTGCTCCTTAATACAGTCATTGAGATACCGCAGGAATGTAGCAGCCTTGGCAAAATAGTTACTGTTCTGTTCTACGGAAATGATTGCACGGCACTATTTTCACGCAATACAAGGCTAGTCTCTGCTTGGCCCACTCCCATCCAATGCAGCCCTTTTCGCGCGAAATCGTACAAAATCTTTGCGTTCAAATGCACGATTCATCGCCAACTGCTTGAGTACCCCTAGACCCGTCCTTATCTATCCTAGATTATTCTATCCTTCAAACTAAGCTTACTACTAGATATTGCAACAAGACGAACGACATATAGTACAAAGGTTTACGCTTGTTCTGACATTCGCTTAGACAACTAGTTTAGTTTTCTGCAAGAATCGTTCACCTTAGAACGTATTTGCTACAACATTAATTACATCCGGGAAAGTTATTTATTGGTAGTTTATAGATTTCACATGTATTTTATGACTATTCCTCACTTTCTCAACAGCAAAAACCTTGCAATAAGTTTATTTGTCCATACCTCACACAACTTTTAATATCAAATTACATTTTTTTCGCTTATTTAAGTACAAAAAATTTTCAAAGTTTCAAACATTTTACTTACATTTAGTACAGAAGCTCAGGTAAATCAAAATCCACTTAAAGGTATTAATATTTTTTTTAAGTACGAAAAAATTTTGTGTAAGAAATGAAAAATTCCCACAAAAATTAAAACCAACCACTAACACAAAAAATACTCGATAGTCAGATATAATAAAAAATCCTTGAGATTCTTAAATATATTTTAGTTTTTTCCTTGTATGCTGTGCAGGATGTTAGATAACTTTGAAAACAGAAGAGAAAATACACTAGTAACAAAATTTCTTTAATTTATTTTTTATGTAATTTTCTTTTTCACTGCTAGTTAATATTTCTCTCTTTTATGGATGACGAGCCTCCTTTTAGGTTTTGCTTTTCGAGATTATTTTCTTCCAATATAAAAAAAAAGTATGACGAAATCTTCTTATTTTATTACAGACATTTTGCTGAAGACGACGAAAATCACTTACACTCGCGCTGCACCAAAAAAAAACTAAATAGAAAAGTTTGGCGTTAAAAGAAGGTACAAGATGATTTTTTTGGCGCCAAAATAAATAAAAAATTAAACACAACAAAAACAACAATGATTAAGCAGTTCCGATAATAGATTAACTACAAAGCGAAATGCCGGAAGTTTCTTTAAAATAGTATCGTTATTTCCGGTAACCGGTATAAGAATGCGAACCGATTCGCTATAACGCAGCACGCCGCACACAGTCTGATGATATCTAAGTACTTTTGGTCCTCAAAATTAAATTAACTTTTATTATCCTCGCAAAAAGCACCGTTACCAAAACTTTATTTTCACTTTATATTTTTTTAAATAATAAGTACGCAAATTAATCCAGGCGTCTTCTCCAACTTAAGTACACTTTACAAAAAAAAATTAGCAATTAAAGCACTTTCGTTTCACTGTGAATGCAGCATTAAGCTCAAGAAAATTCGTTTTTGCGTTTGCTTCAAGATAGTAGATTGTTCGTCTTCGATGATAAAATCTTCACTGAGAAAAGAAAAGAGCTCAGAGCACTTCGATATACTTTCTCAAATGACCGAGACTCACTTGTTGCTTCGTATTTAAGGACTAACTGAAAATTACAAATCGAGTGTATTTTAACAGTAATCATCGCATCCCCACCTAAGAGTCAAGATTTTCACATTATATTGAAGTGACTTCACCTTCACCGACGACGACCAAGACGTATGCTGTTGCTGTTGCTGCTGTTCTGTGCGGTGCTGCTGTGTTATGGGACTTGGTCGGCGATTCCACGAGAGTCTTAATGAGAAGTTAAGACGCCGACTCCGTGTCTTGTTGGATTTTGCCGCTTAGTTTCTTAAGAAAATGCTAAGATGCCTGGCTGTGCCGACTGTTGTTGGGTTCTCCCATTCGAAGCTGCTATCATTCTGCGATTGTAGCCAGTTTAAATGCTTTTACATCTGTCCCAATGTCTGAACGTCTCAACGTCTTTCAATGGTACATAAATGACGAATGCGAAAGAGAAAATTTTCTTCTTTACTTTATTTCTTTAAGAATTTTGGCTTAGAATTTCTGAACAAATTAAAGAGAAGCTCGGCAGCGGTAGGTTCTGCGATCGAAAAACCCTTTTCTAGTTTGGCGGTTTTTTCAATGAGACGGACGCATTGATGTTGACTTTTTCCGTCTGGAAACAAGTGCTAGAAAATGCAATTGTGCAAAAAAGACAGCAATATTTTGCGAGAAAAGGCAAATATTGGTTTTAATTTTTTTTCCAATGGTTTTGACAGTTAACTTCGCAATTGTGTGAACAACAAAAAAGTAACTTCATCGAACACATTCGAATGGCAGCCAGCCTAGCAACTCCTGAATTAAAAGACAAAGACGAATGTGAAATCAGATACTCGGCCGAAATCAGAGAACAACTCAAGGAAAGAAGAAAGGTAAAGAGAATATGGCATCTTACCCGAAATCAATAGAGTAAGTAACAATGTCAATAATTTAATTAAAAGTTACAAATAGGAATGCTTTGACAACTACCTGAGCGGACTGAGTCTAGAAATCGATAAAGACGAACAAGAAAATTTAAACGACCCGTAACTCGAATACCACCGCTAAGAAATGCTCAAGGCAGATGGGTTCGACAAGACAATGAAAAAGCTGAACTCTTTGCCCAACACCTTGCAACAAAGTTCCAATCTCATAACATGCAATCCAATATTAACATAACACCTACTTATCATCCAAATCAAGTTTTTAAAAAGTGGTGTGATAATGGAGGTTGGCGAAGTGATCGACAGAAATCTTAACCCAAAAAAGCAGCACGAATCGATGGAATATCAACTGCTCTATTCAAGGAACTTCCACGCAAAGCAATCATCATGACCACATACTTATTTAATGCCTGCATGCGCTTGAAATATGTGTCCAACTGTTTTAAAACGGCCCAAATAATTATGCTAAAGAAATCAGATAAACCTGAAGAAGAAGTAACATCATATAGACCAATTTCATTGCTTCCCATCATTTCTAAACTGTCTGAAATTTTTTTTACTAAAACGTCTAAAGCCGTTAGTAAACATTTTCAATTTGGATTCAGGAATAACCTCTCTACAATGGATCAAATCCATCGAATCACTACTATCATAGAGCAAGCGTAGAAATATTTCTCTGCCGTATTTCTAGATGTAGCTCAGGCCTTTGAAAGAGTTGTGCACGAAGGATTGGTATTCAATATGAGCAAACTCCTACCACAAAATTACTGCCAATTGCAAATCCATGAAGAAGCATATTCTGACTTTTGACCCTTCCTATACCTGCTCTATACTGCGGATATACCAACAACACATAACACTTTTATCGGTACATTCGGTGATGATACCGTAGTTATGTCAACCAAAAGCGGTGGAAAGACTTCAACGAGTTTTGAATCATGTTACCAAATGGACAACAGATTGGAACATCAAGCATAATGAGGTTAAATCAATCCATGTGACATTTACGCTGCGTCGCAAAAAAAAGCTTACACACACCTCAATGGGGTGCAAGTACCCTAGGCAGAATCTGCAAAATATCTTGGCCTGCAGATTCAAGACTAAACTGGAAACATCACGTGAGACAAAAAAGTGGGTGTGTGTACTTATGTACGCGCATTAGAAGTTATACTTCTTTGGCGTGATTTAAGACTAATGTTTAATTTGCATGCAAATAATTTATTGGATTTTTTTATTATTTGCGTGCGTTGGCAGGTGGAAGCATCATGATGCCGACACGCTCCAGCCTGTCGGTTCTTTATAGCAATGCTTCGCCAGGTGGATCAGCTTTTATCTACCTGCTAATACTACCGATATTTCTAAGCCTTACTCTCTTCCTTTTGGTTTCTTTGCGCCTTACCTTCTGATGGAGCATATTTAGCGTCTCCTCCACTTTATTCTTTACAACACCCGATGTCACCATGAAGTCTATGATGTTTTCTACTCTGAGTCGTGCCTGAGCTGTCGCTTGCAGAGCAGCAGTTTGCTCGGCTAATATCGGGCATTCCAATAGGACATGCTCTGTGTCTTCTATCACATTTAGGAATGCCGGGGACAGCGAAGACATCTTGTCCGAACCGGAGGAGGTATGCTCTGGAACACACATGTCCACTCAAGAACTGTGCGAGGTCGTAACTCATCTCTCCATGCTCTCCCGTGACCCTTCCCTCCACATTTGTTATGAGCCTGTGGGTCCATCAACCTTGGGTAGATTTACTCCACCTCCTTTCCACTACTGAAATAAACGTCACTTCTAAATTATGTTCAATTCCCTAGATTCTTCTTCTAATAGTTACTCAATTCAATTGAGCAGCTTTAGGTAACTGAAATAGTATACGAAGTGCCTTTGAACTATTTTGTTTTGGTGGAAACACATTTTTCTAGACAAGTTGTTCTTATTTACAGAGGTTATACAGGTTTTTATGCCCCCCATGTTTTTATTTTAGTCTGTTAAAAGTCCCAGAATATTACTTAATTCGCTGACGCAACGACAAAAAATGCCCCTTGGCAAACGACATGAGAAGACATCACTGCTACTATTCCAGAAGGTCCATGATCGTGTTCTAATTATTTTCTAGTTTTTGGTACAGCAGATTTAAAATAAAACCAGTTAACTTAAAAGTTGTTTTACCCATTTTTATTATATTCTTTTTAGTCTTAATTCTGTCATTTTTGGATTATACTTTTTACAAAATTCTGGTGAAGTGATTTGTTATGCATACCATATTTCCAGCGCCATTTTGAATTTTCTAATTTTGACAACAAATTTATTATTTCCGACGTTAGAACACCTCCCAATAGCAATTTTCAGTGAAATCGAATCGTAATTGCCAAAATCGTACCGCCATATTGGCGCCTCCATTTTGATTTTTTTAAAATTTTGCCCACAGATTCGTCATTTGTGACCTTAAAAACTTCCCGATACCGATTTTCAATGGATTCGGAACACATTTGCAAAATTCATCCGCAATTTCCCGATACCGATTTTCAATGGATTCAGAACACATTTGCAGAATTCATCCGCCATTTTTAATTTTAAAATTTTGACCACAGAATCGTCATTTGTGGCCCTAAAAACCCCCCGATGCCGATTTTCAATGGATTCAGAAAACATTTCCAAAATTCATCCGCCATATTGGCGCCGCCATTTTGAATTTTCAAAATTTGACCACAGAATCGTCATTTGTGGCCCTAAAAACCCCCCGATACCGATTTTTAATGGATTCAGAACACATTTCCAAAATTCATCCGCTATATTGGCGGCGCCATTTTGAATTTTTAAAATTTGACCACAGAATCGTCATTTGTGGCCCTAAAAACCTCCGATACCGATTTTTAATGGATTCAGAACACATTTCCAAAATTCATCCGCCATATTGGCGCCGCCATTTTTAATTTTCTAATTTTGACCACAGAATCGTCATTTGTGGCCCTAAAACCCCCCGATACCGATTTTCAATGGAATCGGAACACAATTGAAAAATTCGTCCGCCATCTTGGAACCGCCATCTTGATTTTTTTATAAAATTGTCAGATTGCACTGACACGTTAGCTCAATGTGTGTGCAAAGTTTCATAAGAATCGGTTTAGTAGAAGTAGTTGAAAAAGCTGTCGCAAGATTTGACCCAAACAAATATACGAGGTCACCCTAAATAAAACTATTAATATCTTGTTCATTGTTTTATTTTCCCAAATAATAACAGTAAATATTTTGTATTATATATTCAAACTAATTTCCGATTGAGTAATTATAGTAATTGAGTTATATGGTTTTGGGGGGGGGGGGTGTAGATAGGCCCCTATGAGCCTAGACCAACTCCCTTATTTGGACCCCGTGTGGCTTGCCCTATAAGGCCAAACTAATTTCCGAATGAGTAATTATAGTAAGTTTTAACCATTCAAAATCATTAGTAAAACAGTAAATAATTATCGCTTGTTTTTGTACAGTTGCCATATAGCTTTATTATTATCTTGGCCAGTTTCACATGGGCCGACAAACAACCAAGAAAAATCTTCTGAAAAAGTCGGCTGGTGTAAAACTGGCCCTTAGAAACTCGAGCTTAGGTGATGAATAGAACACGGATCGGACTTCCCTCCATAGCCTCGCGACAGATCCCCTCACCCAGCAACGTCGTGCACAGTAAAATCGTCTACGAATCTTCATGCCTACAAAAAACCCAAACCTTCGCTTAGCTGGTGAATCGTACAAGAAATTGATTTCCCTCCATAGCCTCAGGATAAAAACCCCCTCACCCATCGACATCGTGAACAGACATGAGCTAAAGAATGGGAGTTGAAATGCTTGCCCTCCATACCCCTTCGCCTATATTCTTTGTTGCGTCTCGCGTTGCGTCTCGCATATTCCTAAAAATTCACTCTCACAAGATTTTTAAAAACGCGCCTAAGAAGTATAACTTCAAAAACTGAACAGATTCGACTAAAACAACGGCAAATGTACTGGCTACTCCAAAATGAACCTGCATTGTAAAAGACTAATCTAATCAGTCTATGTTCAAGGTGTGCAACTCTGGGGCTGTGCTCATCAATCTAATCGAGACGTAATTCAACGCAGCCAAAACAAATTTCTTTGAATGACGCTTTGAACGCTTAAGGCCCCCATACACGGTCAAATTGGATGTATATCCAGATTTTCATCAAACCCATGCTCGCCATGTGTTTTGATCGGCCGACCGCCACACAATCGATAGTTTTGGTTGTACATCCGCACTTCGATGTACATCCAATTTGACCGTGTATGGGGGCCTTTACCGCTATGTGAATAAAGAAATACAATATATAGAGGAGGTCATCCGATAATATGCCATTAAACTCGAGATGAGACTTCTTGCCCACACCAACGTTGAGGCTAAACATTTATTGGATACTACCAACGAAATAAGACCCCTCAAAAGATTAAAACCACATGAACTAACTGTATAACAATTCGAGGAATACCATATCGATAGGGAATTGGGCACTGGTGTTATGCTTACTATAAGATTATGCTTACTTTAAGTGCTATTGTTAACCATACTAATAAATTAATATTGTAGTAACCATACCAATAAAGGGGTTTACAAAATAAAATGTGTCCAATACAAGTATCAACGAGGGCCACAAACGTTGTGAACGGCCAAAATATCGTGATTATGTCAAAAAAATTAAACTTCATATTTCTTCATTTGTTCATATTTTTTGAGAACATTTTACTTTTTTTGGCAAATTTGTGGGTCATTCACTCTACATCAAATTCCCTATACTAACATCGTCTATCAATGGGCATATTCACACGCTGCCATAATTGTGGTGAGTAAAACCGGTTTTATTCAACTCCTAGCAACTCAGACGGGGCGTAAATGAGTGTAGTAAATTTGAATGCTATACAGGAACATTTAAATGTATTGCAGATGAAATTTACTTGTTAGAGAAAAACAGAGCTAAGGAATGCAAGAGATAGAAGTAACTTTTTATATGTGTGCCAGTTTTCACGCGTTTGCTTTTGCGTGAAAAATGTTTCGTTAAGTTCTTCCGCTCCCTTCCCTCTCTCATCTATAAAACCGGTTTTAGGCGCCATGAATGTGCACTGTGTGAATATGCCCAATCTAGTTTGATTCTTTTCGGCTTAAAACCAGGAAGCACGCAGCTTAAACTAAACTTGCGCATAATGTTATAAAAAGCTTTTTAAGAATACTTTGAACTGAACGGACGGTAAAACGGCAACAACACCTGGGAATAATTTTCGAAAACATGGAGCACGCGAAATATGTACAGAACTACAGCAGTTAAATCACTATTATACGAAGTGAGCAGATATAAAATAAAATTGCTCGCGATACAAAAGACTAGATGAAGAGGAGACGGAACAACTGACCTTGGTAACTACAGAATATTCTACAGCTGCGGAAGGGAGCATCACTATCGTATTACAAGTCAATTATAGATAATGGCAGAATTCAAGCCAATAAGTGAACGACTATGTTCAATACTACTCCGAAAGAAATTCTTCACCCTTTCGCATCAAGATGGTGAGATGAGACGTGTAGCTCGTTTCTGTAACTCGCAGAGAAGTTCTCTCCCAACAATTCTCTATTTAACGTCATAATGCCCACATTTCACCGCATCATTCTTAACAGGCACTCTGCGCGTGACGTCATGCGATAGAGATTTTTCCACTGAAGTTACAGAAACCACCCAGCGGGGAAGAAGAGCGCTTGCGCTTCTTTGGAAGCACGGAGTGCTTGCCTGTTCCATTCCGCTTCATTGCAATTTTACATGGGGATGTCATCAGAAAGATGCGCTTCCCCTTTCTTTCCTTAAACGCGCTTCTGAAGCTTGTGAAATGGATGTAGCGGGAAGCACTTGCGATTATGGTTCTGTTTGGATATGCGAAGCTTTTAAGCTTTTTTTTAATTAAAGAGGAAGGAAAAGAGCTGAAGAGAGAGTAAATATTTCATACTTAAAAACAGAGCATTTTTGAGCATTAGACATAAAGAACATTTTGATATTCACACAAAAATTTCCAGTTATGCTCCTTCACAAATCACTACTCATTAGTTGCTCAGACCTATGAAAACTGAAATAAAAGCAAATCCACAGGGAATTGTCATGTACCAAGAGAATTCGCAGCTTGCATCAAACCTACTTCCGATACGAAATACTCTAGAAGCGCATCACTAAAGCTTCCAGTGGAAGCACTTGCTTTATTTCCCGCTGGGCAGCTACTGGGCTGGCGTACACGGATCATAACATCAACACTAAAAAAACCGTTTTTTATGATGCTCTCGGCGTACATGGGTATTCCCTAACTTTAACTTTAACGGGATATCAATCTGTGCACACCTCGAACGCGAAGAACAAGCAGATATGTCAGAATGAGACCCAAAAAATAAGAAGATACATTTGGGATGTGTTAGTTTTCACGCCAAAAATTTCTGTTCAAAAAGTTACAACAACTTTCTTTCTTCCTTTTTCCCCTCTGTCCTGAAAACCGGTTTTTTGCTGTTGACGATATGATCCGCGTATGCCAGCCCACTGAATGCCGAAATTGGAAGAAAGAACTGGCCCCGACCATTGGAAAGGAAAGTCTCTACGAAATATTAAACAATAATCGATTTTGCAATAAGCAAAAATATTATCGTCATTTCAACATATTTCCCAAGAGCGGACATTCACAAACACACATGGCAATCTCCCAGCCAAAGATATACTGCAAACAAATATACCATATACTTATAGCTACCCGTGCCGAACACTAAGGCTGTGTTCCGAAATATAACCCAGTATACAGGGGTTATGACAGTGCTAATGACGTCATTAATTGATGCCATATTTTTCTTGTGTGAACCGGTGTGACGTACTGGTAATCACAAAAATATTAGAAATTGGATGCTGAAACAGTTTCAAGTTATAACACTTTCATGTATGCTGATGTTAATCAGAGCGTAAACGCTTGAATTTATCTTTTCTCACTGGGTAGTATACTGGTTGATATTACGGGGCACGCCATAAATCTGCGGCCCCCTATTTTCATAACTAAGCCAAAATAATCGTTGAAAAGTCTGTGATACTGGGTAACTAGTTCAAATAAAACATCTTTTTCGCAACGCAAATTCTTTAATACTATGTTCAACATTAATTTGTAGCTGTTCAACCCTGAACCTACTATCGAACGCAGCTATGCACTGAACCCAGATTTTAGAACAGATCTCTTATCGGAGCGGAAGGACATTGCAGCAACCAGACCAACACACTTGTGATAAAACCTCCAACGAGAACGCTTTATTCGAGTTGCAGTCATAATAACTTATAAACTAGCATAGTGTTTCTTTTTATATAATAAAATATCATCCGTACAAAACCTTCAGTAACAGTATTTGTACTCAGTTCAATAGTAAATAAAACGGTTATTTATACTCTTAAATCTCGGCTCATAATTAGCTCCATTGGCTCTCGTGCAGTGATAACCAAGGGCGGCGGAGCATAATCATTGTGGGTGGGGAGCACGTGAACAGATAACCATTAAAATGTAAAAAGTTAATCGGTTAATTTTTTTACCAGTGGTCTCTTGAGTTATATGGTTTCGGGGGGGGGGGGGGTGTAGATAGGCCCCTATGAGCCTAGACCCACTCCCTTATTTGGACCCCGTGTGGCTTGCCCTATAAGGCCCACGCAGGGTATCTAACGCCTTGTCTAATTCGCGCCTAGTCATAAAGAATGTCCCACCCATTTAGCCCCCTTGAGAAAAAATCATTGCTACACGCTATACCAAGTGGAGGCCGAAAAATTTGGGAATTTCGGAGTGGATATGTAAGTAATAACTGCGCCGGTTTCAAAAGCTTTATATTTTTAAACTCTAGTTGCATTTTACCAATGCGGTCCCCCAACTGAGAACTGGTCGGGTCAATGCTGCTTGACCTCTGTAATTGAACCGGAACCAGTCTATTGAGTATGCTAAATGACTGTCACCAACATAATTGCCTGAAATATGAAGCAATGCAACAACAAAACTAAAGCTTTTAAAAAGCTTTCCGAAAACGTAAGGCTGGTCTCACATTGCAGCAGATTCGGCCGGATATTTTACGGCCGCATTTGGCCGAATAATCAAACAAATCTGATCGGAGTAAACCTAGGGACGTCAACGGCCGAAAACAACGGCTGTAATGTTCGAATGAGAATAGCAAAATAGCTTTTCCTTATGAGCGTACCTTGTATTATTGTACCATGTCTTAGGCTATTCTCAGCATTAGCTGTGTTCCAAAATTCGAGTAAAGTACTCTCAGGCAGTTGACCTACTCGTTCCTACTTCTCAACAAAGGCATAAGTAGAGAGAGAAAGCCAACTGCTTGCGAGCACTTTGGTCGAATTTTGGAACACAGCTATTACAAAACAATGAAAAGCAACTCTCCCTCAAGTTTGGACTCAGAAATAAACTTTAATAACGGAATCACCAATTTTTTTCTTACAGCCTGTTGTAGTTACAAAAGCCCGCAGAAGCACGCACTCAAGTTTAAACTTTTCTGTATCAATATCTTGATGAGGTTGGCCGATGCTGCCACTCCTCATCATCGACGCCCAATACTGGGCCTTAGAAAGGCATAATATTCCACTAAATTCTGGAGTTGCTGGTATCTTTTACGAACTTAAATCATTTTTGCTCGACAATCCTGCATGTCTAATTCCTCGCCAAAAATGTGCCTTCTCCTAAATCGCTTTGGAGGTTCAATAATAATGCCAATTTCTTCATCGCGACTGACAAAGTTCCTGTGTCCATTCGTGTATTCAAGCGTTGGCCTGTTTCTGTACCGGACCATTACAACAGCACTTTGACAAAGCTAGAGAAGATAGAGCCCGCACATTACTCGCGTCATTGCCTAAATACCACTCGAAAAATTGGAAATTCAGAATGGACCGTGTTAGTCACAGTGCGGCCAACTTTTGAAGGAATAAAATGTAAATATGTTAATGTTAATAAATGTAAGGAATGGTTCTTTTGTAGGTACATAATAAAGATTACCCGATAAATTTAAATGTTTTCACTTTTTTTTTCTGAAAAAAGTACCACTAGAAGGATCACCTAATATATTTCATTTTTAGAGAGACCCTTTCCACCATTAAACGCTTTACCGTTACACTGGGATTTGCAGTGAAGACTTGAAGTGCTTTGTCATAACTAAGTGTTTCCTATCTCAAATGTTTAATTGGCAGATAAGTGTTTTACTTTTAAATACTTGTGCTTAGGTTATAATTATAATTATTAATTTCTATTGAACACTTGAAGTGTTTAAGAACAAAACACTTTAGTATTTAGATTTTGTGCATTAAGGGCTTCTTCCGTTTTAAAAGTAAGCACTTCCCACCACTAAACACTTTTCCGTTAAGAAACAAAACACTAGGCCCAGTTGTTGCTTGAAGTCAACCCGATTAACCTTTGAAATATTTTCTGAGTATTTGTTAATGCTAGTATTTGCACTAGTATTAGTTTCTTTAATATTTGCTTTACATTTATCAATTCCGGTACAAAACGATTAACAGCTGTGGCAATGTTAGTTGTCAAGTGAAAAGCAAATGAAAAATTAATTAGCACACTTTAGAAATTCGAAGTGCACCTGGAAGTGCAAAAATTTAGGTAAACGGCGTATAAAATTATCCAAGATATAAAGGGTGGCACGTAAGATTCCAATTTATATTTTTAATGTTTCGAAAGTGGAATTATATAAAATGTTTGTTGGTTCCATATAGTGGCATAATCATACACCTAATTTGTTGGACATTATACTCTACACCAGTACCATTACATTTTATTTCATTATGTTTTTTATGTACAACAGTCCGTCATGCATTCACGTCATCCTGCAATGTCTAGTAGTAAGCTGTAGGAAGTTATGGCATTTCTTGTCAGTACTTTAAAGTGATCAGTTAACAAATTATTAAAAATGAGTCGACAAAACTATCTAAGTGCTGAATTGGTAAAATTGTAGTTTAAAGTTCTGCAACGGTTAAATCTATAACCGTATAACACGCACTGAGCAGTGTCTCTAATTCTTAGAAAATCGCACAGAGCCTGTTTTCTATTTATAATTGAACAGAATATAATGTTATCATACATTGATACTTGTTAAGCATCATCATGACTGAAGAATACGTATACCTACATATTAGTCCAGTAAATCTGTCGAAAATATCGCGTTTTTTTGCAAAAACTATTAACAGCGCACCAAGTTATGTAAAAAATTGGAAATTTTCCGTAGAATTCAATGAGCTATTTTTAAAACAATTGACGCGCATGCGTCCTTTTCAAAATGGCGGGCAAAGTTGGCGAAAAACAGTTTTTTACGTTTAAAAAAGAAACTTGGCGTTATACAAAAAAAAGGTTGAATGCCAAAGTTGTGTAACTATTTAATACGGATCGAGCTGGCCTGGTCCGATATCAAAAAATTGCAAAATTTAATTAGTTATTGCAAAAGAACCGCTAACAATTTGAAATAGCTGTATTAGTCGAAGGTATAAGGCCGGGGTACATTATTGCGAGACTGCGATGCGAGATTTCGTGCGAGCCTCGCCCAATACTCGGTCTCGTTCATACCTCGCGTTTCAATGTACAATAAGGCCAGTGCGAGTCGTTACATATACGTCAAATTCAATAAATTTTATATTTTTATATATTTTTAAAGGTAATTTGTGCTCAATCTATTAATTTTTCTATGTTTTCTCCACAAATTCTCTTCATGCTGTTCGACTAAATATGAAAATAAACACATATGATCTGTCATCGCACTCGCTACGTGAAAATTACAATTTTTCGAAATTATTTCGTCTCGCATTATCGCATCGCGTTGCATTGTACATTGCGGCATTTGAAAGCCTGCTATGGAAAAGGTTTTGACAGCGCCTGCGAGACTCGTCTCGTTCTCGCATCGCAGTCTCGCAGTAATGTACCTCGGCCTATAGGCCGGTCGACGCATAACAAACATTTGCAAAAAAATATTTGTCTAGGGAGTTGACAAATATTTGACAAATGTTTGACAATGTTTGACAAACATTCGTCAAACATTTGATGAAGTTTTTGGGAGAAAAATGTTTTCCGAAATGTTTGTTATAGTGGAGTCATTTTCTCGGAAGTCCTCAGAAACAGCTCCGATTTTGATGATTTTTTTTAAATTTTTGTTTTTTGATATTATTTAAAATCAGAAACCTTTTGAAGTGGGGAAATAATTGTTTATATTGTTTAAACATTATTTGTGATATTTGTACAGAGTGTATTGCCTAAAGTTAAACAGCAGCCGGCTGTGGATAGGTTTTGGATAGACGAACAAAAAATGGTATTGGTGGGAGCAAGAATTTGTAACGGTTTACCCGCTAGGGCGTTTTGAAATTTTTTGGTAGAGTTTTACATATTGCCCTGTATTTTGGTAACGCTATAACATATTTTCATGAGTAAGGTATCAGTGTACGTAGAATACACTGATACGTTTCTGTTTCTGAGCACTTCCGAAGTAGGAAAAATATATTCTTCATTTGCCACAGTTTCGACAGGATTTTCTTCCTGATTTTTCACTTCAGAAGCCACTATTATAGTATCCCCCTTCGTTTAGATTTTTGTCTGTATCATCTATAGTTGAGCTGGACTTACATGAGGCAGTACATTTGTCTCTTACACGTCGGTAAATTGTACTGACGCATCACTTTTTCAAAATTTTCTACTGGTATATGAGCGTGTATCGAGATAAACGAGGCGAGGTGTGATTGTAAATACGTGAGACATGGATTTTTTCTTTCTTACTTCTTTTGGGCAGTAAAATATCCAATTTGAAATGAGGCGAGGTGTGATTCTAAAATATAAATATATATCGTGGAGGCTTATTATTCTTACTCTCTTTCTCTTACTCTGAGGCTGTTAAATGCATATTCGAATCAAACTCATGAAAAAAGCTCTTCATTGGTATTTCTTTTATTTTTTCTTTAATTTGCTTATTTTTGTCATTTTGGCATAACAATGGCACCTCGCCTCATTTGTAGTATGACATTGTACCGGCCCAGAAGAAAAAAAAGGTCCCCTTTACAAACTCATTTTTTAATCGTGTCCTACCCAACACTAGTGTCATCTTCATCTTCTTTCTTTGAATGCACTTTAATGTCTTTCGCAGCCATTCCGAAAGATTTTCTGTGTGCCTCTTTGTTACAACCTCCTATTGATCTCCTCCCTCGACACTGATAAGTTATTTGCAATTAATTTTAATGAATCAGTACAGTTATTTTTAAAGTCGCTACTTGATTTATCCCACAACTTTCGAGGGGTAGAATACTATTGAATTTAATTATGGTGGTTTTATCCCACTTCTCACTCGTGATGAATGTCCGTCTGCATTAAATGTGCATGTTTCAACAAACATCCGATGTTTTCCATTTCATTTGGATTAACTCCAAACATTTTTAAAAATCCAAAGACTCCAAGACTCGCGTCCACACATACCAAACACTGTTCAAATGTTTGTCAAACGTCGCTTGAGTCGAATAAGAGCGTTTTAACAGATTTGGAAAATATTGGAAGTTTTTTGCAAAAATGTGAAGAACCTCAATTAAACTGAAGAACTCACACTTGAAAAGAAGACCGCTAGACCAAAAATGCAATTGAAGATAGTACTGCAGTCAAATGCACAAAAAATAATCTGGCTGGAGACTGCTTATAATAATTTAATTTAATTTAACTAATTATAAAAATATGGAAAAGTTCTGCATCAAAATTTGCATTATTACGAGCAATTCAGCGTGCTCGTAATATGCATCATACCAAGTACTTTTTGCCTTCTTTTAGGAGCTTCAACTCCTTGTCTTATTTCCATGTTTAGAAAGATGAGTGAAACAAAGTTGAATCATATCCACCATTTCAACAAAGAAACTATCAACTGCGGGGAGGTCAAATAAAGATTTAGATGGCAGAAAATAAGTTTAATAGAAGATTTTTGGAATACACGGAGACAAGATCAGCTACAGATGCTGTTGTGCCAAGTTAAAATTTTATTTATAGTTTACAACTTTATTCATTATTAGGTACATACGATACACTTTAATTAACACGTAAATTGTTAGTCAATAACTTTATTAACTGAGTTTTAAATCCGGCGAACGACAATTATCTTTTTTATATCCTATTAATATTATAAACGCGAAAGGTTGTGTGGATGTTTGTTACTCTTTCACGCTAAAACTACTGAATGGATTTTAATGAAACTTTACAATAATATAGCTCATACATCAGAATAACATATAGGCTATGAATTTGTGGTCAAAATATGGCCGACGAATTTGCCAATTGTGTTCCGATTCCAATGAAAATCGGTATCCGGGGTTTTTTGAGGTAGCAGATAACGAATGTTTGATCAAAACTTATAAATTCAAAATGCGTCGCCAATATGGCCGACGAATTTTTAAATTGTGCTCCGATTCCAATGAAAATCGGTATTTGGGGTTTTTTAAGGTAAAAAATAACGAATTTCTAATCAGAACTTATTTCAAAATGGCCACACCAATATGGCCGATGAGTTTGCTAATTGTATTCCGATTCCAATGAAAATCGGTAACTGGAGAATTTTAAGGTAACAAATAAAGAATTTATGATCAAAACTTATAAATTTTAAATTTCGGGGCAATCTGGGGGTGCGAATTATGCCAAATAAATGTCATTTCCTCCTGTCAGCTGTATGTAGGTTGCTCAAGAGTTGAGAAAACGAAACATCTTCACAACTTAGCTCCAAATGGAAGAATATTGACCATAGTGTATCCTGGTCATTTCCTCTATGGTCGTGAAGTTTGCCACATTCTTAAATGTAGGAAATTTCTTAAATTTCTCCTAACCAGTATAGAAATAATAAAAACGGTAGAGGCGAGAGCGAACGGATCTAGATTTAAGGAAGGCGATCGAGTCAAGCTATAAAATCCTCTACGGATAAAAGGTAAATCGCCAAAACTACAAAGGAAATGGAACGTCCCCTCCACGGTCATCACGAAGTTAAACGATGACATCTATCGCATCCAAAAAGGTTCGATCAGTGATATAAAACTGCAGGGAAATTTCCCGATTTGCGGGAAAAATAAAAACAAAAAAGGAAAAGGGAAATCCATTCTTTCAGGGGGAAATTTATTATTTAAGGAAAATGTTACTTCATATTTTTTATGAAGAATTTTTCCGAATAAACGAGATATCATGAAAACAAAATTAAAGAAATTGAGTGTCAAAAACGAACGCAGCAAGGGAATCGTTTCCAACTTCATTTTATTTGCCTGACAAGGCTCTTACATGCTGTATTATTATGTAAGAAGACAATTGTATTGTGTTGAACATATGAAGCTATGAGTGTGCTAATGCCTTTTTCAGTCAAATGAAGAATTGGTTAATGTTCTAATTGCTCTGAAGAACTATATGAAATATTTTTTATTTTTTACTGTCGAATTCAAGCAAATCGCTTTTCGAACATCGACAATCAAGGTTTGTGAACTCGAAATTTCTTGTTTATGTTAAACCAAAAAAGATTGTTTCCTAAGTTAAATAAATGTATTTTTGAATTTTATGGATTTTATGTTCGGGAGGGAAATTCTTTGACTTAAGGGGAAATTGGGATCGGTTGGGGGAGAAATCGGGACCTGTAGGAAGCTGTGTTCGGGACGAACACTAAGTAAGGAGGGGGCAGTGTAACTGCTAACCGAAAAGAGAAAGTTAAAATTCCAATTCACCGAGAAGTTTCATGTTCAGAGGCACCTACTTGAATACATCCATAACGCAGTGTCACATCTCAATTTAGTACGGTTGCTCTAACTGAGCCGCCAAGAAGAGGAAGGAGGAACACATGTGTGCAAGAAGTTTTGTTTTGAAATTAAAGTTGTTAAAAAGAAACAAATTATTCCAATTAATCCCTGACGAGTCCCTACAATGCTGATGCCGCAAAATGGGTCGAGGAGTTTGTTATGCCTAGGAGGAACTGCGATATCTAAGTTATTATGACATTCCTGCCCAGATGTGGAATAGATTGAAATCGGAGCATACAGCACAAAGTGAACAAACCGTTTAAGTTTTGTTTGAACAGTTTATTGGTTGTACGATGAGCAAGGCTGATTATGGCACATTTACATTATAACATTACTTTTGCCCCTCCTTGTATTTCTTACAATTTCGGCAAAGTCGTTTAAATAACTGTACGAAGTTCAAAACTTGATATGCGAAAACGTCACGAGTGTCACGTCTTATTGTAATGTCTGGTTTGTCTAGAGGGGATCGTTCGATGTTTGTGTGAAGGGCACGAACCAGTGGTTTGTTATCAGTATATACCACGAAATTTCAGCCTTCAACGAAGTAACGGAACTTTTTGATCACTGTATAGATTGCGAGAAGTTCGCGATCAAATGCAGAGTTACTTCTGTTTTGTGGGTGACAGCTTTTTGGAATAAAAAGATAGAGGTTACCGAATGCATAAATCGGAGACGTCAGTCGTTGGACTGTATCTTGCTTCATCGATTGAATGGTTTAGCATAGTTCGAGCTTTTCTGCCATCGAGGTTTTCACCTTGGTATCGCAAATGCTTCTTGATCGGCACAAATTATCTTCCAAATTCAGAATGAATCGGTGATAGAAATTCACCATCTCCAAAAACTTCTGAATCGATTTGATAGAAATCGGCGTGTGGAAGTATTTCATCCTTTGTGATACGGTGGCTTAGAAACATGATCTCTACTGCACCAAAAACGCGTTTCTCTAGATTTATGGTTAAACCGAAGGTATCAAGACGTTTAAAGAGGTATTCGAAGTGAGTGAGATGCTGATCTTCGATTCTTATACTTATGAAAAGTTTGGGCTGCATACCGTAGTCCGAATATCATACGGCAAAACTCATATAGGCCGAATGGCGCAATGAAGACAGTCTTATGCACGTCCTCTAAAGCGATTGGTATGTAATGCTATGCACACATCCAGTTCACCTTAGAGAAAATTGTGCATCCGTGAAGATTCACGGAGAAGTTCGGCATCGGATATCTATCCGGCACAGTGACTGCATTAAGAAAACAGCAGTCGCCGCATGCGTTCCAATCATGCGTTTAGCGACCAGATGAAGTAGAGATGCTGCGGGATATAACGACGGTCGACAAATCCCCAGTTGAACCATATGTTCAAATTGTAACTTCGCCACCTTAAGTCACTACGGATGGAGTGAGCGGTGACGAAGGGGAGTTGTCCGTTAGTCATAATGAGTTGAACAACTTAAAATTTGCAGTTTTTATTAACGAAGGGGTCTTCATTGACAGTGATAATCGACTGTGGAACACATATTAATTTTAACATTTGTTAAAGGTCGAACTTCGTTAAGAAGTCCGCCTCGACTATGGCTTTTGTGATGTCGGCTATGATAAAGTTGTGAATATATCAGTCGGCGTAGACCGAGATGAAGATGAAGCAACTTTGTGTCGAAAGTGCGGATCAGTGATGCATTGGCTGCGTACAAAAGGACGTTCGGGCTACCGTTGTTTGTCTGAAACTCCTTAGCGGAAACAAGTGAAACGTCAGCGCCAAAAATAATCAGCAAATCTATCCGATTGTTTGTGTCGCGGATATGAGCGGCCAATTATTTGCTTGCTCCGTGGTGGCAGGTTTCTTTGCCCGCTTTACCTGGCCACCACCGAACGGGGCTTGCACGATTTTACATCTCTACCATACCATCTCTACCATACCATCTCTACCATACCTGTATAGTAAATAATATTATTTTTTATTCATGTCGAAGAGCGCAATGCAAAATGCTACTGCAATAGAAGTTGTAGGCCGGTCGGACATCTTATAAGGTAGGCGTTAGGCCTCTTCCCGTACAAGTTTCAAGGATGAATAGTGGGGAAAAATCGAAAATTAAAAAAACCTGGTATTTTCCTGCAAATCTGTACTGTACTTTCCTGTACTGGAACATACCTCTTATCTCTTATGTCGTACTTTTGCTTGTCTTCCAACATAATTTCATAATTGAGTTGTACATAATTCAATGAAAATCACACAAAGTCCTTGCATAACTGTGAATCAAGCAAAAGTCTTTCAAAAGACATATACGAGAGAGGACACTGACTTTAATTAAAGATGGTTTTCACTCTATTTCGTTAAACATTCTAAAGAATTTTTAAGAAGCTTCAGACAGACGATTTGTTATATTTTTCCCAAAGGGCATTTAAAGCACATTTTATTTTTCATTATAAGATTTATTAACATCAAATTAATTACTTCAGCTATTTTATGCGTTCCTTTGTAGATTTATTTATATTTATACAGAATAAAAATTTGGTACAATACTCTTTGTTGAAGGAAATGTTCAAGTCCCCCAATGCAGGCTGTAAATATTCTATAAACCATTGCGAACAAATTCATAAAATTCCTTGACGTTTCTCTTCTTAAAATATGATTATAGAAAAGGAAATTCTTAAGTATGAGCAATATTTTGTTACTTTCGAATTAGTTTTGAGTTTATGTAAAATGTATGTTTTTATGTTGAAAATTTAGCTCTGGAATGACTCTTTTTACAACGTCTAGTAGTAAGCTTAATTCGAATAGTTCTTGGAGTAAGTTATAGACGGGGAGCTGAGCGGCCAAAAAATGCAATTGTGCAGGGTGTACAGTAGGGTGGGTCAAATTGTTCGCAAAGAATTATCATGGTCCATTTCAGCAAAATTCTTAAGATTCGTGTTATTTTAAGAATTTTTCGCAAAGTAACTATATATTTTGTATGAAGTCTAACCCCCCTCCCCCCAACAACTTTTCAAAAATAGATTTTGTACTAAATGATTATTTTTCTTAAAAACACTTTCAAACAAAACGCTACAACTTCTGAAATAATTGTAGTAGGATAATGATCTGGAGCTTATTGGATCAAAAGTTTTCATAGTCTTCCACCACTGTGTATGTTAGACGTTTAGTCTGTCATAGTAGAAAAATTTGATGTTGGAAGAAATGATTTAAAAATTGGAACCTACCCAAATAACACCCATTTTTTATCACTTTTTCGTTAAAAACTATTTTATTATTGCAGCATAAAAAATTGCATAAAAAATCTAACAATTGTTATTAGTGTCAATTATTGTATAGGTACTCTAGTTCGTTTTGGTAGAAAAGTTGATCTAATAGTGTAAGAGCTAGAGACGAAAAAGTGCTTTTATCTTTGATGTGGGCAAACTCGATTGAAACTCATTCTATTACTAAACGGACTTTTATATCCGAGCTCTCCGACACTTTTAGTGGTGCAGGACAGCAGGACAGTGGGAAGAATCGTAATTCTTTAATTAGATAGGCATAAATACATAAATAGTGGCAAGGTTTGCGCAGACTTGCCTAGCAGGTTGCAATTTTGAACAAAGGGTCATTCCATGGAAAATGACACCAAGCTAATGAAAAAAAAGTGACGGAAATTACATAAATTTTAGGCTTTAAGTATTGTTAAAGCTCCATAGTATTCGGAAATATGCTTGTAGTAAAAAATAAAATTATTACTTTTTATATTTCCCCAGTTGAATATTGATTTTTCCATTAAATTCAAAAAAAGTGCGTTTAGGTGAAGAATGCAAGCTCAAATATTCACTTATATACTTTTAGCGAAAGTGCCGTTGATTTAAAACCAGCAGCTGAGCTATAAAGCGAAAGAGATGTAGAACATGAATTCCCTACACCAAGCCCAAAAAATAACTAAATAGTTAATAAAATATGCCTAAATTAATGTGTTTTGTGTGTATAGTTTTTTACTCGTCCCACCCGTCACGGATCCCTGTCCCACCCGTCACAACATTTTAAGCTGCATAAAAAAAGTTCGTATTGTTTTTTCACTTACCTCTTTTTAGAAAACAATTAGTGACATAACTCAAATAGCATACTACAATAAAATTAGGGCTTCATATGAACTATTTGATCTGAATTTCAACGTCAAATGCAAGTATCTAAAGAAAGAAGGGTTTAGCCTGTCCCACCCGTCACATATGTAATTCTGCGAATTTAACAATGTTAGAATATATTTTTATATTGTTTTCTTTTATCGTATCTTAAAAAATATATCTAAGAATGCTATCATAAATACAGTATGTATTATGTGCTTTGTTTGCACTTTAAAATAACTGAATGCATATCAAAAAATGTGTTAAAATGTCCCACCCGTCACCATGGAATGACCCCAAATGATCCTTGCAAATTGGGTTTTTGAATAATATGCACATGATCCTTTTGCGCAATCATGCAATTAAGAAAGTCAACAACCCGCTGGTAGTTGTCTAGTTCATTTTAAATGTCAATTTTAAGTGTCAGCCAAAAACCATCAAAATTATCCGCAAAAAGCGGCAAAAATCCGGCAACGGTCCGATATTTGCTGAAGGGTAGGTGATCGTAAAAAAAGTTTCGAGCAAAAGTTGCTCAGTTGCTGGAGGGTGGAATCGTTTGCACACAAGTCTCACCCCCAACCGCTCACCCCCTAGCGGGGGGTGACGGTGAATCTAAAATTTTAAATGGCAACCCCCATTTCTTTCGTAGATTCTGATTCTCCGCAAGGAAATATGAAACTTTTGTCTGAACAATTTTTTTATCCAAAGCCCCCCAGCACCCCCAAAAACCATCAAAATTATCCCCAAAAATCATTCATTTGAGGGTCCGGGAAGCTTCGGATAAAAAATGTTTCTAACAAAAGAGTGCTATTTCTCTTCGGAGAATCATAATCCTTGAGAAAAATGTGGCTTGAATTTATTCACCCCCACCTCCTCACCCCTTACAAGATTCGAGGGCTCGCATTACCATTCATTTCAATAAGAAGGTATAAGCATAGATAAGTAAAATGCAGATGCCTAGTCGAATAGCGAAACGTATTCCATGTTGCGCAAAGCGATTTGCAGCGATGTAGCTGGCTAGAGCAACTTTTGGTCGAGCTCCAGCAACAGACAGCAGCGTAAAATTCTACGGTGTGCGAAGCAAAATAACTACGAGGAGTGTGAGGGATTGCGTAAGAGAGGAACTGTACTAATTAATAACTTGGTTGACTTTGCCAAATAGAATGAAAATTTATTTAATTAACGATTTGTTATACATATACTAATTGTTATAAAGAACAAAAACAAACCCGCGAACGAAGCGAGCGAAAAAAAATTTGCGCTTAAAGGGGGCGGACCTGCACTGGGCGGCAAGTGCCTAGCCGCGGCCCTGCCTACCCTTCAGCAAATATCGGACCGTTGTCGGACTTTTGCCGCACACTGTATTTCTTAAAAATCCGGACTTTTTTTAAACCAATTCGTTAACCATTTCATTCTTTTAATTGTATATTATCGTTTCCTTATACTTTGATATGTGGGCACCCAGGGCCAGAAAGGGGCATTTCCCTTTCCAACATGAAATGAAATACGGCGAGATTGTAAATACGTACTCTCCATTTCTTACTTCTTTTGCGGTAGATTGAAATTAGGCGAGGTGGGATTGCAAAATATAAATATACATTATTGAGGCATAGATTTCTTACTTACTCTAAGGCAGTTTAAAGCATATTAGAATTAGGGCCTGTTTCACCGCTTGCTGATAAAGTTTCAGATAGTTATCTGCCTTATAACAGTACCTAAAAGATAAAGGTTGCTGATATGTTTCATCAGTTTCACCATCAAACTCCCTGATAAACTAACTGGCAGATAAATATATCTGCCACTTAATTTAGCAGGGTCACTCAATCTTTGCTTAATACAGGAGTTATTAAAAATAGTTTGTTTATGACATGATCAAGGCAATCTGGCAACTATGTCCACGATTCTTAATTTGGAGCCCCAGGTGAAAAATATCGGAGAGTTATAAGCAATCGTTGCATAGGTGGAATTGAAAATTTACTGAAAATTAAATCACTGAAAGATATTTTTAGTTACCACAACCAAAATATTACTAAAATTTTTAGTTAAATACGGCATCAAATAAATATATTTAGTTGTCGTTATTAAAAAAAAGTGCTTCTCATGACCAGAAAAAATTGTTGGAGTAACAAATAATTCACTATAGTCGTATAGTAATAGTTCGAGAGCCCAGGCCCGCCAGACCTACGACATTTTCTTAAAGCTAATATTTCGAATATACATAGTGTGATACGCAGTTAAGAACGTATGCACATACACACTCGTTAGCCCGGAGAATGGACGCTTTTGTAGATAGAGAGGTTGGGGGCTAAAAAGGGGTTAAAACTGAAAAAAATGTTGTCGCTGCGTATATAGGTTCTACTAATAATCTAATAACCGTTAAATACTAGTGGCAGAAATTTTTGAACATTTGCACCCTCCCAAGCTAACCATAGCTGAAGTTGCCATTTCGAAAACACACCCCCGCCAAATTGGTAAGCCGGAATCAAATCCTAAAATCGAGTGATTCAAAATAATTTGGGCAAATTACTCAGTTCCTACGAGGTCGCGTATAATATGTTCGTAGTATTCATCAAATTCGTCTTCTAAGAATTCAAATAAAAGACCTGTGAAACCAAAATTTGTAGTTTAGCTTGCAGATAAGTTCTGAATAGGCTATCAGGAGCTTAATCAGCAAGTGGTGAAACAGGCCCTTAAACTCGTAAAAAAGCTCTTCATTGGTATTTATTTTCTTTCTTTTTTAATTTGCTTGTTTTTGTCATTTTTACATTACAATAGCAGCTCGCCTCATTTGAAGTGTGACATTGTACTAGCTCAAAAGAAAAAAAGGGGCACCTACTCATTTTATAATCGTGTCCTACCCAACACTAAGGGCCTGTTTCACCACTTGCTGATTAAGCTCCTGATAGCCTATTCAGAACTTATCTGCAAGATAAACTACAAATTTTGGTTTCACAGGTCTTGGATAGAAATATCTTGCAGATAAAGTTGCTGGTAACTTATCAGCCGATTCTAGTGGCTGTTAAAAGTTTTATCTGGAAGATAATAAAAAAATGTTGCAAGTAGCGGGAATACAGATAGTTTTAGAGCATTTTTTGGTATAATAATACTCCTCTTTAAGCATTTTTACGTTAAAAATCGTAGACTGCGGTCACAAAAGGGTTCCAGATGGATTTATTTGAATTCTTAGAAGACGAATTTTATGAATATTACGAACATATTACGCGACCTCTTAGGAACCGAGTAATTTGCCCAAATTATTTTGAATCACTCGATTTTAGGATTTGATTCTGGCTTACCAATTTGGGGGTGTGTTTTAGAAATGGCAAATTCAGCTATGGTTAGCTTGGGAAGGGTGCAAATGTTCAAAAATTTCTGCCACTAGTATTTAACGGTTATTAGATTATTAGTAGAACTTATATACGCAACGACAGAATTTTTTTTCAATTTTTACCCCTTTTTTAGCGAGTGTGCATGTGCGGGCTAGCGAGTGTGCATACGTTCTTAACTGCGTAACACACTATGCTTTAAGAAAATGACGTAGGTCTGGCGGGGCTGGGCTCTCGCGAACTATTACTATACGGCTCGACTATTGTGGAAATATTTGTTACTCCAACAATCTTTTCTGGTCATGAGAAGCATTTTTTTTAATAACGACAACTAAATATATTTATTTGATACCGTATTTAACTAAAAATTTTAGTAATATTTTGGTTGTGGTAACTAAAAATGTCTCAGTGATTTGATTTTCAGTAACTTTGCAATTCCACCTATGCAACGATTGCTTATAACTCTCCGATATTTTTTAACTGGGACTCCAAATTAAATCGTGGACATAGTTGCCAGATAGCCTTGATCATGTCATAAACAAACTATTTGTAATGACTCCCGTATTAAGCAAAGATTGAGTGACCCTGCTAAATTAAGTGGCAGATATATTTATCTGCCAGTTAGTTTTTCAGGGAGTTTGATGGTGAAACTGAAAAAACGTATCAGCAACCTTTATCTGTTAGATACTGTTATAAGGCAGATAACTATCTGAAACTTTATCAGCAACCGGTGAAACAGGCCCTAAGTCGTTCAATGGGCTGCCGTACACGGCTCCTCAATCAACTGTCAATACAACAGTTTTTGATGATTCTCTTGCCGTTCATGGCTCATCGTCAACAGCGAGCAGTTTTTTTGTCTTTACATGGAGGTATAAATGTGTGTGTAAAGTTAATGTGCTAAGACAAGGCCCTCGTAAGTACAGGCCTGGAAGCAGACAGGCCAACTAATACTAACATAGCTGAAAAGTGGCCAAAAATTTTTGACAGTTGTGGAATTAACATGGCCGAAGCCATAAGAAGCAATTTTTTAAGTTTGTTTTTGCACTAAAAAGTGGTAAAATATTGCATATTTTCACTTTTTGGTGCACATGGATTATCAGTGATTAGTGCTTTAGTGATTTAATAAAAAAAATTAAAATGAAGTGAGTGGTTAAGTGTATTTTAAGAGTGTTAATTGATTAGGTGACCATTTTTGTTTACATTTGCGGTGGTTTTTTCGTGTTAATTTAGGGAAAAAATGTTGAATTTGTGTAGTAACATAATAAAAAGTGCTTTTTAAGTGATTAAAGATTATTATAGGCTAGTTATTAAAAACATAAGTGCAGAAAAATGTGAAGGAAAAGTGAAAAAGTTATTGTTATTCATGTTGTGTGGTAGTATTTGCACTTATGCTTTTAATAACTCTTCTATAATAATTTTTAACTACTTTAAATTCACTTTTAATTCCATTACTACACAAATTCAACACCTTTTCCCTAAATTAACACGAAAAAACCACCGCGAATGTAAACAAAAATGGTCACCTAATCAATTAACACTCTTAAAATACACTTAACCACTATTTTTTTTAATTTATGGACTCAGATCACTAAATAACTTATCACTGATAATCCGTGTGCACTAAAAAGTGATAAAATACAATATTTTACCACTTTTTATTCCAAAACCAAAGTTAAAAAATTGCTTCGTACGGCTTCGGCCATGTTAATTCCACAACTGTCAGACGATTTTGGCCGCGCACAGACACAACCAAAAAGGCTGCTTCCAGGCCTGTACTTACGACCCAGCAAACCAAGCTTTCAGAGCATCAGACGTTTCGCAAAGTTTTCGTAAATAGAAAAAAACCAACAAAAAATATTACCGCTGTTTCGGATTGAAATCGGAAAAATATCGTTACAAAAAAGAGCTACGTGCTTAGTCACTATTAGTTACAATGGTTCCTAACGAGATCGGAAAGAAATCGTAAGAAATTAGTCCTTAACTGTTGACTTTGATGGTTTCAACCGAAATTTACGAAATTTCGTCATACTATTTCCAGTTCGATTTAAAGTGCCGGAAAGTGAACTTCATTTGGTTTGTTTTTCCTTCAATTTATATGTAGATGTTTTATAAATACAATGTATAAAAAAAAATTAAAATTATATTTTCTTTTATTTTTGAGAATCTTATTCAACTATTGTTTTTATTTCAGATCCCACACAGAATTTTCTTATAAATTTCGTAACTACATGTTTTAACATAATATAGTTGATCTTGATGGCTTGATAATTATATGGTCTTAATTATGACTTTTAGACAATGGGACTATACTAAGATCAGATATATTCTAGTAAAAACATGTATTTACGAAATTGACAAGAAAATTCTGTATGGATTCTGAAAGCTTTATAAAAGAGGGGAAATTTCACTTAAAAAACTTTCAGAGATCATACAGACTTTTCTTATCTATTTCTTAACAATACTTCTTTAAGAAGTCGTGTCATCATCTTCATACAAAATTCGTTTAGAAATCTGTAAAAATTCGTTTACGATATCGAATAAATTTGTCCGATATTAGGAACTATTTCGTTAAGAAATCGCAAAGTTTGGTTTGCTGGGGAGGGTCTTGGCTAAGACAAATAGTAAGAAGAAGCACATTGTGTATGTGTTAGTTTTCACGCCAAAAATAGTTGTTGAAGATGTTACAACACCTCGTCCCTTCCCTTTTACCCTCTCTCCTACAAATCCACTGTGTTGATTGTTGATTGAGGAGCCGTGTACGGCAGCCCAATAAGTAACATTTTGCAGAACGATATTCCGCGAATTGTTTATTTGAATGACTTGTTAGGGCTGCTTAAATATTACACCGAAAACAGAAACTCTACGTCAATCTCCGACGAATTGCTTTACCTTAATTGAAAAATTATGTTCCCCTATGTTTTTTTCCTGAAATCTCATTTAGTGGCAGTCTTGTACGAAGTGACATTTTTAATTTGATAAAAATTCTTTTTGCAATTTATGTTTGGAGTAGTAACGTTTAAATTCGTCGCTTTACATCATGGTACATAAAAATGTGAAAAGGGCAAGGATTTTTAATTTTAATTATTTCGTTTAACATGTCTTTTTTAGACAGTAATCTGAGTCACCGTTTTTAAGAAACAAAACAAAAAATTGAATGATGGTTTCAATTTTCGAATAAAATTATTTTCTTAGAACCAATAAATATTCTTATTTTAATATTTTACGATCTAATAATCTTGCTTAGGGGTGATGAAGCCTCTATTCAAGAACTTTGGTATGCTACCAAAAATCTTGAATCACTGAAAGTTTAAAGTTAAACCTTTAAATGTCATGTGATGAAACATTTACAAAAGAGTTGAAACGGAGAGTTTCTTGTATACAAAAAATTTTCCACAGCGGGGGGTTTCCAGAATATTTTCAATTGAAACAATTTCTTTCGTGGAAAAAATTTGTTTTGTATGTTTTTATTTTTCGCAATTATCCCCCTAAACCAGATTTTATCTCATATAATGAACGGAAAAATATGAAACTGGTTGAGAATTGAGACAAAAAAAACACAAAGAACAAAAAGTCATCACCTGGCAGTTTATCCACTCGGGTTATTTTACCTGTAGTATTGTTTCACGTCGTGTAATTAAGTGCACTCTTATCCGAGTCGGACAGTGGTCGGCAGATCTTTTAGCAAAATAGACGTTGGCTACCGGTATACAATCGTCATCCGTCAGAGCCCGTAGCCTATGCAATAAACTACTCGCAAATTGAACTGGAAGCAGCATGATTGAGTCATAACTGTCGAGATTAAAGTTCGATTAATTCGCGAAAGGCGCTGTGTCATGGTCATGAGAACGGAAAAGTCAAGAAATTAGTCCCATAGGAGGAACTACTCTCTGTAGCTTGCTTGGGTGATCTAGAAGACGTCATAAAATAGTACAGAATCTTACAGCGGCGGCAGATCTAAAGCTAAACAATCACGAGTTTACTTTTTTCTGACGTTTTTACTGCCAGAATGTGGAAACTGTGGTTCTGGGAAATGTTGATAAAGTTTTTGCCTTGGCGCCCATTTGGCATACTTTTAAAACCGCAAAATGTATTTACTTTAATCTAGTAAAGAAGTAACTTTTAAATGAAAACTAAACAACCGAAGGTTTAGTGATGAAATTGTATGGCGACAGAAGTCATGGAAGAACAAAGTATAGTCACTGTGATAGACAAGTGAAAATTTACAAGTCTCTAGCAATAAGCTTAAGGTGAAACCCCAATGTAGGCTTGGCTTGCTTTAGTGCTTTGCTTTGCTTTGACATATCAAATAAACCAGTGCTTTGTTATGGGAAAAAAACCAAATGACAAAGCGGCAAAGCCAAAGCAAAGCCAAAGCAAAGCAAAGCAAAGCTCGAAATGACCAATGTTCAATTTTGTGATGCTTTGTATGCTTTCGCGTTCGTTTAATATTTATTTTGCTTAGAGAAATAAACGTATGTAGAGGTTTGAGAAAATTTATTTCATAAAGAAATTTTTTTTTGGGAATAACATTAACTATAAATATTTAAGAGTTCAAAATTAATCTGAGACAACTATTTCTATATCCCATTTTAACAAATTTCTCGTAAATGTTTGAACAGTTAATGCCATAAACCATTTGTGCTTCTTTATCACTCTAGACAATAATAGATATTTACATTCGATCCTTTGTTCTTTTTAAGAAACAATAATGTCCATTCCAAAGGAAAAATTCCGCAAAATTCATACCTCTTACCTCTTTGGTGTACTATTTCTATTTCCTGTGCTCATGAAAAGCAAACTGTAAAGTATCTAAAGCAAAGCGTGTATTTGGGTTTGTTCTGCTTTGGCTTGTTGGGCTTGTTTTGCTTTGGCACGTGGTACCTGAATTTCAATTTCATTTCAATTCAATTTATTTATTTCTAAAGTTTGACAATGTGTATTACATTAAATGGGAAAAAAAATATCTTAGTGCTAGAAGGGATCTTCATTCATCTACAATAATTTTATGTGGTACCTGAAAAGCTCACCAAGTTCAGGCAAGCCAAGCCTACATTGGGGTTTCACCTTTAGTTCGAGGGACAGAATAGGTTTGAGGTTATAAGGTGTCAGAAGGATATTGAAGGAGATTGCGAAAGAGACGGTTTGTACTCTTGCATGTTGTAGAAGTTCGGAAAAACTAACTGCGAAAGATTGTTCCATAGTCGGTTCGAATTATTAAGGACTGTGTCTAGTGCTAGTCTGTTGCATATGTGCGCAAAGGGGGCTATATTGGTGTCAACACAGAATTCGGTGTCTCTGCCAGAAACACTGGTGCCATTTGAGCAACTCAGTCAATTTACATTGTGAACGTTGAGTTGAAATCCTCGCAACAATTACTTCAGACTATAAATTGAAGGGTGATAGTCCGGAGACCTGTTCAGAGAAAACATCAAATGTTGAATTTAGGTCTTCGTAACTTATGTTAGGGCTTCTGTAGAGCAAGCAGAAGAATGTGAGTCATAATGATTAAACATAATTGAAATTAACAAAGGCAGGTTTGGTATATAGTCCAGTAAAATAAGGAATTCACTTCGGATTTCCTTGTAACGGGGAGGATTTTTTTCCATTCTCTTCCAAATTGTATCAATAACATATGACAAAAAATCCACTTCCTAAAAAGTGCCGCTACAATTGTTATGAAACAAAAGAAGTGTTAAATTATGGTTTTTCGCGAATAGCTTTTAAAATATAATTTTTCCGAAAAATCTGATAACGCCATTCGAAAGAGGAGGAAATTTTACGTAAATAGTGTCAAAGAAACTTTTTTGTACGATCAAATCCCTGGGAGATGCGAATTTGTTAATTAAGGTGTAATACATAGCTTCATAGTATGTGTGTATGAGCAAAACATGAGACGCGCTCCGTACAAATATGGCTATAACTTTTGATTGGCAAAATCAAATGCAAAAAACCAAAGTGCTTATTGAAGAAAACACTTTTCTTACTCGATCCATGCACTTATGATAGAAAACTTATTTAAACAATTTTTATTAACTAATAATTGGCAAAATATCACTTGTTTCAGTAAATCTTCTGCAAATTGTTAAAAACCAAAATTATTTTTAAATTTAATTTGTGGATTGGTTTCCTAAAATGGTCCTAATTAAGATGTATTGAAAAAAATTAAAGAAATCGTATTTTTTCAATACGCACCTTTTATTTCACGAATTTCGGGAAAAAGAGCATTTTACTTTTTCCATGCGTAACTTCAATCAATAATAACAATAGGTACAACATACTTATTGACATTTAGTAGGTGGTCAATTTAAAGCTGAAAACCCATACTTTACGATAGAGTAATTTATTTTATCAAAATGTTTAAATTTAAATGATTTATTTATGAAATAGTAACAAACAAATGATTATTCCTTAAAATAATGGAATTTTTTAGTGCAATTAACCGTCTGTTATTAAGCGAAAAAACTCTTATTAATGTTTTAAATATATAGAGGTTGTAGTTGTAGCTGAGATCTGTACCTTTTAATATGTGCTTTTTCAGAATTTTTAAATAATTCGTTAACCATTGTTTATAACATTATCTTAGAAAAATATGGAGTTCTTTGAAGATCATGTAAAAGAGGGGGCCTTATATCTTTTAATGTAGACTTGCTCTGATTTTAACTATTATTTTTAACCATTGTTTATAACAGGATTTTGTTGAAAAGCGGAATTCTTTAAAAAGCGTACTAAAATAAAATTCTATAGCTCATGCTATTATAACTGCGATTCGACCAAAAACTTTTTACTCGCCCTTGCAAGTTACATTTGCAGTAATGCCTCATCGAAAACTTGGATAAGCATAAGTTATAGATACGAAAAAGCAAGAAAAGTTATCGATAGGCTGACGCAATATCAATAAGAAATTTCATCATGGCGCCATTTTGGATCCGCCATTTTGAATTTTAAACATCATATTCGTAATCAGCGACCTCGAAAACCCCCTACTAGCATTTTTTCCGGTTTAATTCTGTGGAATTTAGCGCACAACAAATTTCGCATTTAATTTTGCACTAATTGTTTATAATAGCAACAATAAGGAAGTAGCGGCATTTTTTAAAGGGTGGGATTTTATACGTAGAGTTTATACAACAATTTATAAAAAGTTCGAAGACGATACGACCTGTTACACGGAATTCCGAAGTTGAGCCGGTTTTTTGCCTTTTTTTACTGGACTAATCTTAGGCAAACAAAAAGTTTGTACACGCTAAGGCTTTTTTGTTCGTGAACCGATTTCTTTTAAATTGAAAATGTTCTTTTTATGGAATAGTTTTGTAATAAGAAATTTGAACGAAATCGATTCACGAATAAAAAAGTTATAGCGATTTTAATTTTTCGAATTTGAAAAAACCTTTGGAAAATTTGAATTTGTTTGTGAGCATCAACGTAGAGCTGAGTAGCCTACGATTGACACAAACGCCGTTTCAGTGAAGCGAATGAGAAACAGAGAAAACAATCGTTTGGTGGATTTTTGGCGGCATAACTGACATAAAAAAAACTCGTTTACTTTGTGCGTGCATTTTTTTATTCTCTTTTGTGTATAGTATTATCGTATTGCATTGTGCCGTTCGTTTTTTGGCGAGTGAAGTCAAATGCAAAGTGATAGAATGCATTTATTATTGGAATCCAATTTAAAGAGACAAGTTGCAGCGTTATTTTTTTCAATATTTTAATTTTGATTTAATTGTTTTATTTAGTGTTTCTTTTAGTTTTATTTTGTAGTTTTTTGCTTTTATTGTTTATTAATAATTTATAATATTTTATATAATATATTAATATAATTATAATATTTTTCGCGTTTTATTTTCGAAATGCGAAGACCACGGCGTGGACGATCAATGCGGCGTGAAAATTTTAGAAATCGTGTTAGAAAGGGTAAATTCAAAAACTCATCATTAGCGCATCACTGCAGAATTCAGCTACAGACTTCCAATCGCTGAATTCTGCAGTGATGCAGAGTTGAAGAGTTTTTGAATTTACCCAAATTTACGTAGTGCTCATGAATTGCATGTCGTAAATAATGAATTGAATGATGATATGTGAATTTAAATTCGAACAAATCGTGAATTTTATTTATTTATTTATTTTTTTTTTTTGTGACCGAATTTCGGTAACGGGCGTCCCTATCCCTACTAGTAATAATAATTCAATAACTATATTCAATAACTTCTGAGAACTTAGGCTAATATTGTCAATAGTGGGATTCAAGTTATTAGTAGGGATTTGAGTTTTCTGTTTTAGGACGCCTTGTTAAGTAAATAAAAGAAACAAGAGTTATGCCTATTAAAGACCATACAGCATCTGTTGACGGGCGCTCGCTTCTGGCACACTCGGTACGATGTGGGCATTCCTTAAGTAATTTCTAGTCCTCATCATTGAATTTGATCTTGTCCGACAGATACTGTACTTTAAGTTTTCCACAAAGGCAAAGCAAGATTAAAGCAAATTTCTCCCACTGAGATCAAGCACTTTGCGCCTGTCCAAGTAGTCAGGTAAGCTTTGATAATCATGCGGATTATGTAGATTTCGCAGGGCAAAAAAGAAAAGTCTCTTCTGAACTGATTCAATCCACCTGCTGCTTTCTTGGAATATAGGATCCCATTTCGCATTTTCCAGAATAGGGCGGACTAGAGAACAGCAGATCGTTTTTGTGACCCATACATTGCCGGATTCTTTAGACCTCCTCTTTATGAAACGTAGAAGGTTGTTGGCTCTGGAAGTAATATTATCGTAGTGCAGATTGAAACTAAATTTCTTTGTCTCGGACAACACCTAGATCTACGATATGATTAACCTGATTCAACACCATGTCTTTGGGATAATAATACTGCTCTGTGTGTTGATTCTACGGGAGAATGTAATTGCATGACATTTGCCCTGTGTTAAGTTTCAATTTATTCGTGGTGCACGAGTCTTGTAAAGAATTGAGTTTCGATTGCAAGAAGGACACATCGATTTGGGACTTCATGACTATATATTTTGAGGTCATCCGCGTAGACGAGATGTGGAATATTTACTAATTTTTCTGATAGATCAGAGATGAAAATATTGAAAAGAAAAGGACCAAGATGACGCGTTTGAAAACAGGCACTTTTATTGATTTTCAGAAAAAACACCTTTGGCCGAAGGTGAAGTGGAATATGGTGTGGATTTCTATTCAGTAGATTTCTAGAAATCAAAATTTTTTCCTGTCAGGCATATATGAAAACGCTCGAAAATTTCCATCGCAGGAAGCTCGGCCGGCAGAAAGCTTGCCCACACCATATTTCACTTCCCCTTCGCCCAAAAGGTGTTTTTTCTGAAAATCAAGAAAAGTGTATTAAATCGAACCTCACCAACTTTTTATGAAAATGGGTTGGTAGAGTAACTCTTCGAGAATAAATACGGCTTTTCAAAATAACTCTAGCACCACCGTGGGCCTTGTTCAAACTTTTTTCCTGAAACGGCTGTTTTTACATTTTTGAGATTTACGCGAAAAGTTATAATTATTTTAGCATAAAATTTTTATTGTAGGTAGGCACTAACATAAGCCACAATTTCAGCCCTGAAACAAGGTTCTACGATAATTATAGTCCCTGTAATTAAATGTCAAAAAATTGCCATATTTCGTGGTTTTTTTTTTGCAAAAACCTGTTGACCGATTTGAATTGTCCAAAACTCATAATTTTCGTCTTTTTAAGCGCTATTAAGTACTATTTTCTGTTTTCCAAAAACAAAATTTTTCGCACCTAAAACGTTGAAAAACGTGTTTTTGCTACCGTTATTAGCTTTTTTCCACCTGTTCTCCTGGAACGATTTTTTCCAAAACACATTCATTGAATTCCTACGATTTTTCTCTTAATTAAAGCGTCGAAAAATCGCAGGGTAGATTTATTTCAACTTTTGAATACTTTTCCGCTATCTCTCCTGGACTAGATTTGATAGCTTATGTTCCCAGTTGACTAGGGGCAATTCGAAGCAAATACTGCCCAAGTATGCATTCTTACGATGCACAATGATTGCGGATTGAGGAATTTAGCTCGAAGAACCATGCGGAGTGGTGTATAGAATTAGTAAAAACGTTATCTGTGAATCGTGTAGAATATTCACCTCCTCGTATGGATTAGTGAAGATAAGATTCGGCCATTTACCACAAGAATTTGGTTGTCCAACAATTTGGTGTAGATGATTGCCGTAAAATGTGTTGATAAGCTTTTTATCGATGGCATTAATGGCATTAATTGGAAGTAAGTTATTATCTTCTTCGTCCGGGAAGAAGAATATATTCGACGGTTAAAGTCACGAAGTCAGAATTGGGCGCGATCTAGAACGTACCGATGAATATGGTACCAGATTTGACTCGTATAAAAACGTGCGAACGATTGGTCGTGATTAATTCACTATTTAAAGAGTCTTTGACAGCTATAAGTTTTCCATATCCTCTTGTGTAACCGGTTTAGCATAAGCAGCAGCATAAGCGAAGAAATCCTTGCTAACTTGTTTGGAGTTAATTTCGCTCATGATACCTAATGTTCAGTTTGAGCAGGGCACTACGATGCGTGAGAAAACCTTCCTGTTGGATCAAGATGATGAGGCTGGTACTGGTTTTACCATATATACAGGTAGAGCCAGGTTTCTTATGCATTTAGGGAAGGAAGAGCCTTACATTAGGGTCATTCCACATCGAATCAAGCAATTAAAAAACTAGTTGGGATGTGGCTTTTGACCCTTTCGGTCCACAAGATTAACTTCCCAGAATTCGTTCAAACAAAAAAACGACTCGAACGATTTTTATGAAAATCTTTTCAGATCATACTTCCTTTAACACGCTTTGAACGGCATCTTAACGAAGTCGGTATCTTTTTTGGTTCGCGCGAAATCGTGCTGGTACAAAAATCACTTACGTCGTTCAAACAAAAAAACGGTTCGACCGATTTTTATGAAAATCTTTTCAGATCATATGTTCTTTAACATGCTTCGAACGGCACCTTAACGAAGTCGAAATCTTTTTTGGTTCTCGCAAAATCGTGCCGGTACAAAAATCACTTAAGTCGTTCAAACAAAAAAACGGCTCGACCAATTTTTATGAAAATCTTTTCAGATCATATTTCCTTGAACACGCTTCGAACGGCACCTGAACGAAGTCGATATCTTTTTCGGTTCGCGCGAAATCGTGCAGTAAAAAATGACCACATACGTACGCACACACACACACACATATTTCTTCTCAAATTTTTGCTTAAAATGCTATTGGGACCTTGAAACGTGTAAACACATTGAAAATTTCGAATCCGATTTTCGGACCAATTACAATAACTTCCTATTGGGAAGTTAATAATTTTGAACCTCAAGGACTTAAAATCACCTAATTTTTTTTTATATTTGTTCTTCTGGTGAGAGCTAAGATTTTTTGGATATCTACTTTTTTAGTTATTAATTTTCAAAAAAGCGGAAATCGTAAAATTTTCACAATTTTTGAACTCTTTAATTTGCTCTAGTTCCAAACCTACATACATATTTGACATAGAAAGTTGCACAAGTTTGTTCCCCTTTAATAATGCTTTAATATATAGAACATAGTCTTATTAGTAAGAATAAAACTTCTTCCGACATTTTGAAATTTAGTAATGTATTTACCGCTCGTACCGGTCTGGAGGCACACGTCATACAAAAGGGTTAGTTAGTTTAGTCAGAAAAAATCGGATACTTCCGTCCGGGTGTGTACTCATTAGGTATTGACAGGTGGCCACATCTAGACCAATGTAAGATTCTCACGACTCCTTCGTAAAAAAATCACAACCAGAAGGAAAGGCACAAAGCAAGTCACAGGACTTCAACAAAGTTCGAAATAGGAAAAATAAAATACCAAATAGGGAAATAGTTGAACCGGCTGACTAAACTTCCCATCAAGCAGTTCACAGTATAGGCGCCCATATGTCATCTCGAAGGTGCTGCCCCCGAAACTCATATTTATTAGAGGACATTCCAGCATAACAGTCGACACAAAAGGGATTCTGATCATACTACTACTCTTCAGATAAATCTATTTTTAAACTTTTAACAAATAAACTCGTTAGTAAGTCCTTGGGAAATTTCGAATTGTTCCTGTTGTCAGTTTCCAATCTTTGGAATGTTCAGGGGAAGAACTTGACAGATTCCTATTCAGTCACCATAGTCTCTCTCGTAAAAAATCGGAGTTCTGCTGCTGGTGAAGGAATACTAGTCTAGATTGGGTCATTAAGGGTATCTACACTGGTATTCCTTCAACAGTTACCGAACCGGTTTTTCATACATTTCCCGCTTGTCTTTTCTATACCTTTCTCCTAAAAAACCAGTTGGATAACAGTTGAAGGAATACCAGTGTAGATACCCTCACTGAATTTATTTTCACATCTTTGACGGTAGCGGATGTCGTTGATGTTGTTCGTGTCATTGAGCGCCAGGCTAAAGGCTCGAAACTAAACAATGATAAAGGTAATCCTTGAACTATATTTTAAACCTTTCAAGTTCATCACGAGGAAAAAAGATTAATAAATACGTATTTCCATACCACTCTTAGCAACCATTTATTACACCATAACTGAAAATAGAAAACGGAATTTCTTATAAAAACGCACATCACAGTGTAGTATCAGCGCCAATTGATAACATTTTCCTTTTATTAATTTTGCGTCTTAAATTTGATTCAATTAGCCAGAATTGAAATCCAAACAAATAATGTCAATAGCCTCGCGGTTCTAGCTTCTAGCTTTCTTATAAACAAACTAATTTTATGCAACAGCAAAAAATTCAGTTGTTCAGTCTTAATTAAAAATTCTTTTGCGAAAAAAATTGAAGTTTGTTTGGCTTTTTCCAGTTCAGGGGGCACAGCACAGCAAATAAATGTTAAATCGTGCACAGAAAGTAATAATTTTATTTAATTTTTATTGCTACAAATGCGATTGAAGATAACGCCAACAGTAGACAAGCAGTGATATGTTCACAAAAGTCTGTCTAGAACATCTTGGAAAACTAGCATCTGGGACTGTTTTTTTTGTTGTGTTATTTGAATCCGGATTAATTATCATTAAATAATATAGTATGCAGTCGTAATCTCTTTAAATAGACTTTAAATTATGAACGGGAGCATTATAATCATTTAAGAAACACAAAACGAGGTGAAGTTACGATGTTCGATCATAATTGTCGCGATAATATGATCTTGGGGTCATTGTTCATTGGCAATAAAATAATATTAGCTCGAACCAATGTACGAATCTATAACAGTCATATACGAGCTGAGATAGCAACTACATATGGGTAGACACTACTAAACAGGTAAAATAGTAGGGAACTCTCACAGAAAGCAAGAAATTGACGGAATTATGGAACACGAATTGATAGTCAGCACAAATGGTTAATACAATGCAAAACAAACGAAGCTAAAGGTGAAACGGATACCCGAACAGATAAATTTTAAAAACTTGATCATACTCTTCGTAGTCAGAGGAGAAGTTCTCCTTCGTATACTATCAAGAATTCGTGAAGGGCAAAATGACTTCTATACAGGGCGCGGTAAAAGTCCGGCAACGGTCTGATATTTCATGAAGGGTAGGTTTTCGTGAAAAAAGTTTCGAGCAAAAGTTGCTCAACTTGGAGGGTGGAATGGTTTGCAAATAAAACTCACCCTTTACCACCTCGCATGGAGTGGGTGTGAATCTAACATTTCAAATGGCAACCCCCCCTTTTTTCACGGTTTCTGATTCTCCGAAGAGATAATATGAAACTTTTGTCTTAAATTTTGTTTTATCCGCAGCACCCCCTATCAAAATTATCCGCAAAAATCATTCATTTAGGGATACAGGGAAGCTTCAGATAAAAAAAATTTGGCTTGGCCTATTGTACTACACCCTATATCTCATATTTGTAGATCAGACCGCTAGAACAAGTAAGCAGCCTGCTTAGTGGCTTGTCGCTTACACTTGGCTGTTCAAGCTTCCCGGTTCCCGACCGCAGTCCTGCCTCTCTGTTCGGAAGGAGCTCACGAAACGGGCTCGGGTGTACTCCGTGGGCTCCCTAGTTCCATTCCCAGCCTCACGCCTTGGCCCTTTAAGCTACTGACAGAATCAGGCGCAAACGCCGTGCGGACATTGGCTTCGCGGTATGTGGCGACTTTTCACTGACATGATGTTGCGGTGTCGGCGGCGCGCTCCGACTTTGAACACAACAACGAAATCAAAGTGACAAGTGGACGTGATTGGAAAAAAAATTGAAAAACCTGAATGACTTACATATAATTTTTCTATCCTACAGGGTTTGTCTTTTTTTTAGGTGATAATTTAATTACCCCAATTTGGAAAAATAAAGATTTTCATTAAAAAATATAAAAATCAACAAATTTGCTTTCACAGCCAACACCAACACACGACTCCAAACATATGCCCACCACCACCAAAACACGACTCAAAACACAAACATCTCTTGACACACGCGGCGGCAACGCGCAGAAAGTAGAAAGTAAAGCAACTTGCGCGGTGTGTGCGTAGCGTAAATCAGCATTTCGTTAGTGCGCATTTGAATACACTACTTCTATTCTCTCTGTCATTGCGCGCACGGCGTTTGCGCCTGTTTCTGTCAGCAGCTTTAGTGGTCCAGAAACTTAGGGCAGAGCGGTAGCTGTAGATTATATGGGAGCTGGTGCTGCTAATTTTCTGGCTGGTCCAGAAAGTTTGGGCAGAGCGGCGGCTGTCTAGGCCAGCCCTCTCCAGCTTAATTGGTCCACAAACAGAGAGTGACAGAGTCTCCATATCAGGATAAGGCATTATACAAGTGGCTGCTGATGGAATTAAACGTATTTATTGATTAACTATATATTATCGTGGTTACATGAGGCGAGCGAAAGCTCGATTTGGAAGTGGTTTGAAATACGATCTGTGTTTTCGGTTTTTCTCGATTGAGTTACTGATTTGAAATTAAATCCAAATAGGATTGAAACTGACAGATGACAAATGCCACAAATGCCGTTGGAATAATAGAATACAGTGAAGAAAATTATTTAATTTTGCAAGCTTTTTCTGCTTATTTCAATAATTTAATGTTAATTTTGAAAATACATAATCAGCATGTGAAAATAAAAAGAAGGAGACTTTTGAGAAATTTCTCCAAAAAGTTAGAAATTAATAGTTGAAAACTTTTTCATTTATAATTGATAATAAAGCAGTTGTTTCTTCATTTGTTCATATATTTCGTTTAGTCATGATTAAAAGCACTTTTCAGAACACAAAATACTTTTGTAAACAGAAAATAAACGCTCCAAACAAAGAAAAAACCAAGCAACCTAAAAACGTCAAAATTAAAATCGAACCAATTTCAATTTGTGTTTACATGCACATTCTTGATTCAATTTCAATTCAATCAAGGAAACTTTTTTTGTCGGATCGAGTCAATCCTATTTCAAATCGATCTTTTTTACATAAGACCGAATGTATTTCAAATATGTTTCAAATCAATTTCGAGTGTCATGTAACCAGGGTATATGTCTCAGCCTTTGACTCGGAGTGCGTTTATGTTACGGCGGCTCTCTGTCGACTGCCATTCACGTTGGCTTGTTGGTTGACAGTCCTGCTCTCGGTCGACTGCGATTCACATTCCCCTCTCGCGGGGTTGTCGATTGACACTATTAATTCAAGAGATATTAAAAGAATTCGAGAGATATTAAAAGAATTCTAGGCGTTGAATATGACATGGGACTTTTCTGGTCTAAACATACTTGTCAAGGCAGTGGAGGGTAAGTAGAACCTAAATCCAAGTTTTTGTGCAAATCGGTGGTGTTTCACAGAATTATGAGGTTTCAACGTATTTTGTCTTCATTGAGATGTGTCGAATGAAGGAGGATGTCATCAAATTATTGCGAAGCCTCAAGCATCTCACAGTCACCACAAAAACCACACTAACTTTTGCAGGCAATCAAGCCTGTCATCTTTTTGGTGTCATCGATCTAAGGGTAGACGATGTAGTTCAACAGTGGCAGAATAGCTACCGATGAAAACGAAAATTTGTCGTTGCAAGGTGAATTGGACATGCTGCTTCAAAAAGTTAAATCGTCAGTACAATTCGGAGGATAAGATTTAAAGTGGCTAATATCTTATTTTACAATGTTCAAAAGAACTGGTCAACGCACAGAAAATATGCAACAATGATATATAATGCAATTCTGTATATCAAACCAACATCGACTGATGTTGAAGGTGCGTATTTTCGATATGCACTAATTTTTGCACCAAAATCAGATCGCGTCTTTCAGACAAATCACTTCAAGCGCTTGTGTTTTGAAATACTATTACAAAAAGTGAAAGTGTACAATAAAATAATGCAATATAAAAAAAACTGGGCCTTATGCTAGGTTTCCACTTGTCGTTTTGAAATTGACAAATGACGCATTATTACGCCATTTAGAAAATTGGCAAGTGGAAATAGCAAAAAACTGCATGTCATTCAATTGACCAACAGTGCTTGTTAATGACCTTCTAGGAATTTACATGCCAAGTGGAAATAGCTGAGTTGTCAAACAAAATGTTACTTTGTTTTTAATTGACAGTGAAAATTTATTGGCATTGTGTTTAATAGTTTGTCAATCAAAAGACACAATATCGACTTCTTTGAGGTGCCGATCAAAGAATATTAACGAAAACATGTTTTGAAAAAAATTTCATAATAATCCGTCGGGCCCTTTTTTTGTTTAAATGAAAAGATTTCGGCTAAGGTTCACAAGCACCTTAAATTGATTAGTTTTTTCTAATATTAATAGACTCGTTGGAAGGAAACCCGTTCTAAATGAAGTTACCTTTTCGGGATTCAAAAGAGTGATAGCTTGCCAACAAGAAATCACTTGTCAAAATTCAAACACTCTTTAAAAACCCTGCAAGCCCTTTACAAAGAGCACGAATTCTTCCAAGCTTAGATCACCACTTTTTTGACGGGGAATTGTTTTCCACGTCCTACAGTTTCTGGAAATTGAAGCTCATCCCCGAATTTCCAGGAGTTACTGAACAATTCCGCATTTTCGGTCAAGTCTGGCAAGTCCTTTATATCTCATGAAATCGTTCGAATTACATCTGCTTCCCAGGTTATCAGCGGCGCTGCAACATGCTCAGGACAAACGCGTTCTAGTGTAGAGAACGAAGAACGACGGAACGACGTTCAGGAAAAACAAATTCTCTAGAAAAATCCTGTGGATTTACCTCTATTATAGTAATTTGAACTAGCTTTTCTCAGGATTACTTTGGCACCAGTTCTGGTACTAGTCAATTTCCCGCTAGTGCTAAACATATTACTATTTTCTAAAAAGTCAGTTTATTCCGTCTACGTTCAAGTTGGAAGTTGATCATGTGGACCGAAAGGGCCAAACCCACAACCCAACTAGTTTTTTCTTGGCACAATAGAACAATAGAAAATTAAATATCTACCTTTCCATTCTCATACAATAGCACAATTCAAAATTGACAATGAGATTACAGTTTCGAATTGTCAGCGCTAGTGGAAATAGCTTTTAGTGAACTGGCAAAGGCATTTGTCAAAATATCATTGTCAATAAATTGACAAATTAATTTTTAGCAATAATTGACATAAGTGGAAATGAATTGGCAATAGTGTCGTTTAATGACAAAAACTAAAGCTTTTAAACTTTGTCAATTGAACGACAAGTGGAAACCAGCATTATTCTGAGATTCATGTGACATTGCAAGTGAAGTGACACTCAAGGAATGGTATTCCCGAGTAGACTTAGAGACATCTCACATTCAAATTTGCCAAACATCAGTTGCATGGGGCATACCCAGAGTGGAATGAAGGTTGCTAACTGCGTTTCCACTCTGGGAATACCTCTCCGAAATTGAGGTGACAATCAATCAAGAAATGTCATGTGAGTGATTCGACTCTCAGAATAAGCCCCAATATTTATTACTTGTAAAATTAGAGAAAACTCGAAAAAGAGTAAAAATAGCTATTATCAGCCTTAGAGATCCGAACGAATGGTTCGATGATGAATGCGAGAAAGTAAGAATGCTGCGTACTGATCAATGCAGCAGTCTCAGACGACACGGGCACGCTAAGAGAAATACAACCCGACTAGCATTTTCAGGGTGTTTCCTGCATATATTTGGAGAAAAAAATTGTTCTCGAGTGGGAGCCTATCCCCACTATCCATTAAAATACAGGATGTTTACGAAAAAAATTGTATTTTTTTAAAATTTATTAAAACTTGAATAACTTACTATTATCGTAGAGCCACATAATTAGGCCCTCCTTAACTAAATGTGTATTCTATTGTTATTTGGTATATTATTGGTTTTGTTAATATTGGTTCTGGGTTTTCATTCCGGATTCAGTGAGAGACAACAGAACTTCTTCTTTTCGACTCGGACGACCTCATTTTTTAACTAAACTTAAAAATTTAAATAAAAAAATTGAATATGTGTAGACACAAGTATCTTTAAAGTCAAGAAATATGCCAGGATTTAATTTCAGAATATAGAGAGTTCACAGACAGAATAAAGAAGCCTCGTTTGTGAACTAAAACAGTTCTACCGAAGATTCCGTAGTATGACGCAATTTACACCACGTTGCACATACTGCGGGTCCTAAAGGCATCTTGGAGCTATGGGGAGATAACCTTCATGAATTGCTAAATGGCGATAGCTAAATGAGGAGGCTCCACCAATATCTGATGATAATCCTTCACTGTCGCCAACACGCTTAGAAAAAGTAAGCAAAGCCATAAACCGGCTCAAAAATCCCCGCGGAGTTGGTTAAATATGGAGGACGTACTCTGCATCAAGCGATTCATGCATTAAGGTATCCTGTGCCCGGTACAGAAAAAGGAGAGAGGAGATGCTAACCCCGACGGTTGCGCATCTGGCTCGGCCGGATATAAAAGTTATAAAAGTTTTTCTTTTGATTTTTTTACACTAGTTTTCGTGCAAATTTTTTCTCTTTATTGTGAGCTCCTACAACATCCAGCAGTTCAAACACAAGGTCCTCCTCCTTTAGGACCCTCCACACTCTTATTAATCTGTGTTAACCTCTATTCCTTTCTTCGAACCAATCTTACTACTAGACATTGGACAATGACTAGTACGACATGACGGACTGCTGGTGCAGATAACACCTAAGCTTGGACTTTCACATAAAAAATAATAATAGGGAAAGTTTCGTAGTAAAGCTGTACTGACAATTACAGTTACTATGGAAAACCTAGTTCGTTGTTTTAATAACCAAAAATTCGCTGAAAAGGAAAAATGTCGCCGAGATTTCATTTCAATATCAAAAGTTTTACTTAATTTTATCAAGAATCTTAACAAGGCCAAGCAAAATATATTTCGAAACCCTTAAATGTCATGTAAAATAACAAAATCGCATGTTGCTTGGGTAAAAATTTTATTTTACGACGGCATGAAAAGCAACAAGGTCAACAGCATCACATGCGATCAAGTTTAAGTTTTAAAAAATTGGAGTCATATAACTAATATTGATTAAATTAAAAACAACAATTGACCTCACCTTAAAAAAGTATAGGTACCCAAAGAAATCTTTAACCTCCTTCAAAAATTGCTTCGTGGCTCCCAGATGTAAAGAAATATTCGCTGTTACTTCAGCAACAACACAAAACAAAATTTTTACGTCATTTTAGGTATTTTTTAAGAATATCACTTAAATAAAACACTACGCAATTGCAAAATAATTCATAATTTCTCTGGTTGATAGGTTGATATTCGCCATTTTGTATGGATTTTGGTTAAATCTTTTCGCGTCCTAATTTCGGCAAATGAAAAAATACACCACCAAATGGTCAGAATGTATGTCACCAAACTGTTTTTGTCACGTACACGCACAAAGTATAGCAGCAAATTTTTGTTGTCAAGTACATTTGTACATTGTTAAACAAATACTTTATAAACAAACACAAATTTTACTATAAAATCCGATTCACCAACAATTGCAAAAATATGTACAAGACGACAAAAAGAGGAGAGAATATGGCTGAATAGAGTCCCCGAGTTGGACGTGTACACACAGTTCACATCAATTACAATGGAAGCAAGTCGTTGAGCGAAGATGAGGAAGCAGACGAGATTTTATCTTTCGCCGTTCGCACGTTAATTTCTCGATTGATATCCGTTTTCCCACAACTTATCCAAAGTGCACAGTGAAATAGTGATGAGCCAACATAGATTATTCCGTTGAGGGAAATGCGATTGTTTTTTTTTAAACGTTTTCCGTCAAAACATGAAAATTTATACCATAGAACGATTGTTTAGTAGTGGTTTAAGTCGACTTTCGATTATACTACAATTCACTTTAATCTTCCCTTGCTTGCTGGTCATGCGCGACTAGCTTGCGTGAGTGCGGCCAGTTCCAGCGGCGGTGGTGGGGGCTTCTGGTATGATTTACAAATTGAGTTTAGCCCCATTGAAGATCTTGAATTATGCGTAACAAGCCGAGATTTATTTGGTGTTGTTGGCCCAACAATGGAACACTTACGAAAATGTGGGCATTCCTCAAATGTTTTGCATACCTGAGGCCATTGAGCCTGTCATAGTCATCATAGAATACCTGACATATACATAAGTGCCACATAACATTTAATTATTGTGAGAGTGGTCCAAACAATTATTGTTTTTATGAAATAATTTTTTAACCAATTTGTCAAGTTAATAAAACAAAACCAACGCCATTTTTTCTCTGATTTGTTTAAAGGAATTTAAAAAGTTTAATACGTACAATTAACCAACATATTTCGATTTATCTTCATGGTGAAGATAGGTAGGTAGTGCAACCGGAGGCTCAATTAGCGCTTGGCGCCGTTTTGTTGCCACAACAATGATGATGATAAATACACATCAGTTTAATACTATGTAAAAACAAAAATCTTAAGTCATTAATCATGCCGTAATCAAGATATTTGACGTTTCAAAGAATATTTACAGCTAACTTCTGTTTGAAATTTTAGCCCTAACAGCTCATAAGGAATTCATTATACAACATCTTCCAAACAGTAAATGGAGAATTAGACAAACTTACAAAGGAACACGCCAGATCAGCAGAGTTTCAGCCAAATTGCCTATAGAAGTATCAGTTCAGTTGAAGCGTTTGTGGCAAAACACCAACTCTTTGCACAACTCAGTTTGGGCAACTGGTTGGTCCATGGATGGGCCCCATTAGACTACGTTATTGTTATTGTACCGTAGCAAAACTCAAAAATCAGAACGCTCCAGGTCAAGGCGGTCTACCTACAGAAATCTTAAAAAATAAGGGAAAATCACTGTAAACTTGAAGCGTTTAACCCGACATTTACGGTGAGTTTCACCAAATCATTGATTAAAGTTATTGTTAAAAGCTTTGTCGTAAAATATCCCTAAATTTCCTCTGGCAAAAAAGGGATTTTCTTCACACACAAATTTATAGCACCTACTTCTTATCAAAAATTTTAAAAACACAAAGTTTATTATTAAATAACATAAGACTACACACATCACTTTGTCATAAAAAGCAAATTAATTGAAAATTTTATGACACAAAATAAATTTGACAACTGTCAAAAGTTAACAGTAACACTAACCAGCTGACTTCGCTTTGTTAAAGTTAATATTAAAATGTTACGTCATGTTAACAAAGGTTAAACGGTGCAACTCTCTTTTGACAGCCGATGTAGCTTTTGTTACCGTTCAAGTTAGTTGGTGCATCTCACCCTTAGCGTTTAATAAGTAAACACTTAAGTGTTTAATTAGTAAACGTTTTTAGCGTGTTTTAGGAAAATTATATTTTTCCAAGCGATCTTCCCACAAAGTATAAACCACTTCCAAGGCTGCTTGACCTCCCTGGTAAAACGAGTTGCGGTTTACTGAATATGCTAAATGGTACCCTTATTGATCATTAATATAATTACGTGAAATATGGGTCACTCATATTTTTTCTCGTCTTATACTGATAAATTTAAATTCGTAATATTTGAGCAGGTTTTTGGTTTTATTTTCATACCAGCAAAAAACCCGCGTGCGTTGAAACGCCTTTCAATATAAAAAGATTATGTGTGAACAGTAGGTGGGCGCAAGAAATAATCAAGTAATCAAAAACAAACGCTAAATGAAGGCAGTGACGTTGTGTCGCGGTGCTACCATTTCGAGTTTCACAAATATTGAACCCCCAAAATTGTGAAACACGTGTTTCATTATTTATGGTGTGGTGTGGAGTATTTTTACTAAGTTTGAAGAAAATGTGACTGAAGAAAAAAAAAATCCGCATACAACCTATACAACCCCATTTCACCCCGTTAGGTCATGAAGCGCCACCTGTGTGCGAAAATCGAGCAAAAACGTGTAAATATATATTTTTATAACAAGATATCTCATCTTTTTTTCTTTTTCGTTTCAAATCTTGAATTTGCCTCAGACCCAGATTTATTTCCTCTTGTTTGGCAAGGAATAAAGCAATTAACTGTTTACTTCCATATCAAATTCAATATACCACTTGCACTACACACTTTAATTTCAAATTTAACAAAATTCGCTTACTGGATCTGAAAAATGTTCCAGCTTTTGAGTTCCCATACAAAATCGAAGAACCAGAAGACCCAGATAAAACTGGGTTTTCGATTTTGTATGGGAACTCAAAAGCTCTCAAAACCCAGTTCATTAAAAGAACACGGGGAGTTTTGACTTGAGCTAAAGCTCAAAATTACTGCTCAGGTTCAGCTGAGCGAAAGCTCAAATCGACACTGTGAAACCGGGCATAAGTAATGTAATCAAATTCAGCATTCCTTTACACGCATTTCAAGTAAAAAAGTGCAGGATGCATCCCATTGAATTAGTCTCGTTAAACTCACACTGTCTCGTTGTCTAGCGCTTAGAAAAAAATATTGCATACCCAAATGATAGGCCGCCCGCCCGCATTCAATTCAGTGCATCGCAAAGTGCAGCCTGGTTGCAAAAATATGCCCAGACGCAGTTGTTTGGGTGATAAGCAATCAAAATGATAAAATTAACTTGATTAATGGACGCAAATTTATAAAACAGAAAGATGCAATAATTGAATCCGCTGCTCGGTTAACGTCTTTTAGCAAATAAATAGCTTCAATGTTGATTTTCAAGATTACCAATTATAGTACATACGTAGCCGATGGGTTTATGAACGCAACCTTATGCCTTGGATTTAATAATAATCTACAATAGAACAGACCGAAAACCGCAAATGCGATAAAAATAGAATCTTTTATGATAACTTGATTCCTGAAGATGAAATTGCGGTCTGGAACGAACGCAGTCGATTGAGCATAAAAGCCGCGAGCTTGTTGTTAGTTTACATTTCTGCTGCCATCATTGCCATGTCGCCATACCTCACGAGGAGCATAATCATCCAGAAATATAAAAGTCTCCATCATGAGCATTGTGAACTAATGGGGAAGAAGTCCTCGATAAACCGAACAAAAGTTGCACAATTCTCTCTCCTTGCACTTGTGCTTGCGGCACCCGTGACTAGTTGAGTCTTGTAGAAACGTGATCCCACAGTGTGCTGACCACTATACAATAGAAGAGCCATCCAGGTAACTCCGTTTCAGGGTTGCTTTGTTTTAACTTTCCAACTTAATAATATCAATTATAGAAAAGTTCTTCAGACTTGATTGGCTTGAAACAGCTTTTAATTTTATTTCATTGACGACGACAGGGGGCAATTTTATATTCATGAGGACTGTGACAGATTCGATTAATGGAAAAAGGACAATAGTCTTCGGCTTGTCTTGCATTTTGCAATGCTCATTTAAATTTGTCATTCATTTATCATCCACTGGTCTTGCAGTATTGATAGTCAGTCAAATTGCAAAAAAAATATTTTTCTTGGAATATGTCGATGGTGAGTGTAAAATGGGCTGTTGGGGTTTAAAGGTCATTCAGCCCGCCATCTTGGAAAAAATGATGGATGCACAATGGCTTTTGGCGTATCTCACCAAACGTGAATCACAAAAACTTTTGTACAAATAATCAAATTATTTACAAACTTAGTTAGTATTATTTTTTGTGCAATATTAATACAAAGCAATTATGAAGATTAATACAAAACAATTATACAACTTTAAAATTGAATAAAAAGAAATCGGTGCGTCAGCGGCAATTAATTCTTTCAAAAATGAATTCTACGCATCAAAATACATAAAATATATAAATTTCAAAAATATCGGAGGTGGGTACTGTTATACTCATGGTACAATAATTACAAGGTAAGCTCATAAAGGTCCCGTGACATCACTCAGATCTTTTCTCACAAAGAAAAAAATCTTTCCCGTGACGTCACTCAGATCTTTTCTAATGTAAAAAGGCCTGAAAGCTTTTCAAGATGGAAACAGAGTTTTTCATTATGAGCCTACCTTGCATTATTCCCCGTGTTCTTTTAATGAGCTGGGTTGTGAGAGCTTTTGAGGAGCTTTTGAGTTCCCATACAAAATCGAAGAACCAGAAGACCCAGATAAAACCTGGGTTTTCGATTTTGTATGGGAACTCAAAAGCTCTCAAAACCCAGTTCATTAAAAGAACACGGGGATTGTACCATGATTATACTGTATACTCCCCAACTCCAATTCTCTCTTCATCCGCAAGTTCGCACCACCGAAGTGCGTTCTAACAGACAGTCAAGGGAAGCAATTCAAATCCTGCTTCTCAAAGTACGTTGGCGTGTTTCTTTGCGTATTGGCTCCTCTACACGTTGGCCAATGTGTTTGCGGCCAATATCTTGGCCATCGTGTAGTGGCTCCTCTACACGTTCGCCAATATGTGTGCCAATGGTTGTGGCAAAATGGCCCAACGTGTGGACGCGGCTGCCATAACTCTGCCACAACCCTTTCAGCACACCCCCCGCTCTACACGATGGCCAAGGTATTGGCGGCAAACATATTGGCCAACGTGTAGAGGAGCCATAGAGCGAAGGTTTTGGCTCACGTTGGTATGTATTGGAATGATGGCCAACACGTTGGCGCGAGATCCGTGTGGTGTGGTTTTTTGTCCAATACGTTGCGTTGGCGCGAGATCCGTGTGGTGTTATGAAAGGGTTGTGGCAGAGTTATAGCGCGGCGTCCACACTTTGGGCCATTTTGCGACAACCATTGGCACACATACTGGCCAACGTGTAGAGGAGCCATATAAAGAATAGTTTCCGTACGAGAATTCAGAGAGAAGGAGGAGAGAACTTTCGCTCATGGACGTAACCACTGACATATAGATATGGGCTGTGTTCCGTAATATAACCCAGTATACAGGCCAGTGCTAATGACGTCATTAATTGATGCCATATTTTACTGCGTGAACCGGTGTGACGTATTGGTAATCACAAAATGTCAGAGATTAGAAGCTGAAACAGTTTCAAGTTGTAAAACTTTTATGTATGCTGCTGGTAATCACAGCGTAAACGCTTGAATTTACCCTTTGGGGGCGTCCATAAATTACGTGAGGTGTTTAGGGGGGAGGGGGTCGAGCCGAATCTCACCAAATCTCACGTGGGGGAGGGGAGGGTCTCCGCAAATATCACGTAATTTTTTTCCGCAAGAAACAGTGTAAAATCGCGAGAAAACTGGGTTAAATTAATAGTACAGGTAAATTAAGCCGAAAAAAGCGATATAGCGGAAATAATTAGGTACAGGTTGAAAATTGGCAGAGATATTCTTTTTAGGCTTCTTAATAAGGGGTTATAAAGTCTACCAATTTCTACTGCGAGAAGCCCACTTTTAGGGGGTTTTAGCCCTCAAAATGGGTATTTTTAGATTTTTCTGTAATTTTTTTTGCAATATTTCTTAATATCTTTTTGTTTTTTTCAATTTTAAGTACAATATCTGTAAATGAGAAAATCTTTAAAATCGTCTTTTTGGACCCGCACTTAGATTTCATTCATGAAAATCTTGGTGCAGTATCAGATGAACATGGTGAAAGGTTTTATCAATACATATTGCAAGTAGAGAAGGAATAATGAATCCATTACATAAAAAGTATACGTGATACTATTACTATATTTCGACTCAACAGCAATTGGGTATAAACATTTTGCACTGCCGTTTACACTGTATTTGTTCACTGTTTTAAATACCATCCAACTGGAACACCCAAAAAAAAGTAAAGAAAATAATTTAAATATCTGGGAATGAAGAGTGTATGACGAGTTGAAAAATTCTTATCATTTTATACAATGGTCTGGGAAAAACTGCGAAAGTAATGTATGCATTGACTTATACGACCATTTTTGGACAGACTGCGACCCTACGATGAATTAGTGTGGGGGTCTAAGCTTAAACAAAAAGGCCTAGAAGCCCAATTGATAAACCTGGAACCTAATGCCCCCTCAGTATCTCAAGTCCTTAATGTACCCAATCCTACAGCAATCATAGAGATTATATTAAGAATCGGCTCTTTTCACATCAGCCAGAACACATGCTATCTGCGGTGCATTGCCACTATACAAAAAGCAGACATTTACACCAGGCGACATAATTAGTCATCTAAGCAACTTACAGGATTCGAATTTTGAATCGACAACCATCTGCTCTGATATACTAGAGGCCAAGATAGATTTTGAAAACCTTTTGTTATCATTATCGAGAGTTGTGAAGAATGGAAGTCTAACAGATCCGCACTTCTTGAATCTGTATCCTGATGTACAGGCGGCTCAAACGTCAATTTGAGAAGCTGGCTGTGACTTCAGACTCCGCTTTTCTAGAGCGATACGAAAGTAGGAAGCAAACGGAAGCTAGTAGCGATGCCTGATAAATCTTCGAAAAGAAATTATTTTCAGCCAACCAACTTCATTTATTAACTTAATTTGACATTTTGATGCGAACAATAAATTGTTTCAAGAATATTTAAAGAGTTTTTAGAATATTTTAAAACAAACAAATAAATGCAGCGCATGCGGCAATGACTTTACTCGCGGACTGAAATCCGATAACAGGCGGACAAATTTAATTCGGTGGAGGATACCATTTTCTTATTTCCGAATTTCATGACTTTCGAATCGTATTCCAGGATAATCCCCCTGGGTCATTCAGTCACAGGTTTTTTACCCAAAGATGACATCTATAGAAGAATGCTCCGGAGTTTGTATATCTCCAGAGTCATAAATGGCTCTACTATTACTATTCAAACAGTCAAGTCGTTACTCTCTAAAAACGAATCAGTGGATGCCAAAGTCAACCTTCGTATGTCAATATATTGTAAAATTCTAAATTTTTTTTATATTCCATATGCTTGCTCTACAAATATACGAGTTGAGCTTAAACTAGAATTGAAATTTTTCTGTGCTCTTGTTAAGAAACCATTATTCCTGTAAGGCGAGGTTGGTTTCCAAAGGATAGGCAGAATCACCTGCTAAATGGTAATCCACAGGTATTGTAGTTTATATTGGGTGCATGCCGAGTTGGTGCTGTTATGATTTTGTGGTACTGTTCTTCAACACAAATTATGTTTTTTTAAATAAATCCAACGCAATCAAGCACAGATTAAGCTATTTACAATAAAAATACGCATAATAGTGAATATCCTACAAATTTTTTAAAATTTTAAAAATCTCACGTGAGATTAGGGAGGGGTCGAGCCAAATCTCACGACATCTCACCAAGGGAGGAGGAGGGGTCGAAAAATCGCCAAAAATAACCTCACGTAATTTATGGATGCCCCCTTTCTCACTGGACAGTATGCTGGGTGATATTACGGAACACGGCCATCGACTGCTAATTGACAACTTTCAATGGCACCATTTTTCTCCAGAAGAAGAAGAACTTTTCTATATAAACAACAATTTTTTTTCGAATTAAGAGGAAAATAAGTAATAAGATGTATGTTACAATTGATAGAAATAATTTTCCATCATTATTTTTTATTTAGTAGCAGTTTTTTCGTTAAATAAATGTATTTTTTTTTAAATATGTGAGGGTTCTTTCCCTCTGTTTAACGAATTTTTAAAAATAACGAAAGTAGAGAAAGAAGAAAAAACTCTATAGCTGTCTAGTTTTTTCTAATTATGTTTATATCGCTGACATGCACTGAACTGTTTTTTATTTTAAAACCGATTAAAGTTCATAGGATTTTAAAGGGGGAACGAGACAACGATAGTTTTTGGTGCCATTTTTTGTATGGGATTTTGCTTATTTAGCAGTCCATATCTATATGTCAGTGGACGTAACATAAAATATTGCTTCCATTTAATTTTTCATTCTCGAAATGAATGAGCGAATGAATTTTAACCTAACAGTGGAGGCTAGAAAAAAGGCAAGGAATAATAAATTAAAATTAATCAGAATGTAAAAAAAAGTGGATGTGTGTACTTATGTACGCGCATCAGAAGTTATACTTCTTTGGCGTGATTTAAGACTAATGTTGAATTTGCATGCAAATAATTTATTGGATTTTTTTATTATTTGCGTGCGTTGGCAGGTGGAAGCATCATGATGCCGACACGCTCCAGCCTGTCGGTTCTTTTCAGCAATGCTTCGCCAGCTGAATCAGCTTTTATCTACCTGCTAATACTACCGATATTTCTAAGCCTTACTCTCTTCCTTTTGGTTTCTTTGCGCCTTACCTTCTGATGGAGCATATTTAGCGTCTCCTCCACTTTATTCTTTACAACACCTGATGTCACCATGTAGTCTATGATGTTTTCTACTCTAGTCGTGCCTGAGCTGTCGCTTGCAGAGCAGCAGGTTGCTCGGCTAATATCGGGCATTCCAATAGGACATGCTCTGTGTCTTCTATCACATTTCTGCCCGAACCGATGGAGGTATGCTCTGGAACACACATGTCCACTCAAGAACTGTGCGAGGTCGTAACTCATCTCTCCATGCTCTCCCGTGACCCTTCCCTCCACATTTGTTATGAGCCTGTGGGTCCATCGAGCTTGGGTAGATTTACTCCACCTCCTTTCCACTACTGAAATAAACGTCACTTCTAAATTATGTTCAATTCCCTAGATTCTTCTTCTAATAGTTACTCAATTCAATTGAGCAGCTTTAGGTAACTGAAATATGATACGAAGTGCCTTTGAACCTTTTTGTTTTGGTGGAAACACATTTTTCTAGACAAGTTGTTCTTATTTACAGAGGTTATACAGGTTTTTATGCGCCCCATGTTTTTATTTTAGTCTGTTAAAAGTCCCAGAATATTACTTAATTCGCTGACGCAGCGACACAAAATGCCCCTTGGCAAACGACATGAGAAGACAGCACTGCTACTTTTCCAGAAGGTTCATGATCCATGTTCTAATTATTTTCTAGTTTTTGGTACAGCAGATTTAAAATAAAACCATTTAACTTAAAAGTTTTTTTACCTATTTTTATTATATTCTTTTTAGTCTTAATTCTGTCATTTTTGGATTATACTTTTTACAAAATTCTGGTGAAGTGATTTGTTATGCATACCATATTTCCAGCGCCATTTTGAATTTTCTAATTTTGACAACAAATTTATTATTTCCGACGTTAAAACACCCCAAATAGCAATTTTCAGTGAAATCGAATCGTAATTGCCAAAATCGTACCGCCATATTGGCGCCGCCATTTTGATTTTTTTTAAATTTTGCCCACAAATTCATCATTTGTGACCTTAAAAACTCCCCGATACCGATTTTCAATGGATTCGGAAGACATTTGCAGAATTCATCCGCCATTTTTAATTTTCAAATTTGACTACAGAATCGTCGTTTGTGGCCCTAAAAATCTCCCGATACCGATTTTCAATGGATTCAGAAGACATTTGCAGAATTCATCCGCCATTTTTAATTTTCAAATTTTGACCACAGAATCGTCATTTGTGGCCCTAAAAACCCCCGATATCGATTTTCAATGGATTCAGAAAACATTTCCAAAACTCATCCGTCATTTTGAATTTTCAAATTTTGAACACAGAATCGTCATTTGTGGCCCTAAAAACCTACCGATACCGATTTTCAATGGATTCAGAACACATTTGCAAAATTCATCCACCATATTGGCGCCGCCATTTTGAATTTACAAAATTTGACCACAGAATCGTCATTTGTGGCCCTAAAAACCCCCCGATACCGATTTTCAATGGAATCGGAACACAATTAAAAAATTCGTCCGCCATCTTGGAACCGCAATCTTGATTTTTTTACAAAATTGGCAGATTGCACTGACCCGTTAGCTCAATGTGTGTGCAAAGTTTCATAAAAATCGTAGAAGTAGTTGAAAAAGCTGTCGCAAGATTTGACCCAAACAAATATACGAGGTCAAGCTAAATAAAAGCATTAATATCTTGTTCATTGTTTTATTTTCCCAAATAATAACAGTAAATATTTTGTATTATATATTCAAACTAATTTCTCATTGAGTAATTATATTAAGTTTTAACCATTCAAAATCATTAGTAAAACAGTAAATAATTATCGCTTATTGTACAGTTGCCATATAGCTTTATTATGATCTTGGCTAGTTTCACACGGGCCGACAAACAAGCAAGAAAAATTTCTGAAAAAGTCGGCTGGTGTAAAACTAGCCCTTAGAAACTCGCGCTTAGGTGAAGAATAGAACACGGATCGGATTTCCCTCCATAGCCTCGCGACAGAACGCCTCACCCAGCAACGTCGTGCACAGTAAAATCGTCTACGAATCTTCATGCCTACAAAAACCCAAACCTTCGCTTAGCTGATGAATCGTACAAGAAATTTATTTCCCTCCATAGCCTCAGGATAAAAACCCCCTCACCCATCGACATCGTTAACAGACATCAGCTAATAGTCCATGGAAATGGTACTTTTACATTGCAAAAATGCAGGACAAGATTTTTTTCTTGGGTTGTGTAAGGGGGTCGGTGTTAGCTTAAATTTGAGTTTTCGAGTTCCCCACCCCCCCCCCCCTTTTGGCCGCCATCTTGGAAAAGGTGTGCAAATGGTTTTTCCACTATATCTCCGTAACAGTACATCTTACAGAAAATTTATAAAGAGACTTTTTATTTAGAATTAAATTATCTACCATTTATTCTTTAAGCGTTTTGTCGTAAATTGAAGAATTAAGAAGTTATAAGCCTTAGAACACAAAAATTAGTCACAATATTTTCTTTTAAAAGCTAGAACTTTTTTTCCTTCAATTTTAACAAAAAAAAATAACAAGTTTTTTGTAGAGGGTTTCATAACGAATAATTTCCATTCATTCTTTTTTTAATTTCATTCCCTACCCTCAAGGGTACTTTTGCATCTATTGTGTCCAGCTTCTAGCATGCTGGGCAATAGCAGCTTTTGGGAGCCGCACGGGCTTCCCAGGAAGTTCCAGAGGCCTTCACCTATCCTGGTTGTGAGCTCGGATGAGAGAGGTATAGGGCCCTCTATTGTTCACTTTTTTCTTCTTCTTGATTTAAAGAAAAAATACCACTACAGAGGTTCCTAACCCTAATCCTATACCTCGCTCACTCAATCTCACAAGTAGAATAGAGGGCTACGTGGAAGGAATCCATTGTAATAAAGCAAAACCTTTGCTGGTGCTCTGAAAAAATCTACTATTGCCCGGCTCTGCAATAAACGGAATTTTATCGGAACTTTAAATTTTTATGACCGGACTGGACGGACGCATTGATTGCAGTATGCAGATGTACATCACAAGCTTGTACGTGCGTAAACGTTTTTTATTTTTGAACAAAAGTCTTTCGTTTTCCCAGAAATAGACTAACAAATGACGATGTGAAATACCATTCGTTCATAAACTGTAAACTTGCTTTTGCGAACTAGAGCTTAACCGAGGTGAAAATATAAAGGATAAATTAAAGAGTTTTTTTATATATACTTGTTTCAATTTTTATTATTATTTTTCTTTTTCCAATACGCGTATTTCGGATTACGAGGCCATTTTTAAGGTCAGAAACTCCTTGAAAATGGCCTCGTAAGCCGAAATACGCCTATTGGAAAAAGAAAAATAATAATAAAAATTGAAACAAGTATATATAAAAAAAACTCTTTAATTTATCCTGAATAAATTATGTTTCATAAAAGTATCACGGTTCAGTCAGTAAATATAATGAAAATATAAAACTGAAAAAGGACTGAAAAGAGACTGAATAAAACCCAACTTCAAAAAAAACCAATACCGTGATGCACAAAAAAGGATAAAATAATTGTTGGTAGTTCTTTACAATACTAATCCAATCAGAATGGATCTAGAAAGAAGAATCTTTTTTGAAGACGGTGCCAGGTTGAGTTTCATTGCACTCTTTCTTGCTTCGAAAACTGGTTTCATTTCTTTGTTAGACTACCAACAATTATTTTATCCTTTTTTGTGCATCACGGTATTGGTTTTTTTTGAAGTTGGTTTTTAAAAATTTATTTTATTTCATACTTTTCCGTTCATTTTTTGCGGGGCAATTTAAAAAAAATTATTTATTACGATAAATGACACGCCACCGTCGATAAGAATCGAAGCAGTAGCTAAATAGTTTTTGCAGTAATGTATTTGCGTATTTTCGGAGTAATTTAAAAAAAACTTATTTAGTATGAAACAAAATTCCCCGAAGGAAATTAGATAACAATATTTATTGTGAGAATATAAAGTTGATTGAAAAAAAACCGCAACAATCCGAAGAATCGAACTTGGAACCCCCGGACGAGAGGTAGTTACTTAACTCGCTGCGCTATGAGAGAGTGTTACTACGCGCTGGCTTAATATGTAAATAAGTCCTTTCAGAAATTCAGTTAAATAGTTTTCCAATTCAAAGGAATAATTTTACAATCTACATGAGTATGCATGCAATTTCTCACCGAAGAGTTTCTAATAATTCTTTACAACATTAATCCAATCAGAATGAATTTAGAAGAAGAGAAAAAAAGAAAAAAAGTCGCACTGTCCGACCCGCGGTTTGAACCCGCAATAATTAGTTCTGTAGACTTTTACGTAGACGCTACGCCAAGTCCCTCTCAAGTATTTGGTGACAATAAAGAATTTTGTGATACCTTTGAAAATAATTCTATCTGTTCAAGGTGTACTAATTTTACCAGTTTTTTAAGCCTACCTTCGAACTCCTTTATCAGAATTTAAAAAAAATTGCATGGGAGCACCGTGGGAAACTACCCTTTCAAGCAAAAAAAGAAAAAAGCAAAAAAGTTATTGCGTTATGCGTGAACAGGACCAAAAAACATACCTACGCGTCGAATTGATAACCTCCTCCTTTTTGAAGTCGGTTAAAAATGAATTTTAGACGGAATTCTGTCCGAAATAAGGCGGAAATTATTATTTACACTGAAAACTGATATCAGTTACCCTAAAAGAAGATTTTTAGATTTGGAATATTCTCAGGAGGGACTCGCCACTTCTTGGACTTAGAAAAATTTTGAAAATTTTTAATAATTGTTAATCTATTCATCCAAATGTCTAAATGTTTCCGTTTAAATTCCGCCTGATTTCCGTTCACAATCTTCAGTCGAAATTACCTATCATTTTCAATGTCTTTTCAGTGCCGTCTACTGTTCACTACCTCAGTCTAGTTTCCGTTCGTTACTGCCCTTAAACATTGAAAAAGTTAGTAATTTTTCAGTCTGTTTTCAGTCTTATATTATCACCTGTGATTACTGAAGGCTCTTTTCCCAGACGCCACTGATGGTGTCAAAACCAATAGTAACCTTAGAGCAACACATATTTGATGCAACACATAATTGATGTTCCTAGCCATGTTCAAAATCAAGTTAAGAAGCTCAAGTGCAGAACTTGATAGCATTGATTGTCTCATTTGATAGCCTATTGACGAAAAGCCTTGAATCGATTAGAACTCATGTAAAAGTGCATTTCATAAATAAGGCTCTATCAGATCCAAAGCAGCAAAGCAGAACTGTCGGCAGAGAATTGTTTCTATTGGCTTACGCTGCTCAAGTGACAACAAAAGCAGAAGAAAAGAAGTTATATCCTGTGATAACACAATGGCGCGCAATTTGGCCGACACGGCGACGGTACTGTTACACCTTTATTGTACAATTTCTGCATAATAACATAGGTATATACCTAAAATAAATGTCTTTAAAAATACCTAAAGCCGGCCCTGATTATACAAGAAAGGAGATAAATTCACCTGTAATAACTCCAGAGGTTCCCCACTCATCAGCACCAGTTTCAAAACCTTCACAATTCTTGTGAGACAAAAATTATAACCTATAGTGGAAAGCCTTATAGAACAGTGTCGAGCTGGTTTCAGGACAAATAGTTCAACATTGGACCAGTTGCTGACCTTAAATAATATTCTAGAGAAAAACTGGAAAAGGAATGTTGATATACAGGGTGTACTACGAAAAGTTACAAAGCGGCAGGCTGTGGATATGTTATGGATGGACGAACAAAAAATCTTACGGCTTTTATTTTTGGAGCTATAAGCAATTTTAATGCTAAAAATGGGTCTATTTTGTACTTTTTTAGTACTTTTTCACCTAAGCTTTGCCAGAAAGTACCAAATAAGGCAAATTTTAACCTCAAACTTGCTATTAACTTCAAAAGTAAAGGCCGTAGGTGTCAAGACATTATTGATAGGAAATTGTGCAGGCTTTCCAATTTTGCAAAAAAAAATATTAGTTAACTAGGTGAGGAAAAATGTGGTTTTAGTTGAAATTTTAGTTAAAAAAACCGAAATTTTGACTTTGATGACTCATTACTATGGAAGTTGATAGGGTAGAACCTTGATTTTTAAAGTTATAGGTGAGAGTACTCTGCGTACACTGATACCTTATTCATGGAAATATGTCATCGGATTACAAAAGTGCAGGGTGATATGTAAAACTCTAAAAAAAATACCAGATATTTGTCGACTTTCAAAAAGCCATATAGCTCTATAAAAAGAGAGAGGCTGAACAAGATCTTATCCGAATTAGGAGTACCCCCAAAGCTGGTACGATTGCTCAACGAATAACTCACTGGTGAAAATAAAGATCCAAAATGCAGTAACAAAAGAGTTCGAAGTACGACAAGGGGATGGACTAGCCCCAATGCTTTTCAACCTCCCTCCAGAATGGGTCGTCTGTCCAGAGAACTGCCTTACCAGCTAATACTCGATTCAAACAATTTTTGTGTGATGAGGTGATCAGCAAAAATAGTATAACGTTAAAAAACTTAATGAGTATTAACACTATCCCATATTAATTTATTGTGCGAACTTTGTCTTTGATTAAAAGTAAACCACGTTAAACTTAATGCCATTCAATACTGCACCATCCAACAAATTTGATTTAAAATCCACTGTGCTTATTTCAGAACTTAAATAACTATTTTAAAAAAATACTTGCCTTCGTCCTCAAATTTAGTCCTTACGTAATCCAAAGAAAAATAAAGTGAAAAAATTCACTCAAAAAAACCTCAAGATTTTCTCACTAGCCAAGAGCACTTCTTTCCCAATACACTTCTGCTATAAGGTACGCCCGCGAAATTCTATGAAATATTGAAACATTTCTGTGGCCACCAGTTGCTTATATAACGAGATAACAGTTAATTGTTATAGTATATTTACCCGGAGGTGTCTTTTCAATAGAGTAAAGCGCGTGCTTTCCGTCAGACGACATATTTTCACAACTGAATTGAAAAACGGTATGCTCGCACCATGGGTGGTAAATTACACTTGTTGGTTCGCCCTTATAATTTTGTGCGTTTGGTTTTTTATTTGAAATTATCTCCGCAATTTCTTGAATGCATATTGCTCAATGTCTTTTATCCCAGGAATAATTTCAACTGCCATTCATATTACACTTAGGGCAGACCTTTAATCACTCCGGCCACACTTGATGTCGTGACGTTTGTGAATTAGTTACATGGAGACGAATGTCGTAAAAGGAATAATTTCAGAATGGGAGTGAAAAGATAAAGAAACTTCGGTGGCAGATAAATATAGAAAAGAAATTTTGTTAGGATGGGTTATGGATGCGTCGAAAAAGAAGTTGGCTTTTATTTCATTATGGTTGTCTGGTTATGTCAAGGGGAATATGACAGAAATTGGGGTTGATCTGATCCCAATTTTGCTCCACTAAAATATTAATAATTGTAGAAAAATAACTACAGTCTAATGCATGTATTGTAAACTGAAATGTAATCGGCAGTTTGTCTTTAATTCTACCATTAAAACCGCTAATTTTGATAATGTAGATTTCAAGAAAAGAAATTGTAAAGCATATCAATCATCTATTTCCAAAATAGCTAAGTCAATTTATCCAGAGATGTGCAAAATAGTTTAAGAAATGTATTTAAATACAAAATGCAAATACTTTTTTGATTTACTATTTCAAATGCAAAATACCAAATAATTGTGTGTTTTTTGTATTTTAAATACTAAATGCAAAATAGGTATTTTCAAAATACTTTAATTACAAATACCTTTTGTTCAATTTAATTCTTTTTATTTATTGCACTTTTTAATAATACAAGTTTTTCGAACACATTATCGCTCATTTTCCTTCTGTAAGGTCGCATTATCATGCCACCATACGAAAACAGTCGTTTTACTGGTGCTGAGCTTGGTAAGCATGTGTTGTATTTTAAAAACACTTTTCTTATTGTAGGATAAGTGTTTAATATCGCCAGCCTTGTGCACTCATCCTTTAAATATTGAAGGGTTTCCAAGTCTACCGTGGTATTGGAACTAGGGATGTTACGAATGTCATATTTTTCACATTCGCGAAGGCGAATGTTCGGAATGCGAATGTTTAGGAATAGCATTAAAAAAATTTAACTAAATTAAGGCCTCATTTTTTATTACTTACAATAGGATATGAAAAAATATTAGAACAATAGACCAGTGTTACATACAGTAACCCCGGGTCTCCACTGGAAATAAAGTATTGCATGCAATTTCCAATTGCAATGAAATTGCTCGTCGAGATACCCATATTGCAATTGCATGCAATATTTCAGAGATAATATGGGCATCTCGACGAGCAATTTCATTGCAATTCGAAATTGCATGCAATACTTTATTTCCAGTGGAGACCCGGGGTAATGGTATTCTTTCTTCTCGTATTTAATAGTCAAAGTTCAAGAGAGGAATATTATATTTCCATGAGGCGATTTCTAAAAGCCCCCATTCATATGCAGGCCACCGGGAGGCGATGGCCTGAAAGTTTCTCGCCTTGAGGCCAAGTATAACCACACACCGTCAACTGGATGGGCCTGTATAGTCCAAGTCCAACAAAAATCTTTATATGTGAAGGTATTTATCGTCAGTCCGTGCCTGAAGATCTGAACTTCTATTCAGTCTATCAATTAACAACCTGCTAAGCTATACTGTCGTCTTCGCCTGTGTGTATATAGGTCACCTGCAGTCCACGGCCTGTCGGACGTATGCCTCAGTCAGCCTAAGTAATGTATGGCCTTCATCGTGCGGTACCTGCTGACGTGGCCTAAAAGGCTACAGCCTTAAGGGGGTCGTAGTTAAAGCCAGATCTGTCAATTTGTCGTCTTTGAATTTTGTTTTCCACGAGACACCTACACACATTCGCATTCGCAAAACATTCGCATTACTTGATGCGAATGCGAATGTCGATACGAATGTTTAAAATAATGCGAATCATTCGCATAAGCGAATGCGAACATTCGTAACATCCCTAATTGGTACAACCACCCTTTCTGGTTGCTGAGGAGTCTGAATCCTGGAACATGTAACAGGACTCGTTTTATTCTTTCTTTTCTTCTGATGCTGTGCTGTGACTACGAGCAGCGCCTCTAGTAGCCTCTAGTAGCCAATACAAGCACCATTCGTTCAATTTATATGAAATTTGACTGGTAATGTTGACTAAACTTAATCACGAAGGTATTTTGAATTTTTAAAATGGAAAATAGGTCCCGAAAAGTATTTCAAATAAAATACAAAATGCTTTTTTTGAAAAGGTATTTAAATGCAAAATACAAAATAGGTATTTTGCATTTTGTATTTGCATTTTAAATACAAGTATTTCAAATAAGTCGCATCTTTGAATTTATCTTATTTAAGGGTTTACATTTTACAATATTTAAAAATATAAATTGAATTCGTATATATGATGTATAAATTGATCTGCTAATATAAAATATCTTCTTGTTATGCTCCTTTAATACTACGTGGGACCAGGGGCGGCGCTTTAATAGGTGCGAATGGTGCACTTGCACCGGGCGCAATTGAAAAGGGGCGCAATTTCAGAAATTAAAATTAAAAACAAAGTTTGAGACTTTGAAAAAAAAATTGTTAAGGTATTCCCGTGACTTTATTTTCATCTATTAAAGGAATTCATTTTTATTGCCACAATTTATATTTCCAGCTTTTCGATAAAATATTCTGTACGTCTATCCCCGAACTCACGTGGATCCCGCGGACGCAAGTATTTACACGATATAGTCTTATCGGAGCATTTACGTTGGATATCTAATAGGGAAACCTAAAATAAATATTTAAGTGTTTGTGCCTTTGTCCGTTTTCCTTCACCGCGACCAAAAAATGAAGGGCAGATGGGGCGCAATATGGTATACTGCACCGAGCACCTGCCTCTTACGCTAGTAGCGGACCACAATCATACATTCTGCTAATGTAGTCAACTGGAAAAGCAGAAGACGGATATTAGAAGGCCCTTAAATTGGGTAATGAGGGGACTACTCATTTTCCTGGGAGAAATACAAAGCCAGAAACAAACATAAATAAAGAAAACTCTACGACTATCGAAGAAGAGTGCCTTGGCCGAGGAAATAATCTTAAGGCATAGAGAACATATCGGAAAGTCTCATAGTTCATGAATCAATGAGGAGGATGGCAGAAAAGCTGGAGGAAACTAGTAAAATCATGATGGAAGTTCACTCTCCAGGAAGCCACTTCTCGGGTAGGCCTTGCGATTATTCGAAATCAAATGGAAACGAGGCTGAACCGAGATTGAGTTGACAGGATCATGACAGAAGAGGGATTGAAACGTACTAGAGATACATTTTTTCCATTCACGGCTTGCCGAAATATTCCCCGCTTTGCTCCAATGCGACAAGAAGGTCATTGGACTTAAGCTGGGGTAGCGCTTTCTTAGGTGCAAGTAGTGCACTTCCACCGGGCGCAATTTTTCCATTGCCCTTCAATGCGATCAAAAAATGAGGAGCTCATGGGGCGCAATATGGCATACTGCACCGGGCGCAAAAAACCCAAGCGCCGGCCCTGCGTGGGACATAGGGCGGAAACAATTGCTTCCAGCGGACTCTGTTTTGTGCGACAGCTGCCAGCTCTCAGCTCCGTCCACGATCTCGCAGTTGTTGTTGCCTGTGTTAATAAAGTTATCGTCCAGATTGTTCTAAGTCGTCCAACATGAGGGGTTCATTGCGGATTCCAGTCAAGGATCTTTTTGGCTATATTCTGGTTTTCGCGTGGCAAGGTGTGGCCAATGCCAATCCAATCCTATTTCGTTCGCCTGATCTCGTCATCTATCCTTTCTTGGCCAGCACGGCGCCATAGTTCTTTATCTTTTCCAACGGAGTTTTAGGATACGATGTAGGCATCTGTTGGGGAAAACTTATACGCACCTTGTGGTGAATTGGGTTACTTTCCATGTTTCGCAACCATGCAAAAGAACTGCCTTGACATTCGGGTTGAACAGCGGCAATTTGGGTTTAGATGAGATCTCCGTTGACCTCCATATACGAGACATAATAATGCTCGGCACTAATGCTACCGAAGTTGTATTGAAAACCTTCGTTTGGTTGCCCCAAAGCAGAGATGTGACTTATTTAAGATACAAGTATCTGAAATACAAGATACAAAATACGTATTTTCATGTTGTGTCTAAAATATTTTTCAAAATTCATTTTGTATCTTGTATTTAAATACCTTTTGTTTGGTATCTTAGTATTTTGTACATACTATGTTTGCTAAAATACTTTTAGTAATAATGAAAATGTTAAAATTGCCTCCGTTGAAGGAAAATGAAAGTCACTTTTAAGTAACTATGTGGACTGTAGTAGTATAGCTATGCGACTATCAGACCAGTGACGTCATCGGTTATTGTCTTGGGTGTGGATGTGGGTCTTAGGTGCTAGCTGGATGTGCCTCGGATGAGCTTTCGTTCCGGTGGAGCTTTTGAACTTTGCAGAGCCTTGGCCGAACTTGCATGTGCCTCGGATGTGGTCTTGGGTGCAAGCTGGATGTGCCTCGGATGAGCTTGCGGAATTTGATTGAACTTGCATGTGCCTCGTATGAACTTGCCCAGGTCTACCAGGTCTGGTCTATCTGGTCTACCAGGTCTGGTCTATCTGGTCTACCAGGTCTACAAGGTCTGGTCTACCAGGTCTACCACGTCTGGTCTATCTGGTCCACCAGGTCTACCAGGTCTGGTCTATCTGGTCTACCAGGTCTGGTCTACCTGGTCTACCCGGGCTACCTAGCCTATTTAAGTGTCCATCATCATAGCTGAATATCAGTGTAGTCGCAGTCGCCAGTGAAGCAACATGAATGCAAAACTGTTGAAGGATATTATAAAAACACGTGAGGCTATACGAAAGAAGTATAAAGCTCTCAGGTAAAATTGAATCAGAAGCTCAGTTGGAGGAAACCTTTAAGCCCATAACCCGCACGCTGAAAAAGCTCGCAACAACAGCAGCATCGGTGAAAGTTGAACCAAAAGAAGAAGAAATTAAACAAGAGAGCAATGATGAAGCAAACACACCGCCTGCACATAAATATTTAAAGCTGGAGCCAACTAGTACACCTCTTAGGTATTATTCTGATGATGAAGAGTTTGAGCTGTTTTACACGGTGCGCTCCAGCGCATGTGCCTCACGAACGTTTGGCGATGAAGGGAGGAGTGGGAATGAAGAGAGGTACCACCCCACTTCTCCCTTTATCCACAAAGTTCGTGAGGCACATGCGCTGGAGCGCACCGTCTAAACCGGGTCTTTGTAACGCCCATAAAAGAGCCCGGCCAGATACTAAACAAATAAAAACAACTACTGAAAATGATAGCAAGTTCAATCTAATTCCGCAGGCACATTGAAGTTCAAAAGCTAATCCAGCATGCAAGTTCATCCGAGGCACATGCAAGTTCAATCAAATTCCTCAAGCTCATCCGAGGCACATCCAGCTTGCACCCAAGACCACATCCGAGGCACATGCAAGTTCAGCCAAGGCTCTGCAAAGTTCAAAAGCTCCACCGGAACGAAAGCTCATCCGAGGCACATCCAGCTAGCACCTAAGACCCACATCCACACCCAAGACAACAACCGATGACGTCACTGGTCTGATAGTCGCATAGCTATACTTCTTCTTTAACGGCTCTACAACCGGGATCCGGTCCTGGCCTCTCGCAACAGTTCTCTCCACCGGTCCCGATTCTGAGCCGATGTCATCCAGTTTGGCATCCCTATGCTCTGAGCGTCCTGGTCTACGCCATCCTTTCAGCGCAGGTTGGGTCTCCCTCGCTATCGCACCCCATAAGTCTTACCGCAGATAACTTTCCGAGCAGGCTCATCTTCACTCATACGAGCTAGATGTCCTGCCCACCGGAGTCTACCGAGCTTTATTTTTTTCACAACATCTATGTCGCGATAGCGCTCGTAGATCTCGTCATTTAGTACGTATACATGCGAAATTGAAGCCGGATTCAAGCCAGCTTGGATCTTAGAAAAATCCATGTATACGCAGATCGAATTCATATAGGATCGAGCGGAATTCGATGAAAAAGCGAAACAACAGTAAAACGTTACGAAAACTACAAATTGTAGGTTATGTTCATTGCTTTTCGATTACGTTTGAATCCATTTAAACTTCAATTACTCGATCCGACGATGTCAAATAGGCAGATTCTCACTTTCAATCTTTCGATCTGTGGATCGTTCGATTTGGTCATGTATACGTGGTAATTGTAGTCTCCGGAATTTTCCTTCCTCACATAAGGGGCCAACAATCCTCCGAAGTATTTTCCTCTCGAACACCGCCAAGAGGTTAAAGTGCTTTTTGCTAAGCACCCACGTTTCGGATGCATATGTGAGGACCGGCAATACCATCGTCTTATATAGTAAAAGTTTAGACGTTATGGTTAGATGCTTGGATTTGAAGAGCCTTGACAGGCTATAGTAGGCTTTGTTGGCTTTTAGCAGTCGTGCGCGTATTTCAGGTTCCATGCTATTGTCGGCTGCTACTATTCACCCAAGGTAGGTAAATAATTTTACCACATCAAACTCGTGTTCCTATGATAGCATAGCCGGCTTTAAAGTCTACGAAGAGGTGTTGGATTGAGTTTTGAAACTCTAGACATTTTTCCATAGCCTGCCTCAAAGTGAAAATCTGATCGGTTGTTGATTTGCCTATAGCTATACTACTGACTGTTAAAAGCCAATAGCAGAAGCTATTCAAAGCCTGCAAGGGGAAAAAGACAGTTACTATGGTTGTCTGTTACCTGAGCTAATACGAATTCAACATATGATCAAATGTCTCAGGATGGAATGTCTAAAATACTGCAGTTCTCTGCTAGATGTCATTGAAGAAAACCTAAATAGACGTTTTAAAAAGTTTTTGCAGTTACAGCCTGCAGAAAATGAAGCAATATTAGCCTCAGTATCACATAAATTCTTTAAAATGAAATGGGTACCAAAAGCGCGGAAAGAATATGTAAAAGAATTTATCCTGACTGAAACACGAAGAAATCCATCTGAAAAACAAAAATCAGAGGCTTTAGACAATATTGAAGGTGATATAAAAAAAATCAAAAGATGAATCTTATTACATGTTTTTAGAGGATTCTAATTCCTCTATTGGAAGTGGCGAAAACACATGGTCTACTGGCAGCACCGTTGACTTAGAAACACTGCCATACCTAAGATACCAACTTAAAGAGCTTAAATTCTCATCCTATAAAAACATATATTTCAAATATAACACCTGTTTGCCAAGTTCTGCCCCTGTGCGACTCTTCTCTTTTGGGGGTATGATTATGAAGCCTCATCGAAGAAAAAAGAGTGATAAAATGTTTGAAGAAATGGTTTTACTTAAGTATCAATTAAAACCTTAAAAATATAATATTTTGTCTTGTCACATTTGCGAGATCAACGCGATTTATTCGTAAATAATTCACGTAAAAAAATAAACTTACATTCAAATTTTGTTTTCTTACAAAAATATTTTATCTTTAAAAAGTATTTGAAAGATACGTATTTTGTATCTAGTATTTCAGATACCATTCCAGAAAGTTATTTGTATCTGGTATCTGAAATACTTAATTTAAAAGTATCTTGCATTTTGAATTCCAGATACTTTGTATAAGGTATCTTGTACATCACTGCCGAAAAGGTCAACCAAGGATTCCGACACAACTACAAATTTATACCAAAAATCGAAAACAAAACCAAATCCCCATTCAAGTGGTACCCCGGGTCCCACTACTAGGGCTGGCTCGTCGAGGGGTCGTGGAGTGGGGAGACCGGTACCATGTGCCATATATCTCCCTACATCGCCTCTTACCTGCTTGTGAGCGCCCCCTATCAGGGCTGAAGCGCGTTAAGGCCGCCGTACACGGTCAAATTGGATGTACATACATGCTATACAACCAAAAATGTGATATCCCACAACTGTGCTTTTTGGTTCTACAGCTTCATTTTCTGTACGGTCGCGTAAGTGTTAGGATGGATGGATTTGAAAAATCACGCTCGTAAAAATGATGTTAAATTATGTGTTTCCCCCGAGAGATAAAACTCAAATGCCATTTTTCAAGTACCACGGTACTTATTGATTACTACCAAAACGAGGGAATAGTTCTACTCTTCGTCCCTTTCCTAGGAATGCCACAATATTTTTCCTAGGCTACTTCTATTTTTCTCCTAAGGCTAATTTACCTGTCATAAACTTACGTTTGGTTATTTTACCCTATCATAAAATATGGCTATTTCCTATCACTACTCTACATTGTCTACCTGCTCTCAAAAATTACATCGGTATGGCTGTGTGGCTAAGAAGGTTATAAACTCATCATTTCATTTTTGGAATGAAAACAGAGTCATAAAATTTGCAATAAGATTTTATGAATGATTTATTATTGTATCTTTACCTCAGAGCTGGGCAACATCGAACAACGACCCTCCTCGTACACGCGTCCTACTCCCAATAGCCGACCTTGCCAAGCTCGGCTTTACCTGCTCTTTACCTAAATAGAATATTTTCCCTACCTTGGGTTGTGAGTATTTTACACAAAACCTGTAATGAAACAAGGCAAATGATGCATGCTTAGAGTGGAAATTTAGCTATTTTTTTCCTAGAAAAGGAAATATTAGTCCTACCTACTTTCCGTAAATTTAACAATGGCACAAAACATAATAAAAATTTTCCAATTTGCCAAGTTTGAGGATGCTTCTGTTATCAGAGATTTTAGAATTGAACCGTTTTTTTTAAAGTGGTATAAGTCCACGTTTAGGTAAAAATGAGTTAATGGTAATGGTAATTACGAAGATTACCTTTGCGGCTAATTCTATTGTTTGTCAAACAAACTACTGAGTCAGTCAAACAAAGTATTCAGGCCAATTTTGAACTACGCTGGAATTGATTAGGCTGGAATTTTCTTACATCGGTTGCATAAACTCGGTTGGGGCCGTATTTGGTTTCTCGAGTCGATATCGATTTCTGGCGATAAATAAAAATTGGCATTTGGCAACACGATATCGACAACCTTATCATGTCTATACGTGAGGATCAAGTCGTTTGACGTTTATTAAAGCCCGAATTCATCCACCTGGATATATTCTCGGTTATTTCTTATCCCGTATAATTCTATGGATATTTTTTGCTATTTGCTATTGTACCAATTTAGAGTTTTTACAGAATTACCAATTCATTCATATTGATTCAATATTGATACTTTATTTCATTTTTTTAATTTTCACTCACAGCTTTGCTCGATTTTGAAATTTCGAAACTTCAGAGGTTAGAAATCGGCGGATAAACTTATTAACAGGTCGAACTGGTATTAACTTTATCCAAGCCCCGAAAATCGCGGTCGGTGAATACGAGATATCCATGATATCATAGACAAATAAAAGGAAAGATATTCCATTTCATACAAGAAAAGTGTGCACGTTCCTGTTCAGAGAGCTTTCCTATTTCCTCCATTTAAGCTTCCTCCAAGCGAAAGCTGCCCCCGCTAAATATTTATTTTCGGTGGCACTGTCAAGATATTTGAGTAAATCGTATCTGAAGAGAGTAAATGGAAAGGAAAGCGTTAGCGATGCATGGGAGCATGGTTCTTGTAGAGCTATTCGCGTTTGCGCTTCTTTTTTTACAGGTTTTCTCATTTATGAAATATCTGCATGTACGAATGTGTATATTGTATTCTAGGCAAATTTTATCAAAGGGATTTGTTGGCGGAAATAAATGTAAATAAGAAGGAAGCTATTAAATGTATTGTTTGATTTTTTGTTTAAATGACAAAAATCAATTACATATTTTTAGAAGTTTGAATATTTTGTTTTTTCAGGTCTGACTTTTCGGTTTCATCTATACTTTGCAAAAGTTAGTAAAATCGTGAGTTTTGTGCGAATTTTGATTTTGTTTTGATTTATAACAATGATTTCCGCGATGTGTTGATTTTGCAGATTTGGGAAAGTATTATTTTGATCAAAGATTCACAAGCAAATTATCGCGTTTTACAAGGATTTCAAGATGTAAAATATCATATCATGAACAAATTTAAAAATATGAAAAGTGGAAATTATTGCTTTATGGGTATTTGTGGCCATTCTCACTTAATAGTGCAGCCAATACAAGAATTCTATCTTAGGCACTAGAAAAAAAATCCAAATAACTTCAATTTTTTTTATCTTTATTATAATGTTCTACTGACATCCTGGAAAGTATCCTAGTTTCAGCGGTCACGTTTTCTTTTATTGGGGTAAATTTTAACTTGACGCAATTAATATCGACAACCATTTTATTCGTAAAACGTGCGGGAAAGTTTCGATGTCCCTCTAATACTAATATTTTGTTGAAAATAAATACTCCTTTCCACACCACCGCAGAGGTCGAGTATTAAGCGCGTTTATTTTAAAGTGGTTTCCCCACTAATTAAGCCTAATCCACAAAAAAAAATCGGCGTTACATCCCTTACAGGCATTTACGCTACTACTCCTAAGAATTTGAGGTAACAACTTTCCCTTTTATGATTTTATAATTTTTTGCTTGGATTAGTTTTTAAATGAGTACTTATCTTTAAATTGAAGTGAATGCCACAAAAAAAATTCTCTAAGAAGAATGAGGATCAAATAATTTAAGATTTGTTTGTGGTGATCGTAACATTCATTTCATCTATTCAGTGGGAAAAATCAGATTTTTTACTTATTGTTTCCATACAATGTTCAATTATTTTGCTTTTTAAACCTTTTATTTCAGGCGTATTTGAATAAAAGTGAAGATTTTTACAATTATTAAAAAAATAATCTGTAGGCTTTTTAAGTGCAGCAAAATCGGTACTTTTTGAATAATTTTTAAAATAAATAAAACTTCCCGAAGGTTTTGAATACTTAACAGTTTCGTTTGGGTTTCTCATAATCTTGTGGCATAATAAACACTTTTCCTTTTTTGACAAGCGGTCAATTATGAACCCCACAAAATACCTTAAACAAGTTTCTTCGACAGAAATCGAATCTTCATTTGCCCCATATTCCAACAAATCAATTGACTGGATTATATTGCTAACTTCGTGACCCTCATTAGTGACATCACCAATCTACAGTAAAAATACATGATCGTCATTATTATTTATTGTTTTGCCATCACTAAATGAGTCAATAACTGACTATCTTCGTCACAATTCTTCCTATGGGAAGATATAGACAAAATTTTCATCATCATCATAAATAGCTCCAGAGCCTGTTATTGGCCTTGGCTTCCCGCAACATCCTCCTCCAGAACTGTCTGCCCCTGGCTTGGAGTCTCCAATTTCTTATACCTAGGGTTCGCAGATCCTCCTCTACTATATCTGTATATCTCTTTTTTGGACATCCTGTGCCTCTGTGTCCGTCTGGTCTCTTGTTCATAATAATTTTTGTTATGCTGTCATCACTGCTACGTTCAACATGTCCTGCCCATCGAATTCTGCTAATTTTTATAGTTTTTATGATGTTTGGATCTTTATACAACTGATACAGTTCGTGATTGTATCTTCTCCTCCAAACACCATTTTCGTTCACTCCTCCATTATTGTGCCCAGGATTTTTCTTTCCAAGCACCCGAGGAGGTGTTCTTCATTACTTCTTAGTGTCCAGGTTTCGGATCCATACAGTAGTATTGGCCTTATAAGGGTTCTGTACATTGGCGTGCACAGGGGCTCCTCTTTGGTATGGCAGAATTTTTTGGGGCGCCACATTATGTATGCATGCAGTAAGGCAGAGTGTATACGAACTGTTGCATACACAGACTCGACTTTCTCGCCTCTTCTGCCCCGTCCTTCCCATTACCCAGCGTACCCGAAAAATCTGACGATTTTTCAGTGTCTGAGAGCCTGACGCGAATGAAACTAATTCACTGCCAGGGAAAATTTTAAGGCTAGGCGCGCCTAAAGAAGTTTTACTTCAAATATTACCTGTCGTTTGGTTGTTGTTTAAAATACGTCATCAAATTCATTCACTTTTTTGAATCTTTTTTTCGTTCCAGCTCTTCATTCAATTTGCGCCGTTTGGAACCAGACAATTTCTTTTTCTTCGCACTCATTTTTAAAAATACTCACTGCCTAAAATGCACTAATCATCTAATTTCACAAACAATTTAATAAACACATTTATTTTTGATTTTTGTCCTTAAATTTGTGTGTTGAAAAAGATAGTCCGCACTTCATAACTGACTTTGCTGAACTGAACTCAGAGAAATAAAAATGTAACACTTAAACTACGATATTTGTTAAATAAAGACATAATCTAATATTTGGCCCTAATTTACAATGTCTTTCTTAGTAAGCTAGAGTTTCATATAAACATTTTCCTCGCTTTTTGTCACAGGCACGCAATATGAGTAACTCGATCCTCAATTCATGAACTCAATTTTAAACAGCGGGATACATATTGCGTAAGCTTGAAAATACAGAGATGAGCATAAGATTTTTCATTTTTAGAAACAAATCAAATAATGATAGTGTCATCAAGTTAAAATAATTATATGAAATTAATTCAATGTAGTTTTTAAAGTAATATTAACAAATTAAAAAAAAAATTGTTGAAAAAATGAAAATAAAGAAAAAAAATTTTTTTTTTTAATAATTTTTATTTTTTTGGAGGGAGTTGTTGGGGCGCCGATGATTTGTTTGGTATGGCAGCTGCCATACCTGCCATACCCGTGTGCACGCCAGTGGTTCTGTATAGTTTAACTTTAGTCCTCCTTGATATGTTCCTTGTTAAGAAGTGTTTACGTAGCCCAAAATAGCATCTATTTCCCAGCGCCAATCTCCTTATGACTTCTGCCGTCGTGTCGTTATCTTTTGAGATTAGCGTCCCTAAGTATATAAATTCTTTTACACCTTCGATGTTATATGTATCAATGGTCATATTCTGGCGATCATTCCGTCTTTTAGAGATGCACATATATTTCGTTTTCTCTTCATTAATTGCTAGTCCGAATTTCTTTACTGCTCTTTCTAGCGATATGAAGGCTTCTTTCATTGCCATGCTGGATCTGGCTAGTATTACGATGTCGTCAGCGTATGCCAATAGTTGTACCGACTTGTTGAAAATACTGCCCGCGGTGTTAATTCCTGCGTCTCTTATGACTTTTTCCATAGCCACGTTAAATAGTAAGCACGATAGGGCATCTCCTTGTCTTAAGGCGGGTCCACACATAACAAACATTTGCAAAAAAACATTTGTCTAGCGAGTTGACAAATGTTTGACAATGTTTGACAAATGTTTGACAAACATTCGTCAAACATTTGCTGAAGTTTTTGTGAGAAAAATGTTTTCCGAAATGTTTGTTATTTCCTGTGTCTGTTCTGTAGGAAAAATAGATTCTTTATTTGCCACAATTTCGACAAGATTTTATTCCTGATCTCTAACTTCAGAAGCCACTGTTATAGAATATCCCCCTTCGATTAGATTTTTGTCGGTGTCCTCTACTCTAGAGTTGAATTAGACTTATAGGGGCAGTCGATTTGTTCCTTACACGCTGCTAAATTGTACTGAGGCCTCAATTTTTTAAATGTCCCGGTTCAAAAATAATCTCCTTCTGGTATATGCGCGTGTATCGAGATGAACGAGGCGAGGTGTGATTGTAAATACATGAGACATGGATTTCTTCTTTCTTACGTCTTTTGGAGCATTAAAATTCAATTTTAAATGAGGGGCGGGGACTGTAAATACGTAGTGTTGGGTTTCTTCTCTCTTACTACTTTTGGCGCAGTAAAATACCTAATTTGAAATGAGGCGAGGTGTGATTGTAAAATATAAATATATATCGTGAAGGCGTAGGTTTCTTACTCCTTTACTCTGACTCTGAGGCAGTTAAATGCATATTAGGATCAAACTCGTGAAAAAAGCTCTTCATTGGTATTTATTTTCTTACTTTCTTTAATTTGCTTGTTTTTGTCATTTTGGCATTACAATAGCACCTCGCCTCATTTGAAGTATGACATTGTCCTGGCTCAAAAGAAAATGAAGTGCCTTTTACAAACTCATTATGTAATCCTGTCCTACCCAACAACAGTGCCATCTTCATATTCTTTCTTTTAAACCGCCTTAATGTCTTTCACAGCCAGGGAAGATTTTCAGTGTGCCTCTTTGTCACAACCTCCTATAGATGCCTTCCACGGAAATGATAAGTCATTTGCAATTAATTTTAATGAATCAGTTCGCTTTATTTTATTTTTATAGTCGCTACTTGACTTATCCCACAAATTTCGATGAGTTGAAATATAATTATTATGGTTTTATCCTACTTCTCACTGGATATGAATGTCCATCTACATAAAAATGCATAAAAGCACTGAAAAATTTTCAACAAACATCAGATGTTTTCCATTTCATTTGGATTAAATTCAAACATTTTTTAAAATCCAAAAAATCCAATACTCGCGTCCACACATAACAAACATTATTCAAATGTTTGTCAAACGTTTGTTAAATGTTTGTCAAATGTTTGTGAAATGTTTGTCAAATGTTTATCAAATGTTTGTAATGTGTGGACACGGCTTTAGTCCTACTGTGGCGTTGAATGGTTCTGACAGCGCTCCTTCAATTCTTATTCTGCATATGACCTCTTTCATTGTCATTTTGGTCAAATCTACGAGGTGTTTGGGAAATCTTAAATACTCCATAGCTTTATATAATTCTTCACGTTTTATTTTATCATAGGCGTTTCTGAAGTCTATGAATAGAGAATGTATGGTTATATTAAATTCATTTGCCTTTTCTATGACCTGCCGAAGGGACAAAATTTTGTTCGATATAATTTTGCAAATGATACTATAGAAATTATATTATAAAGATGGGTTGTTACTGAAGCCCCCTCTTGATCGTACTAAGGAAAGTAGGTTTTCAATTGGGCCTTGGGTAAATTTCGATGCCACAACGACATGTTTATTGGGAAACTCGTTTAATATTTCATCAATTGGTTTATCGGTGGCAAAACAACTAATAATAAATTTCCAATTAGAAAATAAACCTCGGACCATAAAAACAGACACATACTTTGCTGGTTCTTTATTTCTAAAATCTCCTGTATCTACAAAATCAACCATTTCATCTGTTACCTGATCATATGTTAACTCTCTTTTAATATTAATTTCATCGAATATTAACACAGTTTGCCTCATTTCTACATCCCAATATGAAACAATATTCTAAAGGTTTTCTGTAATCGTGTTATTAAAACCAAGTTGAATATGTTTAATTACACTGTTGAACAGAATCGATTTTAAAATTTCACCCAAGGAAACCCTTTATAGGGTAGGTGGAGGAAATGAAGAGGAATCATAATCTGAAATTTTTAACAATTCGGTATTAAAAATAAAAAGTTATAAACAAAAAACTGAATAATTTGAAAAATGAATTTTCTTCGTTTTGTCCGTTTTGTTATAAATTTTTGGTTCGTTTTGTCCGTTTTGTTATTATTTTTTGGTTGGTTTTGTCCGTTTTGTTATTATTTTTTGGTTGGTTTTGTCCGTTTTGTTACCATTTTTTGAGTTTTGTAAGCGGTAAAGCCCAAAAATTTTTTGTTTAAAAAAATATTCAACAACGCTAAACATTTTAATTATTTGTTAGTAATAACTATGCCAAAAACCAAGTAAATCGAACAACTTTTTTTTCCGAAAATTTCAAACTTTAAACATTAATACCTTTTTATTTACTACACCGATTTGCATCAAACTTGGTAAAATATCATTTCTCAATGTCCACCAGATCCCGACCTTGGGTGATATTCGCTGTTCAACAGTCTTAGTTGCCAACGATGCAAAGAGGTCAGAGATGGTAAATTTATGTTTAAATAATCTTTAAAATACCTGTAAGTTGTAGGAGATTTGTAATGGAAATTCAAAGCTAACGATCTTCCTTCATAACTCCACCTTTTTTTATTTTTCTTGTTAGAAAGTATCATAGTGCAAAAAATTTTTGAATTTTTAGTCACATATCGCTGTTTTGCATTGATACTGGCACAACTCAAAAAATTTCAAATTTCGTTTTATTGTATAGAATATCTGCATTATCTGTCTACTTTCATCCTGTAAAATGACGTATTTTTAATTCTGCAAGTTTTTATCAGATAGCGCCTTGATGCTTGAATGAAATTTTCTGAAATAACGGTACAACTCAAAAAAAGGTGCTGAAATCTAAGTTTTTTGTGTAATTTTATAAATTTATCGAAAAGCACCATAATTAATTAATAATTGCATCACAATAACAAATAACTCATAATAACTAACTAATAAAAATAAATAAAGTTTCTACTATTCAACATTTTTCCATAACGTAAATCTTAAAATTTCTCTCCTGTAAATTTGCACTTTTTTGAGTTATATGGAGCGGAGGCAATTAAAGAAGTTAACAGTCTTTTGACTATACTACTGAGATAGTTATTTCGACATATCCTTCCTTCTAGGTTCACCTTCTTAGTTGCTTCTTTGCTGCTGCTCTTCAACTTTTCTATAAGTTGTTTATATTTACTTAATAAATTTTTAAATTTTGAGCGGTAGAAATTTACCGATTTCGTCGATTTTAGACAAAATTAACAGTACAATTCGATTTCGACAGAAAGTTGTTACCTCAAATTCTTAGGAGTAGTAGCGTGAATAGCAAATTGGAGAATTGCTTTTAAAAATACAATTTTATGTCAGATTTACTCAACGAAGACTAAATAAATGCCTGGGATGTAACGCCGAAAATTTTTTTGGGGATTAGGCTTCCTGGGGAAACCACTTTAAAATAAACGCGCTTAAGAGCCGGTTTAGACGGTGCGCTCCAGCGCATGTGCCTCACGAACTTTGTGGATAAAGGGGGAAGTGGGGTGGTACCTCTCTTCATTCCTACTCCTCCCTTCATCGCCAAACGTTCGTGAGGCACATGCGCTGGAGCGCACCGTCTAAAACAGCTCTAATACTCTACCTCTGCGGTGGTGTGGAAAGGAGTATTTACCCAGCGGGAAATAAAGCAAGTGCTTCCACTGGAAGCTTTAGTGATGCGCTTCTAGAGTATTTCGTATCGGAAGTAGGTTTGATGCAAGCTGCGAATTCTCTTTGTACATGACAATTCCCTGTGGATTTGCTTTGATTTCAGTTTTCATAGGTCTGAGCAACTAATGAGTATAGTGATTTGTGAAGGAGCGTAGCTGGAAATTTTTGTGTGAATATCAAAATGTTCTTATGTCTAATGCTCAAAAATGCTCTGTTTTTAAGTATGAAATATTTACTCTCTCTTCAGCTCTTTTCCTTCCTCTTTAATTAAAAAAAAGCTTAAAAGCTTCGCATATCCAAACAGAACCATAATCGCAAGTGCTTCCCGCTGCATCCATTTAACAAGCTTCAGAAGCGCGTTTAAGGAAAGAAAGGGGAAGCGCATCTTTCTGATGACATCCCCATGTAAAATTGCAATGAAGTGGAATGGAACAGGCAAGCACTCCGTGCTTTCAAAGAAGCGCATTAACTGCCGTGTGGAAGCGCTCTTCTTCCCCGCTGGGTATTTTCAACAAAATACTAGTATTAGAGGGACATCGAAACTTTCCCGCACGTTTTACGAATAAAAAGGTTGTCGATATTAATTGCGTCAAGTTAAAATTTACCCCAATAAAAGAAAACGTGACCGCTGAAACTAGGATACTTTCCAAGATGTCAGTAGAACATTATAATAAAGATAAAAAAAATTCAAGTTATTTGGATTTTTTTCTAGTGCCTAAGATAGAATTCTTGTATTGGCTGCACTATTAAGTGAGAATGGCCACAAATACCCATAAAGCAATAATTTCCACTTTTCATATTTTTAAATTTGTTCATGACATGGTACTTTACATCTTCAAATCCTTGTAAAACGCAATAATTTTCTTTTGAATCTTTGACCAAAATAATACTTTCCCAAATCTGCAAAATAAACACATCGGGGAAATCATTGTTATAAATCAAAACAAAATCAAAATTCGCACAAAACTCACGATTTTACTAACTTTTGCAAAGTATAGATGAAACCGAAAAGTCAGACCTGAAAAAACAAAATATTCAAACTTCTAAAAATATGTAATTGATTTTTGTCATTTAAAACCACTTTTCCCGTTATCAAAAAATTAATTTTGTTACATTTCTATGTACATAAGGACTCCTTTATATACCTGAAGTATATAAGTAATGTATATAAAGGAAATGGGGGTCGATAAAGCTATTTTAATTAACAGATTAGTAATTATATAAGCGGAAGTGCCCTTAAAACCACTTTTCCCGTTATCAAAAAATTAATTTTGTTACATTTCTATGTACATAAGGACTCCCTTATATACCTGAAGTATATAAGTAATGTATATAAAGGAAATGGGGGTCGATAAAGCTATTTTAATTAACAGATTAGTAAATATATAAGCGGAAGTGCCCTTAAAACCACTTTTCCCGTTATCAAAAAATTAATTTTGTTACATTTCTATGTACATAAGAACTCCCTTATATACCTGAAGTATATAAGTAATGTATATAAAGGAAATGGGGGTCGATAAAGCTAATTAAATTAACAGATTAGTAAATATATAAGCGGAAGTGCCCTTAAAATCACTTTTCGCAATATCAAAAAATTAATTTTGTTACATTTCTATGTACATAAGGACTCCCTTATATACCTGAAGTATATAAGTAATGTATATAAAGGAAATGGGGGTCGATAAAGCTATTTTAATTAACAGATTAGTAAATATATAAGCGGAAGTGCCCTTAAAATCAATTTTCGCAATATCAAAAAATTAATTTTGTTACATTTCTATGTACATAAGGACTCCCTTATATACCTGAAGTATATAAGTAATGTATATAAAGGAAATGGGGGTCGATAAAGCTATTTTAATTAACAGATTAGTAAATATATAAGCGGAAGTGCCCTTAAAATCAATTTTCGCAATATCAAAAAATTAATTTTGTTACATTTCTATGTACATAAGGACTCCCTTATATACCTGAAGTATATAAGTAATGTATATAAAGGAAATGGGGGTCGATAAAGCTATTTTAATTAACAGATTAGTAATTATATAAGCGGAAGTGCCCTTAAAACCACTTTTCCCGTTATCAAAAAATTAATTTTGTTACATTTCTATGTGCATAAGGACTCCCTTATATACCTGAAGTATATAAGTAATGTATATAAAGGAAATGGGGGTCGATAAAGCTATTTTAATTAACAGATTAGTAATTATATAAGCGGAAGTGCCCTTAAAACCACTTTTCCCGTTATCAAAAAATTAATTTTGTTACATTTCTATGTACATAAGGACTCCCTTATATACCTGAAGTATATAAGTAATGTATATAAAGGAAATGGGGGTCGATAAAGCTATTTTAATTAACAGATTAGTAAATATATAAGCGGAAGTGCCCTTAAAACCACTTTTCCCGTTATCAAAAAATTAATTTTGTTACATTTCTATGTACATAAGGACTCCCTTATATACCTGATGTATATAAGTAATGTATATAAAGGAAATGGGGGTCGATAAAGCTAATTAAATTAACAGATTAGTAAATATATAAGCGGAAGTGCCCTTAAAATCACTTTTCGCAATATCAAAAAATTAATTTTGTTACATTTCTATATACATAAGGACTCCCTTATATACCTGAAGTATATAAGTAATGTATATAAAGGAAATGGGGGTCGATAAAGCTATTTTAATTAACAGATTAGTAAATATATAAGCGGAAGTGCCCTTAAAATCAATTTTCGCAATATCAAAAAATTAATTTTGTTACATTTCTATGTACATAAGGACTCCCTTATATACCTGAAGTATATAAGTAATGTATATAAAGGAAATGGGGGTCGATAAAGCTATTTTAATTAACAGATTAGTAAATATATAAGCGGAAGTGCCCTTAAACAAAAAATCAAACAATACATTTAATAGATTCCTTCTTATTTACATTTATTTCCGCCAACAAATCCCTTTGATAAAATTTGCCTAGAATATAATATACACATTCGTACATGCCGATATTTCATAAATGAGAAAACCTGTAAAAAAAGAAGCGCAAACGCGAATAGCTCTACAAGAACCATGCTCCCATGCATCGCTAACGCTTTCCTTTCCATTTACTCTCTTCAGAGATACGATTTACTCAAATATCTTGACAGTGCCACCGAAAATAAACATTTAGCGGGGGCAGCTTTCGCTTGGAGGAAGCTTAAATGGAGGAAATAGGAAAGCTCTCTGAACAGGAACGTGCACACTTTTCTTGTATGAAATGGAATATCTTTCCTTTTATTTGTCTATGATGATATTTACAGTATTGGCCAAAACTAACCCACCCCTTCAATATTTCATATATTTTCCCGATATTAGTGCTTTTTAGCGGATCTTCGACTTAATAATCCAGCTTCTACTGCTTTTCGTCGGATTGTTATCTGGCTTATTCCAAGTCGAAATCTTTAGGAGGTTGTGCTGAGGATATGTCAGGATTTCAAGATGGTCCCTTTTTGCAATGAGTCCTCCCTATTACAAGTATTTTTCGGTCTTTCACCAGAATGAAAAGGTGAAACCCGGCCCGTTGCCTCGTACTTTTTTATCATTCACGGTATTACTGACCGTTAATTATTTAGAGACTAAAGTTTAGGCAGTCGCTATAGCAAATGTTCCATTGATTTGAGGGGGTGCTTTAGTTTTGTCTACTAGTAAAAATTTATCTTTTCATTGTATAGTTTGAATTATAAGACTGGAGTATTTATGTTATAATATTTGAATTTTTTTTGTATTTTATATAAACATATAAATAAATATTTAGATATAAATTTCGTAATATTGGATAGTTGTTTTTATTAAGTTTTTATCAAAATAATGAACAATTTATGAAATATTGAAGGGGTGCTTTAGTATTGGCCAATACTGTATATGCGTGGATATATCCAGGCCGGTAAATACGGGACTAAAATGCCTAATTTAGGCATACAAAAAACCAGTTTCTATTTTAATTAAATATAAGTGGTTTGCTGAACTTGGAATATTATCACACAATTTGATGGTTTTGTATGGCTGCACTTATCAGTGGCGGTTCCTCTTTGGAAACAAAGGAAGCACTGCTTCCCTTGACCAAATAGGCAACTTCATAAAAATTAATATAAATATATTAAGATTAGTCAGAAGAAAACTCTTTCCGCCTCTGGAAAAACTAAAAGCCATGCTGTAGATAAATATTGAGAGCCAATTTCCCGTGAATGGGACTTCAAATCTCCAAATTACACTATCAAAATAACATGATTTCACCGGTTTGAATTCCCAATAAGGGGAAATTTTGAGAGCCAAATTTTCTACAGCATGGCTTATACAGAGAGTAGCACAACGTACGTAGGGAAGCTGTAATATCTCCAGCTTTTTTGTCACAGAAAATCAACGTAAAAAATCCAACACATTCAATTTAATTGAACTCACACTCACGCAAAGGTTTGCATTCATATTCATAGGCCCATTTTACACGATGAAACACGAAACAAAAAGTTTCATGCAACTTTGCTCGGTTTGAAGGGGAGAGGAGAGAGAGGGCTGGAGGGAACACGTGTCCCCTCAAACCCTCTCTCTCCTCTCCCTCAAACCGAGCACAGTTGCATGAAACTTTTTGTTTCGTGTTTCATCGTGTAAAATGGGCCATACCATACAGTTTCCTCAGAAGCTGAAGTAAACGCAGCTTCTTCGGAGCCGAATACCGGGATATGAGAAATCGAACATAGACAAATTTTCTCTATCCACCATATTCTCTTTGTTTCCTTGGTTTCGTTTTCTGGTAATCTGCTCTGGCATAAATGCAGAAAAATGTGAAGGAAAAGTGGAAAAGTTATTGTTATGCATGTTGTGTGGTGGTACTTGCACTTATGCCCGGTTTCACAGTGTTCACTTAAGCTTTCTCTCAGCCTTGAGCTTTCGCTCAACTCATTTTACTGTTTCACAGTAGTGGTTCAACTGTTGAACTTGGTTCAAAATTGATTTGAACTGAGCGACTAAATTTGGGCACTTAATCCAAAGCTCAGGATATAAGTGAGAGTAATGTCATAAATTTTAGAGAAATCACAGTGAACTTGTGTTTATTTATTGATTTTAATTATAATAGTACAGTACAGATGTAATATTGATGCGCCAAAAATTCTTGGAAGGATGATTTTTCATAAATCGTTAATGGAGCATAAAAGAAGCTTAACTTTAAATTTGAGGGAAATTTCGAGTGGACGTTTTTTGGAAAACTCAAAAAGTTTTTGAAAAGCGTTTTTCTCTGAATCGACGCATTTTAGAGAAAAGTTGTTTAAACAAAAAATGTAGAGGACATTGTTACCTACAATTTGTTTCATAGAGGTCAGGCTGTACAACTTCCAATACAGAAGCTAGGTGGCGCCAAAGTTTCCAAAAATGTGTTTTTTCGGTTTTTGTCCCAGAAAAAATGGTTTTTTTACAAAAGTGTAAATCAGTAAATTGTTCCTCTTAAAAATGTCGACAACATTTATTTAAACTATTTTTCCCTCCGACTTACCGTTCCAAAGTTATAGGCAGTAAATGCTACGCTGCGTAGTTAACGGTGCTATTGTTACTAAGAAGCGTCCATTTTTCAGTTGCTACGCGAGTTTTCGAGAGTGTAAGTGTCAAAACTTTGCCCTTGTAAAATGAGTGTGTGTTTTGTTTGTAAAAATATTATACTCAAATTAACCTGTGTGCCATCTTCAGAGCACAATTCTCACACTTCAGCACGCTATAACTTTGGAACGGTAAGTCGGAGGGAAAAAAAGTTTAAATAAATGTTGTAGACATTTTTAAGAGGAACAATTTACTAATTTACACTTTTGTAAAAAAACCATTTATTCTGGGACAAAAACCGAAAAAACACTTTTTTGGAAACTTTGGCGCCACCTAGCTTCTGTATTTGAAGTTGTACAGCCTGACCTCTATGAAACAAATTGTAGGTAACAATGTCCTCTACATTTTTTGTTCAAACAACTTTTCTCTAAAATGCGTAGATTCAGAGAAAAACGCTTTTCAAAATTTTTTTGATTTTTCCAAAAAACGTCCACTCGAAATTTCCCTCAAATTTAGAATTAAGCTTCTTTTATGCTCCATTAACGATTTATGAAAAATCATCCTTCCAAGAATTTTTGGGCGCATACCCCGATTTTCCAGTCCAGCTGTACTGTACTATAAGTTTGAATTTTGATTTTTCAATTGTAAAGAGAAGAGAGCATTCTATTACAAAGCATGCCGTAAAGAGTGCGGATAGAAGGCTGTTGTGTAACTCTAAAGATGGAGAGATTATTTCTTGCCGCTTTGAATGCTTCATTTTCACAGGAACCTGGAGAAAACTTATCAATGTCCAGCAAATAGGAATCACCACAAGTGCATCTTCTCAGACAGAAATAGCAACCGCAATTCTTGCAATGGCCAAAGTTGCAAGAATTGCTAAAAACCGACTCAAGCTTAATAGCAGACGCGATACATCTATGCCTGGAAATAGCACGGTACAGCTGTACCATTCCGGAGGATTGGTCGAAAGGTGCCATAGTCAAACGGGTGGCGGGTACCGAACGCTTAGAAGCGAGCTGGATTCAGAAAGGGCCGCTCCTGTATATACCATATGAACACCTTGAGAATCATAGTGGACCAGTTTCCTGGATTACGATTCCCCTTTTACCTGACAAAATAATAATATTGATAAACGCTCCATATAACAATTCCAAATGCAGAGTTCCCCAATGGATCAATGGAAAATTATCCGAAACTGTGAGGTGAGCTCAGGAGTACGATAAGGATGTCTACTTTCGTCGTACTCGTTCTTATAGTAATAAGGGGCCATATCTTTTCAAACATCCTTACAACTAAAGATAAAAAACTAGAAAAATCACACAATTTATCAACAAAAAGCAAAAATTTCCCCAACTGATTCAACCACAGAGGCCTGCAAAATCCAGTGAACTAAGTTCAACTGAACTGAGCACAAAAACAAACTGTGAAACAGTTTTGACTTGAGCTAAAGCTCATAATTACTGCTCAGGTTCAGCTGAGCGAAAGCTCAAATCGACACTGTGAAACCGGGCATTATTCACTCAATTTTTTTTAATTTTCTTAATTAAATCGCTAAAGCACTATTCACTGGTAATCCTATTGCAATAAAAAGTGGTAAAATATATTATTTTATCACTTTTTACGGCAAAATATCCCGAACTTTTACCTCGCTCCATATAATTTCTTCTTGATCTGATAGATAATGGGCCTACCACCAACCCAAAGAAAACTCTACTTACAGGCCTGTACTTGAGAAGGTCTTGTTCCAATTCATTGGAAGTGATTCCACTTTAGATTCAAAGCCATGTAGAGAACCAATTCTTTTTGCATTGGGATGTCATAGGATGGAACCAATTCATTCCTCTCTGCATTCCCTAGAATCGGTTTGGAATTGATTCCTTAGAATTGATTGGACATTTTTTTACGCTTAGCAACGAACTGGGAATACATTCGATTCCCTTCTGCATTCTCCAGAATTAGAAAAGGAATCAATTGGTTTCTTCGGAATGCATTCTGAATAAATTTTTCTGTAATGGGTTCTTCTTTCCCAACTGGATGGTGTGGCAGGAGGTGTATATTGAATATAAGCTGATTACCTTGTTACATTATGTTTTTTATGATTCTCTTTAATGAGAATTTAAAGGGATACTCTCTAAAAATGAACAAGTGAAAATTTCACTGGTTCATCCAGTAAACAATAATTTCACTAGAAAACCAGTGCATTTGCGTCTGTTTACTGATTAAACCAGTAAAAAATTCTCTCTAAAAATGAATTAGTAAAAATTTCACTGATTTAACCAGTGAATTTTAATTTCACTGGTTTATAACCAGTGAAAAAATATATGTGACTCATATTCTATTACCTCCATGGCTGTGAAGGGTTGCATTTAGCGTAGGGCATTTTCATAAATGCAGGTTGCGTGCGCAACTGACTTATTCAGCAATGGAAGTGTGTTGCTGAATAAGTCAGTTGCGCACGCAACCTGCATTTATGAAAATGCCCATACTCAATAAACCGGATCTCGTTTGATCACGGAGAGCAAGCAACATTTCAGTGCTATGACGGGGGCCGCTTGGGAAAACGACACTCGCGTTAGAAAAAAGCTTTTTTCTCGTTTTTACGTAAATTTTACTGATTCAACCAGTGAAATTTCACTGTTTCCTATTGGTTGACTAAGCAATGGTTCAACCAGTGAATTTTAACTGGAAACCACTGAATAGTCACTGGTTCGTTTTTAGAGAGTAGAGATTATTTTTTGGAATTTTGTTTTCGAGTATGGGTTGCCTGAAGTGCTTTTTTTTGCACGGAGCATGTAATGATGGTACAGTATTGGCCAATACTAAAGCACCCCTTCAATATTTCATAAAATTTTCATTATAATGAAAATATACTTAATAAACTCAACTATCCAATATTACAAAATTTATATCTAAATATTTATCTATAATATTTTATTCTTTATTTTTACATTGATTCTTCTTTTTATTTTATTTTTTATTCTTTGTTTATCCTGTTGTATCAATTATTTGATGTTAGTTAATGTACGTTTTTAAGATTGTTATCTTTGTACATGTTGTTCAAATAAATAATAATAATAATAATAATATATATCTAAAATAGGTATAAAAAATAAAACACAAAAAATGTTTCTTTGTCCGTTATAGACTTTGAAACCATCCAACCGATTGCCACAAAATTTAACCACATATTACTTACATCTAGGGGGGTGGTTATAGAATTAAATTCAAAATGGCCGCGCCAATATGGCCGACGAATTTGCCAATTGTCTTCCGATTCCAATGAAAATCGGTATCTGGGGTTTCTTGAGGTAGCAAATAACGAATGTTTAATTAAAACTTATAAATTCAAAATGGCCGCGCCAATATGGCCGGCGAATTTGCCAATTGCATTCCGATTCCAAAGAAAATCCCTATCTGGGGTTTTTAAAGGTAACAAATAACGAATTTATGATCAGAACTTATAAATTTTATGTTTCGGGGCCAAATAAGTGTCATTTCCCGGTCAGCTGTATGTAGGTTGTTCAAGTGTTAGGAAATCGAAAAAATTTTACATCCTAGCTCCAAATGGAAGAACATGTAGGAAATTTCTTAAATTTGCCCTAACCAGTATAGAAACAGTAAAAACGGTAGAAATAGGTTTTCAAATTAATATGAAGAACATCTCTATATAATTCAATAAAAAAAACACTGTACAGGACAGTTATACACGTTCTACCGTCAGACGCCTGCAAAGATGATTTTCGGGAAACAGATTACGCTGCCAAGTGATTTAAATTTGGGAATCGCCCAACAGGATGAAGACCCACAACGACCTAAGGGCGACCTAAGGAAGGCGATCGAGTCTAGCTATATAATCCTCCACGAATGAAAGGTAAATTGTCAAAACTACAAAGGAATTGGAACGGCCCCTCCACAGTAATCAAAAGGTTCGATCGGTAAGAACGGGACCTGTAGGAAACTGTGTTCGGGACGAATATTAAGTAAGAAGGGGCAGTGTAACGGCTAACCGAAAAGAGAAAGTTAAAATTCCAATTCACCCAGAAGTTTCATGTTCAGAGGCACCTACTTGAATGCATACATAACGCAGTATCACATCTCAATTTAGTACGGTTGTTCTAACTGAACCGCCAAGAAGAGAAAGGAGGAGCACATGTGTGCAAGAAGTTTTGTTTTGAAATTAAAGTTGTTAAAAAGAAACAAATTGTTCCAATTAATCCCTGACGAATCCGAGAACGCTCGAGAAGAAATATTACAATATTTTTTATAGGTAACTCTAAATTTCTGTATGGTATCCAAAATCATTTTTTCCAGATTTTTGTTGTTTTCATTATACTTTTTTCCTACCGCGGACTGTGCACACATAAACTTTTTTTATTTGGAGGCGTTGCAACGCACGCGGTTTTTTTACTAATCTAAAATATAAAAAAAAATTCAAAAATTATAACATAAATACTCGACTCTTATAATTCAAACTATACTATTGTAACTAAACTATTGTACTAGTGGACAAAACTAAAGCACACCCTCAGCTCAATGGAAAATTTGCCATAGCGACTGCCTAAACTTTAGGCTCTAAATGATTAACGGTCAGTAATATCGTGAATGATAAAAAAGTACGAGGCATCGGCCGGGTTTTACCTTTTCATTCTGGTGGAAGACCGAAAAATACTTGTAATAGGGAGGACTCTTTGCTAAAAGGGACCACCTTTAAATCCTGACATATCCTCAGCACAACATCCTAAACATTTCGACTTTGGAACAAGCCAGAGAACAATCCGATTAAGACCCGTAGAAGCTGGATTATTAAGTCGAAGACCCCCTAAAAAGCCACTAATATCGGGAAGCTACTTTTTGCCTTCCAAAAACATAACTGTACATAACATAACTGTTGGACAGAACAAATATAGCGAAGTAATAGAGAAAAAAGGGTGTAAGCTGACTACACCGGTGGTTTACATCGTCTGGGGTTACACCACTTTTGCACTGATAGCCTCAATTGGCCTGAATACTTTGTTTGACTGACTAAAGTATTTTGTTTGACATCCAAGCGGGAAATGTAATGGCTAGGTAAGCGAGGTGGTAATCAGCTGCACCCATTACCTTTGTGATGAAATAATAGGTTACTTTTATATAGGTATGTCCTAGGGCGGTAAGTGCTTACAGTAGGCATTACAGACGAGGACTTATTTCAGAGGTGAAATGTATTAGGTGAATACATAGATTACCATGTATACATGCAGAATAAATTACTGGCTACCCTTTTCATCATTAAAAACATTGCTTTCCGAAATTACCATTCCATTTCTGCTACATTTGGTGAGAGATTACTCGCAAGATATCTTTTTGATTTTATTGCTCATTGTTTGTGGTATAAATTAATCTTATAAAATTTAACGCCACTCTAAACGAATTTTGAAGACGGAATAAACTCAAGAAGAGAGGCTTCGACAAGTCAAACACAAACAATTATAAAAGCACATCACATTTCCAACGAAAGTATTTCACAAGTCATTACCTAGTCGCTTACCTAGTCCTTACAATGTAAAGACCTTCATTTTCCTAAATTTCCAGTAGAATTTGTCGATTACCATGTAGGTGGTTACACAAATAATTAAAGAATTCTTGGGTTACCAGAGTAACCACTCGCTAGTTTTCCCGCTGGGATACAATACACTACATACAATAATACTTCATGAATTCATAAACATAGCTACTTAGAACAAAATCTATGTTTTTTTTTTGCAGTCCCGCAAATCCCGCGGATCCGATGACCTCGATCGGGATTGAGATTTTGATGCGGGATTCGCAACAGTATAAACTATTAAAAAGAAATCGTTTCTATTTGCAAGTGTGATTAAAAAAACCTACATATTATTAATGATTCTTATTTTAGTTTTTACTAAGTTTTTTTACCATTAAACAGCAAAAAGGTATTTTTCACTTGGAACACAAACCTCAAAATATGCAGACATAACCAATCCCAAATTTTGGCTGTCAAGTTCAGGGATTTTCCACAAATGGCAAACGCGAACGAGGCGTAAAATAATTAGCATAAAAGCCTGACGAATTCAGGAAAAAATTCTTCTTACAGTTTTTGAAGATCGTGTTAAATCAAAGTAAACCGTGTAAAAGGAGAATGAAAGTAATTATTTTGGAGTGGAAAAACAACTCCCTCATAAAATAACGTCTTACGACTTCAAAAAAGTCTTGTCGAAAAGGCTTCTAATTAACTAGTTGTTGTAAGAAGCACATTATCGTTGCAATATTTAACTCGACTTCTACCTAGAAACAGACGACGGCATTTCCCACTTAATTCATTCAGCTGTTCAAACATAGTCTTACCAATTAAAGTTCTAAGAATAACTGCTACAAAATCACTAAAAAAATAAATTGGCGGCAAGTAATAAAACAGAACTAAGCCAATTCCTCTGCGCCAAATGAGCAAAGTGATCGATAAAATATTTATTCACTTCTAGCCGAAAGTATAAGTGCGAGATTTTCTCAAGGGCAGTCTGTATCCAGTTCATTAACCATTACGAAACGATTTGATAATATTGCATCCCCAGACACTTTTAGCACCTTGTTCACAAAAGATCATCGGCATCCCATTTCAATAGAATCAACAAAATTTAAATTTCGGACTCCGCAACCGGTCAAAAATTACCGGAAAGTTCTCAATTCTCAACATATCACCAGGTGGAGTCTGTCGGCGGGCAATCGTTAGAATCGACCATTAATTTGCTCCATAAATCACTTGTGTGACTCCTTTATACGTTTTTTAACCTCGTTAACAAGCTACAGCGGAAAAAAACGAATATAAAACATTACCGCAGAGGTCGATATGCGTTCTACGTGCTGAGCATGACCGAATTAAACTTTTCGATAAAAACAAAAACAGACCAAACATCGTCAGCGCATTCGACTCGATTCGATCCAAGCACATCAAATTTGATCTAAAACTTTTCTCAATTTAAATTTTTATTTGTGCGGTGACGGATTATGTAAATTTTCTGTGGCAGACGAATTGATTTGTGCGGTCAACCAGAAGCTCTCTAATAACGCAAACATTACTTTCGGGTTTGTTTGTAAACTCAGATAAGAATCAACGGAATCTCGGCATCATGGATGACCTTTCTTCTGGTAGATGTTAATTAGCCAAACAGAAGGTGTGCGGTGAGCAGTTGTTAATTAGCAATTTATGTGCATTGAAGCCCAAAACGTCTTTGTCGAGTTGCCGCAAAGTTTGTGACTCTTTTGAAGGCGTGGAAAATTGGTGATTTTTGAAAGGTGTCAGCTTTTTATGATTTATCGAATTGACGGGTTTGCAGAAGGATTTAAATTCGGAATTCGCTTTTGCGAATATCGGAAATTGTCTTATGTAATAGCGTCGATACACGGCAAAGAAATTATGCCGAAAATTCATCATTTATGACGAGTACCATTTAGTGGCAGACCAAGGGCGTAACAAAGCTGGTTCAAACCGCAAAATAACCAGAAAAATTAAAACCCACGTAATTACAAAAAACATGAAAATTTTTAGTTTTTTATTTATCCTTACATCCTTTCATAATTATAAATTTAAGTCTCCCCTCGCGCTGAGTTTATGTATGTTCGGGATAAACTCAGGAACTACTGCATGGATGATTTTCATACGGTTTTCACCAATAGAAAGAGGGATTTTCTGGGAAGGTTATAGGCTATAATTTATGAATATTTTGCGAAAATAAGCTACCAGTATGATGATATTTGTGAATTCATTGTCCCTAAAGCTGGCTTCCCACGGTGCCCGATTTTGCGGATTATCACGCACGGCCGACGTCCACGGACAAGCCCGGACCGCACCGCACAAGCTCGCACCGCACCTTTAGCTGGCTTCCCACGGTGCGCGATTTTGCGGACAGGCGCGGACGGCGCACCGTGGGAAGAGTGTCGTCTGTGAAGGCACAGGCAAGTCTGTAGCGGTGCGTAGTATCCGCCGCGAGTCGGAAAATTCAGGTGCGGTGCGAGCTTGTGCGGTGCAGTCTGGGCTCGTCCGTAAATCTACAGACGAGCATGTAAAAACCAAATTCAACTATACAGAGATGTTGTTTTCATTAATAATTTTTTTCATAATTTCACTTTGTTTTTACACATAATATAATTATTGGTAAAAAAAGCCACAAGGGCCGCAGCTGCAGCGGTACGCTCCCTTTCACTTTGCACAATGGCTACGAATCTCAAGACCCGCACAGACTGATACGCACCGTGCGGTGCGGTCCGAGGTCGTCCGTGGACGTCCGCCGTGCGTGATAATCCGCAAAATCGCGCACCGTGGGAAGCCGGATTTACCGACTTGCGGCGGATCCTACGGACCGCTAAAGACTTGTCTGTGCCTTTACGGACGATACTCTTCCCATGGTGCGCGGTCCGCGTCTGTCCGCGTCCGTCCGCAATATCGCGCACCGTGGGAAGCCAGCTTTATAAGAGCTTCCGTGGCGGGTGGTGCGCAAATAGTTAAAGGCTCCGACACCGTTCACTCGATCTTAATGAAAATTTAACCATGTGCTATTTACATTAAAAGAAAGAACATGGCTATTTACTATTTTCTAAAGCCACTCCTATATGGCGCTGTCATGGAGAGCTTCGTTGAAAATTTGCTACAAAGCGTAGTAATATACATTCTATGATGCTGAAACTTTGTTTTTCGGTACGAGAAAGCGATTGATGCAAGTTACACTATCCATCATTTCGTTTAATACCCCCCAACACATACCGATTTTTTAGGCAAGGGGTCGCAGGGAAGTATATGTCATGCGTGTAATTTGCATCCATCGCTGCGACCCCTTGCCTAAAAAATCGGTTTGTGTATGGGGGTAATAAACGAAATGATGGATAGTATAACTTGCATCATTGGATCTCGAAGCCCGATTTTCGAAATTCAAAATGGCCGCCAACACTTAAATTTCATTTTATTTCCGAAATTCGGAACTAACTAGTGACACCTGTTTATCGCACTGATGAATAAGCAGAATTGTTATTAGTGCCGTCTTTATAGATTGCGAGGCCCTAAGCCACTACAGATGGAGGCCCCCCTAAAATATTCATAAAGCATTAGGCATAAAAGTCAATTGACAAATACTAAAACCCACTTAAATCAAAGAAAAAGTAGGTTACCCAAATTAGTTAAATGCTAATTTGCTGAAACTTTATTGTAAACCATGTAATTAAAAAATTGAAAGAATATGTTTTATAAATTCTGTGAATGTGAGCAAGCGTTCATATTAGGTATTCCCCTTAAATATTGCAGTTCTAATTATTTCGGTTTTTTGATGTATACGGCGTGTGGATGCCAATCATATTAATAAACTTGGCAAATTTGAAAGCGCTAATTTAGATTTAATTTTTTTTTATATCTGTAACATTGGCAAGTAAAGTAAGAGTCCTATTTTTTACAACACCTACAATACCTTTACAATACCTTTTAACAATATCCTACATAATCCTACATAATATAAATATTAGAATTCAGGTTTCTTCTACGGTTTTTTATGAACTCATCCTATCTTGATAAAAATGATGGATCCTCCTCTCCTATCTTAAAAGGGATCCTCCTATCGCACCCTTACAAGGCTAGTAAATTTAAAAATTACATGCGAAAAAGACGACGTCACAGGTCAACATCGACAGTGTTGGTAATCACATTTACCTAGTTTATAGCTACTCCAAAAATAATTCGAATTATGGATCATACAAAATTGTTTGTTGTATAAACGGGGTAATTCGAATTATGGCTTAAACCGAAATTTTTCGGCTTAAGCCAAAGTTAGAAGAATGTAAATTAGGCGTTTATACGTTAATTCGAAATTTTGGCGTAAGTTTCAGTTAAATCGATTTAATTTTGCTGCTATAAACTTGGTAATTGATCTCATCAAGGTAAAAAAGTGTAATGCAAAAGCAAAAATTCTTTACCTTGAGATCAACTTCCTCGACTAATGTAATTACCTACATTGTCGACCGTCAACGTAATCTTTTTCTTAAACAGGGGAAAAATCGAGGGAAAAATTACCGTAGCTTAACGGCAAAAAGTGTAGCAGGCTATGGGGATTATTTTTTCTGCTACATAAAAATTATCGTGAAACTACGATGAAAATTTTAGTGCAAATTAGCTGGTCACAACTTTACCGTTACTTTTATCATGAAAATGTCTGTAACTTTTTTCTCTGTGTACGCAATGCAGAGAGTCGGTTGATTATTAAAATCAATAAAAAATAAACGCCTAGCAATGATTGCCCAGTAACTTTGCTTCTTTTAAATTTAATAGCATCAAACGACTAATTCAAAAACTTATTCAAAAAATTTCATTCTTTTCATCATGGAGAATATACAAGGAGACAAAACTCCGTGTTGTCAATTTTCGTTTGATTATTGGTGGCGCTGCAGTCAAATGTACCCCAAAAAACATGGCCGATTGTATTTATCCGGTTCATGGTAAAGTTCGTTTATTACTAATATATTTTACGTTTAGCAGCTTACAGCTGTTTACCAGCTTCTAAATTCGATTTTATATCAATGCGATTATTCGTAATTAATCAATTTTTGATGTTTCCAATGAATTTTTATCAAATTCATGCGGGGTACATCGGACAAAGGTGACATCTGTGGCCAAAAATGAACTAGAAGTTTAGTTTCTTCTACCCATCCATTTCCTGTCATTTTCACCATAAGAGTTTTGTCTCCTTGTATATTCTCCATGCTTTTCATTTTGAATTTTTCTTTCTCATTCCGCCATTTTTAACTAGAGCTCTGGTGTTTCAGAGTATATATACAGTGGCAATATCATCCGCTGCGAAAAACCAGTGCAAACTCTCTATCTATGCGAAAGCTAGCTGAAACAAGTGTTGTGTTTTGTAATTAAACAGTTTAAGTTATCCGCACGGTTTAAAGTTTTTATTATAAAATTTTGGGAAAAAATAAAATTTTACAATGAAACGTATGCATCCAAGTTGTGCAGAAAAGCGAGCTAAAGTCAAAAAGAAGAAGGAGAATCTTGAAGAAATTCAAGCAAGTTTGCCTAAAATTTCAAAGTTTTTTCAGTCAAAAGAAACAGTTGCTAATGGGCATATTCACACAGTGCACATTCATGGCGCCTAAAACCGGTTTTATAGATGAGAGAGGGAAGGGAGCGGAAGAACTTAACGAAACATTTTTCACGCAAAAGCAAAGGCGTGAAAACTGGCACACATATAAAAAGTTACTTCTATCTCTTGCATTCTTTAGCTCTGTTTTTCTCTCACAAGTAAATTTCATCTGCAATACATTTAAAGGTTCCTGTATAGCATTCGAATTTACTACACTCATTTACGCCCCGTCTGTGTTGCTAGGAGTTGAATAAAACCGGTTTTACTCACCACAATTATGGCAGCGTGTGAATATGCCCAATCACGGTAGTGAAAGTATCCCTGAGCCGAGTGAAATTGAAAAAGTAACGATTTTTCAAAATGATAGCCGCAGGCAAAACGATATTGACACGTCAAGTAAGTGCATTTTTTCAAATATTTTCGTACTACTGTTAATTAAGTTTTGATTCACTATTATTCTAATTGGTGATAATACTTTCAGATTGCAGCGATGATGAAGATTTGCAATTAAATTGCAATAACAACACTTTTGATAGATTACAAGTTGGAACATCAACACCTGGGTCATTTTTAGGTATGTATTTCAATATCTTTAGTAGATTACGAACGAGTTTTCGAAAGGCTGTATTTGCGAACCGAGCCGAAGGCGAGGGCCGTAACGGGGTTCGTAAAAAAGCCGTTCGGACGAGTTACGTATACTATTTTACTGCCCGATAACCGAAAACAAAGCGGCGAAGGTGCGACTTTGAGATTAGAGGGCAGTAAAGCTGTTTAGTCTCTCGTTAGCTGTGTCGGTGGATTATTTTCTCGACCTCATAAGTCATTAGGAACTTTTCTGATTCGGAACGATCTGAATCACAAATTGAGCAGGCAACTCGACTAATTAACTTGAATTCGAGCCTGATATACTAGATTTCTTCACGATCATTATAGTCCGGTCTAGTTCTCTGAGCAAAGTATACCAAAACTTGTCAAAGCTCGGTTGTTATATGTATATTTTTTATACATAATATATTATTTAATTTTATACATACATATTAAAAACCTTTTGAATAACCAGAGTTATTTAATTGAGTATTGTTCTATAATTTTTCTTTGGATTAATTTTACGAATGACTAATAAATATTTTTCACCAATTTAAATACATATACCTAAAATCATATTTGAATAAAAAAAGTAATAAAAATATTATATACAATAAGTTAATAAATTATTAGTATGCACAGTTAAATAATGAATTTATTTATTTGAATTTTTACAGAGAATAGTGAAGAAATCCTTTATTCAACAGATCCAGCTAAATGGAAGAATAGTGATATTTTTGTTGCACATTGTATCCAAAAAGGCCCAGCAATATTTCAAAATATTGATAATGTTTTTGAAAAATCTATTCGTACATACAATGAGCCAAATGGTAAGAAAAAGAATAGAATGCTGACGGTATCGTATTTATTCGTAAACTAAAAAATGGTGAGACAATCAATCGCGAATGGTTATTATATTCGCCGTCCTCTGAACTCTGGTTCAGTATATTGCTTTGTATGCAAATTATTGTCAACCCAAAATAATCAGTTCAGTTCATCCGGATTCGATGATTGGAGGAATGGTATGAAACGAATTCATGAGCACGAAGAAAGTGCAGAGCATAAAAATTGTTTATTAGCTTACAGCAAGCGAAAAAATATTATTGATTGTATCGATAAACAATTAATGCTACACTTTGAAAATGAAAAGAAATATTGGACGGAGGTGATTCGTCGACTTGTTAGCGCAATTAAATTTTTGGCATCTCGAGGTTTAGCTTTTCGAGGAGCTAATCAAAAACTAGGACCTAAAAAAAATGGCAGCTACCTAGGATTGCTTGAACTAATAAGTGAATACGACCCTTTTTTAAAAACTCATTTTGAAAATCATGCGAATAAAGGATCCGGTCATACTTCATACTTATCAGCCAATATTTGTGAAGAACTTTTAGAACTGATGGCAAAACAAATTTTTGATTATATAATAAATGAAGTCAAGGCAGCAAAGTATTATTCTATAAGTGTAGATTCAACTCCTGACATTTCACATCAGGACCAATTGACTTTTACTATTCGCTATGTCACCAATGATGGTCCACGTGAAAGATTTTTGGCATTTATTCCTATTGAAGGCCATGGAGCTGAGTATTTGTCTAAAGTCGTTTTAACATTTTTAAATGATAATGGTATCAGTATCAATAACTGTCGTGGTCAGTCATATGACAATGCGTCAAATATGTCAGGACAATATTCAGGCCTCCAAGCTAGACTAAAAGAATTAAATAAATACGCTGAGTATGTACCTTGTGCTGGCCATTCTTTAAATTTGATTATCGTTAAAAGCGTTGACTGTAGTACTGTGGTCACGAAATTTTTCTATTTAGTGCAGAAATTGTACACTTTTTTTTCGGCGTCCACATACAGGTGGCAAAAGTTAATATCAGTCCTACGTGACAAAGAAAAGCTGCTAAAACCGTTATCCGATACCAGATGGTCAGCCAGAAGTGATGCTCTCACTGCTCTCCGTGGAAGTTATGGCAATATTTTAAAATCTCTTTTGCTACTTTCCAGTGATACAACACAATCAAGTGAGACTAGACTCGAGTCTTCAAGTTTATTCGAAAAACTAACTCAATTTGATAATATTTTTCTCACCATTTTTTGGGATGATGTTTTATTTAAAATCAATTCAACTAACAAAACTTTGCAAAAAGAGACATTGGACTTAGCTGTGGTTGTTAACTTACTTGATTCGCTCGAGAAATACCTTTATAATTTAAGAGATACATTTGATGATTATATAAGCAAAACCAAAGAATTCATTGAGAGTAATAAAATAACAATTAATGAAAGAAAAACTAGATTCAAGAGTAGAAGTGGTAATTAACAAGATTCGAGGGACAAAGTGATGAAACTCTTTTCAACAAAGAAGATTCATTAAAAATCGAAACTTTTTATCCCATTATAGATTCTCTTTCGTATAGTAAAATCAATGAGAATTTCAGTTTTTTTCCCATTTGCAAGAGATGACTGACGAAGCAATAAAAGAAAAGTGTGAAACACTATCTGAAAAATATGATATTGATATAGATACAGAATCTTTTATTTCTGAATGTGTTCATTTCAAATTTTATTTGGAAACACCAGGAAAAATGAGTAATTCATCGATAATTGATTTGTACGCCAGAATAAAAAAAGAATTCTTAGTTTCTACTTTCCCAAATATTGAAATATGTTTCCGAATATTTTTATGTATGATGGTAACAAACTGCACTGGAGAGAGATCTTTTTCAGCTCTAAAATTTCTTAAAGATGAGCACAGAAATACAATGCTAGATACAAGACTGAATAGTTTGGCACTAATGTTTATTGAATCAGATCTTTGTAACAACATCGACTTTGAAACCATTATCTCTGATTTTGCATTAAAAAAATCAAGAAAAAAATTGTAAATTATTGTAAATTTTTTACTTTAATAAAACATAAAAGATTTTATTTTAAGTAGGATTGGAAGAAAATATTTTTGCATATTTTATAAAACGTAAAACCCATAATAAATTAAAACTTATTATTTATGCTAATAGTAGATTTTTTAATTTTATCATTGGATAACTAATAAGAAAATTTGAATTTTGCGTTTAAATTTGTTCAAAAAAAAAATCGAATATGAAGAGGCCCCCCTCAAGGCGGAGGCCCCAAGCCTGGGCTTCGTCGGCTTATGCCTAAATACGGCCCTGTTGTTATACCAAAGTAGGTGATTTTTGTTTATTATTTTATATTTAAAAGCATAAAAAATATTAAAAATAAAAAAAAAATATACAACTAAATTCATTTGAGAACTTTACGAGTTGATATTTTCTGAAAATTGGGTTAATAAAAAACTAATTTTCAGTTTTTTTCTTTCGGGCCATTAGATGGCAGTACCATAGATTTTTTTCCGAGATAGATAGTGTGATTTCAATTTCAGTTAAGGGGGGGGCGTAAGGTTTTAAAGGCGAAAAAAAGGCATATTTTCATGATTTTTGTTTGGAGATATGAATAGTGTTGGTTTATTTATTTCATATACACGTTATAGTATAACATGTGACAAAAAAGTTTAAATGCGTTTAAAAGGTGATATGTTTCCCGAGGTAATCAGGAAGAGTTTTTTTTCTTTTTCGATTTTTTGTATTTTTGACACCATTTGGAAGTGAAAAATGCGATTTTCGCTAAAAAATTTCGGTTAATTTGTTATTAAAAAATGGGATAAAATGGTAAAAAAAACTCTTCCTGAATACCTGTTGATTTATGTGTAGAAATAGTGTTTAAAATTTCAAAAGGATCGGTCAAGTAGATTTTGAGTTCTAATGTTCACGGACTTCAAAAATGACGTTCGCGAGAAAATCGATTTAAAGTTTTTTGTACTTGAAAATCCTAAATAAAAGGCTGTAATTTTTATACTTACACAGAATCATCAATGCCAGCTCCGTACAGTGAAGCACCAATTTCCAAAGCTTCGTTTTGCTCCTGCCTACGTTTGATTCTACCCTCTTTACTTGTACTTGCAGTTTTTTCCTCCGCTCTGGTTATTCCTAGTCCGTCAGATGCGCGCACCCATTGGTGAGCACTTGGACCTGTAGAGATGCCCATTTCATTCAAAAAGGACAACAAAGCGACAGATCCTTCACTGAAAGTGCATGCTGCTATATTTACTGCAATTTCAACAACGATTGCAGTGCCGCTGATTGATTTTGGCGAGATTTTCCAAATAAGTTGATTTAGACTCTCGTTGTTATTCTGCGTGAAACCTCCAAGACACCGCTGCAAAAGTCCGTCCTTGCTCAAATCTTCGTAGATTGGCTTTATGGCTTCTGTAACATCTGTAGGAAGAGCACTGTAGCTGTGTTTGAATGAATCCATAGTGTTTGCAGCTGCCGCTTTTTGCCATTCACACCAAGAGTCCTCACCGCTCGGGCATTTGTCGTGCTGTGGTTTCTGGTCTGTCGAGCAGTAGTGATAGTATGTCGCCCAAATCGCATTTTTAATTTTTTTTCACACAATCGTGGTTACGTCGGATGGCCAGTCCATAATATACGGTCAATTTGTCGATCATTTTTGCAGTGAGATTTCTTTTTCCAGAGAGTGTTCTCCTTTTTATTATGTTTCCTGTTTTAGTTTCACTATCGACCACAGTTGTTTTTACTAGTTGACGTAAACGAGCACCCATTCTTTTCTGCACATGTCCTATGCACTCTTTCTTATTTATCGTGAAATCTTTACCATACGGTTGAGCATTTACCACACCACTGTAGGTTTTCGAGTCGCCATCTCCTATATAATTTTTATACTTCACTCCAAAATATTCCACAGAGCGTTTGAATATCTCTAGGATGGCGTCTACTTCCATGTTGCCTGCTGGACCAACATGATTTGCTTTACACTTTCCGCTGTTGACGTGTTCTTCGGTCCATTCTTCGAATTCGGCGGTATGTAGTTTATTTTTCCAAGTTTTACAGTGGTGGCAGTAAGAACTCTTCACAAGCACATCAAAAACCTTTCCCGATTAATAACCGATCAAAGAAGCGACACCGAATAGCGAAGTGAATCCACGTTTCTTCCGTCGCCTGATACTGTTAATTCGTTAGTATCTTCTATGTTATTGGCTTTGTATGTTTCCTCTTTCTCTTCTTTAACAGCAGCAGCAAATAATCTTTTCGCAACACTTTTCACAGCCGTATGTATCTTCTGTAAATGCGTGCTATAGGTTGGTTTTGATAGGAAAGACCCCGCTAAATCCATCAAACCGCAAAACTTATCACATCCAGCTAAGCCTAGGCCTAACACACTAATAACGAAAGCAAACCGATGATTCACTTCATAATGCGATTGCTTTGACCCTCTTTCACTCTTTCACTAGACGGAACATACCGAAACTCTGTGCATTTTTCACATGACACTTCGATTTTGAAGGCTAAACCTTCGGTTTGGCATGTGTGAAAAGACATTTTCCCATCGCAATTGACGCACTTCACTACTGTTGATATAGCTGAAAATACTAAAACGAAATCTATAATTCTGTAATGTTTGTCTAAATCTGGCTCTACTTTTTCCATACCATTCAGTCGTATTTTTTTATGCGATGAGCTGGACCCTTCCACATCGTCAATGTTGCTTTTTGGGAAACATTTTTTCCTCGGTCGACCCAAAATAACACTTGTTCTCTGCCGATTTCGTCTTGTCACTCTTTTAGGCATTTTGGAAATAAATAAATTAATTTATCACGACACAACACAAAACGAACGAACACAAACCCTCTCTGTACTCTCTGTACACAACCGCTCGCAGAAAGTTTGCTTGCAAACTGATTTCTATACGATCTAAATATGCAATTTATAGAAGGTCAGTTTACATACTTACAAAGAACCATAAAAGTAGAAAGGAATTTGGACATTGCAAAGGGGGGGTTGAAGCAGCTTGCAGGTAGGCTGGTCGGCAGAAAGTTTGCTTGATTTCTATACGATCTATCGGAAATATGCAATTTATAGAAGGTCAGTTTACATACTTAGAAAGAACCATAAAAGTAGAAAGGAATTTGGAGCATACAAAGGGACTTGAAGCAGCTTCCAGGTAGGCGGGTCGCGCAGCTACCAGGCACGCTGTATCTCCGTTAATTTTACTTGATTTACTTGAAATTTTGACACAATATTCTCGACATGTTGTATATTCAAAAAAAAAATAAAAAAAAAATGCAAAAAAAAATATTTTAAAACCTACAATAAGAGTATAATAACAAAAAAAGTCCATATGATCACATCCAAAGGAAAACAACGATTAGGACGAAGCTTCAGCCTTGACGATCATATGGAAATTTTGGACAATTTTTTGAAGTGAAAACTTCTTTAGGCGCGTTGAATGAGTTTTAGTAGGGGAAAAACTTATGATTTCACGTCATCGAAAATTTACCATTAATTGAATTTTTGAATGAAATTTTAGGTTTGACTGGTGTCGCAGGACCCAACTCCAAGGGTTCGATTGTAATGGGTAAGTGGCCCTCTGCTTTCCAGACTGAAATATATGCCATTGAGACCACAAGCTTGAGAAAAGTTTGAAAGGGGCCAACATTAAAATCTTTTCGGACATTCAAGCTGCCATCAAGGCACTCTCAACATGAAAGTTTTCCTCCGAGGGCAATGAGGCTGCAGACAGGCTCACGAGGGAGGGGTCGCCAGAACCCTTCGGTGGTATGTCGTGGTCCACCTCTAAGTCCCTGATAGAGGATTGGGTTAAGGGACTGAACCTTGCCTATTGGTAATCAGTCCCAGGACTTAGACAGGCTAAAGATCTTAAAAGACCCTTTGCCTTAAAGGGCATCATCACTTTAAATAGAGGGGACCTAATTCCCCGGCTTCACCGGCCGAAATGCGCAAGTTCGAGCAAATTAGTCTATGAGCTTCAATTTTTCCCTGAGTTCCCATACATTTTCACATTGTGAAGTCAGGAAAAATAAAGCCTGATTTCGTCCAACAGAACATGAAATCAAGCTTGAAACTAAAAGCTCGCTCAAAAGAGAGTAATCAACTGGAATAGTGGAATGCCATTCCAGGGAGCTTTTGCATTCCTGACTTCTGGCGAAAAAGCAACAACAATTTCAGGCAATGAGCTCGACTTTAGCCGGTGAAGCCACTTATGTGGATTGAATTGAATATTATTGAACTTAGGCCAGTGAAGCCGGGGCATTAGGCTGTTTGTGGGTTATATGACTGGCCATGTAGCGCTGCGGTATCACCTCCACAGCCTAGGACTGCTCCAGATATAGAATGCGGACTCTGAATGGAAGGCGACGAGACTTCCACACATATTCTTTGTGAATGTCCTGCTCTGATCTGATGTAGAAGAAGAGCGTTTATCAGAGAGATTATGATCCCCGCTCAAGTCCGGACTTTTACAACTAAAGATTGTCTTGCCTTCGTCCGGAAGGCTGATGGTCTGTTCCGTTAGTGGGGTACGCACACAATAGGCCTAACTTGGCCCTAGTGTTCACCATATGGGTTGCCCCCTTATTGCTTAAAAAAAGTCCGTTTGGGTTAGGATATATTAACGTCATAAGTCTGATGAGAATGGGAATTCCAAAAGCGGGCAGCATAATAGTCTGACAGCAGTGGCGACTATCAAAACTCCTAGTAGGCAGGCCCGCTAGGAGCGGGCGTGCAGAGTTTGCAACGCACGCGGGCGGCACTTTCAGGGGGCGCCAAACACAACAATCTCGTCATAGAACTCATTTTCATCATTTGCACCTAGGTTCTTTTTATAATGCCATAACAATTCCATGAATTGATCTCCTTAAAAAATAAGCCGATAAACCAAAAACGTGTGCAGGTTCAAACTACTTAAGAAGAATTGATCTCTGAAAATAGTAGGTATAGTATAAGGACAGAGAGTGTAAAATTAAATTCCCAAGATAGAAGTCAAATTTATTCTGTAAATAAAAATTGACATTCTAATCTGATTATTCACAAAATTTTAAAGCGTTTGACGTCTAGTTATGGAGAATTATCCATGTTTATGTGCAAGACGTCCATTGTGTTTTATTTAAAAAATGTTATTGAATGAATGAGATATCAATAAATAACGTATTCAAAATTCAGATTTTTAATTTGGAAAATGCTCCTTCAATCGATCTTCCTTAAGATCCTATAAGTAACCAAACTAAAACACCTTCCAACAAGCTCAGTTAGAAAAAACAAGATAAGGAAGGGGCGGCATTGTCTGTTCTGCACGCCAGCGCTGAAGCGGCTAGAGGCGGGCCTGCTAGTAAGATTATGCAAAAAACTATCTAAATGAAAAGCGTCTTCGAAGCCATCTAAATCAAAAGATTTAACTTTCTCTTTCAGCACTTTGAAAATTTTAGCAGTTACTTTACTCGTTCTACTCTCTAAAAATGAACCAGTGAAAATTTCACTGGTTCATTCAGTAAACAATAATTTCACTAGAAAACCAGTGCATTTGCGTCTGTTTACTAATTAAACCAGTAAAAAGTTCTCTCTAAAAATGAATTTGTAAAAATTTCACTGATTTAACCAGTGAATTTTAATTTCACTGGTTTAACCAGTGAAAAAATATATGTGACTCAAATTCTATTATCTCCATGACTGTGAAGGGCTCCATTTAGCATACTCAATAAACCGTCTCTCGTTCGATCACGGAGGGCAAGGAGCATTTCAGTGCTTTGATGGGGGCCCGCTTGAGAATACGACACTCGCGGAGGAAAAAGCTTTTTTCTCTTTTTTACGTAAATTTCACTGATTCAACCAGTGAAATTTCACTGTTTCCTATTGGTTGACTAAGCAATGGTTCAACCAGTGAATTTTCACTGGAAACCAGTGAATAGTCACTGGTTCGTTTTTAGAGAGTACGAAACAATTATATCCACTCTAGTATTGGAAATAATTTTGCGTTCTTTTTTTGTTTTCGTTATGTGATAAGTATTGGGGGGAATTATTTTTTCGGCTGTCATGAATATGACTTTTTGCGACTTGGTAATTTTAAAGTGTTGAAATATTTGTGGTTTTCTAATATATGAGGTAAAACGCCAATTATCCGAAAGCCAATTATCGCGAGCGCGAGTGGTGTATACATCTGTCATTATAGGCCAGTCCGTGTGGACAATCAATTTACAATATTTCCAAAAGTTTTAAAACTTTCATGTAAGGTCGGGAAGAGCATAAAAACAAACTATAAAATTTTGCAACCTTGGCCAAGGTCCGGAACATTGTTAAAATTGCAATAATTGAAATTTTGCAATATTGTCGCGAAGAAAATTCCAAAAGTTCTGCAAACTTGCAGGAGTGTTAAATGCGTTATTTCATATCACGTATCAGATTTGCAACCAATTTAAAGTTACGGAACATTTCTTTTATTAAAAATTACTGTTTTTTGCAAATAAACTTATAAACTTTTAAATAAAAAGATGGCGAAAACTTGAAGGACAGAAATTCGATTTTTCGAAATTGCATAACGTTCCGAATTGCGTACGAGTTTGCAATCTTGTAAATGCATCACAATAGATGTTCTGAGCATTTGCAACCAAAATTTAAAACTTTTGTTATTATTTCGAGGCCACTTTGCTCGAAAAAGTGACCACAAATGACAAAATATTATAAATAAACATGTTCCGCACAACGCAAAAGATTGCAAATTTATGCAATTGTTCGGGACATTGTTCCGATGCAACTTTCGAATTTGCAAAACTTTTGGAATTTTATCGGTTAGTTTATTAGAAAAAACATTAACATCTAATTTAAAACAATGTTCCGTACCTTTAAATTGTTTGCAAATCTGATACGTGGTGTAAAATAATACATTTAGCGCTACTCCAAGTTTGCAGCACCTTTGGAAATTTTTTGGCGAAAATGCAGACAACTTCCATTTATCTGCAATTTTAACAATGTTCCGGACTTCGGAGAATGTTAGAAATTTAGATTTATTGTTTTCTCGGTGTATTAATAGGCTCACCAAAGTTTTAAAACTTTTGGAATTATTGTTAAATGTTAGATTTTTAATGTCTAAAATGACTGGACTATTATATTCAGTTCGCGTTCACATATGATTTGCATTGCATTTGCATTGTAAGTGTGTTTTATCGTCGAATAAGTAACCGAAATGAGTGCATAACGTAAACGTGTGGTTCTTTCACCCAAGGATAAGATGAAAATTATTAACGATTTAAATAAAAGCGCCGGAAGGACAACATTTTTTCAGTAGTGTTTACTAAATTGCTAGCAATTTAATAAATTCTGTTTTTCTATAACACCCAATGAATTCGGATAATCGGAGTTCTACTGTATTTTAATTCTTGAAATTTCACCCAAAGTTCAACCGAGCTCCCTCATCCAGATTGAAGTTTTAAAAGGTGATAACGGTGACATTTAGCGGCATCTGGCTGTGGCCCCTGAGAAAAGATTACGCTAAAGCCTCCAGAACCCCAATTCCCACAGAGCTTGGCTTACTTTTTAGAGGTACAGCAGAGGTAGAACTCCCGCAGAGCTTAATTTACTTCTTATTAATGCCTGTACCGACTCTCACACGCTCAATTCTTGAAACCCGGATTTAGTTTCCCCACAAGATTCCAGCGCGAAATCTCACCCAAGACACAAACCCACCACAGCAAAGTTCAACTACAGATTCCCCACAATAACCCCAGCGCGGAAGCTCATCCAAAGCACAAACCTACAATCGCGAAGTTGAACTACAGATTCCCTACAAGCACAGGCTACTTAGTATACAGACGGAACAACCCCGAACAAAAGGTGTTATTACCTTTATTTTATAAACGAAAAGATATACCTCTCTATAGTTTAGATAGGCCTCTATAGCTAGCACGGTTGAAATTCTCCATTTTCTTGTGTATTGGGCAGATAACGCTTTGCTCCCAATCTCCAGACATTTTTTCTTTCCTCCATATGTAGTAGTTCATGTACAGCTGCTGCGGTTCACCTCCTTGCTTGATCAACTCTGCTCGGATGTTATCAATGCCTGGGGATTTATTGTTTTTTAAGGATCGTATGACATGTTGTACTTCTTCCAGGGTTGGTACGTTTGTTTCTCTGGTGTCATCATAATGCTGTAGACGGGGTTTTGATGAATGGCTGCTGCTTTCATTTCCGTTCAGCAGCTCGCTACAAAAATTTCCTTCCACATTTTCTTTACGTCTTCGCTACCCAGCGCCTGCTCTAGCGATTTCGCCGCCCCGCGAAAACGACAAATTGCCGCCCCTAAAGGCTGTATCTGATCCAAAGCAACGTAACAAAAATATCAGCAGCAAACAGTTCCTATTGGCTAATGGTGCTCATATGACAACAAAAACAGCAGCGATTGCCTGTAAACTAAACTTGCCGCCGCTGCTGCTGCTGAATCTGAATGGGCCTTAAGGGTGAAAACACAAAGAAAGCAGGTTGCCTGCATTCCTATTGCCAGCGTCTAACGGCGCCAATCAGCACAAAGAATGGATATACATTCTTTGTGCTGATTGGCGCCGCTAGAAGCTGGCAATAGGAATGCAGGCAACCTGCTTTCTTTGTGTTTTCACCCTAAGAATAGATAGATTCACTGCGCGACAATAGCATAGATTCAGGTATAAATATGGCGTTTTGCGGTATTTTTTGACATAAACTCATTAAGTTTATGACTCCCACCTACTCAGGCAAAATGAATATCTTTCAAGACTTGTCGATTTGCTGTGTCCTTTTTATGGGATTTCCAGGATCTTTTAAAAAAAGTTTGCCTTCATGTAGAAAAGTAGTATACGGTCTATTTTGGCGAATGGGGTATCTTTGTTATAGTTAGGACTGCAGCTCTTATTTCATTAATAAAAATAATGGTGTGTGATTAGAAAATATAGAAATAAAAGCGGTTAATTGTAAAAAAAAGTGGAAAAAATTTCTCTCATATTGTGCACTATAATTAAAAAACCTAAGTCACTAAGGTCCTATTTTCTGACCTTCTTTTACATTTTCAAAAGTTTCTACTACTTCAGGAATAGAATAAGTGAACTTAAACAAAGCTACAGTAATAAAGATGCTGGGAGTTTGTACAAAGAAGTAAACATGATAAAGAAAGAATAAAAACCCACCTGCATCATGTTTTTTTACGAGGGAGTGGTGAGAATCTTACGTCGAGCTAGCAGCAGGGAATTTGTGCAACCGCCAGTCTAATGTCCATGCCCAAAAGATGAAACACCGCTAGGGGTCCGCACCCAAACGGTAGTGTCAGATTCCTACTGACTAAACTCACCAACCCTTTGCATGATGTTTGAGTTCTGACCGGTACGAACCGCAAAGCCATTACTTCGGCCTAGTTCAGGAAGCAATAATGAGAGAAGCAAAACTTAACGAAGCAAACAACATTTTCACAAGAAACATTCAGATGACAGTCATAATTGGACGAATAGCGGTCGAGTCGAAAAAATAGGAAAAGGATTGGGACGAAGCCTCACCCTAAACGATCACAGAGTGGAATATGTAGGTAATTTTATATATTTAGAGACAATGCTTACTGCGAAAAATAAGATAAAGGACCGCATCCATAGACGTGTGGTATCCGTACATAAAACCTATTTCGCACTAGTCCCGATTCCAAAGAACCAAGAAATCTCAAGACAATGTAAAATGAGATTATAAAAACACTAATCCTCCCAGTTCTACGAGGGCTGTGTGATAAATACCCGTGTCTACCAACAGATGGCACCATTGACGTAAAATGTGTATGCGCCATCTTTACAACGATGACTGCCAAAATTTCAGACAGATTTATCAAGTAGTTTTGTTTTGACAGCTGTTGAAAGTCCTCAAGTTCGTGTTTATTTGCAATCATGAAGAAAGAGCAATATCGATCAGTGATTCGATTTCTTTTTTTGGATGGGAAGACATGTGAGGAGATCAAAGTGAAGTTGCATGCCGTCTATAAGGACCATGCCATCAGATATTGGTTTAATGAATTCAAGCGTGGCCGAAGATCCGTTTTTGATGAACAGCGCCCAGGCCGGCCGATTGAAGTGACTACGGAGGAAATGGTTAATAAAATCCAAAATCGTGTTAGCTGTTATTCATAACTTTGTGTAACAAGCTGGAAAGAACTAGCAAGACGTAGAGACGACTGGAAGAAGAGACTTCAAGAGGCCCGAGTCCTACAAGGACTGTAGGGCCATTCAAGAAGAAGAACATCAACTACAATAAAATCATAAAAAACTAGCGGCTAAACCGTTAAGATTTCCCTCCCATTTCCCTTTAACAAGACTTTTGTTCGTCTAACCAAAACCTATCAACAGCCGGCCGCTTTGCATACTTAACAAATACACCCTGTATATAATGTATATACATATTTCAAAGCCAACGGTTAATACGAAATTCGGATACCGCGAAAACCTTTCCCTGTCCCCACCATTTCGTGTTAACCGATTTGCACTCTATATTATATAGGAATTCAAAATAGTTGCTATGATTACTAAGCTGTTCAAATCTAGCCTCTAGTGCATTTAGTGCTTGATCGATTGTGAAATAAAAAAAACCTATTTTATATTTTTTTTTTGGATCTTCGATCGGTTCATCTCGGATGAGAAATTCCTTTTGTCTTCTTCTTACGCGGTGTCGTGTTATTGTTGATCCAAAATTAACCTCCACGTCAATTTCGGTAACAAGTTTCATCGAAAAACGATTGTGATCGAAGATTCTTGAAAAATATTTTGCAGTTTTTTAAAAGATCAAGTGCAGAGACTAGATCAAAATCTTTTATTTGCATCCATTTGCGTATTGGATTAATGCAATTTAGAATTTAATACCAAATAACTCACCAACACAAAAACTGAAATTGTTTAATACAATTTAATGAACCTGAGGCCTCGTCTCTTATTAAATTATCAATTTCTTGGTTTTCGTATATGCTTAGCAAGGCGTCGTATACATCTCCCCGATGTAATCTCAAAGGCTTTAAGGCCTCTAGCCTGCTCTCCCATCTGGTGCCACTCAATCGTAATATAACTCTGAAATATCCGTATACAGTTACCCCACGCTACTCTATATGCATGTTCAAACAGCGCCCCTTACAAATGATACAAATGTTTCTTTTTCGAAATTATAAATGTAAATTTTTAGAGAATGAAGAAATTGATATATGAAATTTTCTATTATACATCAATATTTTTTCACACTTACAGTCAAAATGCCGCCCCCAATTGTTGGCGCCCCGGGTAAATGTCCGGGTTGCCCCCCCCCCCTAGAGCGGGGTCTGCGCTACCTGTGACTATTGTTTGAGGATATATTTTTGTTTGGTCAAAAATATACAAACACCTTTAAAAGCTTCAGTGTTACAAAAACTATACTGACACAATTTTTAAAAATTCATATTACCATAGACAAATAAAAGGAAAGATATTCCATTTCATACAAGAGAAGTGTGCCCTTTCCTGTTCAGAGAGCTTTCTTATTTCCTCCATTTAAGCTTCCTCCAAGCGAAAGCTGCCCCGCTAAACCTTTATTTTCGGTGGCACTGTCCAGATATTTGAGTAAATCTTATCTGAAGAGAGTGAATGGAAAGAAAAACGTTAGCGATGCATGGGACTATGGGAGCATGGTTCTTCTCGAGCTATTCGCGTTTGCGCTTCTTTTTTTACAGGTTTTTTCATTTATGAAATATCTGCATATGTACGAATGTGTATATTGTATTCTAGGTAAATTTTATTAAAGGGATTTGTTGGTGGAAAAAATTTAAATAAGACGGAAGTTGTTAAATGTATTGTTTGATTTTTTTGTGTAAATGACAATAATCATATTTTTAGAAGTTACGATGTTGTTTTTTCAGGACTTTTCGGTTTCTAATACTTTGCAAAAGTTAGTAAAACCGTGAGTTTTGTGCGAATTTGATTTTGTTTTGATTTATGACAATCATGTCCGCAATGTGTTTATTTTGCAGGTTTGGGGAAAGTTTTATTTTGGTCAAAGATTCACAAGAAAATTATTGCGTTTTACAAGGATTTGAAGATGTAAAGTACCATGTCATGAACAAATTGAAAAATATGAAAAGTGGAAATTATTGCTTTATGGTTATTTATGGACATTCTCACTTAATAGTGCAGCCAACATAAGAATTCTATCTAATGGCGCTAGAAAAAAAATTCAAATAATTTGAATTTTTTTATTCTTTATTATGATGTTCTACTGACATCCTGGAAAGTATCCCAGTTTCAGCGGTCAAGTTTTCTTTTATGTATTGGGGTAAATTTCAACTTGGCGCAATTATATCAAAAACCATTTTATTCGTAAAACGTGCGGGAAAGTTTCGGTGTCCCTCTAATACTAGTATTTTGTTAAAAATAAATTTCCTTTTCACACCACCACAGGGGTAGAGTATCTATTAGGCGCGTTTTTCTAAGTGGTAGCAGCAGCAAACAAAATAGAACTAAGAAGGTGAACCTAGAAAGAAGGGTATGTCGAAACAACTATCTCAGTAGAATAGTCCAAAGACCACTAACTTCTTTAATTGCCTTCGCGCCATATGTGGATAAAAATTTAAAAACTTTTTGCGCTTTGATACTTTCTAACAAGAAAAATAAAAAAAGATTTAGTTATGAAGAAAGATCGTTAGCTTTGAATTTCCATTACAAATCTCCTACAACTTACAGGTATTTTAAAAATAATTTAAACATACTTTTACCATCTCTGAGCTCTTTGCATCGTTGGGTACTAATTAAAAATATTCAACCTGGTTTTAATAACACGGTTACAGAAAACCTTAAGAAGATTGTTTCATATTGGGATGTAGAAATGAGGCAAGCTGTGTTGATATTCGATGAAATTAATATAAGAAGAGAGTTAACATATGATCAGGTAACAGCTGAAATAGTTGGTTTTGTCGATACAGGCGATTTTAGAAATAAAGAACCAGCAAAGCATGTTTCTGTTAATTGGAAATTTATTATTAGTTTTTTTGCCACCGATAAACCAATTAACAGTAAAGTATTAGCCTAAAAAGTGAAGTTGAATTTATACTACTGTTGTGAACTTGGGCTTATAATCCGAAGTATAACCTCAGATCAGGCTTCTAACAATCGCAGTTGGTTTAGTTCTCTCGGAGTAACGGAAAAGGACCCTTTTTTTTATTATTATACTGGTAAAAGATATTCACTTTGAGGATGGAACAGTAAGTTGGAACAGTTTGTGCTGCTCTTAAAACTGCTTTGGAATTAAATTTGCTTAGCCCTAATGTTTCATCAGTTACTCTTTCTACTTCCGTTTTCTTTGCAAAACACAATATTGTTCGATTGTCTCAATAGTAAAGAACCTTTTAGTAGAAATTGGTATAAGTATGGATTAACCCAAACAAATACTCCAAGAAAATATCTTTCTGAAATGCTACGTTACATCCAATCAATTTTATTTGAAAACAAAAACAAAACATTTTGGATTGGGGGATTGATTTTGACTCTAAAATCCATTATTCTTTTAACTGATGAAATATTAGGGGGGTAAAATCGTACCGTCACCTCCTCGCTGGTGCCTCCTGGATAACCAACCGACGACGGACGTACCCAGTGCCCGGGGGTATAGCTGGGCCACCCTATCCGATGGGGTATAATTCACGGATCCGGTCCCCAGGTTCGGGGGTTGGGCGAAAGGTTGACAACCTCTCCTCGGAAAACAATTCTTGTTATGGAATCGAGAAATCAGCCTCGGAACAGTCAGGATTTACGGCAAAGACCCCAGCAACGTCCCAGGACTAATGATTTAAGGACTAACGATATAAAATTTGCAACATGGAATGTGAGAACATTATATAGACCTGGAGCAATGGCAGAAATGATAGATGAGCTTAGACGATATAGAATACTCATTGCAGGACTGCAAGAGCTAAGATGGACTGGTAAAGGAGTCCTAGAACGAAGAGACGCTACGATATTCTACAGTGGCAATAATGACTCCAGAAGAAACTTTGGGGTAGGTTTCTGTGTACTTAAACCTCTACTCAACAATGTAATAGACTTCACCCCGCTTAACGATCGGATCGCGACCCTAAGAATCAAATCCAGATTTCATAATATAACATTCATCACGGTGCACGCGCCTACAGAAGAAAAACCAGGACAAGAAAAGGATGACTTCTATGAAGGTCTTAGAGTGACTTATGACCAAATCCCTTCTTACGACATGAAAATCGTATTAGGCGACTTTAACGCTAAAGTGGGTAAGGAACCATATTATTACCCCTACGCTGGCAAATTCTCGTTGCACGAAGAATCAAACGATAACGGGAACAGAATGGCCGAATTCGCTATCGCAAGAAGTTTGACAATAGCTAGCACCTGGTTTAACCATAAAAATATACACAAAAGGATATGGACATCACGAGATGGCAGGCACCATAACCAAATCGACCATGTTCTAGTTAACACTAGGCATGGAAGTAGCATACTGGATGTAAGGAGTTTCCGAGGAGCGAATGTAGACACCGATCATTACCTAGTTGTTGGGAAAATGAGGGCGAAAAAACTAGCGACAAGACATAGAACAAACAATGATAGACAAGCAAAGTGGAACATAGAAAAATTAAAAAATGAAGAAACAAAACAACAGTATGAAAGAATGTTAACAGGAAAGCTAGAAGAAATAGCAAGGAGTCTGGAAATGGAAAATGATCTGAACCTGATGTGGAACTCGATAAAAGAAAAAATCACAGAGACAAACAACAGTGTATTAGGCACACAAAACCAAGAGAGAAGGAGGCACTGGTTTGATGATCAATGCAAGAGAAGCATTGAAATAAAAAACCAAGCAAGACAGGTGTACCTAGAAAGAATGACCAGAGGAAACCACGAGAAATATGTAGCAGCACGAAGAGACACGAAAAAGTTATTAAGGAAGAAAAAACGTGACTACTTTAGAAATAGAATAAGTGCGATTAAGCAAAGCTACACTAATAAAGACGCTAGGAGTTTCTACAAAGAAGTCAACATGATTAAGAAAGGATACAAACCCACCTGCACCATGGTAAGAAGAGAAGATGGTACTATAGCTAGTAGTATCGAGGACATACTCGAGGTGTGGGAGAAATACTTTAGAGACTTCTTCAAAGAGAACATAAACCTAACACAGCGAGAAGCAGTCAACCGTATTACAGATGACCCAGAAAACGATACGCCAGATCCTACAATAGAAGAAGTTGCAAATGCCATAGCGAAACTGAAAAATCATAAGGCTCCAGGTCCAGATGACATACACCCGGAAATCTTAAAAAATGGTGGGGAGAATTTATGCCATGTCTTACATAGCCTCATCGTAAAACTATGGAGAAGCAGCAAGTTGCCAGAAGAATGGCTTTTAGGCACAATAGTCCCAGTCCATAAAAAAGGTGAATTGATGAACTGCAAAAACTACAGACCAATATCTTTGTTGAACACAGCTTACAAAGTGCTTTCACATATTTTATTTAATAGACTGAAACCACATTTGGAGGATAAAGTAGGTGATTACCAAGCAGGATTTAGAACAAATAGATCGACAACAGACCAAATTTTCATAATGAGACAAATACTTGAAAAATGCTGGGAAGAAAGCATTGATATTCATCTTCTTTTTGTTGACTATAGAAATGCTTACGACCTGCTTAATAAAAGAGAGTTGTGGAAAAAGATGAGTGAAATGGGTTTCCCGAAGAAATTAATAGACCTATGCAGAATGACGACCAAAAATTGTAAAACACAAGTGAGAATACGAGGATGCAACTCGATCAACTTCCCTCAAGAATCCGGTCTGCGACAAGGAGATGCGATCTCACCAATACTTTTTAACATTGCTCTGGAAGCAATAATGAGGGAAACACAGCTTAATGGAGCAAATAGCATCTTCACAAGGAACATTCAGGTACTAGCCTTCGCAGATGACATAGTCATAATTGGACGCAAAGCGCAAGATGTAAAAGAAACCTTTTCCAAAATTGTCCAAAGTTCAGCAAAGTTTAATCTACGAGTAAATGACACAAAAACAAAGTATATGAACGTATCAAAACGAGGACAACGACTAGGGCGAAGTATCAGCCTTGACGATCATAGTGTGGAAATTGTAGAAAACTTTATCTATTTAGGGACAATGCTTACTGCAGAAAATAAGATAAAGGACGACATCCATAGACGCATCGTAGCCGCAAATAAAACCTATTTCGCACTAGTCCCGGTCCTAAAAAACAAAGAAATTTCAAGACAGTGCAAGGTCAGACTATATAAAACATTAATCCGCCCAGTTCTATGCTATAGGTCTGAGGCTTGGGCATTGACCTAACAAACAGAAAATCAGTTTAAAATTTTGGAAAGGAAGATCTTAAGAAGAATATTTGGTCCTGTAAGAGTTAACCAGAACGAATGGCGCATTAGGACAAACGAAGAACTTCAAGAAATGGACGAAATAAATATAGCTACATACATAAGACTGAATAGACTGCGATGGCTCGGACACGTTGTACGAGCTTCAGAAGATAGAATGCTAGCCAGGATTTTTAATGGTAGACCATCAGGAAGAAGAAGAGTAGGACGACCAAGAAATAGGTGGATAGATGACGTGCTAGCAGATATACGGAAATTTCGTATAACAAATTGGAGAGAGCTAGCAAGACGTAGAGATGACTGGAAGAGGAGACTTCGAGAGGCCCGAGTCCTGCAAGGACTGTAGCGCCATTCAAGAAGAAGAAGATGAAATATTAAACGAGTTTCCCAATAAATCGTTCTGACATCGAAATTTAACCAAGATCTAATTGAAAACTTATTTTCCTTAGTACGATCAAGAGGGGGCTTCAGTAACAATCCCTCTTTATATAATTTCAATAGTATCATTTGCAAAATTATATCGAACAAAATTTTGTCTATATCTTCCCAAAGGAAGAATTGTGACGAAGATGGTCAGCAATTTATAGCTATTGACTCATTTAGTGATGGCAAAACCATAAATAATAATGACGATCATTGTATTATTACTGTAGAGGATCGGGCGATTGGTGATGTCACTAATGAGGGTCACGAAGTTAACAACATAATCGAGTCAATTGATTTGTTGGAATGTGGGGCAAATGAAAATTCGATTTCTGTCGAAGAAACTTCTTTAACCCTTTATGCGGCCTATCTCCAGAAAATTATAATTTTTAGTAAATTGGTTTATGAGTGTGATCTTATTTATGGAAAAAATAATAAAAAAAAGATTTATGTAATTAATCACCTTATTATTATAATTTTTTTTATTGTGACAATAATGTTACATGGCGTCATTGTGTATGAAAGTTTTTAAAACAATTTTTGGATTTTGTGTAACACAATGCGATCCCACATTTTTCACAAATCGTCTGGGTTACTCCTTTGCAATTTGGCATTTTGCACCGGATTCTTTTGTCAGCCCACTCAGGCCAATGTCCAATTTGATCCCGTCTTACATCTTTAGGTGGGACATGTTGAGCTGGACCCTTTTTCTTATTGGCCTGTATGTCAGACTCTAACTCTGACTTCCGTTTTGTAGCTCTTTGTGTCTTGCCCAATTTACAAAGAACTTGTGCTATCTCTATACGGAAATCAGCCGAGCTTAGTAAGCGTTCGGTGGACCCTGATTATTTTTGAATCCGGCGGTATAGTAACCAGGCGTTACACATTATGAGGTCCAAAAAGGGGTAGAAAAGTCTTATGTACTATCTTTTGCTTCTTAGTTTAATTTTGTAGTGTCCTATCAGACAGTCCAATAAATCCACCCCTCCCATATATTTATTGTATTCAGCAATCATATAGGGCCTTTCAATTTGAATGAATGCTTTGCTCGATTTGTCATATCGCCTGACAGATGATACTGGAAGCTTTCCAGCAAAATTAGAAGCTAAGGTTACAACCTTATTATCTTTCCAGGCAACTACTGAAATGTCAATGCCGTTCACGTCTCCTAGGTTCTCCTCTGAGAATCCTCGTGGTTTTTTCTTGAGCTCTTTGTCATTTGACAACTTACAATCTGGAATACGATTACGTCTTATGGTGCCCAAAGATAAAATTCCTTTTTTGGCCAAATACTCAATAAGCTCAATACTCAATAAGTGTAATAATTGTCAAAAAAGAGTCGGTAAGAAAGATTTAATGGAATACCTCGAGTTACAAGCCCCAAGGTCTAATTCATCGGCTTGTAGTATTTTTCTTGGCCACTGTAGATTTCAAATTTGTAACAAAACCACTCACGCCACTAAGAACAAATAGCTTGTAGCCCCATTTGCTAGGCTTATCAGGCATATATTGTTTGATCAAGCTCCGAGCCTTTGTTGAACACATTTGTTCATCGCATGATAAGTACTGCTCAAAAGGAACTCTGGTAAAGCTTTCATTTAGATGTTCAATCAGAGGCCTGATTTTAAAAAGTCGATCATGTTGAGGATTTGTTCGATCTAACATTTGACTATTATCATTAAAATGCAGTGTGTTCCTTAGATTTTCAAATCTTTTACTGGTCATAGTGTCGATAATTGGTCCAAGTTTTTAATGTACTTAAACTTTAATAACTGCTATACCGATTACCGCAGACCAACATATTAAGGTTTGTTTTTAGGTACTCTTACTGTACTCTTCAATTTGGTAAAAAGAACAGAAACTTAATTGGCTCCGTTTAGAAGATATCTACGTTTAAAATCGACATTTTGCATCTGAACCAGCCAAAATTCTTTGTTGTTTAGCTTTGTTCACAGAAAAATCCATTATTAACCATTTTCTTTCGTTTCTGATGCACCAAACAATTACCTAAAAAAGTTACATACACAAGAATGACCTAGGTCGTATACTTTTCCAGATAGTGAGTTTTTATACTTTATTTCCCATGTTACAATCATCTCAAGCAACAAACATGCAGTATTGTAAAACTTTAGCTTTATGACTGATTTTACTGTATGTTGCACGCAGGATTTTAAATATAATCTTCTTCGATTGGCATCGTTTTTCCTTCAGGGAGTAATGCTGCAGCAATCCCGTTCTAGTTATCTGCACGTATTTTGGCCAATATAAGATTTGCCAGTGCCGCGTGGTGCGTCTAAACCAGGGGTGCCCAAACCGCGGCCCGCGGGCCGCATGCGGCCCTTCGTGGGAAATTGTGCGGCCCGCGAGATTCAACAAGATTTAACGAAATATTTTGTAGGTACTAAGAAGGTTCCAACATGTGAAAAAGAAAAAAAAGTGCCAGCTATGAGCAATGATTAAAATTAAATTCATAGAGAATTAGCTCTTGGGGTGCACCGGATGACCGGGTTGATGGATAAAAATCCAAGCAGTTGCTTTCATCGGTAACAATTGAATATAACAGAGATGCGACTTATTTGAAATACTTGTATTTAAAATGCAAATACAAAATGCAAAATACCTATTTTGTATTTTGCATTTAAATACCTTTTCAAAAAAGCATTTTGTATTTTATTTGAAATACTTTTCGAGACATATTTTCCATTTTAAAAATTCAAAATACTTTGTGATTAAGTTCAGTCAACATTACCATTCAAATTTCATATAAAATGAACGAATGGTGCTTGTATTGGCTACTAGAGGCGCTGCTCGTAGTCACACCACAGACATCAGAAGAAAAAAAAAATAAAACGAGTCTTATAACATATTCCATGATTCAGACTCCTCAGCAACCAGTGAGGGTGGTTGTACCAATTAAGGATGTTACGAATGTTCGCATTCGCTTATGTTTTGCGAATGCGAATGTGTGTAGGTCGTGACGTGTCTCGTGGAAAACAAAATTAAAAGATGATAAATTGGCAGATCTGGCCTTAACTATGACCCCCTTAAAGCCCCCATTCGCAGGCCGTAGCCTTTTGGCCACGTTAGTAGGTACCGCCCGATAAAGGCCATACATTACTCAGTCTGACTGAGGCATACGTCCGACAGGCCGTGGACTGCAGGTGACCTCATGATTCCCTATATACACACGGCGAAGACGACAGTATACTATAGCAGGTTGTTAATTGATGTGCAAAAATATTCATAGCCTCAAGGAAAATTTCAGACTGAATAGAAGTTCAGATCTTCAGGCACGGACTGACGATAAATACCCACACACATACAGATTTTTGTTGGATTTGGACTATACAGTCCCCATCCAGTTGACGGTGTGTGGTTATACTTGGCCTCAAGGCGAGAAACTTTCAGGCCATGGCCTGCCGGCGGCCTGTATATGAATAGGGGCCTTTAAAAATCGCCTCATGGAAATATAATATTCCTCTCTTGAACTTTGGCTATTAAATACGAGAAGAAAGAATACCATTACTGTATATAACACTGGTCTATTGTTCTAATATTTTTTCATATCCTATTGTAAGTAATAAAAAAATTAGGCCTTAATTTAATTAAATTTTTTTAATGCTATTCCTAAACATTCGCATATGATATTCGTAACATCCCTAGCTTCAATACCACTGTAGACTTGGAAACCCTTCAATATTTAAAGAAGGAGTGCACAAGGCTGGCGATATTAAACACTTATCCTACAATAAAAAAAGTGTTTTTAAAATACAACACATGCTTACCAAGCTCAGCACCAGTAGAAAAACTTTTTTCATATGGTGGCATGATAATGCGACCTCACAGAAGGAAAATGAGCGATAATGTGTTCGAAAAACTTGTATTATTAAAAAGTGTAATAAATAAAGAGAATTAAATTGAACAAACGGTATTTGTAATTAAAGGAAGTATTTTGAAAATACCTATTTTGCATTTAGTATTTAAAATACAAAACACAAAACTATTTGGTATTTTGCATTTGAAATAGTAAATCAAAAAAGTATTTGCATTTTGTATTTAAATACTTTTGTTAAACTATTTTGCACATCTCTGGAATATAAAGACCGCATCCGCAACTGAGTGTCATGGAGGTAGCAGAGAAAACAAGCATATTTACAAGCAAGCACACTTCTTTGGTCAACATCGAGCTAGTGTTTTATGAGTGAAGGATTATTTTTCTTCTGATCCTTTAATCACGCATGGGACATAGGACTGAAACAGTTGCCTTCCTTGTTGTGGCCTCTTTTGGTAGAGTTCTCCTCCACGTTGTTCTTGGTCTTTCAACTCGACGGGTTCCTTGCGAATCACATTCAAGGGCCTGCTTGGCTAGATGCTCGTTTGCACCTCGCAAGGTGTGGCCATTCTAATTCCATTTCCTTTGCATGATTAGGTCATCAATCCTTTCTTGGCCGGCACGGCGCAATAGTTGTTCATTTGTAATTCTATCGTTTTAGCGAATTTTTAGGATTAAAACGTATAGGCGCCTTGTGATGAATTGGGCGACTTTCCATGTTACATACAAAAGAATTGCCTTAACATTGGAGTTGAACAGCCGCAATTTAGCGTTAGTTGAGATTTCTGTAGATCTTTATATGCGAACCAGCATCCATATGCGCTTCTTCCTTTATTTATTCTGGAACTGAGGTCTTCTTCTGCTCCGTCATTTTCAGTAAAAATGCTAATGAGGTAACAGAATTAATCTATCAATTCTACGTCGCCATTAGTCAGCACTATGCGTTGAATGGTGTTTGCATTTATCCGCATTTCCCTTAAGCCGGCCGAACTACTTTCTTTCTGCTGTAAATTGTTTAACATATTTTTGAGGTCCTGAATATAAAAAACACTTTTCAGGCATCAGACTCAAAACTTGATTTTTATATTAAAAAAGAAAATTTTTGTAATTTCAGATGTCTGTCTGAGACAAAAAGTTGGGAAATTTGGTTAAATTTTCAACTACGAATCGTTTCTTTTCGAAAATGGAATTTAGATACGAAAAATGAATACCGCGCCACCTTGTCTGACGAAAACCTGTACCACCAATTACATTACATTTCGCCTAGTTTCTTCAAAATGCTTATACCTCGTCTATTGCCTATTTTAACTCACATTCTCTACCCTGCCTCACTGTTTTCTCTTTCTGCTCTTAAAATTTTGCAGTTTCTTATCTAACTGCTCTCAAAAGGTGAGGGTGCTACTGAATAGCAGCATGACCTGCTGCGATTACATTATTTTCATTGTAAGTAAAACCTACGGACTCCGTTCTAAACTTCGTTACCATTGTGCCTTGTCGAAAAGGCCTGAATTTGCTTAAAGCCTTACTACTACCTCTTCTAATGCAGTAATGCATGGCCTTTCCATCTATTCCTCTTTCGATTCTTCTTACGCCCATAAACTTGAAGAAGCGTTTAACGATTGTGTACGTTTTGTTTATTTACGCCGTTTCACCCTACTCGAACTCCGTTTTGGGCTGCTCTCTAAGTGACTTTCGTGATTATAGGCTTCTGCGACTGTTTCACGATATCCTACATGAGCGCAAACCTGCATACCTCAACCATTTTGTGCAGTTTTCGCAATCCCTCAGAAAATATAATTTAATAATTCCGCGTTTCAGCACGTTAATTGTTCAGCGTTCTTTCTATATCTTGAACCAAATATGACGTGCCTTGCCGTAACCGTACGTACCCTAACGTATGAACATGATTGTTCATAAAGTACCGACCTAAAGACTTGCATATGTTCGTTCGTTATGGTACGTACGGTTACGGTTCGGCACGTCATATTTGGTTCAGGCTTTTGTCTTCGCAGCACAGCTTTGAAACGGTCTCCCTAAACTATATTAAATTAAATTTGAATCACGCAATAATATATCACCCGGCCCGCGGGATCATAATGCTTTTTCAAAGTGGCCCGCGATACCATTTGGGTTGGCCACCCCTGGTCTAAACAATATACACAGCTGTTGATGATACGCTGGTAGACTTCTTTTTGTTCATTGTTTAACTTAGGTTCATTGAGTTTTTCGATACATTCTCTGTTTAAATTATTATCAGACCCATCGATTATTTGCGGAAATGGCACACCAAAATGATCAATAGCAACTATTGAAAAAGCAAGAACAACATCTTGCAGTGGCGGCAGTGCCCGATTATTTCTATAAAATTGGTCTACTACACAATCAACACACAATCCTTGAGCTATATGCAACCCATTACGGCTTAGCCGTCTCTGTAAAAAAAATAACCGTCCACTTGACCGAGTGAAAAAGAAACCTAACTGCCCGTCAAAATCCCATCAACACCGGACTAGCCCGTTAAGAGATTAACCTCTACATACAGACAGAATGACAACTTATCTACTACAATCAATAAAAATCCTTCATAGCCGGCAAAAAATGGAGGTAGATCTGCATTTCGAAAACCTAACCGGAAAAAGTATATTCCTGATAGAGTGAAACTTTTTGGCAGGCTTTTTTCGCACCCGTACGGGTGCACGGGCACGGGTGCACGGGCACGGGTCCACGGGCACGGGTCCACGGGCACGGGTCCACGGGCACGGGTACACGGGCACGGGTACACGGGCACGGGTACACGGGCACGGGTGCACGGGCACGGGTCCACGGGCACGGTTCCACGGGCACGGGTCCACGGGCACGGGTACACGGGCACGGGTACACGGGCACGGGCACGGGTCCACGGGCACGGGTCCACGGGCACGGGTCCACGGGCACGGGTCCACGGGCACGGGTACACGGGCACGGGTACACGGGTACGGGTCCTGTTTGCTCCGCAGGAGCACGGATTTTGATTGCTCCGCAGGTGCACGGGTACACGGGTATGGGTCCTGTTTGCTCCGCATGAGCACGGATTTTGATTGCTCAGCAGGTGCACGGGTACACGGGTATGGGTCCTGTTTGCTCCGCAGGAGCACGGATTTTGATTGCTCAGCAGGTGCACGGGTACACGGGTACGGGTCCTGTTTGCTCCGCAGGAGCACGGATTTTGATTGCTCAGCAGGTGCACGGGTACACGGGTACGGTCCTGTTTGCTCCGCTTTCTTCTATTTTGTACTGATAATAGGACCTTGTCACCTATTTTTAGCAATATCGGCCTGCAATCCAGATCACTGGCTTGTTTTCTATGTCCTTTAGACGATTCCAGGTGCTGTTTTGCTTTAATTATTGCTTGCTGCAGTCTGAATTTAATTTCTTTACTATATAAATCATAGTTGTACAGTGGATCTGGATGCGTAATGATGAGTTCTGAAGGTAATGTCACCTTTTTAGCGAATACTAGTTCAAACGGCGTATAGCCATGGGTCGTGCTTGGGGTGGTATTATAGCAGAATGTATAATATGGTATCCAGGTATCCCAGTCATCTCTATTGTCATTAATGAAACATCTAAGGTATTCATTCAAGCATTTGTGGTTTCTTTCAAGTGCTCCAATGGTTTCTGGATGGGCCGCTGTTGCAAAGAGTTGTTTTATTTTTAAAATATTACATATTTCTGTAAGAATCTGGTTCTTGTACTCTGTTCCGAGATCTGATTTAATTTTGCACATGGGTCCGTATGTGAGTATAAATCCTTCGACTATTGCTTTTGCGATGGTATTTGCTTCTTTGTCTCTTGTGGGTATTATTACAATATATTTACTCAGATCGCATTGCATAGTTACTGCATATCTATTTTCATTTGCTGTTTTTGTAAATGGGCCCACTGTGTCTATGGAAACTATGTCGAAAACTTTAATGGGTGTTGTTGTAATTTCGAATGGCTCTTTGTTATATTTTTGATGTTTGTTTTTCGCACATTATTAATATAGTTAGCTATTGATTTTTTCATTCTTTTCCAACTATATATTTCTTTTAGTTTTTTATACATTCTTGATTGTCCCAGGTGTCCTCCAGTAGGCGCAGAGTGAAAATTATGTAGTATTTCGTCAATTTTTGTTTTGTCTTCAATATATTTTTGTGGTTTGTATATCTTTATATTTATAGTTTTTAGTACTCTATTACCAAGGCTTTTAAATGCGGTTATATTAATCATTGTAAATCTTTCACTTTCTGCAGAAAGTTTCAGAATCTTATTCTGAAATTGCTTATTTTTATAACTTTCCAATATTTCGAATTCCTGCTCTTGTGCTGGTTCTACTGATTGGTTATAGTTTATATTTATATACCGCTTATATAATATTTCATATTTGTGCACTATATTTATTTCTATTCTTGATTGCCTTTTATTTTTGGTAATAGTTTTAAATAGTAGTTCAGGTACTTGAGCTACTTCTGAGGGAGATAATACTTCCAATATGCGCAGTTGATCAGGCTGCGTGGTTGCGTATGTATTATCCAAGTTATCTTCTGTTGGTGCTGGCCTCGTGCGTCTTGACATCGCGCGGGTTTGCACTTTTAGAATATTTATCATCTTTAGGTCTTCGATATCTATCCTTGATAGAGCGTCTGGTCCGGCGTTTTCTTTACCTTTCACGTAGTGGACCTCAAAATCGAATTCTTCCAAGTCGAATCTCATCCTGGTTAATTTAGATGATGGGTTTTTCATACCAAATAAATATGCTAGTGGTCTATGGTCTGTTCGTACTAGAAATTTTCGACCATATACGTATGGCTTAAAGTACGTTATAGCCCAATGTATGGCTGCTAATTCTTTCTCTATTGTTGATTTATTCTTTTCTCCTGGAGTGAATGTTTTACTGGCGTATGCGACTGGGAGTTCTTCTCCATTTATATTTTGCGATAATATTGCTCCACATGCTGAGTTTGATGCATCTGTAGCGATGATGAATTGTTTATTGAAGTTTGGGTGTTGTAGTATTATGGGGGACATTAAAATTGTTTTTAAAACTTCGAATGATTTTTGTTGTGTCTCTGTCCATTCAAATTTTACATTTTTGCGAAGCAGTTTATTTAAGGGTAATGCTAATTCAGCGAAGTTGGGTACAAATCTTCGGTAATAATTACAAAAGGCCACAAATCGCCTGACGTCTTTGGCGTTTTTGGGTGCTGGGTAATTTTGTATAACCTCATATTTTGATGCGTCAGGTTTAATGCCTTGTTCTGAGATTTGATGTCCTAAATAAGTAACCTCCGTTTGAAAAAATTTACATTTTTCGGGGTTTAGTTTAAGATTCCTTTCTCGCAGCCTGTTAAATACTACTGACAGGTTTTTTAAGTGATGAGATGGTGAACATCCTATTACTATTATATCATCAATATAAAGAAATGCTATTTCCGGGGTAAGGCCTGCCATTGCAATAGTCATCATTCGCTGGAAGCTGTTTGGGCTTATGTTGAGTCCAAAAGGAAGCCTGGTGTATTGATAATGGCCTTGGTTAGTTGAAAATGCTGTGTATTTTTTTGAAGATTGGTCCAATGGTATTTGATGGAATCCTGACGTTAAGTCTAATGTAGAGAAATATTTGGCCCTTCCCATTTGGTCTAATATATCTTCTATACGTGGAAGCGGGAATTTGTCTGTGAGAACCTTTTTGTTTAAGTTTCGGAAATCAACTACTAATCGCCATTTCTTGTCGTTGTTATTTGATTTTTTTGGAACTAATAGTATTGGGGAATTAAATTGAGATATGGAATTTTCTATTATTCCGTCTTTTAACATCCTGTTTACTTGATTGTTAATTTCTGATTTTTGTATTTCTGGAATCCTATAGTTTTTTGTGTATACCGGTATGTTGTCCGCAAGTTCTATATGCTGTTCATAAAAATTGTTGGTTGTTAAGGGTTCATCTTCCAATGCAAATATATCTTGGTATTCTCTACATAAATTTTCGAACTGCTGTTTAGCGTAATTTGGGATGGTATTAAGATTTAATTTAGAAATTATTCGACTTGCTTTATTTGTTGTTAGCGAGTTTGTATTTGCTATCTTGAAATGTTCTAATGGCTGTGTTTCCACGTGGACTTGCAGTATTGTTGCTTTGTTTGTGGTATTTAGTATTTTTATTAATGGATTTTCTTGTGAAGTTATTGCTCCTGCGATGAATATGCCAGGTTGTATTTCTTTCCCTGTTATGACTATATCGTTGGTACTACAGCATGGTGATATGTTAATTCGTCTAATTACTTCACATCTAGGTGGAACTACGATAGAATTTCTAGATGGACAGCTTAATATGGGTATTTCTATTGGCTGGTTGAACTTGTTTATTGCCAAAGTCCAAGTGTCGTAGTCAATAATTGCTTTGAATTTGGTTAGGAAATCAAGTCCTAAAATCGCATCGGCCCCAATGGATAAATCGTTATTTACTATCTGGAATGAATGCTCGACCACATATTGGCTGTTGAAGCGAATCTTTGTATTCGTTGCCCCGATTGATTTTATTTTGGTAGTAGTTATACCCTGAATTTCGCAAGTATTTTTGGGGTAGTATGGTTGATCGTTTCTAATTTTTTCTCGTTTGAATATTGATATATCTGCCCCAGTGTCTACAATGAATGTGCATACTGCGCCGCACATGTCGACATACGCCTTCACAAAGTTTGCTAGAGAAAGATTAAATGTATACGTTCTTAATATATTTATGCCGCATCCCCCAACCGACTTGTGGTCGCCTCCGGTTGGGGGTCGTGGTATTCCCCCGATTCGTAGTGGTTTACTCTGTGGATTCTGTTATTATTTGGTCTTCTATAATAATTGTTATTATTATTTGTTTTGTTTCTTAGCTGCCTTGTCCAATTGTTTCTATTTCTGATATAATTGGTGTTGCCATTATATCTTTGACCGTAAGTCTGATTAAAGTTTATTTTGGATCGCCTTGCTGGTTTACTGTTGAATTGTAGAATGTTGCTGGGTTGTGGCTTGTCCACTGCTATCGCCTTTGCCGCTATTTCTGGGAGCGTAGTTAGATTACTAGCCTTTAATATAAGCGATGTTTCAGAGTTTGCTAGATTGTCTGCGAAATATTGTATTGAAAATTTTTCAGCCAATTTTTCTGCTGTTTCGCCCGTAGCAACTTTTTCTGCTATGAAAGCTCTTGTTAATTGTCCTGAGAGGTTTTCCATTTGTGCTGTGAAGTCGGTTAATTTTTTACTACCTTGTTTACACGATCTTAGTTGTGCTAGCAGTGCATCTGATGATAGTTTTGCTGAAAATTTTACTCTAAGTTTCGTTACTATTTGATTTATTGTGTTCATCTCAGCCGTTATGGTGTATTTGGCTTTGCCGGTAATGCGGGTTTTGATAAATTTTATCATAATATAAATAAATAAAATATTATGATAAAATTTATCAAAACCCGCATTACCGGCAAAGCCAAATACACCATAACGGCTGAGATGAACACAATAAATCAAATAGTAACGAAACTTAGAGTAAAATTTTCAGCAAAACTATCATCAGATGCACTGCTAGCACAACTAAGATCGTGTAAACAAGGTAGTAAAAAATTAACCGACTTCACAGCACAAATGGAAAACCTCTCAGGACAATTAACAAGAGCTTTCATAGCAGAAAAAGTTGCTACGGGCGAAACAGCAGAAAAATTGGCTGAAAAATTTTCAATACAATATTTCGCAGACAATCTAGCAAACTCTGAAACATCGCTTATATTAAAGGCTAGTAATCTAACTACGCTCCCAGAAATAGCGGCAAAGGCGATAGCAGTGGACAAGCCACAACCCAGCAACATTCTACAATTCAACAGTAAACCAGCAAGGCGATCCAAAATAAACTTTAATCAGACTTACGGTCAAAGATATAATGGCAACACCAATTATATCAGAAATAGAAACAATTGGACAAGGCAGCTAAGAAACAAAACAAATAATAATAACAATTATTATAGAAGACCAAATAATAACAGAATCCACAGAGTAAACCACTACGAATCGGGGGAATACCACGACCCCCAACCGGAGGCGACCACAAGTCGGTTGGGGGATGCGGCATAAATATATTAAGAACGTATACATTTAATCTTTCTCTAGCAAACTTTGTGAAGGCGTATGTCGACATGTGCGGCGCAGTATGCACATTCATTGTAGACACTGGGGCAGATATATCAATATTCAAACGAGAAAAAATTAGAAACGATCAACCATACTACCCCAAAAATACTTGCGAAATTCAGGGTATAACTACTACCAAAATAAAATCAATCGGGGCAACGAATACAAAGATTCGCTTCAACAGCCAATATGTGGTCGAGCATTCATTCCAGATAGTAAATAACGATTTCTCCATTGGGGCCGATGCGATTTTAGGACTTGATTTCCTAACCAAATTCAAAGCAATTATTGACTACGACACTTGGACTTTGGCAATAAACAAGTTCAACCAGCCAATAGAAATACCCATATTAAGCTGTCCATCTAGAAATTCTATCGTAGTTCCACCTAGATGTGAAGTAATTAGACGAATTAACATATCACCATGCTGTAGTACCAACGATATAGTCATAACAGGGAAAGAAATACAACCTGGCATATTCATCGCAGGAGCAATAACTTCACAAGAAAATCCATTAATAAAAATACTAAATACCACAAACAAAGCAACAATACTGCAAGTCCACGTGGAAACACAGCCATTAGAACATTTCAAGATAGCAAATACAAACTCGCTAACAACAAATAAAGCAAGTCGAATAATTTCTAAATTAAATCTTAATACCATCCCAAATTACGCTAAACAGCAGTTCGAAAATTTATGTAGAGAATACCAAGATATATTTGCATTGGAAGATGAACCCTTAACAACCAACAATTTTTATGAACAGCATATAGAACTTGCGGGCAACATACCGGTATACACAAAAAACTATAGGATTCCAGAAATACAAAAATCAGAAATTAACAATCAAGTAAACAGGATGTTAAAAGACGGAATAATAGAAAATTCCATATCTCAATTTAATTCCCCAATACTATTAGTTCCAAAAAAATCAAATAACAACGACAAGAAATGGCGATTAGTAGTTGATTTCCGAAACTTAAACAAAAAGGTTCTCACAGACAAATTCCCGCTTCCACGTATAGAAGATATATTAGACCAAATGGGAAGGGCCAAATATTTCTCTACATTAGACTTAACGTCAGGATTCCATCAAATACCATTGGACCAATCTTCAAAAAAATACACAGCATTTTCAACTAACCAAGGCCATTATCAATACACCAGGCTTCCTTTTGGACTCAACATAAGCCCAAACAGCTTCCAGCGAATGATGACTATTGCAATGGCAGGCCTTACCCCGGAAATAGCATTTCTTTATATTGATGATATAATAGTAATAGGATGTTCACCATCTCATAACTTAAAAAACCTGTCAGTAGTATTTAACAGGCTGCGAGAAAGGAATCTTAAACTAAACCCCGAAAAATGTAAATTTTTTCAAACGGAGGTTACTTATTTAGGACATCAAATCTCAGAACAAGGCATTAAACCTGACGCATCAAAATATGAGGTTATAAAAAATTACCCAGCACCCAAAAACGCCAAAGACGTCAGGCGATTTGTGGCCTTTTGTAATTATTACCGAAGATTTGTACCCAACTTCGCTGAATTAGCATTACCCTTAAATAAACTGCTTCGCAAAAATGTAAAATTTGAATGGACAGAGACACAACAAAAATCATTCGAAGTTTTAAAAACAATTTTAATGTCCCCCATAATACTACAACACCCAAACTTCAATAAACAATTCATCATCGCTACAGATGCATCAAACTCAGCATGTGGAGCAATATTATCGCAAAATATAAATGGAGAAGAACTCCCAGTCGCATACGCCAGTAAAACATTCACTCCAGGAGAAAAGAATAAATCAACAATAGAGAAAGAATTAGCAGCCATACATTGGGCTATAACGTACTTTAAGCCATACGTATATGGTCGAAAATTTCTAGTACGAACAGACCATAGACCACTAGCATATTTATTTGGTATGAAAAACCCATCATCTAAATTAACCAGGATGAGATTCGACTTGGAAGAATTCGATTTTGAGGTCCACTACGTGAAAGGTAAAGAAAACGCCGGACCAGACGCTCTATCAAGGATAGATATCGAAGACCTAAAGATGATAAATATTCTAAAAGTGCAAACCCGCGCGATGTCAAGACGCACGAGGCCAGCACCAACAGAAGATAACTTGGATAATACATACGCAACCACGCAGCCTGATCAACTGCGCATATTGGAAGTATTATCTCCCTCAGAAGTAGCTCAAGTACCTGAACTACTATTTAAAACTATTACCAAAAATAAAAGGCAATCAAGAATAGAAATAAATATAGTGCACAAATATGAAATATTATATAAGCGGTATATAAATATAAACTATAACCAATCAGTAGAACCAGCACAAGAGCAGGAATTCGAAATATTGGAAAGTTATAAAAATAAGCAATTTCAGAATAAGATTCTGAAACTTTCTGCAGAAAGTGAAAGATTTACAATGATTAATATAACCGCATTTAAAAGCCTTGGTAATAGAGTACTAAAAACTATAAATATAAAGATATACAAACCACAAAAATATATTGAAGACAAAACAAAAATTGACGAAATACTACATAATTTTCACTCTGCGCCTACTGGAGGACACCTGGGACAATCAAGAATGTATAAAAAACTAAAAGAAATATATAGTTGGAAAAGAATGAAAAAATCAATAGCTAACTATATTAATAATGTGCGAAAAACAAACATCAAAAATATAACAAAGAGCCATTCGAAATTACAACAACACCCATTAAAGTTTTCGACATAGTTTCCATAGACACAGTGGGCCCATTTACAAAAACAGCAAATGAAAATAGATATGCAGTAACTATGCAATGCGATCTGAGTAAATATATTGTAATAATACCCACAAGAGACAAAGAAGCAAATACCATCGCAAAAGCAATAGTCGAAGGATTTATACTCACATACGGACCCATGTGCAAAATTAAATCAGATCTCGGAACAGAGTACAAGAACCAGATTCTTACAGAAATATGTAATATTTTAAAAATAAAACAACTCTTTGCAACAGCGGCCCATCCAGAAACCATTGGAGCACTTGAAAGAAACCACAAATGCTTGAATGAATACCTTAGATGTTTCATTAATGACAATAGAGATGACTGGGATACCTGGATACCATATTATACATTCTGCTATAATACCACCCCAAGCACGACCCATGGCTATACGCCGTTTGAACTAGTATTCGCTAAAAAGGTGACATTACCTTCAGAACTCATCATTACGCATCCAGATCCACTGTACAACTATGATTTATATAGTAAAGAAATTAAATTCAGACTGCAGCAAGCAATAATTAAAGCAAAACAGCACCTGGAATCGTCTAAAGGACATAGAAAACAAGCCAGTGATCTGGATTGCAGGCCGATATTGCTAAAAGTAGGTGACAAGGTCCTATTATCAGTACAAAATAGAAGAAAGCGGAGCAAACAGGACCCGTACCCGTGTACCCGTGCACCTGCTGAGCAATCAAAATCCGTGCTCCTGCGGAGCAAACAGGACCCGTACCCGTGTACCCGTGCACCTGCTGAGCAATCAAAATCCGTGCTCCTGCGGAGCAAACAGGACCCATACCCGTGTACCCGTGCACCTGCTGAGCAATCAAAATCCGTGCTCAAGCGGAGCAAACAGGACCCATACCCGTGTACCCGTGCACCTGCGGAGCAATCAAAATCCGTGCTCCTGCGGAGCAAACAGGACCCGTACCCGTGTACCCGTGCCCGTGTACCCGTGCCCGTGGACCCGTGCCCGTGGACCCGTGCCCGTGCACCCGTGCCCGTGGACCCGTGCCCGTGGACCCGTGCCCGTGCACCCGTGCCCGTGTACCCGTGCCCGTGTACCCGTGCCCGTGGACCCGTGCCCGTGCACCCGTGCCCGTGTACCCGTGCCCGTGGACCCGTTCCCGTGGACCCGTGCCCGTGGACCCGTGCCCGTGGACCCGTGCCCGTGGACCCGTGCCCGTGCACCCGTACGGGTGCGAAAAAAGCCTGCCAAACTTTTTTTATCATTCCATTTGAAGTCCTCAAAGAGCTCTATTTAAATCCCTAATATTGGTCGCACTACAGGTAACTCCTATCCCCGAAAATCTGACCAAAAAGAAAACAGTTGCCTACGATCACGATTCACTTAGACGAACTTAAATATTTAGATCGAGCTCTTTGACAATAAGAATAATAAAAAAATATGAGTGTGCGTAGGACCACACGTTGGAAGTGAAAACTTCTATGGCCGGCTAGTCTATATTTCCAAATCAATCTTAATATTACAGTAGGATAAGGATCAAGAAATTTTGTTTATGAATATTCCATTTAAGTTTATTTTATTGTTAATGTTCCAATAAAATTAGAAGAACAACAAAGTAATAGATAATTCACAAAAAACAATACACAATATCTACATAATATATAATTCATAATGCCTAATACATAGTACATAATGCATAGTACATAGTGCATAGTGCGTAGTACATAATAAATAGTACATAGTACAAAATACATAGTGCATAGTACACAGTACATAGTGCATAATACATAGCACATAGTACACAGTGAATAGCACATAGTAATAGTACATAATACATAGTCCATATGTAGTACATAGTACATAGTGCCTAGTACATAGTATATAGCACATAATACACAGTACATAGTGCATAGTATTTAGTACATAATACATAGTGCATAATACATAGTACATAGTACATAATACATAATTCATAATACATAATACACAGTACATAATACATAGTAAATAGTGGATACTACATAGTACATAGTGCATACATTGTAAATAGTACGTAGTAAATAGTACATAGTATATAATACATAATGCATTGTACATAGTACATAGAACATAGTACATAGGACATAGTACATAAGTACATAGTACATAGTACATAGTACATATCTAGTACATAGTACACAGTACATAGTACATAGTACATAGTACATAGTACATAGTACATACTACATAATACATAGTATATAGTACATAGTAAATAAGCATAATATACAGTACATAGTGCATAGTAAATAGTACATAGTATATAATACATAATGCATTGTACATAGTACATATAACATAGTACATAGTACATAGTACATAATACATAGTATATAGTACATAGTAAATAAGCATAATATACAGTATGTAGTGCATAGTAAATATTACATAGTATATAATACATAATGCATTGTACATAGTACATAGAACATAGTACATAGTACATAGAACATAATACATAGTATATAGTACATAGTAAATAGTGCATAATATACAGTACATAGTGCATAGTAAATAGCACATAGTATATAATACAGAACGCATTGTACATAGTACATAGAACATAGTACATAGGACATAGTACATAGTACATAGTACATAGTACATAGTACATAGTACATAGTACATAGTACATAGTACATAGTACATAGTACATAGTACATAGTACATAGTACATAGTACATAGTACATAGTACATAGTACATAGTACATAGTACATAGTACATAGTACATAGTACATAGTACATAGTACATAGTACATAGTACATAGTACATAGTACATAGTACATAGTACATAGTACATAGTACATAGTACATAGTACATAGTACATAGTACATAGTACATAGTACATAGTACATAGTACATAGTACATAGTACATAATACATAGTATATAGTACATAGTAAGTAAGCATAATATACAGTACGTAGTGCATAGTAAATAGTACATAGTATATAATACATAATGCATTGTACATAGTACATATAACATAGTACATAGTACATAGTACATAATACATAGTATATAGTACATAGTAAACAAGCATAATATACAGTACATAGTGCATAGTAAATATTACATAGTATATAATACATAATGCATTGTACATAGTACATAGAACATAGTACATAGTACATAGAATATAATACATAGTATATAGTACATAGTAAATAGTGCATAATATACAGTACATAGTGCATAGTATTTAATACATAATGCATTGTACATGTATTTAATACATATTGCATTGTACATAGTACATAGAACATAATACATAGTTCATAGTATATAGTATATAGTACATAGTAAATAGTGCATAATGTACAGTACATAGTAAATATAGTGTGTAGTACATAGTACATAATACATAGTGCATAGTACATAGTGCATAGTACATAGTGCATAGTACATAGTACATACTACATAATCCATAATACATAGCACATAGAACATAATAATTAATACATAATAATTAGTACATAGCTCATAGTACGTAGTACACTACATAGTCCATAATACACAATATATATAATATTAAATATATAATATTCAATATATAATATTTAATATATAATATTTAATATATAATATTTAATATATAATATTTAATATATAATATTTAATATATAATATATAATTCATACTACATAATTAAAACTAAAACCCCCAAAGGAAACATTTTTCTCACGTGATGGTACGTGCGCGTGATGGCACACAAAAAGTGCGCGTGGCGCGAGTTTTTAGTTTTTTCCCCAGGCCAAAAAGTGCCCAACGTGCCTATAGAAGTTTTCACTTCAAAAAGCTTTCACTCTACCAGGCTCTCCTTCGATTCGGCTCAAGTTTTCGGTCTGACCCACTAGTCCGATCAGAGTGAAAAGTACCCTAAGTAATCGAATTAGCGGCCTTAAAATCCGATTAGCGACTCCCGAGTTTTGAGGCCCACAATTGGAATGATAAAAAAAGTTTCCACTAGCTTTCCTACAATGATCGGGTCAAGTTTTCGGTCTGAGCCGATAATCGAATACGATAGCCGGATCCTATAGTCTGATCGGAGCGAATAAATAGCCTAAAGCGGCTCTCACACTAAGTCAACAAGCAATAAGCAACTAGCAACTGGTGATAAGCAATACGCAACATTATTTTCACCTTATATCACATTGAAGCAACAGTATTGCTAGAAATCTTTAGGTATCATGTCATCCGACGACTCCGATAATACGATTGGCATTTAAGAAAAAAAAGACGTAAAAAAGAAAATATTGGGTGCACCCTGCGTTTACTAAATTAATAAATCATGGTGCAAATATTTGCGCTATGGAACTCAGAGCCCATCCTACCCAATTTCAAAACTGCTATCTAGTGAGCCCTAAAGCTTTTGAAACTCTTTTAAATCTAGTTGAACAATTGATTATTAAACAAGACACTAATTACAGAAAGATTATTGATAACACTAAGGTAAGTAATTCACTGTGATTAGGAAATGTTGATACTACGGTGCAATACCTGTCGCTTTTCAACATGCACTGAGTATCGCCAGAAATAATATTGCCGCAACCAGCAACATTTTTCGTTCAATCTCGCTCTACCCTGATTATGGGCTAGGGCCGGCGCTGGTTGAGATGTACAACATTTACCAACTTCATTTGTAACAGACACCACAATATAATTTGCAATTATTATGAAAAATAAATTTTATGATTTTCAGGAAAATATTAAATTCTTAGAATGTATTTCTCATTTATATGTTTTTATTGAATTGATAAAATAAAATTAATTGACTTAGGTGAAATTTCGGAATCGAGAAAAAATGTAACCCCCAACCCTAAAGCCTACACGAAAGACCAATCGCACACTTGAAAAAGTTTTGTGTTTACCTCTGGCACACAGGCATTGGGCCTATTCACACCATGCCATAAGTGTGGTGAGCAAAACCGGTTTTATTCAACTCCTAGCAACTCCCACGGGGGGCGCAAATTATAGTCGGAGAGCCGGCAGTATAAAAATGAAGGTATAAAATATCCTAACAATTTTTTGTGAAGGAGTAGTACTGCCACAGACCTAAAGGGAGCCACCTTTTATATAACCTAATTTCGCTCGCGTCATGGAATTTTGACGTCACTTCCGGTTACGATTTTTGGTGTTGGTGACGTCATAAAATATCCTAATATAATTTACATCAAATGAAGGTTGGAATGTGTACTTTAAGATTACACTAGGGTGCCAGGCTTAAACCACCCGCAACCCTGTGGCACCCTCGATTAAAGTTTTTTTACAAGCTTTTTTCTTTGTTTGGGACAAATCTTACGATCCGTTTTTCAAGTACTTCCCGATGTCCAGTGATGCTCAAATTTGGCACACAATTTTGGTTTTGGAGGCAATACAATATAGTATATTCAATTTTATGGTACATCCAATATGGCGTCCACCATTAAAAGGCGGATATTTCTGGGGCTGGAATCTTGCGATTGATTTTTCGGCCACTTCCCGTAATCCAGTGATGCTCAAATTTGGCACAAACCTGTAGTTCTGAAGACAATGTAATATATTATATTCAATTACATGGTACATCCAATATGGCCGCCACAAATGGCGGATTACCATTTTCTCCCCAACATGGGTATCAAATGAAAGAGTATAACGAGTAGAGCACAGCAAGCTATGTGACGTCATTTTAAATCGAATATGGCGGCTAAGATAAACTGGCGGATTACCTTTTTCTTTACAAACACCCGCCATGGGCATCAAATGAAAGAGTCTGACGAGGATAATACAGTAAGCTATATGACGTCATTTTAAATCCAATATGGCGGCCACCACGAACAACCCCTCGATATTGGTATCAAATGAAGGGTTATGATAAGTTGAATACAATTAGCTGTGTTAGTCAGATATGTGACGGCATTTTTAATATAAGAGTTTTGTTATTACATTATAATAAAATCATATTTTTGTAACACTTTGTGTATTCCAAAATATTTTCTTACCTTTTGTTGTTTATGATGTAAACTTAATAAGGCAAACATGAAAAAAATCTGTAGTTAATAAATTATGTTATAATCTGATTAAAATCTTGGAGCATAACAAATTTTTGAGCCATGAGTAATAATGGATAATGGTTTATTGATAAAGAGATGATAAATTACGTAGATATAGAAAAAAACATTTATAAATAAATTATCTAATTCATAGATTTAGCCCTATGGTCGTAGGCTTTATAGTTATTAAAACCGAAGCAGCCACGAGGATGCGGCAACTAACAAGAGGCACCCTATTTTTTTTAGTAACTATAAGGCTTATACGTTAATTTAAAAAAAAGTCACTGATGTATTCGATGAGTTAAGAAAATCAAAAAAAACAATAAAACATTTTTTTTAAAAAGCAAAGCTTTTATTAAATAAACTAAAGAATATTAAATAATAAAAAAAAGTTTTTAAACATGCGTTAAAAAGATGAACTAAGAAGTATCAAATAATTGGGCGCGTTTTATCAAATTGTATCCTAATTAATTTTCTTATTTAATAGTTAAATCATAATATTTTTTGCATTTTTGTTATAATATGTGAAACATTTGTTAACTGATCGTCCCAAGCTTTTACTTGTAGTTACATGCAGGTGGATTAAAAAAATTATTGTATTTTATACTTTTTAGCTCATCTTATTAACACATATTTAAAATATTTTTATTATTTAATATTTTTTAGTTTATCTAATAAAAGCTTGTTTTTAAAATTTTTTTTATTGGTTTTTATTTTAATTTTTAGTCTCATGTACCATTTTATAGTCACATATCTGACTAACACAGCTAATTATATTCAACTTATCATAACCCTTCATTTGATACCAATATCGAGGGGTTGTTCGTGGTGGCCGCCATATTGGATTTAAAATGACGTCACATAGCTTACTGTATTTTCCTCGTCAGACTCTTTCATTTGATGCCCATGGCAGGTGTTTGTAAAGAAACAGGTAATCCGCCAGGTTATCTTAGCCGTCATATTCGATTTAAGATGACGTCACATACCTTGCTGTGTTCTACTCGTAGTACTCTTTCATTTGATACCCATTTTGGGGGGGGGGGTTGTAAAGAAAAAGGTAATCCGCCATTTGTGGCGGCCATATTGGATGTACCATATAATTGAATATACTATATTGCATTGTCTTCAGAACCAAAGGTTTGTGCCAAATTTGAGCATCACTGGATTACGGGAAATCGCCGAAAAATCAATCGCAAGATTCCACCCCAGAAATATCCGCCTTTTAATGGTGGACGCCATATTTGATGTACCATAAAATTGAATATACTATATTATATTGCCTCCAAAACCAAAATTGTGTGCCAAATTTGAGCATCACTGGACATCGGGAAGTACTTGAAAAACGAATCGTAAGATTTGTCCCAAACAAAGAAAAAAGCTTGTAAAAAAACTTTAAACGAGGGTGCCACAGGGTTGCGGGTGGTTTAAGCCTGGCACCCTAGTGTAATCTTAAAGTACACATTCCAACCTTCATTTGATGTAAATTATATTAGGATATTTTATGACGTCACCAACACCAAAAATCATAACCGGAAGTGACGTCAAAATTCCATGACGCGAGCGAAATTAGGTTATATAAAAGGTGGCTCCCTTTAGGTCTGTGGCAGTACTACTCCCTCACAAAAAATTGTTAGGATATTTTATACCTTCATTTTTATACTGCCGGCTCTTGGACTATTATGGATAATAAATTTGAGTGCTATACAGGAACATTTAAATGTATTGCAGATGAAATTTACTTGTGAGAGAGAAAAACAGAGCTAAAGAAAGCAAGAGATAGAAGAAACTTTTTATATGTGTGTTAATTTTCACGCGTTTGCTTTTGCGTGAAAAATGTTTCTTAAGTTCTTCCGCTCCCTTCTCCCTCTCATCTATAAAACCGATTTTACTTGCCATGAATAATGCACTGTGTAAATAGGCTCATTCATGAGCGATGATTCTACGCTTTGTTACGCACACAACAGCAAGAAGCACTGCTACCCAGTGGGAAATCTGGCAATCGCTTCTTTGGTAATCGAAGAATTCTTTAAGGAATAAAGCAATTGTTTACATGGTAATCGAAGAATTCTACAGTGAATTTAAGAAAATGTGAATCATTACATTCGTAATGTCTAGTAAGCGAGTAAGTAATGACTTATGAAATACTTCTCATTGGAAATGCCCTTGCTTTACTTTTTAAGCCTGTTTAGTTTCTCTTTATTGTTGTTTCCAGAATAAAGCGATAGAGTTTCACAACAGATTGTCATTTCTTCATCAGTTTATTCCAGATTGCGAGGAAGATGCTATCATTTAGCTTTTGCGTTTTGTATGCTTAATTATTAAGGGCCGATTCACAATGAACGCTTCAAGCCTTCACGAGGCTTGAAGCGTTCATTGTGAATCGGCCCTAAAAATTCCGTTTCACTTCAGCTCAGAAATATACATAAACCCTAATTCTTTTATGTATTTTTCACTCAAGGAGAAAATCTTTACTAGTAAAATGAAGTCTTAAGTAAAGTGAAGTCTGATCTAATTAATATCGCCACTAACTGCTTTCTTCGAAGATTACTCTTCATTACTACAGTAAGCCCTTATATGTAATGTCACCAGTAACTGCTTTCTTCGAAGATTATTCTTCATGGCATACGTAAGACCTTATATGTACTGCATGTCAGCACTTGCCATCGTAGGACATCCCTATGTTAAATTCATCAGTTCTGTAATGGAGATCGTAATGGCATCCACTTCCTAAGAAGCCCTTACTTCTCTAATTCCGTATACATTACAGGTTCTACTGGGGAGCAATCAGCTCGCTGCTATGCTCCACTCTATCATCTACGCTGCGCACTGCACTCACCCTAAGGCGGTCTAGCAATCCTCATTGTATACCACCGGTTCTTCTATCTAGAGCGCTGACGAGGATGTCGTTTATTAGCCTTCCATCCGCGCTCTTTACGGCATGCTTTTTAGTAGAGTGCTTTCCCGAGAGCTGTTTAGTGATTTGGTACAGCACTTTACTGTTGCCTGTGTTTTCCGCGTTTTCCGCTTTTTCTGCGAACTCATTTCTGCCGTGCAAAGGGCAAAATACCTATCTGCAAAAAGCTCGTTTTGATAAAAACGCGATCAAAGTTTTTAAAGTACATGAAACCGAAGCAAATAAAGTAACTGTGTTTTTGCGTGTGACTTCTCTTTTTACAGATAATCACTATTTGTTTTTATAGGGTAGAATTGGTATGAATATTAATGATATTTCAGTTGCTGAATTGTAAAGAAATGAGACAATATAATGAACAGAAAATATTATAATTTATTAATATGAACAAAACAAGTAATATCCTTTGATACTTTTTACAGTCTTGTAATAACCTGTTGGTTATCTTGAATATTTGTATTTAAAAAATATCTGACTAATCCTGTGATATAGTGTGGTAGATCCCAAACTATGTCTTAACCCTATTTTGTTGGATTCCTTACTTTCAGTGGGGAGTCCCACGTCTGGATAAAGAATGATTTTTCTGTGCCGAAATTCGCCTTTTATTCTGTTTACTTTGCTCAAGCTCGCTCTAATGTTCTAGTAGGCGAGCTTTTGATAAACTTTCATTATAATTTTTATAGTACTGGAACTGCCATATGTAGGTTGCTTTGTCTTCCTATCAATTCAAATTTAATTAATTCATCAGTCAAATATTCTTTGGACTTGTCACGTCAACAACTGTTCAAAGTGATAACTTTTAATTAAAAAGTACAATCAGTCTGAAATTTTTTTTATGGATAAATATGAATATTTTACATCAAAAAATGCATACAAAGCCATTTTGACCTATAATGCATATAGGTCATTTGTCCTTTGCACTTTATCTTTTATCACGCCGGGCACTTCTCTTTACCTCACGGTGTAATTTGGAGTATTCCCGTTCAAGTTGGTGACGTTTTTCCGGGCCCTCCTGTGTTCTCTTTTTTGTCAGGTTGTGTCGAGTGTTGCTGGATTCTTTGGACATAACCGATGCTTGTTTCCGCTGCTGTTATTATAGCACCTTTGTTGTGCTCCACAGCTCTTCAATATTTGTGTCGTCAGAAATGGTATTGCTGGTTTAAGATTTGTTGCAGATTCCCAGCAAATTCTCGCCTTTTAGAGCCGTATTTCACCGGGACACCATGGCGGCGCAACCAGTCGCCGCCACCAACAAAATGTATACAGCTTTCGCAACCAATTTGGTGGCGCGACCAGCAAAGATGTGTGCACAGAAACTTACTACTACCAAAAGGTGGTCACTTCCAGTGTCTGCTCCCCTACCTAATAGCTGGAACACAATGCTCGCCAAAGACCGCGGGCTATGAAAGCTTTATCGCTCTCAAATTATGCCACCGCTGTCAATCGTAAAACTAAAATCATAATAGAGCAAAGGGATATCGTAGGCGTTGAAAAACAATTTTTTCCTGTCAAATGATTTTCAAATTTTAATTGAAGCTAATTTTAATTAATATGAGAAAAAGGAGTTCCGACTGTGCATTCAAAGTGTGAAGACGTGCCTCCGTACGTGCTCAGCTCCTGCAAAGTGCGGCGTTCACCGCCATTTTGATTTTAGCCACTTTTAATTTGCAACCGTGGTTTTTATAGTTAATCCCAGTTATTAATGCATAAATATTAACTTTTAGATATATTTGAACATCTAAGCGAATTTAAAATAGCATCGCGTTAAAATAAAGTGTTAATTTTAATAATTCTGGGATAGCGTGACCTGTAATTGCGGCGTCATTGCTTCCCCGACAACTTGAAACCCTGTGAATCTACTTAGTGCTTCCTCTTTTCATTTATATTACAAGTGAGTAGAGAACTATAATATTATTTGATGCGCCCTACTTTTGTCGGAACGCGTGGCGTCATTATCTCTTAATATCGCTAAAAGGGCCGCCCCGCCGATGTCAGCCTTTGGGGACCCCTTGGGGCCACCACAAATAACCAAGGGTGCCCGTAAAACTTATCAGGGTGATTTGCCCATTAGCAAACCTAGAAGCAAAAATACTATTGATGAATTAAACATTTCCTGTCACCGCATAAACCGCGACAAAATGGCCGCGGGCGCTAAATCATTGAATGGCGTCCCTGATGCTTCTTCAACTCCAACCTCAACTTTACTTATAACACCACCATCATATAATTTACCTCCAGCTCCTGCGCATGTGCAGAGCCCATCACCAGACATAGATGCCAGTGCATCTGTACCTCTTAACACAATAAATTCTTCCACCACCACGGACATGGACGTTTCCGCGACACCTGATGTTAATAATCCTGGCAATGCAGCTATAGCCATAAAGGACTCCGAGGAGGGTTGGACCTATGTTAAAAATGGACATAGGCAACACCCCCCCCCCCCCCAGCCATCTTCTGTTAATGCAAATGCCTCTGTGGACGGCGTCAACAGATTTTCACCTTTACAATCTTCTCTCGATGATCAACCGCATGCCAATATTAATATTAGTAGTAGTAGCGCTTTTGACAAAAATAATAATGATAATAAAAGTCATTCCTTTTCTTTTGATAAAAATAAAAATAACACTAACAACAATTCCAACTTTCGCAGCAATTTCAATAAACAACCCCCCGCTAGTAAGGGTTATTGCCCTCCAATTGTCGTGCAGGACATTAGTGTCCGCTATTTATCGCAAATGATCCTGGCCATCTACCCAGGATGTGACTTTAAGCTCTCGAAAACCCGGGGGGAGCCTGCAAGGTGTTTTTCCTCCTGAGGGAGCACCAAGTAGGCTTTTTCCAGAAACTAAAAACTAACAATGTGTTTTCCCACACTTTTACCCACCCCTTAGATAGGTTCCAATGCCTGGTCCTTCGGGGGATCCATTCCGAATTCCTCCCTGAGGAGATTCTTCAAGACCTCTCAATCAAACACCCCTCTCTTAAGATAACGAGTATAAAGAAATACGATACTCCTTACTCGCGTAATAACAAAATCTCCTTAAATTTATTTCTTGTTCAATTCCCACCCGATACAGACATTACCAACGTTACACAGATCAATACAATTCTCCATCAGCGCGTTACGTGGGAGACAATCAACAAGTCTGGTCCTATCCAATGTAGGAACTGCCAACTTCACGGCCACGCTGCCTCTAATTGCAACCGTGAATACAGGTGTGTTAAATGCAACGGCTCACACCCCCCTAGTAAGTGCCCACGTACACTCGACAAAACAGGCGACCCTTATTGCGTCAACTGCCGAGACTTCGGTCACCCAGCCAGTTACGGTGGCTGTCCGGTGTTCCTTAGGCGCGAGGAGCTGCGCAAGAAGCTTAGGTCTAGGCAGAAAACCCATGATAACTATTCCTTTCAGAATAACCAGTTTCCCTCGGTTTCAAAGAATCGCTCTTCTCACGTTCCTCCTAATTACTCTGTCTCTTATGCTGACTGCCTCAAAGGTGGCGACTCCTCCAAGTACAATCCTAATCCTAACCCCAACTCTAACAAACACCATGCCTCGTCTGACGAGCTCCATGATTTCCTACACCCGGAATCCCTGTTTGGGCTTACTCTCTCACAACTCATTGGTAAAATCAGGAAATACTTACCTGAATATAGGAGGGCCAGGGACGAGACGGAAAAGAGGATGGCAGTGCTGGGTTTCTACCTCGAACTCGAATTCAATCGAGATCGCGATTAGAGCTTTGAAGTGCGCATCCCTTAACGTCGGTTCCCTGGTGTCTCAAAGTAGGCGTTGGTCCCTTCTTGACCTACTCCATAATAATAATCTCGATTTTCTGTTTCTACAAGAAACCCACCTTCACGAAAAAGCTAGAATGTCTTTCAATGGTTACAAAGTCTATAGGAACAACAGCTTCCAGGGCACTGCCCTTTTGTGTAGGAACTGTTATTCGTCTCGTCAGATTCACCCACCTTTTCCCTTTACTAGTGTCTCAGTGGAGTTTTTCCTTAACTCCCCAAATTCTCCTCCTCATAAGATTCTTCTAATCTCCACCTACTTCCCCTCGGATGTCAGCTCGTTAGATTTCAATAACTTCATGAATCAACTCTATTTACTTGAACCCGATTACGATGGTCTTCTCGTCGCTGGCGACCTTAATGCTAAGCACCCTGATTGGTCTAACTCCATAACCAACCGTAACGGTAAACTACTTAAAGACTGGAAGCATCAACAACCCGCTACTGGACTTTTTCTCCATTATCAACCCCGGCGGTCCTACATTCCCCAGGTCCTCTAGTTGTATTGATTTATTCTTGGCTTCTCACAAACTCTCTGGTAACCTAGACTTCCACCGTTGTTACACTTCCCCTTCCTTTTCTGATCACTATGTCATTGAGCTGGAATTTAGCTTCTCAAACCACCAACCTTCATTTGTCGCAACCCCCAAATTTCGGGACTTTGAAAATGTGGACTGGGAGCAGCTGGGCAGAAGTATTAACGACTCCTTCCTAGCCTCTCAGCCTCCGTCTACTTGTAATTGGTCTAACGAAGACATTGACGCCTCTATCCTCTTCTTAAATCAGAACTTCAACTCCAACCTTGATAGGGTGGCTCCGTTAAAGCATCCTGGGTTTCGTGATCGTCTCCCCCCTGATATTCAGTCTCTGTTCTTAACCCGTAGGAACTGGCGCCGCAATCTGAAGCGCCAACTTGAATCTAACCTGTTCCGGCATAATAACCTGACAATAGCCCTCGCTAATAAGATCCTACTTCTGAACCGTATTGTGGAGGCTCGTGTCTCCACCTTCTTAAACACCTCCTTTCAAAATAAGCTCCGCGCCATGAAGCCTGGTCCCTCACTCTTCAGGGAACTTAACAGGATTATCGGTCGAAAATGCCCTCACCCCTTTGACAATTTTAATTCCGGTAATTCCGCTCTTTCTGAAATTCCGGAACTGTTTGCTGACTACTACCGCGACCTTTACCAATCCAGGCCGCCGGTCTACAATCTTGCAAATCGCGAGCGGGTCACCAGCACTGTCGATGCCCTTCAACTTCACCTTTCCGTCCCCCTTACTAACTTCGCTGACCTGTCCTCCTGCAGTGACAACCTGTCTTATCCCTTTGTTAAGCCCGACGCCTTAGACTCACTAGTACACGTTTTAAACGGCAAGCGTTCCGCCGGTTGTGATAACTTCTCAAATTACATCATTAAAAGAATTTTCACTTTCATTTCCCGTCCTCTCACTACCATCTTCAATAACTGTATCAACAACTGCTACTTCCCTAAAGCATGGAAAGTCTCCAAACTTATCCCCATCCCCAAAGGCGGCCAGCACACATCTCCGGCAGATTTCAGACCCATTTCGTCCCTCTCTAACCTTGGCAAACTCCTTGAACGCGTTATAGCTTCCGACTTCGATGATCATGTTTTGTTAAACAACCTTATCCCCCACGAGCAATTCGGATTTAAAACCTCTCACTCTACGGAGCACGCTCTCCTTGTTCTCCACAACGATATCACTCACGGTCTCAGGATTAAAAACCCCACCGTAATTTGTTCCCTTGACATTAGAGCCACGTTCGACTCCGTCTGGCACTCTGGACTCTTGTTTAAACTTTCCCAACTTAACTTTCCCCCCCACATCCTCAGGATCCTCTCCAGCTTCCTGGATGATTCAACTCTTTCTGTCTCTATTAATGAATTCCTCTCCAGACCGGTTGATGTGCTGTCCGGAGTGCCCCAGGGATCGATCCTCGGCCCTAAGCTGTTTAATATCTATCTTCACGATCTTCCCCATTCGATTCCCAACAACAAGTCCAAGGCTCTCCTCTATGCGGACGATACGCTGATCTACGCGTCGGAAGCCGACCTCATGAAAAGTATGGAATGGATGTGCAAACATATTAACGCTATTAAACGTTTCTTTAGCTCGTGGGGGCTCTCCCTCAATGAGAGCAAAACGCAATTCATAGCTATTCGTAATGCCTGGGGCAAAGGGCGAAGTGGTACTGCCAAAGCTTGTGGCACCCTTAAATTTCGATTAAATAACACTGAGATAAATGTCGGCAAAAGCCTTAGATATCTAGGAATTAACTTCAATCATTTATTGAAATTTAACCAACATGCTAAAATCGTCATCTCCAAGGTGAAAAGCGTCCTGGGCCGCCTATATCCAGTGTTTAAGTACACCAGTAAACTTGATCTAAACTCCAAACTTCTCCTCTATAAACAAGTCATTCGACCGATTATCAGTTACGGATTCCCCTGTTGGCACTCGATTTCCACCACCTGGGCCCGTAACCTCGAAAAGCTCGAGCGTAGGATTCTCAGGCAATGCCTCTCCCTCAGGTTCAAGACCCCAAACAGATTCTACTCTAATCATGAGCTCTATGATAGAGCCAATATCTCTCCCCTTCTTCTTTACTTACAGGATAAATGGAAAGCCAGAGCCGGTAAACTGGAACCTCACGAAAACCCTTTAATAAGGAAATGTTGGACCGATAATTCCCCCCGCAGCTCGCATTTTTACCTTAGTCCCCTTGACTTTGCTGGCGCCCCCCCTGGTTTCTACTTGGGCCGCGACTCTCTTCATAACAGAGGCTGACCCTCCTCCTGCACGACCATGGGTGGTGCATGTATTTTATTTTATTTTTTTTACTTTCATCTTACTTTACTCTATCTATTAACCCAGTATTATTATTTGTGAATTGAAATTGCTGTGATTCAATGTGCCTGGGCTGACCTATTTGTCAACCCTTTAAATAAATAAATAATTTTTTAGTCCGTAAGCTTGTTCTAAGTATTGAGTACCTGAAATCTCTCTTTTATTTAAGCTCTTGTGAGCCTCCCCTTATTCTTATTCTCATTTTGCTTATCACCTTTTATTTTGCTTCTGATACCTTAACGTTCAAACTGAATTACTGCAGCTAAAGACTGATTAAATTAATTTTCATTTTGTAATTGTCATTTTAATTTTTGTAGCCTAGCTTTTAAGTTAGATATTAAGCTCATGTAGAACTCGCTCTCTTTATCCTGCTGGTAAAAAAATCCCAGAGGGTTTACTTTACTTTTACTTTTACTTTAATTCCTTCCTTTTACTTTTACTTTTACTTACCTATTTGCAGTCTACTTAACTTAAGAACGAACCTGAATTAGAAATGTAAAGACTGTACTGACTTTCAATAGTAAATTATTTATATTTATAAGGAAAAGAAATGTAGATACAATACCAAAAATATAAGAAAAAAAAAATAAATAGGGATAGAAATATATAACAAATTTATTTTGCAGAACACGATTACTTAATAAGTGAAGTCCCGCACACTGTCATGTAAAGGAGCCTGCTCAGACGGTGCCCCTTCCCTGTCCCGCCACGCGCATCTTGCCGGGGCACGGAAGACTCACCGCCTGGCGCAGAATCTCCCTATAATCCTCACTGCTCCACTTCTGGACCGGGTCGATGCGCGGCCCTGTCCTCCTTACAAAAAAAAAAAACAAAAAAAAAATATATAAAAAAAATATTACAAAAAAATTATAAATTAGAAAAAAATAAAAAAAAAATACCCCCCTGCGATAACTATCTCTAAGGCGGCGTTCATACTGAGGCGATATACGATAAGCGACATATCGCTCGAGACATGTCGCGGCGATATATTGCTAGGGGGGTTCATACCAGCAGGCGATATATCGGCGCGAGCTGGGCGATAAAAATGTGATGGGAGCACAATTCTCATTACTTCAGTTACAAATATGAGTTCAAGTGAGAAAGACGTTAGAGTGGCTTATTGGTTCTGGCGTAGAATGAGAAGAAAAAGAAAATACTGGGTCCATCCCTACAATATTACCAACGTGCACCATAGCTCGGCTGTTGTTTCTCGAGAGCTGTCTCAACATGAATCAAAATTCAGGGAGTTTTATCGAATGAATCCTGAAAACTCATTTTCTGAAAAGCCTGGTGTCACGAACCCTTGAAAAAAAAATACACAATTCCGACACGCGACGGCCAATCCCCAATACTCACGCCAACCGCAAATTTCTCGATCCACACGTTGAACGAGAAGCATTGGGGACAACCTTGGTGCTAACGTGTGGAGCCGGCCTAGGGAGAAAAGGAACATTGCCTTACCTTACCTCTGCACTACTAGTAAGGCTGAGGTAGCCGTAAGTTTCAAATTATTTATTTACTTTGGAATTACTTACTACACAGTAGAATAGAAGCATTGTAGTAACTATTTTGATATTTTAAGAGCAAGATGAATGAGGTAGTTTATTTTCAGACCTTCTTTACTTTTGCCTTTTTTCAGTTTAGTGATATAGACATCCACGTCCAGTTTGAACAGTTGATCAATTTTGTTTACATATCTACATCATTTCATCATAAGTGAATTCATCAAACAAACCTCGTTAAAATACGCGTATATATAATGTGTAAACTTAGGTACACGTATTCATGAATACCCTTAATACAAAGTATATTAATAAATTTCTATACTTAGATATATTAATATTTGAATTGTATTTTTTTTAAATAAACTTGTAATAATACAAAATACTGCGCCAGCAACGAATCGCTGAAGCGACCGGCAAAGAATTCTGTTCCCACCACATTTTTATCGCGCCGATATATCGCCGAGGCGACCAGCAAGTCGCACTTCAAGCGATATGTCGCTTACGATATGTTGCTCTATCGCGCCACTGTGAACCTTTTTTATCGCCTCCCTTTAGATTTCAAGTATTTTTTTGTGCGTGTCACGTATGGTATATCGCTCGCGACATATCGCTTATCGCACATCGCTCCAGTATGAACGGGGCCTAAGACTTTTGCAGCCAGCCTATTCACCTGGCTCCGTTATAATTTCACATGTACAATGCCTTATGCACACAATATAACTTAGTACTTAAGTATACGCCTGTCATGTTTTTTACAGTTGCCTCTAGGCGAGTAATGTAATTATCAATATAATAACTCTGTATTCTTATATGCTTTAATTTGAATAAAACTGTTTGAGTTTGAGAGTATGAGAAAAAAGAGAGTGCAAAACATGCCTTTTTTAATTTTAAAATATACCACCCTCAGACACAACAGAATTTGTCCAAAAATCACTTTTTTGCCATAATAATAAGGTTTTTTTGTTGACAGCGGTGTTTTTTTTGTATGGGGAAATTGGTAGAACTGTAAGCGTCAACCAGAAAATAGAAATAGGTTCTAATTATTTTGGTCGTGGTTATGGTCGCTTCGCCGGTAGTTTCATTTTGTTCGTTCCTATGTAGATACATGGTATCTATTATTTGACAACGAAAAGCTTTCATATCCCGCGGCTTATGGCGAGCATTGTGTTCCTGCTATAAAGCTCCTGACATCTTCCATAATAGTTCTCCATCTGCGACTGACGGCCACGTGATCTATCTGATTTCCCGTACTACCATCGGGCGATACCCAGGTCTCCTTGTGTATCTTCTTGTGACAAAAGTAAGTTCCACCTACCATGAGTTGATGGGAACTACAGAAGTCAACGAAAAGCTCACCATTGTTATTGGTAACTTGGCTTAGGCCTTGATTTCCAATTGTGTGTTTAAGGCCGGTGTTGTTAGGGCCGATCTGTGCGTTTTAGTCACCCTTCAAAACAATGATGTCTCCCCTTGGAATAGAGCGAAAAACCTCATTCAGTCGCATATAGAACTCGTCTTTGATGTCTTCTACTGCGTCTTCAGTTGGATCGTAGCATTGGACCATCGTAGTACTTCTTAGTCTGATACGTAGGTGCACGGTAATAATCCTCTCAGAAACTGGTACCCAGCAGAGCCATGCTTCCTTGGTGAGTATTACGCCAACGCCATTCCTACGGGTCTCAGTTTCGTTTCCCACCCAAAAAAAATAAGAGTGACTCATCGTTTGGGCAGATATGCTCCCCGCATCGGGCCAGCTGGTCTCCTTGAGTCCCACGACCTTGATTTTATAGCGATTCATCTCGTTGAGGACTGCATTACAATGATAATTATTTAAATTTAAATATTAACGATGAACTTAACTATGACGAGGAAGAAAAATTACGTGAAATTATGGCAAAGACATTTCAAAAAGACGACAATGGAGATGAAGAAAGTAAATATGAAATGAAAATCTCTTTAACTGATACGAATAATATTTTTAATTGTACTCCGAGAAGGTTAGCTTATGCACATAAGATTGAACTTAAAAACATTTTAGACGATTTACTTAATCGTAAAGTTATTCGCGAAAGCAATTCCCCATACGCCTCGCCAATAGTTTTAATTAAAAAGAATAATGGCGAATTGAGATTATGTGTCGATTTCCGGCATCTAAATAAAATCACCTTAAAGGATAATTACCCTCTCCCACTTATAGAAGACCATCTAGATAGGTTACGAGGAAAAAGATACTTCTCTTTATTAGATTTAAAAAACGGGTTTCACCATGTAAAAGTGGCTGATGAGTCCGTCAAATATACTTCCTTTGTAACCCCTTTGGGGCAGTTTGAGTATCTCCGCAGGCCCTTCGGTCTGAAAAACGCACCATCTGTTTTTCAGCGTTATATTAATTCCATTTTCAAAGACCTTATCGATGCTGGTAAACTTTTAATTTATATTGACGACCTTCTCATTGCCACTGAGTCTAAGGAGGAACATTTCGAAATTCTAGAAATGGTGGTGAAAATTTCATGTAAAAATAATCTTCAACTTAGATTCGACAAATGCCTGTTTATGCAGGACAAAATTACTTATTTGGGATATGAAATTAGTGCAAAAGGGATAGGACCAAATTTAGAAGGAATACGTGCTGTTAAGGAATTTCCTATACCCAAAAATGCGAAAGAGTTACAATCATTTCTCGGTTTATGTTCCTACTTTAGGAAATTTCTCAAAGATTTTTTAATTATGGCAAAACCTTTATATGATCTATTAAAACAAAACGTTAATTTTAAATTTGAAACAATTGAGTTTAGAACTTTTGAGCAGTTGAAAAGTAAGTTGCTGAAAGCACCATTATTAAGCATTTATTCTCCGAGTGCGGAGACTGAACTTCACTGTGATGCCAGTAGTTTAGGTTTTGGTGCAGTTTTACTGCAAAGACAGAGTGACCAGCGTTTGCATCCAGTTTTCTTTTTTTCTAAAAGGGCTACACCTGCGGAATCAAAATATCATTCGTATGAGCTCGAAACGCTAGCAATAATTTATTCATTAAGACGATTCCGTATCTACCTGCTAGGAATTAAATTTAAAATCGTTACCGACTGTAAGTCATTAACACTTACCCTAAATAAAAAATTGCTAAATCCTAGAATATCGAGGTGGGCTTTAGAATTGCAGGACTTTGATTATTTTATAGAACATAGAGACTCGAACAGAATGCATCACGTAGATGCACTGAGTAGGTGCCATAATATTTTAATAGTGGAACCGGAGTCGCTTGAGTACGCGCTAGCGACTGCTCAGCATAAAGATCCCGAAGTTAAGAAAATTGTAACTACATTGGAAAAACAGCAACACCCTTTATATGAAATAATCAACGGTCTTGTCTATCGTAAGGTAAACGATAACGTCCTGTTCTACGTGCCTACCAAAATGGAAACTAACATCATGCAAACACATCATGAGGGTTTATGTCATGTTGGTTTGGACAATCTTTACGAGCATTTAAAGAAAACGTACTGGTTTCCTTCGATGAAAGCTAAAATAAAGGACTACATAAGCAACTGTCTGAAAAATTAAGATTAGGAAATCGAGGCGATTTATTATCAGGATAGCCGAGTTGTAGGCATTCAATATATAAAATTTGTCGAAGATAATTATAATTTAGCTATGACAACACTGTTCTTATTTAATGTTATCATTCTTATCTAAAGTTACGGTTATCAATTTTGGTGATAAAGAAATCAGATCAAATAAAGCCGTCGATCGAAACAGTTCTCTGTGTGTTTTATTATTCCGATACTTTTTCTCTGCTCAAACTCTGTGAAGGCCTATAATTAATATGTAATAAAAAGTAAATTGTCAAACTTAGAGGAATCAAATCCAGGTGTAACGAAAAGTTTTCCAAAGAAGTGCAGAATTTTTACCAAACATGTTTCCTATATCGTCGCTTGGCAAGAATTGTGGCACAACTCAAAAATTTCCAATTTCGAGTTTATTTTGAAAATATATAACTAAACCCGCATATTTTTATCTGGTAAAACACCATATTATTACTTCCAAAAATGACCGCAGGAAACCCGCTGCACTCCAAGATCATGACACGGGCTTGTATGAAACTAGAAACTTTTAAATGGCTCCCCTGTAAATTCGTTTGAAGAAATTAGAAGACTGAATGCATATTTGAATTCTGATAAACTAAAACAATGGGAAAATTAACATGTTGAAATTGATAAAAGATGGGTGGAAATATTTAACCATTCCAAAAATGAACAAAATCCATATGAAAATTTAATTATTCTTGTTGAATTTACGTTGTGCTGCCCAGGAACCAGTGCAGCAGTTGAAAGAGTTTTTTCAATAGGTAATAATTTTTGGACAAGTGAGAAATCAAGATTGGATGTTGATACTCTAGCTGCAGCACTTACCGTTAAATTCAATATTAAGAATATTTCTTGCTCCGAAATTTCCAAAATATTGTTAGAAAATAGCTGTGTTTAATGAGATCGAAATAAGCAGAGCAGCTGAAGGCAGCTCAGAGAAAAGCAGCTGTCAAAAAAGTAGAGTAAGAAATCTTGCCCGAAGTTGCTCTACTAAAAAAGTAGAACAGAAAACCGTGCTTTAAGTTGCTCCAGTTCAACTTAGGCCAGGCTTGTAAACATGAATTGCTCATGAAACACATTTTACTGAAATAGCTCGTTAAACACAACTATTACTATATTGACAAAAAAATATTCATTCAATGGAAAAATACTCGTCTAATTAAATAATTAAAAGGGATATAAGCATAATTAGTGTATTTTTGTTTGAATTAATAAAATGTTTCATTTATTTACGTTGAACCTTTTTCGTGAATTTTTTCGTCCTCCTTTTCATTGTAAAAAAATTGGTCACCTTGATTTTAAGCATTTATTAATAATTGAAGGATACAGGTAATACGAGCTTTTTCTAACTGGTCGGTCGGAGATACACCTCTAGTTTCCTTCTTTGCGAACAAATCTATAAACTCTCATCTAGACATCTACCAACATCGAAGTATATTCATCAGCGACGATTACGTGATTAATAGTAATATGAGTTTCGATATAGCATGACTTCAACTCCCCATCAATGATGTCATTCAGGGGCGGCGGAGCGCATGGGGATGGAGGGTAAGTGCACACGCACTTTCGCTTTGGGTGGGGAAATCCACACCCAAAATATTTCATGTACAACTAATAACTCAGAACGTTATGTCTAGGCCGCTGCGACGAAAGAACGTGGTCGAAGGGCCGCGCACAAGCAAGGCTTTTCATAGGAAAACTAAATATATTGTACTAGCAAAAAACCCGCGTGCGTTGCAACGCCTTTCATTAAAAAAAGATTATGTGTGCACAGTAGGTGGGTGCAAGAAATAATCAAGCAATCAAAAACGAATGCTAAATGAAGTCAATGACGTTGTGGCGCGGTGCTACCATTTCGATTTTCACAAATATTGAACCCCATTTGAACAAATATTGAACCCCAGTTTCGAAAAATCCTTATGTTTCATTATTTATGGTGTGGAGTATTTATACTAAGTTTGAAGAAAATATGACTAAAGAAAACAAAATCCGTATACAACCTATTCAACCCCATTTCACCCCTTTGGGGAGTGAATTTCGAAAAAATCGCTTCTTAGTGGATGTCCACGTGATTATAGGTATGCACTGTCAAAATTTCAGCTCCTTAGGTCCAGCAGTTTGGGTTGTGCGTTGTCTGTCAATCAGTAACGGAAATGTTTTGTCCGCCCTAAGGACTGAATTTCGAAAAATCCTGAAAAACGTGTTTCATTTATGGTGTTGAGTTTGAAGAAACTCGAACTAAATAAAAAAAATCCCCATACAACTTATTTAACCCCATTTCACCCCCTTAGGGGATGTATTTTGAAAAGTCGCTTCTTAGTGGATATCCATGACAATATAGGTATGCACTGTGAAAATTTCAGCCCTTTAGGTCCAGCGGTTTGGGCTGCTCGCTGTCTGGCAGTAAGTTACTGTTTCATATATAGAGATAGATGTCTTCTGCCATTTTGTTGAGCTTACTTTTCTATAATCGTCACACACTTTCATTTGATACCCATACCAAGGGCGTCGTAAAGAGAAATGTAAACCGCAATTTTGTGTTGGCCGCCATTTTGAATTTGGAAAGGCGCCACACAGATAGTAGAATTCTACTTGTCACACCCTTTCATTTTATATCCATACCGAGCTCGTTGTAAAGAAAAAGGTAATCCGCCGTTTTATGTTGGCCGCCATTTTGAATTTGGAATGATGCCACACAACTAATAGTAATTTACTTGTCACACCCTTTCATTTGATACCCATACCGAGGGCGTAGTAAAAAAGGGTAATCCGCCATTTTCTGTTGGCCGCCATTTTGAATTTGAAATGACGCCACACAGCTAATTGTATTTTACTTGTTATGGTTATGACCTTTCATTTGATATACATACCGTGTTGGTTGTAAAGAAAGAGGTAGTACGCCATTTTTTGAAGGCCGCCGTTTTGAATTTGAATACCGCCAGATAGCCAATTGTATTCTATTCGTAATACCCTTTCATGGGTATCAATGTCGGGGATCGGGAAACGCAATTGTAAAATTCGGCCGCCATCTTGGAACCCCCATCTTGATTTTTTTTGCAAAAATGTCATATTGCATTGTCACGCGAACTATGCATATGGGCAAAATTTGGGGCTGATCGGTAAGGGGGCATCCATAAATTACGTGAGGTGATTTTGGCGATTTTTCCTCCCCCCTTGGTGAGATGTCGTGAGATTTGGCTAGACCCCCTCCCCCCCTAAATCTCACGTGAAATTTTTAAAATTTTAAAAAATTTGTAGGATTTACACTATTATGCGTATTTTTAGTGTAAATACCTTAATCTGTGCTTGATTGCGTTGGATTTATTTAAAAAACATAATTTGTGTTGAAAAACAGTACCACAAAATCATAACAGCACCAACTCGGCATGCACCCAATATAAACTACAATACCTGTGGATTACCATTTAGCAGGTGATTCTGCCTATCCTTTTGAAATCAACCTCATGGTGCCTTATACCCAGGATAGACAGCGCTCTTAAATTCTCAATTAACGTTAATCATTGTCAATTGCAGTGTGTGTCGCCCTGAGTTGTTAGTTAATACCCAATTTTTTGATGATTAACATCAAGCTAAATCCTCAAAATATTTTGATGATTAGCGAGTTAATCGAGTTCGTTACAGCGGTTCTCTTAATTTTTCATTTTCTCATAGATGGCGAACCATGCAGATGTTTAATGTTTATTACCCCGTTTATGATTAGGTTGAAAAGTTGAGTCGAGGTTGAGTTGAAATTTCGACCACCGTATATGATTCCGAGTTGAGTTCACTTTGGGTTGAAATCGGGTTGAACTGCCATCAAAACATAACCTCTTTTTGTTAATTCTTTTTCTATATTTCTGACTTCCTATACAGTTTTCCATCAAAATGGTGAAGGGAATTTTGTTCCCGCATTATTTCTAACATAGTTTTTGTTTCCTGATGCTCCCAAACATTTCTTTTAGCCATTGTCAAAATTAAATTTCCTCTGTTTTTACATATATAGTTAGTATAAAATAATTAACCCGCTACAAAAACACCGAACACAAAACTAACGCCGAAGGCAGACTTCACGGATGGTAAACAAACAAAACAAATGTCACTTCAACCCAATTTCAACTCAACACCCGTTTATGAGGTGAAATATCAACCTGGGTTGAACCTAGGTTGAACCTAGTCATAAACGGGGTATATGTTTAATATTATACATTTTTTGTCTCCTTAATGCGAAACTTTTTAAAATAAAATGTTTTATATAATACTTCTTTGCGTATTGCGTATTTTTTCTTGTTGTTGTTCTGTACTGCTATGTTTATTGCATTTTTAAAATTTCAAAGTTTTCACTGTCAAGAAACATATGTTCATCAAAGAGCTCCAATGTCATGCAGATAGTGTCTGTCTCCTTATTTTTTAATGCACATTAGCGCTTAATGTCGATTTGGCAAATGTACATTTAGAGCGTGGTCTGTCCTGGGTATTAGGGCCGATTCACAATGAACGCTTCAAGCCTCAAGCTAGTTTCAAGTTCATTTGAAGCTTTGAATGTGAATCATTGAACATAAATCCTATAATCCTAAATTTTTGAAGCTTGAAGCTTGAGGCATGAAGCGTTCATTGTGAATCGGCCCTTACAGGGATAATGATTTCTTAACAAGAGAACAGAAAAATTTCAATTCTAGTTTGAGCTCAACTCGTGTATTTGTAGAGTAAGCATATGGAATATAAAAAAAATTTAGAATTTTACAATGTATTGACATACGAAGGTTGACTTTGGCATCCACTGATTCGTTTTTAGAGAGTAACGACTTGACTGTTTGAATAGCAATGGTAGAGCCATTTATGACTCTGGAGATATACAAACTTCGGAGCATTCTTCTATAAATGTCTTCGTTGGGTAAAAAACCTGTGACTGAATGACCCAGCGGGGTTATCCTGGAATGCGATTCGAAAGTCATGAAATTCGGAAATAAGAAAATGGTATCCTCCACCAATGCAAATTCGAATTAAATTTGTCCGCCTGTTATCGGATTTCAGTCCGCGAGTAAAGCCATTGCGCATGCGCTGCATTTATTTGTTTGTTTTAAAATATTCTAAAAACTCTTTAATTATTCTTGAAACAATTTATTGCTCGCATCAAAATGTCAAATTAAGTTAATAAATGAAGTTGGTTGGCTGAAAATAATTTCTTTTCGAAGATTTATCAGGCATCGCTACTAGCTTCCGTTTGCTTCATACTTTCGTATCGCCTTAGAAAAGCGGAGGAGTCTAAAGTCACAGCCAGCTTCTCAAATTGACGTTTGAGCCGCCTGTACATCAGGATACAGATTCAAGAAGTACGGATCTGTTAGACTTCCATTCTTCACAACTCTCGATAATGATAATAAAGGGTTTAAGGTGACGTATTAGCCCATTCACTGCCAACTAGGAGATATCTCGTAGTAAGCGTCTGTACCAAAACAGCCAGCTACGAGATATCTCGTATTTGGCGCTAAAATTTTAGATTGGTCGCAATTCGTCAAGGAATAAGTATAAAATTATGAAATTAGGGATTATTAGAAAGTATGAACTAGAATTTTATATAATATTTTTTTAAAACAAATTTACACGTTTACAAAACACTTTTTATTATCAAAATAATAACTTACATGATTCAGTTATAATTATTATTTATGTACATATATATATATATACGTGTATTTCTAAAATTAATTTTTTTTATTGTTGTGGCTGTGTGTGATAAGTTTTGAAGCAGGAACCGATGCATAGAGCTGGCTTATTGGGACATACTGGACAAAAATACCTACTTTCTTTGCGTCGTTTTTGCTTTGTGCACACCCGGCATTGTTTTGTAGGCATTCTTTTTTTCCGTGTAGGAGGAAGACGTTCCATGTAATGAAATCCAGAACAATCAGTGTTACGGGTGCTAGTTTCTCCTGCACCGCTGGGGCTGCTGTCAACCAAGTGCAGAATAACTGCTTCCCTAAATTGAAGCACTGTCATCTTTTTATTTCCTGGATTTCTTTGGGTATAAAACATGTGCGCATTCTGTATGAAGATTTCAAACAAGTGCAACGCAATTTTTTTGTACCAACGGACAGTTTTCCTGAGGAAGGAGTAGTAGGACATACGTTGGTCAGCGCGATCAATACCTGGCATTCCCAAAATGTAGTCTCTGATTATATCCGGCTTAGTAGAAATTTTTCCATTTTGATTTTTCACTTGCACCATTTCACCTGTATGCATGTTGGATATAGTGAAGACATCTCGCTTATCCTTCCATTTCTTAACTATAACGGATCTCGATCTAAGCCATTCAGATTCTCCTTGCTTTAATTTTTTCTTCACCAAATCCTTTGGATTATCCTTCCGATCAAATCTTAATGTTCCGCAAACATACGTTGACTTTCTCGTAAGATCCTTCGCCAGCCCGACTGAATTATAGTAGTTATCCATATAAAGCTCATGACCACGGTGCAAAAAACCGTCCATCAGGTTCAAAACAACATTTGAAGCATGATTTCGTCCACTTATGTCGTCATATCTCCCTGCATAAATTTTTATTCTCAAGATTATTCCTCCAGGTTCGCAAAGCTCATAAAGTTTGACACCGTACTTATGTCGTTTGTTTTTTATGTATTGTCGAAAAACCAACCTTCCTCTCCAAAGAACTATCGCTTCATCAACACATAATTTTCTTCCAGGCTTATAAATGCGGTCCATAGTTTCGTTGAAGTGTTGCGAAACGGGATTAATATTATATAACCGATGATCTCTTTCCTCTTAATTATTATTGAAATGAAGAAATCTTAATAGTAGCTGAAAGCGATTTCTGGGCATTCTCTTCCTCCAAAAGTCGAAATCGTAAAGTTCACTCTTTTTCCAATAATGCTCTATAGATGGTAAACTGACAGTACCTGTGCATAAGCAAACCAAAGAAAAGACGTAATTCCTTATCGTTGGTATCCTTCCAATCTCGCAGCCGGGAGGATCGCAATAATGGAGACTTTGCTATTTCTTGACCAGCATAGCGATTTGTTTCACGAACAATTTTATTTAAAAATTCTTCTGTCAAAACCAGATCGAAGAAATCTCCTGGCGATTTGACGTCATCTGGAATTATCAAACCAGGACTTCCTATAAAGTCAAACTGAGGCAAATCCCTCCTTTCAGTTGTCCATTCATCGCTATCCTTCCTACTTCCTGCCGAAAAAGAATCGCTGTCATCTTCAATGTACTCTTCCTCGTTGGCAGAAACCTCTTCTTCAAAAAAAATTGTTTCCTCCTCAGAATCCATGTTTCTGGGTTAAGAAAAAAAATTGATATTATTCAAGAACCAATTTAATTTTCTATAATAGTATTTCTGCACTTACCTAATTGCACTTCACTTGGTAAATATTATTATCTTCTCTTTGTCACAATTTCTTTATGTAATAAAAGCTATATCCTTTTACTTTCACAAAATATTTCCGACTGCCTTCATACTTTATCGCGAATATATGATTCCTACTGATCTGTAACCAGGTTTATATATATGGCTTTGTTCTATTTTTGTGCTTGTTGGTATTTCCAATAAGCATGATGAAATACGGAAAATGTAATAACGGTAATTCCGTCCGTTTATGACCCCAATGAACCGTTAGGTACAAAGGATTTATTGCAGAAATACATCCGTTTTGCTAGCAAGTGACAAGGACAACACATTTCAAAAATCGAAAGGAGTGGAAAGTAGGCGGGCTGATCCTTTACATGCGATCCTACGCTTTGCAGCATATGATGCTACTGCACACTTCTTACCATTCCACTGGAATTTTAAAATGTATTTGCACACTCACTGATTGGTTTTGTCTTACTTGCCTGTCCATTTTTATTACTTTACAACCCAGTAAAGGTGGTGACATATACAAGCGTACCACGGTATACAGAAACAAGGTAATGTAAAAGACTGAATATCGTAGAATATCGTATTAGTGCGACGTCACTCGGCAAGTCTTCCCCATACAAAATCGAAATTGTTGTTGTTGTTTTCTGTATTAACCTTGCCGGATGACGTCGCCTTTTTCTACGATATTCGCACTTACGATACGATATTTCGTCTTTTACATTACCTTGTTTCTGTATACCGTGCAAGCGTACATGCATTGCATTCAGCGGCTCCCTGATATGCAGAGATTTTCCACTGACACATAACTGCATGGTTACGTTCCGTCCCGGCTTTCACAGATAGCCCAAAAATCTAAGTAACGAGTCGCATGTGTTTGTTGTGTATGCTTGTGTGTCCTATGTCGAATACGGCAATGCAGAAAAAGTTGAAAGTAGCCCGACATTTGCGTGGCATGCGGAACATTCACGGAATATTCCGTCAGGTCGTATTTGAATACACACTTCTATATCACGGTATACAGAAACAAGGTAGTGTAAAAGAGACTGACAGCTCGAATATCGTACGAATATCGTAGAAAAAGCCGACGTCACCCGGCAAGTTAATACAGAAAACAACAACAACAATTTCGATTTTGTATGGGGAAGACTTGCCGAGTGACGTCAGCATTCAAATGACATTTCTCTTTTACATTACCTTGTTTCTGTATACCGTGCTTCTATATTATCTGTCAACGAATGCAACGCATGTACGCTTGAATATGTCACCAGCTTAAAAACCATAAAAGAAGCAAACGAGTGTCCCATTCGCTCTGGTTGTTTGAAAGCGCAGCTTTTCACTCAAACAACCAGAGCGAATAGGAAGCCTATTTTGTTCTTTTATGGTTTTTGCTCTACTTACTTTTGCCGCTTGCTAAAAGTTTTTGGAACGCACTGGGAATTTTGTTAGCGCAGGTATTTTTTGCTTCATGATCTCATCTTGGCATTGGGCTCACAATGGGTTTTTTCTTATGAGGATCATTACACATCTGTATTATTGGGCATATTCACACGCTGCCATAATTGTGGTGAGTAAAACCGGTTTTATTCAACTCCTAGCAACTCAGACGGGGCGTAAATGAGTGTAGTAAATTTGAATGCTATACAGGAACATTTAAATGTATTGCAGATGAAATTTACTTGTTAGAGAAAAACAGAGCTAAAGAATGCAAGAGATAGAAGTAACTTTTTTATACATATGTGTACCAGTTTTCACGCGTTTGCTTTTGCGTGAAAAATGTTTCGTTAAGTTCTTCCGCTCCCTTCCCTCTCTCATCTATAAAACCGGTTTTAGGCGCCATGAATGTGCACTGTGTTAATATGCCCATTGGGCCAACGCACACCAGATCATAGTTATGGCACATAAAACCGGTTTTACTACACTCCTCGGAACGCAGACGGGGTAATAGCATCTTGTGTAGTAACCTTGAATCTTTACAGGAAATTTTAAATGTATTTGTGCATATGAAAATTAGTTGTCATAGCTTTCATTTCGTTGACAAATAGAAAAACGCCACAAAAAGTTCTTAATATCACTCTTTTCAATATGTTCACAAAAAAAACAAAATTTTCAGACCACTTGAACAGGTTGATGAACAAAAAGCGAATAATTAAAGAATTTCAGAGGGAAAATGCTGAGCTCAGAAAGAAGAAGATTTGACATAAGAAGAAGTATAATATGCATGTGTTAGTTTTCACGCTTTTGATTTTGCGTGAAAATTGTTTCGTTAAGATCTTTCCTTCCCTTCCCTCTCTCTTCTATAAAACCGGTTTTATGTGCCATAACTATGCGCAGTGTGCGTTCGCCCATTGACCATAACGAAATGCAATTATGGGACAATCATTGTAAAAACAAATGCGAACTTCTTTATATATGAGAAATTGAATGGAAAAAAACCACTACGAGATAACTCGTATGCGGCACTCAGCACAAAAATTTTATTCAATGACGCCAGCTACGAGATATCGTAGCGTTTTTTTCTTGTTTTAATTACTGTAAATCCATTGTAGTAATATAGCTGATACTAAATATTATTATGTTTTGTGAAAATCTACATGTTTTCCTGAAAATTAAATCTTGGCGCCCAGGGCAAAACACTCTGAAATTGCCTGGCAGTGAATGGGTTAATTAATTAATTAAAAAAAAATAATTAAAATTTCGAAAAACGGAAACTTTTAGTCACCTGTTTGGACATCCATTCATCTACAAAAAAAATCAGATTTCTATCTCTTCTAGTTTGGCTCCAACGCCCGACGGTACGTACAAGCAGTCAGACACACAGAAACACAGACACACTGACAGACACTTTCTTTTATTAATATAGATTAGAGCTATTAAAAACTTATAACTCAGCCTGTTTCTTTACGAAATCCCGGGATCCCTGGGATCCCAATTCATGTTTCTTTACTTTCTCGGGATCATTTCCCCTCCATCCCAAAGAGCCAGAGGTTGGGCGCACATCGGAGTAGATGCTGCTACCCCACAGAATGGGCTGGTGTAGCAGCATCTACGCTGATGTGCGCCCAACTACGCCGGCGTAGGTACTCCAGAGAAAATGAAACGCTCCATTTATTGTCTAAACAGTTTTTTTTAATTTTTTTTAATAAAATTTAAAGCGACTTCATTGATATTTACGTTTAACTACTGCTACACCAAATATGGGCTGGGGTAGCTGCAATTACGCCGACGTGCGCCCAACTACTCCGGAGTACGTACTCCAAGGAAAATGAAACGCACCTAATAGTGCAAATAAATATAATAGTTCTTCTTCTTGGATTTCTCAAATATCCCAGAAAGCGTTTCTTAACTTTTGACATTTCTATCCCCACCCTTCATAAAAAAAACTCGGGATCCCAGAGATCCCGGGATTCGTAAAGAAACACACTTACTGTATAACCTAATAGTCGGAAGCCGGCAGTATAAAAATGAAGGTATAAAACATCCTAACAATTTTTTGTTAGGGAGTAGTACTGCCACAGCCATAAAGGGAGCCACAACCTAATTTCGCCCGCGTCATGGAATTTTGACGTCACTTCCGGCTACGATTTTTGGTGACGTTATAAAATATCCTAATAAAATTTACATCAAAATGAAGGTTGGAATGCTGTTGAGCCCCGCCGGCCACTCGGAATAAGTTGGTAATTATCAAAACGAGAATTAAATAAAAACACTTCTTTTATACTATTAACTTTGACAAGATTTATTTAAACTTCACGATTTAAAGATTTATTTAAACTTCAACTGTGACAAAAGATTGATTGCTTAAAGCTGATCCAAGTATATGATCCGAAGGCACGACGAGAACTGAAGCTAAGAAGCTTGGCTTAGCTTCACGTCGGCCACGGTCCCACACGCTTAGAGATAATAATTTATCCACGAGTTGCTGGCGCAGCTTTTATGCGTTAAAGATAAGGGCAAGTGTTAAAAGTGCTTAAATGCAATTTAAGAGGAAATGAATGAAATTATTTAGAGGTTTACTTTAGGTAACTTGATCCTATGTCTGATAATAGGATATTTTGAATTATTTGATTATGCCAGCAGCTCGTGTGGTTCTAAGCGTGATAGCCGTTTACATACAATGTTTTACATACAATGTTATATAAACAATGTTGCTATACAATGTTGGTTGTGAGGGGGTCACAACATTCCTCCCCCTTACGGAGATCGATGAAGTCGATCTTATTTGAAACAAAGTTTGTATTTAATTTAATGAATTATATCTTAATATCTTTTTAATAAAAATTAGTAATTTGCTGGTGCTGTAGTATGTGACTTAAAGTAATTAACTTAACTTAACTTTTTTTATTAAAAATTATATTTATAATTTTTTTTTGTGCTCTAGTACATGTCTTAAAGTAGGGTGCTAGTTTGTTTTACATATATATATATATATATAGGAGTAGAATCCAAAAAAATTTCGAACGAGGATTTGTCAATAGGGGATTACATAGGGACTTCTGCGATCAAACAGGTCAAATTTGACTCAAATGAAATCATTCCTCCTGAACTTCTGAAGGGGCCCTTTTACACGACCGGACACCAAACAGACAAAACGAACGAACAAACTGGGGTTTATGGGAAAGAGGGTGAGAGAGGGGCCGGTTTTCCATCGTCCTCTCTCACCCTCTTCCCCATAAACGCCAGTTTGTTCGTTCGTTTTGTCTGTTCGGTGTGCGGTCGTGTAAAACCGGCCAAGGGGTTCGACGTTTTGAACGGGTTATCTCGAATTTAAAGTACATTTTATAAATTAAGTAGATCAGTACGAATATGAGAATTAAGGAGAATGTGGATAACGAAATTGTTGTTACATGATGAGTAGTTAGAAACGGAGAGTCTGAGGTGAGATCGTTTGGCATGATACTTTTGAGTTTAACGCTTAGGCTATCTAAGTCAGTATTATCAAGGATAACTTGCGGGAGTTTGCCTTTAGATCGGATCGCTGTAAGATTCAAGTTCATGTTTAACAATAGTTTTCCCAACTGGTAAAATTTGGTTTTGATGTGGGAGACAGTTGAGTGAGCTTCAATAGCGATTTCCTTCGATCTGGCCTTGCACCTAGGTTTTAGTTCCACAAGCCCGCTGCCAAGTAACGGTGTAGAATAAGAGGTCTCATTGCAAATTATGCGAAAATTTGTTTGGATTGGTATCAAATAGATCCAAGTGTTGGGTTTCGCTAGTGCGTTCCATACTTCATGAGTAAGATTGAAAAGGCGAATTTCGCAATCTGCAGGTGCAATTTCTCCCTGGTGTAGGGCAATCATGCAGTTTCCTTTATTAAATTTGTAAGAGATGAGATTTTGAGTGCAGATGAATTCGTTGGATCGGTATTTACGACATTCATCTAGATCGTTTTGATTAAAGAATACATATCGTTCTGTTTTCTCATCTATAAGTATGTACTGGGAATCGAGCTTAATGTAGTAATAAGTATTGTTTTTATAAGGAGCTGGTATACTGGCTAGCTTGTAGAGAGAAAAAATGTTTTTTATAAGTGGAACTTTTATTTGGAAGACTAAAGCGTTATTCATTAGTAAGGGTGTAATGGTAGATACTTGCGCAATAATGGGTATATTATATTTAGTTAATTTAACCGGAAATTGTAAGTTATTCATGGTCTCGAGTTGGATGTCTTTTAAAGCAGTTAAAAATGTTTCGGAATTTGCGAGATGCTTGTCAAGCCGCCCCAATCTAGCTTCCTGGATCATTTCCAAAAGTTCTGTTTGACGAGCAACTAATTGGTCTGCTCTGTGCAATACAATGGACGTCGCTTCATCGAAAAGGTGAAAATTTCTTTGGGTAATTCTGTCGTTGGTTGACTCCTTTTCTATTTCGTTAAAATGGTGGGAGATTTTGTTGAACGTATTATTTAATGACGTAAAAGAAGTTTGCATCGTATCGACTATGACGGAGATTTTCCTTTCAAAGGAATGGTGGATCTTAAGTTGACTAGTCTCAAGGTTCTGAATTGTATCATGAATATGCTCGGAATCATCGCTATCCATGACTCCAAAGAGATATTTCTGAGCTTTGCCTATCATATTTATTAAACCGCGTTTTGATCGGTGAGAGTCAGGTTGCGTTAGGTTGGCGAAGTAAGTGTTTGTTTCTTTTACCTCGTAGAGAGTATTGTTGATGAGTCCAATAGTGGACATGCAGTTGTCCTCGGGAAATCTTTTCCTGGCTTCCGTACAAAGTTCAGTCAGCTTTGCGTAGTGTTCTTCTAATTCGAGTGACTCAGTTTTGAGGGTCGTTGTGTTCACATATAGGAAGAATTCCCAATCGTCGGAAGACTGGAATACTTTCCCTACATCTTCAAAGTAAACGCCGGTATTAGATGTGAGCGGTGTGGTGATGTGCCCTTGAGCCGAAATAGGTGCGGCAAGTGAACAAAGAAACCTGAAATGGAACGTAGAAATATGATTTAGCGCAGGCTTCGAATGTTTTTCATTGGAGGTTTACTCCAAAGAGGTTTGCTGGTATCGTGGGCATAAGTGAAAAGGAATTGATGGTCCCACGACGGAACATTGGTGTTGGATAACGACTGAATTTGGAGGAGCAAATAAGCTCGGTTGTTAAGGAGTTATCACGAAGTGGAACTTTCGTAAATGGTGAAAAGTGTGAGACCTGAGATAGATTCTTACTACAACTAAATGATTGTGAAAGTGAGCGAGAAAATGAGAGTTTTTATTATTGATAAATGAGCGCGGAACCTTCGATTCGCGAGAAATGTAATGACGGTTGTCCCTTATCGAAGGGCCTTGAGTAAATTGTTGTGTACAACTTTTAGTTTGGAACCTACTCGTATAGTAGAGGTTTCCAGAGAGTTGGTCTTAACTATTTCGTAAGGGCCCTCGAAGAGTGGAGTTAATTTTTTATTCGTCTTTATTTTCGATTCAAGTAGAACGAGGTCGCCTGTAATAAAATTAGTAGGCTTCGTGCCGCGATCGTAAGTTTCTTTCGCTTTCATTTTGGCTTTCAGTTGATTTTCACGAATGATTTGGTAACCGTGTTGCAATCTAGCTCTCAGTTCCGAAACATAATCATCATAATTATATATTGGCTCACATGGTCTATTGATAGAAGAGGGTAATTCGGGTACGCTTCCGAAAAGTGCTTCGTATGGTGTATAATTAGTTGATGTATGTGGTGTAGTGTTGTAACAAAAGATAGCATAGTCAATCCAAAGATCCCAGTTAGCCGGATCTTTGGTAGCATAACACCGTAGGTAGTCGCCTAGGCTGCGGTGACTTCTTTCTAGAGAGCCGTTTGATTGCGGATGATACGGGGTAGTTTGTAGTTTTTGAATTTTGAGTAATTGGCAAACGCGTTTGAATAATTCGCTAAGGAAATTGGCACCTTCATCGGTGAGGAGAGATTTTGGTATACCGAAAATACATATTAATTTCCGGACGTAGTTTTCGGCTATTGTACGCGCTTCTTGATTGGGAATTGGAATTGCCATGATGAATTTAGTGAGGTCATCCTGGAAAGTAAGAATGTATTTATTACGACTTTCTGATTCAGGTAGAGGTCCCACTATATCCAATGCGACCCTTTCGAATGGGATCCTGGAAGTAGTAGTTACCTTCATTGGAATTTTTGTCTTTGGTCCTAGTTTGTTCCTTTTACAGGTCTCGCATGCCTTGATATAGTCTCTGACATCTCTAGTGATAGTTTTCCAATTGAATTTCTGTCGAATTCTTTTGAGCGTCCTCTTTATTCCTTGATGTCCTCCGATTGGATTGTCATGATACTCGGTTAGGACTCGAGAGATCTCGGAAGGATCCTCCAGTTCCATTACAGTGGGAGTTGGTTGATTCTTTGATGGTGATTGAAGCTGAGCTTGAGGAGACGGCATGGTTTGAATGTGAGGTTGATTATTAGGTTGTTGGGTTTGAGATTGCGACTGTGATCGAGTTACTACCAGTGTTTCTGCCGTTGGTAATCGTGAAAGCGCATCCGCGTTTGTATTTAATTTCCCTTTTTTGTGGATTACATCAAAATCATATTCTTCCAATTTGATTCTCCACCTCATTATCCTGGAACTAGGGTCTTTAAGGTTAAAGATCCAGACTAATGGTTTATGGTCTGTAATAATAGTGATTTTTCTTCCGTAGACATTCGGACGGAAACGGTTTACTGCCCACACTACAGCTAGAGCTTCCTTCTCAATGGTTGAATAGTTTTTCTCTGCTTTATTGAGAGTTCGGCTAGCGTAAGCTATGGGTAGGTCACCGTTTTCGACATCGGTTCGTTGGGAGAGCACGGCTCCAATAGCAGTGTTACTCGCGTCAGTAGTTATGAAGAATTTCTTTGTAAAATCTGGATATTGGAGGATTGGAGACTTGGAAATTGCGTTTTTTAGTAGTTCGAATGATTCATCGCACAGGGCGTCCCATACGAAGGGAACGTCCTTTTTCAGAAGGTTAGTGAGTGGTTTAGCTGTACCAGCGAAATTGGAAATAAATTTCCGGTAAAATCCTACAAGTCCTAGAAACGACTTAACTTGTTTAGGATTTTGCGGAGCCTTTATGAGTTGGATAGCGGATATCTTCTGCGGATCAGGTTTAATACCTTGATCAGTGATAATGTGTCCCAAATACATTACTTCTTTATTTAAAAATTTGCACTTTGAGGGTTGCAGCTTCAAGTTATATTTCCTCAGACAATCGAATACTTCCCTGAGCTTTCTATTGTGGTCTACTAGATTATGTCCGTAGACTACAATGTCGTCGAGGTAAACGAAACAACGCGTTCCCTGGAGTCCGGCTAACACCACATTCATCAGCCTTTGGAATGTGGCTGGTGCATTTCGTAACCCGAAAGGCATACGAGTAAATTCGTAATGTCCTTGAGGAGTGCTAAATGCAGTTTTAGGCATGTCTTTGTCAGCGACTCCGATTTGATAGAAGCCATTAGCCAGGTCTAGTGTGCTGAAGTAGCGAGAGTTCCCAAGTTGGTCTAAAATTTCCTCTATATTCGGAAGCGGGTATGCGTCGGGCACGGTTAATTCGTTAAGTTTACGAAAATCCACGACCATTCTCCACTTCTTTTTACCATCGGGATCAGCCTTCTTGGGGACTATCAGTAGTGGAGAATTCCACGGACTAGAGCTTGGACGCATAATGCCTTCTTCAAGCAACTTTTCTGTTTGGGAGTTTATCTCGGCTTTGTGTACTTCAGGAAGACGGTAAGGTTTAGTGTTGACAGGAGATTTTCCTGATGGAATGGGAAGAGTATGCTTTATTGTGTCGGTGAAGGTTAACTTATCTCCTTCAATATAGAACAACTGATTGTATTCTCTACAGATGGTTAAAATTGATTCCTGTTCCTCTTTATTTAGATGGGACAAATCTAGCGAAGCAATTAGGACTTCTAGTCGCTTCTGGATTTTGTCCTCAATTTGTAAAGTGGAAGGCGTTAGGATATGATAGTTAGATACCGAATCATAGTGGAATTTTCGTGTATCTTGAAGAGTAACTTCCTTATCGGTAGTGTTTAAGACAGCTACATTGATATAGCCATTAATTGGTTGAGCAATAGCTCCGCATAAGTAAACCTGAGGCAAAACTTCTTGTGGGTGGCAGATAACTTTACCTGCCTCTTGGATTGGCCCCAGCTGCACTATTTTTTCGCATCTTCGGGGTATCGTCTCTCCCTTTATGATGCTCTTGAATTTGGAAATGTGCCGCTTCCCTAGATAGTAGAAGGTGAATTTAAAAGTCCCGTAATCAACTTTGGCCTTTGTTCTCAGGAAGAAATCCTCTCCTAATAGGCCGTCAGCCGTAATTGGAAAGTCAGATGGGACTACGTGAAAGGGGTGTATTAGAGTCTTACTATTACCGAGTACTATGCTTAAGTATACTATTCCCTTTGTGAGGATACTATCTTTAGTTATACCTGTGATTTGGACAATTTTACTTGTATGAACTAGGACTTCGTCCTGAAGTTCGCTAATTTTAATCAAGCTAAGTGAAGATTCTGTGTCTAGGAGTAAGGGATTGTGGTCAGAAATGGATTCGGATATTTTGATAGATATCTCGTTCTTAAATCTCTTAGCGTCAAGAACTAGAGTTCTATAATACTCTTTGGATTCAGTGGTTGAAGTGTCCATCTTGAGACTTGTAACTTGGATATTGGGCTTAGAAGATTTAGAATTCGCGTCGTTGCGCGTAGATGTAATAGTAGTGTTGCGATTCCTAAGTGAATTAGGTTTGTGATTAATTTTAGTATTGGGATTATGAGATTTAGAATTTGCGTCGTTGCGCGTATTAGTAGTAAGATTGCAATCCTTAGATGAATTAGATTTGTTATAAGTAAAAGGACTTGGGCTGCGCTGAGTACCTCTCCCGGATATAGAAGAATTTGAATTATGTTTCTTAATTGAGTCATAATTACGATATGTGTGTGATAAAAGTTAGGATAAAAATTTACGAGCGAGTTGGGTTTGCAGCTTGTAGATGAGTTATGACTGAAGCGGTTACTTACTTCATGTCTCGAACCCTGGATACCGAACCGCTTGGTCCAGGTTCTCGATAGTTTTCCGACGAGGACGGCTGTTGAGAATTCTTTGCGAGTTCAGATGGGTTTCCCTTTCGTTTAGAATTGTTAAATTCCCTTTTTCGGCAAAGTTCTATGGGGTGCCCCTCGCTCTTGCAATATCGGCATACTATACGTGTTTCGCTGATCTTGTTAATAGTTCCTTTAGGATGAGGGAATGTGTGCGTGTACGGTTGTTGGCGATTTCGAGCAGCGTATTTTCGACACTCGCTGATGTCGTGTCCAAGATTCTTGCAGAACTTACACTTCTTAGGGTTTCGTGTAAATTTTGGGACGGATTTTGGCTCGCTTTCAAGGAGTTTCTCTTCTTCAATGGAGAGATCTATTGCTTCCCTGAGAGTACTGTGGTGTGAAGATTTAACTATTAGTTTAATTGGTTGTCTCAGACCTCTTTTAAAATTGTTGATGGCCATTTGCTCGTTCAGAGCTCTTACAGCCTCGCTACCTGCTCTATTTTCATCCTTAGTACTGGAGATGTTCAATTCTTGCAAAAGTTTTTCTATTTTTCCCGCGTACTGGGTTACAGTTTCTTTAGGCTCTTGGCGTGCATTAAATAATTCGGACTGCACTACCTGTAGTGATCGTTTTACTGAAAATTCCCTTTCTAGCGCCTTTTGTAGTTCTTCCCATGTATCATAATCATGATACCTTAGGACATTGTTGTAGGCTCGTCCAGACATTTTAGATTTCATCAAATTTAAATATTCGAGCTTATGTGACTCAGAGGCTGCTAGACTGTATTGAATATTAGCGATTTGCAGGAAACGATGCAGAGTGTTAGGGTCCCATCAAATTCGGGAACGATCTTAATGGCATTAGAGAGATTGAATTTAGACATCTCGAAATCAGGTAGGGAAACCGATTGAGGGGCTAGATTGAGCTTGGGCTTGGTGTTGTCGTGAAGGTCGGAAGTGTCAGATGAAGTCCCTGGAACCTCGTCTCGCGTATCAGAAGAAGTCCCTGGAAAATCCTCTTGAGGGTCCGAATCTTCGTCAATAGGACAGAGTGAAGGCTCTCCTTTTTCTTGAGCTCGTTTTTTCGTTCTACCACGTAGGGAGACAGAGATTGTAGCGAGAGGGGTTAGACCTTGGGCTTTTTTCTTTTTGCTCATGTATAGTCGCTGGCCTTAAAAATGGATTGAAATTCGAGGTACGCACAAATTGGTAAAACCTCAAAGGAATAAATGTAAGTTAAATCAGCGATTCATATTTGCAAGTTTAGACCTGAATCCGCGCAGACAGAGAAATCCCGTACAAAACCATCGACAAAAGTAACAAAAGGAATAACATAAAAGATGTATACGAAGAAAAATCTATAATCACCGACAAAATTCGAACGAGTTAATGGATTCTATTCCTTCACATATAAGTAAGTACGTATACGTACGAGGGATATTTATTTATTTCATAACAACTCAATAAAGGATTTAAATTTATAAATTTCAAAAGTATTACCACGAATTATAACGTGTGTTCATAAAAATATTTTTCAAATAAACAAATAATATAAAACGTGCGTTCATTAAAAGATTAAAATATTTTTCAAATAAACCACAAATAATATATCACTAAAAGATTTAAATATTTCTCAAATAAAACCACAAATAATTATATTAAAATATTTTTCAATAACCACAAATAATATATCACTAAAAGATTTAAATATTTCTCAAATAAAAACCACAAATAATTGTATTAAAATATTTTTCAAATAAACAAATAATATAAAACGTGCAAGTTGTATGTGTGGTCAATAAAAGATTTGAAAATTTTCCAATATAAAGCCACAAATTATCAAACTATCTCATCAAAAAATTTTTAATTATTTTATACTAAAGTTGTACATTTATTTTTCAAATAAACTATACTTCACCAAATGTAAATTCTCAATTTATTTCACTCGGATGTGTAAATTCAATTTATTTCACTCGGGTGTGTAAATTTTATTATCACCAAATGTAAATAAAGATCGATTTATTTCATTTAATTGGACCGAAATTGGTCACAACTTCTTAAAATTTTATTTACTCACGTAATCATCTTCATCGAAAGTGTGTGTTCCCACGAAGGTTAATTTTTTTTGTTGAGAAGTTGAGATTTATTTGATTGTGCTGGTTCCTTGGACGCTCCCTCGAAGATTTGAATTAAAGTTGAGTTGATTAAGAGTTGAGAGTAACTTTGATTTAGTAACCAAGTAAAGGTGAGTTGGTTAAAAGTTAAAAGTAACTTAGTAACCAAGTAAAGTGAGTTGGTTAAAAGTTGAGAAACTTAGTAACCAAGTAAAGTTGATGTGCTCCTCAAAGAGAGAAAATTTGGTGCAATTTTCTCGCATCCACCTATGTAGAAATATAAAAATTTAGGTGGAAAATTCCCCCTAAGATTAGATTTGGAATTTTTTTTTATTAATAATAGTGGTTCTAGACCGCTGCCACCAAATTGTTGAGCCCCGCCGGCCACTCGGAATAAGTTGGTAATTATCAAAACGAGAATTAAATAAAAACACTTCTTTTATACTATTAACTTTGACAAGATTTATTTAAACTTCACGATTTAAAGATTTATTTAAACTTCAACTGTGACAAAAGATTGATTGCCTAAAGCTGATCCAAGTATATGATCCGAAGGCACGACGAGAACTGAAGCTACTGACAGAATCAGGCGCAAACGCCGTGCGGACATTGGCTTCGCGGTATGTGGCGACTTTTCACTGACATGATGTTGCGGTGTCGGCGGCGCGCTCCGACTTTGAACACAACAACGAAATCAAAGTGACAAGTGGACGTGATAGGAAAAAAATTGAAAAACCTGAATAATTCACATAAATTTTTTCTATCGTACAGGACTTTTCTTTGTTTTAGGTGCTAATTTAATTACCATAATTTGGAAAAATAAAGATTTTCATTAAATATAAAATCCAACAAATTTGCTATCCCACCCAACACCAACACACGACTCCAAACATATGCCCACCACCATCAAAACACGACTCAAAACACAAACATCTCTTGACACTACGCGGCGGCAACGCGCAAAGAGTAGAAAGTAAAGCAACTTGCGCGGTGTGTGCGTAGCGTAAATCAGCATTTCGTTAGTGCGCATTTGAATACACTACTTCTATTCTCTCTGTCATTGCCCGCACGGCGTTTGCGCCTGTTTCTGTCAGCAGCTTGAAGCCAAGAAGCTTGGCTTAGCTTCACGTCGGCCACGGTCCCACACGCTTAGAGATAATAATTTATCCACGAGTTGCTGGCGCAGCTTTTATGCGTTAAAGATAAGGGCAAGTGTTAAAAGTGCTTAAATGCAATTTAAGAGGAAATGAATGAAATTATTTAGAGGTTTACTTTAGGTAACTTGATCCTATGTCTGATAATAGGATATTTTGAATTATTTGATTATGCCAGCAGCTCGTGTGGTTCTAAGCGTGAGAGCCGTTTACATACAATGTTTTACATACAATGTTATATAAACAATGTTGCTATACAATGTTGGTTGTGAGGGGGTCACAACAATGCGTACATTGGCCCTTCGCAGACTTGTCCATCATTTCAAACCGGTTTTAATATGAGTTTCAGATGCAAGTTACACTATCCATCACTTCGTTAATTACCCCCATACACAAACCGATTTTTTAGACAAGGGGTCGCAGCGAAGTATGCAAATTACACGCATGACATATACTTGTGTGACTTGCATCATTGACTATTAAAACTTGGCTATTAATCTTTGCATATTAAAAATAATCAAGTTTATTTTCAATTATAATAAATTTCTCATCAAAATCACTCGCATAAATTTGAAGCACAACATTTTCCATACTCTTTCTTGCTTAAAACTCACAAAACAACAACAAAAAAAATCAGCTATCATCAATGGGCCAACGCACACGGCGCATAGTTATGGCACATAAAACCGGTTTTATAGAAGAGAGAGGGAAGGGAAGGAAAGAACTTAACGAAACAATTTTCACGCAAAACCAAAAGCGTGAAAACTAACACATGCATATTATATTTCGAATGTCAAATCTTCTTCTTCCTGAGCTCAGCATTTTCCCTCTGAAATTCTTTAATTATTCGCTTTTTGTTCATCAACCTGTTCAAGTGGTCTGAAAATTTTGTTTTTTTTGTGAGCATATTGAAAAGAGTGATATTAAGAACTTTTTGTGACGTTTTTCTATTTGTCAACGAAATGAAAGCTATGACAACTAATTTTCATATGCACAAATGCATTTAAAATTTCCTGTAAAGATTCAAATTACTACACAAGATGCTATTACTTCGTCTGCGTTCCGAGGAGTGTAGTAAAACCGGTTTTATGTGCCATAACTATGATGTCGTGTGCGTTGGCCCAATGGGCCTATTCACACAGTGCACATTCATGGCGCCTGAAACCGGTTTTATAGATGAGAGAGGGAAGGGAGCGGAAGAACTTAACGAAACATTTTTCACGCAAAACCAAACGCGTGAAAACTAGCACACATATAAAAAGTTACTTCTATCTCTTGCATTCTTTAGCTCTGTTTTTCTCTAACAAGTAGATTTCATCTGCAATACATTTAAAGGTTCCTGTATAGCATTCAAATTTACTACACTCATTTACGCCCCGTCTGAGTTGCTAGGAGTTGAATAAAACCGGTTTTACTCACCACAATTATGGCAGCGTGTGAATATGCCCAATTTAACTACAAATTCTCGCAAAACGTACATTGAGCGCGGTTCTTTTCGCATTTTTACGTTTAACGAAACTTAACGAAACAAAATATGACCGACGTATGACAATATGGCCGAACCCAATGATTTCCATGAGAGCGCCCAGATGACGTGCGTTTCTTACGTGCATTATAGTTGGGCCTAAAGGCATGTGCCTTTTAGTTGAGCTTTTAAGCCTGATGACACACGAGTCAATTCTTCAATCAATTGGAATAGTCAGTTGTCAGTTCTAAGACCCAGAGGGGGATCGGGGTGAGGCTTGTGGGATTGAGCCAGACTAGAAGCGATTTCTATTTTTAATGCAATTGCACGAAAAATGTGTATGTATGTGTAACCATCAAGCACATCTGGTCGGGCACTTTTAGAAAATTTTTGGCATTCAGTCACATTTCGGAGGTGGACTACATTTGCCTTTCCTTATCCATTTTATTTAGATTTTCTAATCTTTGTAAACAATGAACACACAGTTCAATTTCACAATATCTTTAATTAAAATCATATGCTTTTTGACATATCACCAATACACATAAAAGTACGTTATTTTACACAAGAAATTGACTGCAATGAATTGATTCGTGTATCACCTTCGCGCAATAAACTGACAGTTTTGACGTAGGAATTGAGTGAATGAATTGACTCATGTACCATTAGGCTAAGGCTAGCGACATTCGATTAGGTTTTCCCCGGACCGGTTTTTTCGTGCTAAAATGAAACTAGCAATTAGGTTAGCTGGGACATACGTTATAGTGCAGTAAAAAAAGCATTTTAATTTGCACAGTCTGGTAACAGCGTATATTCCTAAGTTTTGGACCTCGAAAAACTTGTGCTACTGTTGTTATAAACAATTCAAGTTTTTTTACCAAGTTTTTCAAGCTTAAAATGTGAATTACTCCGGTTCTATAAGTCGGATCGGGGCAAACAAAATACCAGTCTCTTCGTAAATTTCCAATAAATCCTCGTTGGGTTCAAGTTTATGAAGTACATACATAACTTACAAAACCGAAAAAAAACAGTATTTTTTTTTCATTTTAGTGCCTAAGACAGTCAACTAGACCAATTTGCATCAAACGTTCAAAAAATATACTTTTTGATGTTATAAAAAGACTCTGAAAAATTGGTGCCAAAATACTGAACCCGTTGGCAAAAATTGGCCAAAATGAAAATTTATTTTTTCAAAATGTAGGTCTCGATGCCACCTTTCGAATGCAATTAAAAAATTTTTTTAATGTAATTTCGGTTACTTTTTTTTCATTTGTTTATAACTCAAATAATAACAATTGCATTTTTTCAGCCATTTTGAAAAAAAATTTAAAATGTTTTTATCAGATCTGGTAGAAAATCTTGGGACCTTTAATTTAAAAAAAAGAGAGTTCATATTTGTTAACGTAAACCCGAGATATTTAACTTCTCCTTGTATAGTCTCCATGATGCTGTAAACATGCTAAGGGCGACGGCGAAACTATTTTCTTCGGCGACTGTCAAAAACGAACAGAACACACGGCTTATATATGAAGGCGCACATTCCGCAGACGACTGCGACGGCGACGCCGCCGAGCGTGGCTACCGAATCAATCTAATTTCTATTTCGTAGCCGTCGCCTGTCAAAATTGCATGGGTGCTGTGGCATGGGTTTGTGTTTGATATTCTCGTGTGTTCCTGTGGGCGTGTGTAGTATATGCGTCTGTCCAAGATAATTATTCCGGTGTGTGTTTTTAATTTGTGTCGCTGTCGTTCATATACCGAGTTTCCATGGCAGTCGAGTTGAGTTGTGGCTGAGTTGAAATGACACTTCAACTCAACGATTAACTCTATGCGTTTCCATTTCTGCATTCCGTCTTCATCCATCTTTCTCCATCAATTAATTTTATTATAGATTTTCCTTTAAAAGAATTTATTAATTATAAAGTGCGCGACATTTTCACGTTTTGTACCTTTGCCAGTGTGCCGTTTTTAGTTGAGCGCGTGAACTCAATTCAACCTACCTATTTTCGTTGAGCTGAAAATCTGTAACGAAAACTCTTAACTGTGTCTGCTTCCATGACGTTTAACTCGGATTCAACTGTGGTTGAACTCTCATGGAAACTCAGTAATAGAGTGTCCACAACAAATTTCGTCGGGCCATTCGCTGTGGCCGAGAAAAATAGTTTCGCCGTCGCCCTGAGCATGTTTACAACTGCCTTCCATTTAGACACAGAAAGGCAATTGTGTCCGACACAGCGTGTCGCTCTGTGTCGTTCTGTGTAAGCCCAAATGGAACATATAAGTTCGTGAAAAATCCGCCACGGGGCACTTTCCTCGTTTTTATTTTTGTTTGCATAGTAAATCGTAAATTTTATGTTGAGAATTTCTTTAAATTAATTACCCGATGTCTTATAAATGCTGGCAATCTTAAAAATGAAACCATATTGTTGTAATTATAAATTAACGATCACATTTCAATTGGCGAGGGTTGGTAGCATTGTCTTAGTTGTGTCCGGCTGTGTCTAGTTGTGTCGTTGATGGAACACTTCTGTGTCGGACACAGTGTAACACTGTGTCTAAATGGAAGGCACCCAGCATGACAACGAGACTGAAAGCCCTAAACCGAAAAACAAAACCGGGGACGGTTAGCAGTTTCGGAGAAACCTAATCGTATGTCGCTAGCCTTAGGCAAGGCGCAAATTGAGACACGTATAGAGCGTGTGGGGTGACACGGCGCAGCGAGTTTTTTTGTAAACTATGGAAACGAATAGAACTGCGCAAATTGGCAAGCGAACGCGCGGTGGCGCGACTCGCGTCGCTTACTACACGTGTGGCGTTGTAGTGGAGCCACAGTTTCTCGTGCCGGTCGTGTCAACACGTGTCAACAATTTCTCATAAATATAATTTTGTTGTTTTTTTTTCTTCCACTATTTTATTTTGTTTCTTACTGTCTTTTTAAATACCTACCTATAGCTTTTACAACAGCCCTCGCCGTTTTAACGTTACAACACTTCTTGAACACACGAAACCGTGAAGATAGTATATCGAAGGCACATTCTACGCTTTGTCTTACTCTAGAAAGGCGGACGTTAAAAACTTGGTGTTCATAATTTCCAGTTATATTTCTCCTTGGATATGGTCTCATGATATTTTCTGACAAAGGAAAACCCTCATCTCCTACAAAAACGTACGGCATTGGTTCAGAAATCGTAGATATTCGTTCAGGAGTAGGAAGTTATGGAGTGTGTTTTATATTTTTCGTTCCCAATGCCCTACTAGCAAATATATTCCCATCACTGAATCCATTGATCCAGATTCGGAGCTTAAGTTTAATAATAACATTTTTTTCTTCCGTAAGGTTATAGTGGTACGCTAGCCACATCGAAACTGCGTCTCAATATGCGGGTCACCACGCTACGCGAATGACACGTGCGGGTCATGTTGATCGCGTCTTGTCAGCTCACACGCTCTATACGCGTCTCAATTTGCGCCTTGCCTTAGAGCGCTTTTAACCCTTTCACAATTGCATGGAAGACGAAAGAGAAAAAAGGGTTGAAGTTGAATGAAAAGCTGAACGTATAGAACCGGTCTAAAAGATAAAAAATGTTGAACGTCAGTAGAACGTGTAGAAGCAGTCAACGAACGACGCACCTTTAAAAAGTTCGCGCGGCAACAATGCTTCGCCTAGCGATGAATAGCAAAGTTACAATATTGACAATCAGCTGTTTTTATTGTTATTACAATTGTTTTGTTGCGATGTGCAATTTTTCTTAATTTTATTTTGAATTCAAATCATTTTTATATCTATTCATGGATGCTAAAAAGACTCGTGATTATCTAAAGGACAAAGGTAATTGTTTTCGTGTTTTTTTTCGTTTTTTGGGTTTTTCTAGATTGTATGGATTTAGAATAAGAAAACCTTGCGAATATCTCTATAAAAATAATGTTTTGCAATTACCCGGAACAAAATGTGGATACGAGTTTGTTTTTATAACTATTTCATTTGGAATTTTTATTGGGATAAAAAGTTACTATTGAAAAACAAATGACTTGAAACCTGTTGAAGAAACTGTCATAATTTTTTACTTTCCCTGTTAATATTTTATAAAATATTAAAAATAAAATTTAGTGTTTATTTAAGAATGTTGCGGCTTATAAAAATTAAATTTAGAAGTTTTAGATATTCTTATACAAAACAATTAAGGCGTTAATAGTTGGGGTTTTTAATAAAAAAGTTTGCCCTTTATAAACACAACAAATTTTTGAGCTTCTCTTCCTAAAAATCTGGAATTAGAAAAACATAGTATTTAAATCCTACGATCTCATTTCAGAAAATCGGAACTCCTCTAGAACTTCTTTGAACCTTACAAATAAAGAAACCACTATGTGCCGAAAAAAACATCTAAGCCCAACATCAAAATGTCTTAAATTTTTGCACTTTGCCCTGTGGCGAAAAGTCCACACATACCACAAATCAATTAACCCTTGATTTGTGCACAAAAGACGCAATCAATTTCTTTTAAGAATCCTCAATATATGCGTTTGTCTTTTATTTTAAGAAGAATATTATTTTTAGAGATGATATCGATGTGTCGGACCAAACAATATTTCAATCAATAAATTTTCAATTATTTCGTTATGTGGCCCACAAATCAATCATTTCTTTCTTTCTTATTTTTATTTTATGGTTACAGATGTTAATAGAGATTCAACATGGTTTATTGGAAGTCACAAACTACCCGGGCTGCAAAAAATCAGCGGTTGTTTTTAATAATCGAGTAATAATAACGTCAGCGACGTTATTACAGCCATACTTCGAGAAGCATACATCAATATATTCAGGAAGTCAAGTGGGTTTGATTGCTAACAAGCTACAAGAATGTCAGATTATTGATCCTAACGTAGATTCTTTAAAATTCCTGGATGAATTCAATTTTGAAGTGATTTATGATGACAGGGATCTAAGAGAGAAGTCTAGAAATTTAACTCGATATAAATCACGTTTAGCATACATCTTTAATTGTCCCGAAGCTGCAGCATGCATTTTAAATATTTTTAATCGAACCAATGATTATTCCATTAACAAAGACAAAGATGGAAAAGAACACAATATTCAAGAACTTTTAATGTCTTCCTTCATAATTTTACAACAATTCAATCAAGAAACGCAGTATGAACTACATTTGGACAGCTTCATCAAACACTTCAAAACTTACATAAGACTTGTCGAGCCTATTCATAAACTTGACGATGTTCTAACAATATCTTCTCCATTAGGAAGAGAAACATTCTACAAAACCATTAATATAGGAAGGGTTTCAAATATACTTGGCAAAGGTAACTGCATTTTCCTAATTTCAAATCCTCTAACGCTTGGCTGTGAAGGTTCCGGGGTTTTTAATAATAAACTGTAAGTAAATATTATTAAAATATCTCAAATAATTATCATAATCATGTAATTAACAGAAAGCTTATTGGGCTAGTAATTTGCACAACTCTACATGAAAACAACGAAAATATCAACTTAACTTTAGTCGCAAATTTCCAATGCGTTTTTAGAAGTTTTCTGGCCCAAATTGGAAGAAAGGATAAACCTCTTTGTCCATTTTGGAAATATTCACCACCAGCTTGTAAAATACAAACTACTTAAAAAAGTTTTAAATTATAAATACACCATTTTTTATAGGGGAGAAAAGTTTGGTGTACATTACGAATCCTTGGTCGCAGGGTACAGGATCGTTTGTGAAAATTCTGAATAAAAGGTTTATTATAACATGTTCACATGTTGTACGTGAGGTGAGTACTCTTATTAAATATGTTTCTGCGCGACTTTAAAACTAAGATTATTATTCCTTCGCATTAATACAGTATAAACGTCCAAAGACCGAAATATTATAACCATTTACAGTTTGAAAGCCAACATGTTATAACCACTCTAGAAAATCTTACAGCCCTAAATCAAATTACTTAAAACAAACATTAAAACGAAATTTCATATAAAAAACCCCTTATTTAAGAAATATTCTGACCCAAGTTTTCCTCTGTTCGATTAAAATTCGTTACCCGATACTACTATGTCAACTTGTGCCCTTGGTACTACCCACTCAATTGACAGATTTACTTCAAAGATCGCGAAGAATGTGAGTCCTAAAGAACGGACGACTGGACACTTTCGGCCCATACAAAAAATGTGCCAATAACATTAATAAATAAAAAATGGATGGAATATCTAGAATCTAACAAATGACAGGCAGTACGACTTTAGATATAAAAGACCTTCTAATGATCTTCTAGTATGTCTTATGAATCATCTCGATAAGTTTGGTCTGGGGCCGGATTCCGCAAGCATGCACACGACTGTGTGCAGGTGCACGGTCAAACGGATGCCCTGATCTGTTTTTTATTCCGCAAATATGGTCGTGAGTTTTTCTTACAGAAGGCGTGTACACGGCTGGGACAATTTCACAGAAAAGGTGCTGGCCCAATGAATACCGCGCTTCCTACCATTGCCGGGCTCGCCTTCAGCGACGGCCCTAGGGTAGAGCGAGTGGAGCGGTCGCTCTAGGCGTCAGGTGGCAAAAGGGGCGCCAAAATGAATGTGAAAAACAATTTCGAGCGAAAAATAAAGTTTTGGTAGCGCCTTTTGCAATAAAACTTTATTTTTTAAAAATTTGATTGTTATATTAAACACTGGCTTTCGCCCGCAATCTCGTCCGTGTTGATTTTGCGTTTCCGGGAAAATTTGGCGCCTATATTCAGAACTTCGCCCATAACATATTCTCATTTTTCCCAAAAAACGTCAAAAAGATCATTAATTTGTAACTCAAAAATTCACATTTGAATAAATTCATTCCGGCTTGAGACGATCATCGGCAATATTAAAAATGTGTGTGTTATCTTTTTATCATGGCGACACTACTTTACACTACACTGATTTGATCGTCAAAAGGGCCGCTGCTGTTTCTCGTTTTCGTATTTCGTGTTGACGCCTTGTGCAGCTTGCACAGATACCGCCTGCACGGCACTGGAAATACAAAAATGTTCATAATATACAGAGTGTTTTAGACTTAAATGCTCATCCGTTAAGGTGTGATTCCTGGGAATATTTGCAGAAAAAAATTGTTCTAGGGTTCTATCGGCACTACCAACTGAGATACAGGGTGTTTACGAAAATGCGTTTTGAAAAGTTTTTAATGTACTTAAACTTGAATAACTACTATACCGATAATCGTAGACCAACATATTAAGGCTTGTTTTTTAGGTTACTCTATACTCTTCCATAAAGAACAGAAACCACGGAGCCACTTACGTTTAGAAGATATCTAGGTTTAAAATCGATATTTTTCTGAACCATCCAAAATTTTTGTTTTTAGCTCTTTTCTCAGAAAAATCTATTATTAACCATATTTTTTTCTCTCGTTTCTGATGCATCAAAAAATTACCTAAAAAAGTTGACGTAGGTCGTATTCTTTTCCAGATAATGAGTTTTAACTTGAGTTGTATACTTTTCCAGATAGTGAGTTTTTATACTCTATTTCCCATGTTACATTCATCTTAGACAACTAACATGCAGTATTATAAAACTTGAACCTTATGATTGTGTTTACATAGGCTGCATGCAGGATTTTCCATATGATCTTCTTCGATCAACATCGTTTTTCCTTCAAGGAGTAATGTTGCAATAATACAGTTCTAGTTATCTGCAACGTGTTCTGGCTAATATAAGATTGATTTATTTCTTGATTTCGAATCTATACTTAGTTTTATTGTATTAGCTCGAGTTTTATTGGCTTCATTTGGTACATTTTTCACATAAGCTTATTAGTGGAGTCGGACAAGCAAAACGTAAGGAATTGTTTCCAGTCTCAAATGTTTTTTTTAATATGTTAGTGACATCGAATACTATACGAAATGGAAATTTTCTGCCTCTCGCAACCGCCGCTACGTAAATTATGGGCCATTTTGTAAAAAAACTACCATTTTGGTCGTTCTTTCTAAATATATATGAGAATTTCTCGGTATGTGTAGGTCCAAAGAGCGCAAAAAAATTGAGACTGTCCATTATGATATTACCTATTAGCAGTTACAAAATGAGATTTGTATTTGCCCACATAACCTAAAAAAAATTAAAAACTGAAGAAACTGCTAAATTTGGGTTTTTTAGTTACAACTTCGGATGTTTTAAGTAAAATTTTATGAAATTTTCAGAAATTATACTTTATAATGTGAACAATAACTGGTAAACATTTTAGGTCAAAATATCTAACACAAGTCTCAAAAATTAACCTCAAATTTGAAAATTGATTGGCCAATAACTTTTGTGCATCGCATCGTATGAGATTCCTTTTTATTTTAAGTGTAGGTTTTTTTATGCACTATGATGGTGAACAAAAAAAATTTTTAAACTTGAAAAAAGTGGAAAAAATCTAATCGAAAATCGTGAATTTTTGTATTTTTTCGTCAATTTTGCTAGAAAAATTCCACTTTTTTTTGATAAAACTAAATTTTTTTTGTCATATATCAAAGATGAATTACTAATACAAAAAAAAGAGTCTTATAAAAAAAAGTGGAATTTTTCTAGAAAATTGACGAAAAAATACAAAAATTCCCGATATTCGATTCGATTTTTTTCACTTTTTTCAAGTTTAAAAATTTTTCTTGTTCACCATCATAAACTGCTTTAAAAAACCTACATTTCAAATAAAAAGGAAACTCATTCGAAGTGATGCACAAAAGTTATTGGCCAATCAATTTTAAAATTTGAGGTTAATTTTTGAGTCTTGTATTAGATATTTTGACTTGAAATTTTAACCAGGCATTCTTCACGTTCTAAAGTATAAGTTCTAAAAATTTCATCAAATTTTACTTAAAACATCCGAAGTTAGAACTAAAAAACCAAAATTTAGCAGTTTCTCCAGTTTTTAATTTTTTTTGAGGTTACGTGTGCAGATTAAAATTTCATTTTGTAACCGCTGAGAGCCAATATCATAACGAATAGCCTCAATTTTTTTCGCTCTCTTTGGACCTACACATTCCGAGAAATTCTTATCTATATTTAGAAAGAACGACCAAAATGGTAGTTTTTTCACAAAATGGCCCATAATTTACGTAGCGGCGGTTGCGAGAGGCAGAAAATTTCCATTTCGTATAGTATTCGATGTAACTAACATATTAAAAAAAAAATTGAGACTGGAAACAATTCCTTTTTCACTCAATTTTGATGCTTGTCCGACTCCACTATATGACGAAAAGTACCAAATAAAGCCTACTTTAACATCAAAATTTGCTAATATCTCCAAAAATAAAGGCCGTAATACAAAAATTGTCTGGACATTATTTATAGGAAATTGTCCATGCTTTCCAATTTTGGAAAAAAAAATATTTTTGTTAAAAAAACAAAATTTTGACTTTGATGGCTCATTACTCTGGAAGTTGGTACTCATTACTTTTACAGTTTTAGATAGGTGGGAGTATTCTGCGTGCAGTGAAGTTTGTATTTTATTTTAAATAAAATATTTTAGCACAGTGAGAGTATTTTTTCTAAAAAAAACACCCCTCGTTATAATTCATAAACTAAAGCTGATATGAAAAAACTGATAATATATTTGAAATCAGCCTCAAAAATTACCTTAGAATGATGTAAAATATTCCAGGCAACAAAAATTCTGTTGATCAATCAGCTTCCTCGGACTCGGATTCAGCGTCATGCTCCATATTTTGTTGTAGGTCTACATTTGCAAATTCAGAATTCCCTTTTTCAAAGTCATCGTCTAATGTATTGGGCAAAATTAGTAAATCCTTGACTTCATCTGAAAGTGCTCTGTGTTTTCGAAGTAATTTGTGACTTTTGGAGTTAATGTATGGGTGTCTGAACTAATCAGCAAGTTCTTTAGAATGTTTTCGTTTGTTGCATCCACTGACATATAGATATGGACTGCTAATTGACAACTTTCAATGGCACCATTTTTCTCCAGAAGAAGAAGACCTTTTCTATGTAAACAACAATTTTTTTTTCGAATTTAGAGGAAAATAAGTAATAAGATGTATGTTATAATTGATAGAAATAATTTTCCATCATTATTTTTTATTTAGTAGCAGTTTTTTCGTTAAATAAATGTATTTTTTTTTAAATATGTGAGGGTTTTTTCCCTCTGTTTAACGAACTTTTAAAAATAAAGAAAATAGAGAAAGAAGAAAAAACTCTATAGCTGTCTAGTTTTTTCTAATTATGTTTATATTGCTGACATGCACTGAACTGTTTTTTATTTTAAAACCGATTAAAGTTCATAGGATTTTGAAGGGGGAACGAGACAACGATAGTTTTTGGTGCCACTTTTTTGTATGGGATTTTGCTTATTTAGCAGTCCATATCTATATGTCAGTGGTTGCATCCCTATTAAATTTTCGTGAATGTTCTTGACGGTATCTTCTGAAATCGTTGTTCCTTGATTCAGTAGCTTCTTCAGATGACTTCCCAATAGAAACTAGTCCAAAATTCTCAATTATAGCTGCTCCATGTGCGAGAACTTTATGTACGCTTGAAGGCATATAATACCAACCATATTACTCTGTACATAATTTCATGGTAATTTCAGCATATTCCTAAAATTTTATTGTATCAATACGGAGCCCTGAAGAAATAGTTTTCAAAATTATCGAAAATCTTGTGGCGGAAATTGCGTTTTATACGGAGTCTAATCATATAGATACTGGCTAAGAAAACACAATTCACATGCAACGGAAGGCTATCTACCTGTTATCAATCCATCAATGACTCCATTACCTTGTCTATTATTTACAACTTAACCTAATTAGGTGCCTGTTTTGTGTTAAAATAGGGTGGTACTTCCGGTTTTTTTACCTCCGATTTTTTAACGCTTTTCTCAACATTATGAGCTTGTATGCTATCTTCAACCAATCTTTTTTCTAGGAAATGATGGGGAAGTACACTTTTTATGTCTTTCAGGTAGTCAGGTGGCGAAAAATACTTCGTACTATACAGGAGGGTGTACGAACTTAAGGCTAAGACGAGGTTTCAAGAATAAAATAACAAGAACACCATACAAAAATAAAACCCTAATAACTCAGAAACTATTTGTTATTTGAAAAATAGTTATATTATATAAAAATATTGTATTTAATAGTAGAATTCAAAAATATAAATATCAATCCTTAAGTCCAAAATTTTCAATTCCAGCCCACTGTGGGCCGTAGTTCATTTGTATTTAAATATTACCAGCGGATTTTTAGGATATGACCTAGGCATCTCGATGAAAACTTGAAGGTGCCTTGATATCCGTCGTCCAGCAAGCAGATATCCGCATAGTCGAGATTCTTAAGCTGGAATTACATTATTCTGTCGTGATACTAAGCGTTTGCATTTATATAGTGTGTGTGTGTCGTATCATGGCGCATTTATGAATTTAGTATTATTATGTTTGTCAAGTGAAGCTAGGTGATGTGTTCATCCGATTCAGACAGTGATATTGAAGACCTAACATTTTTGTTAGTGTCACAATTATGTGAAAAAAGGGAGAAAAACAGCGAAGATTTTGGGTTAACCCCATAAATAACACGAAAGAGATTGAGGGTGAATTCCACACTTTATATAAAAAACTAGAAGCTAATGCTGAAAGGTTTCAGCAATATTTTATAGCCAGCAAATTACAATTTGAAGAAATTCATTCCATTGTTTCGTTAAGTTTCGTTAAACGTAAAAATGCGAAAAGAACCGCGCTCAACGTACGTTTTGTGAGAATTTCTAGTTAAATTGATGACAGCTGATTTTTTTGTTGTTGTTTTGTGGGTTTTAAACAAGAAAGATTATGGAAAATTTAAATTTATGGGAGTGATTTTGATGAGAAATTTATTATAATTAAAAATAAATATGATGGTTTTTAATAAGCAAAGATTAATAGCCAAGTTTGAATAGTCAATGGGCGCGTTTAGGCCGAAGTTAATTTAACTGAGCTAGGCAAGTTAACAACGGCATAAACAGCAATTTTTTTAGGGCTGTTAGCTAACTTATTTCTGCTTTTTGGCTTAGCTAAAATTTAGCACAGCCAAAATGAATTGACTTTTGCTTGTAAATTTTTGTTGTAAGCAAATAATTTAGAAATATTTCAATACAGAATGAAGATTTTATTATTATTATTCATTTTTTAGCTTTTTATTATTTGTAAAATGGGAAATGTTATTATTTTTGCTTGTTATTAGCTGTAAAATGAGAACTGTCAAATGGCATGCTAGAAACGGTGCTAAGTTAACAGCGTTAATTTAACAGAGTTAAAATAACTCGGGCCTAAACGCGCCCAATGAATCATATTTATACATTTTAATAATTTTAAACTTGTGGAAACTTTCCGTATACACAAACCATTATACGTTTGACGAAAGTTTGATATTTACGCACGTCGGTCGACGTGCGTTTCTTATGTGCATTATATACCGGGTTTCCATGGGAGTCGAGTTGAGTTATGTTTGAGTTGAAATGACACTTCAACTCAACGACTTAACTCGATGCGTTTCCATTTCTGCCTTCCGTCTTCCTCCATATTTTTCCATCATTTAATTTTATTCTAGATTTTTCTTTAAAAGTATTTATTAAATATAAAAAAGCGCGACATTCTCACTTTTTGTACCTTTGCTAGTGTGCCGTTTTTAGTTGTATGCGTGAACTCAGTTCAACCTACCTATTTTTGTTGAGTTGAGCAGAGTTGAAAATCTTTAACGAAAACTCTTAACTCATTCTGTTTCCATGACGTATAACTTGGGTTCAACTCTGGTTGAACTCTCATGTACTGAGTTTCCATGAGAGTTCAACCAGAGTTGAACCCGAGTTATAGGTCATGGAAACAGAATGAGTTAAGAGTTTTCGTTAAAGATTTTCAACTCTGCTCAACTCAACAAAAATAGGTAGGTTGAATTGAGTTCACGCATGCAACTAAAAACGGCACACTAGCAAAGGTACAAAAACTGAAAATGTCGCGTCTCTTTATATTTAATAACCACTTTTAAAGAAAAATCTATAACAAAATTAATTTATGGAAAAATATATAGGAAGACGGAAGGCAGATATGGAAACGCATAGAGTTAATCGTTGAGTTGAAGTGTCATTTCAACTCAACCACAACTCAACTCGACTCCCATGGAAACTCGGTAATGGAAACTCAGTTATAGTTGGGCCTTTAAGCAGCCAAATTTAGTGCCCCAGTTCAAGTCAATTTTGAACCAAAGTTCAACACTTGAAGCACTATTGTGAAATAGAAAAACAACAAAACAATAGAAAAACAAATGGTCAAAAATTACTGCCACCAGTATTTAACGGTTATTTAGCCCTAGTAGAACCTACATACACAGCGACAGACATTTTTCTCAATTTTAACCCCCTTTTTACCCCCCAAACCCTATATCTACAAAAGGGCCCATTCTCCGGGCTAGCGAGTGTGCATACGTTCTTAACTGCGCATCACACTATGTATACACGAAATATCAGCTTTAAGAAAATGACGTTGGTCTGGCGGGCCTGGGCTCCTAGTCTATAACATGTTTTTTCCTGATTCGGCGCCGCGCCGCGCTACATAATGGGTGCCTTCCATTTAGACACAGAGAGACACAGTGTTACACTGTGTCCGACACAGAAGTGTTCCATCAACGACACAGCTAGACACAGCCGGGCACAACTAAGACAATGCTACCAACCCTCGCCAATTGAAATGTGATCGTTAATTTATAATTACAACAGTATTGTTTCATTTTTAAGATACCCAGCATTTATAAGTTGTCGGGTAATTAATTTAAAGAAATTATCAACATAAAATTTACGATTTACTTGCCAAACAAAAATAAAAACGAGGAAAGTGCGCCGTGGCGGATTTTTCATGAACTTATGTGTTCCATTTGGGCTTACACAGAACGACACAGAGCGACACGCTGTGTCGGACACAATTGTCTTTCTGTGTCTAAATGGAAGGCACCCAATAATTGATAACTTTTGAACAAATTGCGGGCCTTGTATTTTATAAACGGATTATGAAAGATTATTAAATAAGCTTCATTTTGGTTTTTGTTTGAAATTTTTCCGTGCTATAGAAAATGATTTTTTTTCATTTTACAACTTACATTTGCAATAAAAAATGGTAAAAGTTAATAACTTTTCAAAAAACAATAGCTCATCGTAAAGTTCAACATTTCCCCTTTTAATCAAGACTAATTCGAAGTAAATCGATCAACTAGATTCGGAGTTATGAATTTTTCAAAAAAAAATATCATAAAAGTTTAATTGTTAATAACTTTGAAATTGTTAAATTAAAAAATCTGAAAATTGGCAATTATTTTTTGTTCGACTAAGGCTACCGATTGCACAAAATTTAGAGTTTTTCATTAACATTGCAATTTTGGTGGCCCATTTGAGGAATCCTTAGTCAATAGCACTGATTCGATGTTGGTTAAATTCTTATCTCATTTCGACAGTCAATTTCCTGAGATAACATTTCCACAGTGCCAGTGCCGTGGCTGGCATATGTGCAATGCATAGAGCCCCGCGAGTCCAGCGAGCGAAAAAAATTTTAATCATTTGAATTCATTGTTTTAATTTTTACTTAATTGAATGGGCCCCACAAATGAGTATGGGCCACACAAATCAGCATATGGGCCATTATTCTGTCGAGGGGACGGGTCTGCATGAAGAAAAATGCGCGAGCGAAGCGACCGAAAATTTTTTTGGACTCTCTGGGACCCTCGCTGAATTTTTGCACAGGGCCCCCAATTGTCTGGCCGCGGCACTGCACAGTGCCAACATTCCGGTTTCTCACAAGGCTTGCCGTCCGACATTGCACTCAATGATAGAATTGTCGAAAAAGGGGATTTACTCTGAGCGCTAGTCACATCCCTCTGTTTGAACTTTTGGATGTTGTAGGAGCTCGGAAATACTGACTGCGAAAGATTATTCCACAGTTGAGTTGTTCTATTTAGAAACTCAAGGCCCATTCAGATCCAGCAGCGGCAGCAAGCTTAGTTTTACCAGCAATCGCTGCTGCTTTTGTTGTCAAGTGACCACCATTAGCCAATAGGAACTGTTTGCTGCCGCTGCTGCTGCTGCTGGATCTGAATGGGCCTGAATTGCTATCTTGTTGAGTGCGGGAAGAGACGGGCTGCAGGTGGTGGGAGTGAAACGAGAAGGCTAATCAGGTGTTGCGGGTAGAAAATTGCCGTGGAGGCAGAAGAGCGTTTATTTCGATGGAACAGTCACTATGTTAGTAACGATAAAATTTTGTCAGTGCAGCTACATTCCTACGGTGGCTCAAGGGGTCGATGGTGGAGCAAACGGTATCGTCATCGATTGATTTAAGGGCTCTTTTTTGTACTGTATCTAACCACGCCAAGGTGGTTATCGAAGCGCCGCTGCGACTTAGGGTATTGTATTCGAAAGAGGGCGAATGTAGGATTTATATATTGCAGCACGGGTCGATGGCTGAAGGAGGAACTTGCCTCTTAAGAAATCCCAAGCACTGGGATGCTTGTTTGGCGATTTGGAATATGTGGTCAGTTGGGAACATATCGTCGGCGTAGACCCATTCGATGGTTGCGAAACATGGAAAATCACCCAATTAATCACAACGCGCCTCCAATATTTCGTCAACAGATGCCTTCGTCGTATCCTTAATATCCTCTGGCATGATAGAATAACAAATTAAGAACTATGGCGCCTTGCTGGCCAAGATAGGATAGATGACGAAATCAGGCGAAGGATATGGAATTGGATTGGCCACACCTTGCGACGCGAAAACAGGCCCTTTAGTGGAATTCGCTTTAACTTTTATAATTTGGTTAATTTGTTAATTGATATTATTTGCAACTAAAAAATATTAATGTAATATTTTTATTAAAACAATTTTTATATATTTTATAAATCAAAAGAAAAACTACGAGCCGATAACGACCAACGTGCAACAAAATTTATTACAGAATTGTTATCATCGTTATATCTACAGATATTCAATTTCAGTTGTTGTTTTATTACAATTCTTATTAGTTGGTCTGCTTTTTTAGGAATTTCAATGTACTCGGTTGACGCTTTCAATTTATAATTGCTTCTGCACTGATTCTTAATTATATGTAAAATATTTAAAAGAGGCTACTTGGATTAGTACCTGATATTTTTCTGTGTTTAAACTGCTGTTGTTGCCTTTGTATCTTATTGAATTTTGAACTTGAGCTTATGCTTATGAGTAAAGGCCCCCATACACGGTCAAATTGGATGTACATCGAAGTGCGGATGTACAACCAAAACTATCGATTTTGAGCCGGTCGGCCAATCAAAACTCGATGCGCGTATACGTGGATGTACATCCAATTTGACCGTGTATGGGGGCCTTTATTATATAAAAAACACGCGTGTACCCAGTGCACGGGAAAGATGTGAAACATCTTTGGCGAAAGGCCAAGTGGAAACGCAGCTCTGGAACTCTTATCACACAGATATGTTGCGTTTGGGATGTATATTCGGAAGTTCGCTGGAATTTTCTTACATAGTTTGCTCCCGATGTAAGAAAATTTCAGCAAAGTTCAGAAGAGGCCTGAAAATAAATAAATTCATTCAAATGAACAAAAATTAGTTGCATTAGTTGCGTATTATTGTGCTACAAAATAAAGACATTTGTTATTACAATAAAAACTTTTTAAAATTTTAACTTATTCATACAAATATATTTAGCTCACGCTTACAAAGGCCTCTAAATTCAAGCAGAAGATTATATCTACCAGTTTCGTCCACTGTAGGCCATAGCTGTTTATAGCCGAATTGGTAGAATGTTTTTAAGTTTTTTCTTTACTAATTTTTCTTAGAAGTAAACCAAAAATAAAGATAATTTTTTATAAAGTAAAAATATATAAGTTTTAGCTGAAAAGCATAAGTAAGATAAGATAGTGAGTAATTTAGAGCGCCTGCTGAGGGCCAGTAAGTTAGATAGTTTAGAATAGGATAGAATAAGTAGCTTTAAGCATTAGCTACATTTATATTAGGTTAGATATAAGATATGAAAATAAAATGCTTTAAAAAAAAAGAATGTAGGAACGGCGGCAAGAAGGAGGTCGTGGGTTCGACGCGCAACGGCGACGTTTAAACTTTTTTTATAAATATTTGAAAGATTACAATAGAAGAAGTAAATAATAATGGATTTGTACTTTTTTGGGATCATTAAAATCGACTTCGAAATATCTACTAACTTTGAAAATGTCAATCTATTGTTTCGTTGTAAAAAATTTCGACTGCAGCGATCATCACACTTCAATCAAGCATAGCTTCGCTCTCGGGGGCTGTGCAAACTATGATAATTTTTGTTCCTTTGTACACAGCTATAAAGACAATAGAATCGGGTAACTAATTTTTAGTTATCACAACTAATTTCCATTCGTTGCTATAATGGAGGTGCTATAAAAATATTCATGTAGGTCCTATAAAAATATTTAATATGCCATTTTTATTGCAAATACATATTTAAAACAGGATGCGATCCGATGCTATTTAAATTGTAAGCCATAGCCAGATTTTCAGGAAATATTTCTTGAAATTCTCTGCAAATATTGGAATTTCAAAACAAATACATATATTCATATATTTTCAATTTTTAGCTGACGCTACTATATATGCTTACAACTATAGAGTCTAATTTCAGGGTCTAACACTTTTCCTCTTAACAAACCAGATTGTGTATGTTATAAGAATTACACGATAAACGGACTGTTCTGCATTTTTTCGTGTAACGATTCTATTGTCTATGTAGCTGTGTACAAAGCAACAAAAAGTCTCATAATTTGTGCAGCCCCGAGAACGAAGTTATGGTTGGGTTAGTGTGATGATCGCTGCAGTCGAAATTATTTTGGGATGCACAAGTCAGGAACTTCCCTGCACCCCTATAAAACCGGTTTATTGGAATTATTGGAAGGGTTGATGAAATATACGAATTACACGATAAACTGACTGTTCTGCATTTGTTCGTGTACCGATTCTATTGTCTATGTAGCTGTGTATAAAGCAACAAAAAATCTGATGCGTTTCGCAACTCCCGAGAACGAAGTTATGCTTGTGTAGTGTGCTGCTCGTTGCAGTCGACAATTTTGTGGGATGCACAAGTGAGAGACTTCCCTGCGACCCCTTGCCCATAAAACCGATTTATTGGAATTATTGGAAGTGTTGATGGAAGAAGTGATGGGCCGTGTATATATTGTATATTTGGAAGTCGATTTCAATGATCCCAATAAAAAAGTACAAACCCATTATTATTTACCTCTTCTGTTGTAATCTGTCAAATATTTATAAAAAAAGTTTAAGCGCCGCCGTTGCGAGTTGAACTCACGACACCTTTTTTCGATGACCCTACATTTTTCTCATTGGGCTATCAACGCTTTTGGGGTGCGATAGACGAAACCGGTAGTTCTAGTCTTCTGCTTGAATTTATAAGCCTTTGTTGGCGTGAACTAAATATATTTGTATGAATAGATAAGTTTTTATTGTTTATTGTATTAACAAATGCCTGTATTTTGTAGCACAATAATACGTAACTAATGCAACTAATTTTTGTTCGTTTGAAGCTTTGAAGTATATAAGATATGCACGCGTGCGTAATTCCATAACTCAAATTTTTAGCTAATTTAAGCCCATTAACCATTTTTATAGAAAATCAAGTAAATTAAGTTAAATAATCATTTTCATTAATCAGTTGTAAATTCCTGCCATTCTTCCCTTCTACATACAAAGTTCTCAGAAATCCGAATGCTCCATCTAAATTTTTGTAAATTATTCTAGTTAATAAATTGACTGTCTCAGTAATATTTTGTGCAATTTACTTTTAATAGTAAAAGACCTTTTACTTGTTTTTAAACTCGTATGCACTCCTTGCTTTATTACACCTTTTTGGAAGCAAATGGAAATAAAAGCAGAAATGTAAATAAAAATGAAAGTGTTAAGATCAAGAACTGAACCCGGCCCGGGTTTTTTTTAGAACTTCAACATTAAACCAATTCGTCCATTCTCCGAATGTGCGATTCTTAGACTTCACTTTTTTTGTAATATTTCCATCTTATTCTCTCTTTTCCAATAGAGATCTTCCATACGTTTCGCGAGACGAAATTGTACCTTGCAACGATAAGCGTGACAGCCTTGAAAATATACCCTCAACGCGCGCAAAGATATTTCACATCAATAATATTGCTGTCATTTAGAAATCACATGCGATATTCTTTTAAACTTTTCAATGCGTTTATCGTCGGGGTCACCAATATCAGTGTTCATACTATATAACCATTAAATTAACAAGAAGCTTTTGATTTTTAATATAAATTCTTTATTTTAATAATAAAGTACGTATACTCGCTACACTTTTAACTTATCTTTTATTAATGTTAGATTTATATTGAAGTATGTGGACTGTATTATTGTCACGAACCGATCGATTGACTGCATAGTGAAGAGCCCTAGAACAAGTAAGTTGGCGGAGATATCGGAAGTCTATATCAGTTGTGGTGTTGTGGTGATTGTGGTGTTCTTTTGATCGTTTGATCTGAGTTTTTTTTTCTGTAGCTTGGGTCAAGTTGTCGCGGCTGCCACAAGTGATCCCCACAGTTTCAATAAAAAGAACTTATGAAGACCTTTGTCTAATGTTAATTGATTTGATGTTCAATTGCCAATAGCAGTAGTCTAGCTCTTTACATCCAACTCATTTAGCGCAAGAACTTGCGTGAAACTTCTTTCATAATTTGTTAAAAAATACAAAAAATCAGATAAATCTGTAGCTATTGTTAAAAGATTTAATGCTATTTTATATATTAAGGTTGACAGCACTCAACGGAAAATACATATATTTTACTTGCATTAGATTTTGAATTGTGCTTTCTATTTAGGGCTTTTTGTACATAGTAGAAAACTGGTTAATATACTAATAAGATTTATTGTTGCCAATCCAAAAATTATTTTAGATTTAATTCAAATCTGTTTTCAGGTGGAATCCACTACATGCCAATATATTGATGGATGCATTCAGTCTGATGTGCTTTGGAAGCATCCAATTCAAGATGAACCTTATGATGTTGCCCTTTTGAGTGTTCCCGACTCCGTCCCAAATAGTTATTTTACAAAAATATCGGCAGAACGCCCTAAGTTAGGCCAAAGTATTTTCAACGCTGGATTTCCGTACTTTATTAACATGAAATCGGCTAATAGTTTTAATCCAAGCATTTTTGAAGGAAAAATTGTTAAATATTCTAAAGGTATGATCATTTCCGATGCCTGTGTGCAAGCCGGACAAAGTGGAAGCCCTATGTGGGATGAAAATGGAAATGTTTTAGGGATTTGTGTTTCTAATCTCAAAGAAGAGAACAATATTCATCCACAAATTAATTTTGCTGTACCTATATGGGAGATTAAATCCTTCTTAGAGGATTATGCCAAATCAAATGGTAATTAATGATTATTTTGAAAATTATTCGATATTTTCCTTTCTTTTACTTTCAGATTTTAAAGTTTTAAACAATTTAGTTGCTGCACCTTCTGTTAAACGTTTATGGAAGCTTGAATCTCCCCTCATTAGAAGTAAACTTTAATTATATAGATTTGTATTAAAACGCTATTTTAAATTTATTATTTTATACAAAGAAATATTTGAAATAAAATTTAATTTAAATGAAATATTTATTTTTCAATCGTACTTACAGTTTTGCATTTTCGTATAATATTTCCGTTACAATTACAGCAATGGAAAGCAGTATGATTATATTTACATTGTATAAATTCTATCTAATTTAAGCTCGTGGTTACTTAATTAATATACCCCAAGGATCGCTATATTTATAAATGCTACCGAAATTTGCTAGATAAGAAAATTTATATAATTTCTTCATATATGTTATTCTGACATTTATATACCAAATAACATAAAAAGTATTGCCACTAAAAAATTTATACCAGATATATGGCAACGTGTACATAAATGGCAGTACTAAAAATTTCGATTGAGTCAGGCAAGTGAAAGACTAGCTGCAAGCAGTTGAGTAGAGTTTTGTATTAAAACTAATTTTTAAGTAAAAAAGTCTGAATTTTCAATAAAAAATTATATAAAAGTATGGCTGATGCTAGGAAGTAAGTAAAATCATTAAAGTATTCTTTAAAACAATTATAATGTATTAGATAATGTAAATTTCATACGAGCCGACAGTGAACCACCTTCAATTTTGCTTGTCATGTTTGAGAAATCTTCCGGAAATTTTGTGTATATTGCATTTCATCATTGATATTAAATTTTTTTGAATCATTTCATTAATTACAATTCGTGATAAATATTAACAACTAAAATTAAATATAAAATTCTTGATTTCCTTTGTGCTTCCTTAACTTCGATCTGCGGTGTTCTTCATCTTCTCTGTTATTTCGTAAACACTTGGTTATGTGGTTAGATGGCGCCCTATGAGTCAAGGCGATATTCAAATTTAAAAATCCTTCTAATATTAATAATATTGAAAGGTTAAATTAGTAGGCCATGACAATTCTTTAATTCGTTAAATTTTTTATCAAATTGAAAATCAAAGAAAAACGGAACTTGGAAATTTTCAATTGCTTAAAATATGGCGTTCCATGAAGCAAAGTCGCGTACTGAAAATACGTAAATGGAGTGAGTTTTATAGATTTATTCTTATAATATTTTCCTTGTCTTTGTAGTGATGATTTAGCCACAGCAATCTTAAAGAAGAAGGATCGCCCAAATCGCTTAATTGTTGAAGAGGCCGTAAACGATGATAACTCGGTGGTTTCCTTGTCACAGGTTAGTGCAGATCAATAAAATAAAATTTGAAAAAAAAAATAAATATATTGAATTTATTTCTCAAAAATATTTGTGATTAAATGCGCGATAAAATTTATTGTCAAAGTGAGTCATTATTTTATGGAAAATAAATAATTCTATTCTCTGGAAAGTAATTTCCGAAATTCCGTTTTGCTCCCTAAGACATTTTTAGTGGCTGTGTTTATATTTTGATAATTAGTGAACATTATTTCATTAAAACAAAAGTGCCAAATTTTGAATGAGAAGAAAAAGAAACAGTTTACGCTACAAACAAATAATTAACTATTCTAGTCCTTATGTTAACTACAAGCGTTACGAGCTGTACAAAGAATCAGTTTTTATGCTGCGAATAAAGTTAAATCTGTAAAGTGATAACGATTATTTGCTCATATGTATTGTTTGGGTTCAAGATTTTAATATTCATCATCTGTATAGTGGGATTTATCTGTTTATTTCAACGCATCTGAAGGGATACAAAATAAATGAAAGTCGAGAAATATTGGGAAAATGCGAAAAGTTAACTCTGCCGGAGAACTCAAAATTATCGTTCGTTTTTATACGTTTCTGGAATTCTAAAAACAATCAAGTCTGTACTAGATATTATGGATCATCATTTCTGAGCCATGCGACCACAAATGGAGCGCGTTCAAAAATCTTACTATGGTAAACCACGAGGTAAGCTGTGGTTATGCTGGTTATGCTATGGAAGTTACATGACAAACCGAAAATAAACCGATCTCAACTCGATCTGAGCTTGCAGTTTCGGTCGAGTGTTATATGACATACTGAACTTGAGTTTTTAGTTGTAATTTTGGTTTTATTATTTTCAGTTCGTAAGTGAAATTATTCGTGAAAATGGAAAATTATTCAACAATTACTCAACCGAGGAAAAACTTGTGAACCCACTCAGAACACGTTCGGCACAATTTTTGCGGTCGGTTGCTAGTTACATGACTCAAACCGAACCGAAAATTGTACTCAGTTCGTGTTGAGTATGCCATGTAACTTCCATATGTATCACTTCACTTAACCACGATAGTTTGAGCATGTTTACGCGAAGCCTCTAAAACTCTTTAGAACAACCTTAACATTGATTTTCATACGCGTAAACTCCCCTTAACATTGCTTTCGTTAGTGGTGTTAAGCCTTAATAAATGTGTTATAAGGTAACACATTTATTAAGGGAAACTGATTTAAGAGCCGCGCGTAAACGGAGTTGTGATGCTACAGTACAGGTCAGCTGACGTAATACACGGTGTACAATTTCCCTATGATGATTTATAAGGATTAACACGTCCTGTGCATCCTGCATATTGTTAAATCTAATGAAACCACATTTAAAATATGTTTTGCAAAACGCACTTCTAAACGTTCTTAAAACTACTACTGATGTCAATGATGCAAGTTACACTTTCCATCATTTCGTTTATTACCCCCATACACAAACCGATTTTTTAGGCAAGGGGTCGCAGGGAAGTATAGGAGCTAGAAAATAGCATGAACGGCGACCTGAAAATTTTCAAGGAGTGGACGGATGGAAATAAACTAAAAATAAATGAAAAAAAGACTACGTACATGATATTCTATCAGAAAAACAAGGCAGATATCAGAATATCGATCAAGATAGGCGATGAGAAAATATCTAGGGCAACCGAAGTTGCCTACCTAGGACTATTAATTGACGATAAGCTGAACTGGAGGAAACATATAGAAAAAAAGGAAAAACCCTAACCCCTCTAATAGGAGTGCTCAAAAGAAACCCCAAGCTCCATGGGAAGATAGCGCAAGTCTATAATGCGCATATCCTATCTCGGATTAGATGTAGTATCCTAAACTGGTCGTACTGTTAAATAGGGCGCTGAAGGCACTATATGGACTTCCATGGAGTACAGCCACTCAAGTAGTTTACAGACTCACGAGACAATTGGCACTGGACCAGGTCATCCGAATGGAAAAAGCAGGGTTCATATATAAGCTCAAGAAAAATCAACTGAGGTCAAACCTAGTAATTTTGCAAAACTCAAGTGTACACAACTACGTTACAAGAAACAGAGACAACTTAAGACCAACGCAACCTAGAACGGAGACGAGAAGAAAGGGTCTATTAAATACTGCGGCGGAAATCTGCAACACTCGACCGGACTACATCAAATCGGCCCCGTCTTTGGTAACTTTTACGAGAAGACTAAAGAGTTATCTGTTAGAGGAGTACAGCGTCGTTAATTTTTAAATTTAAATTGTTAAATTTGCATTGTACTTTTTCATTTTAGTTTTTATGTATTCCTTTTTATTTTATTTTTTTTCTTTTTTGTTTTTGTTCTTTAAACACAACACTTTTGCTCAAAACATACAAGTAGTGGTAGTAGCTTTTAAATGTCAAAATAAATTGATGAATTAGGGCTCCCCAACTCTCATACCAGCTTCGCTGACTGAGTTGGGATGTTGATATTAGAAATCTATTAGAAATCTCAGAAATAATGAATATGTAAAAAAAAAAATGGATCTTAGTGATAAATTTAATAAATAATAATAATAATAATTAACAGCTGATATGTCATGCATGTAATTTGCACCCATCGCTGCGACCCCTCGCCGAAAAAATCGGTTTGTGTATGGGGGTAATAAACGAAATGATGGATAGTGTAACTTGCATCTATGTCACTAACCTAAATATTTGCGCGTAAACGCTCTTAAAACTACTACTGATAACGATGTTAAGATCTTGAATATCTTCGCGTAAACATGGTCTTTATGTGTTAACTACGAGGTAAGGGGGAGATCAAGTTAAAATATGAATTTTTAGATTGTTTTTTCCCACATTACACTCTAATGAATGATTTCCCAAACTTGTTCATCATCTTTCTAGCCGAAACGCACGTATATATGACCTGGTTTTCCCTCCTCTATAATTTTAAACGCGTCTCTTGAACATTTACATTTTTTTTACATCGGTTCTCATCATATTTCAAAAACTTCTCAACGAATCCCCACAAAAATTGGCATAGACGATCATGACTGATCATTCCGAGAAAATTGACTCTAAAATCATTCGTATTTATGCTTTGGAAATTAATTATTTATAACAAAGGTCACAAAAAGATTGCACAAGAAGTACATTTTTTTACTATGCTGCCATTTTTTCAATTTTCACGATTTTCTTCCGCAACTAGAGTCAGTTTGTAGAAAATTTTTTTTTAAAAAATATGCCGTTTGATTTTTCTAGATCGACCAGAATTGCGGATTCTACGTTGGGCACCGTGCTAAATGAGGGTCATGTTTGTGCTACAGGAAATCGGCCATTTTGGAGCGCCTCGGAAAAAAAATTTTGTTTTCGTAATTTCAATCAATAAACTATTTATATCAAAAGAGTTTTTTGACATCCTTCGGTATCTTCCCATAAAAAAAATAAAAGGAAAACACATGCTCGAACTTGATCTCCTCCCTTTTTTCCATAAAATAGTCTCCGCTACTTGCTTCAATTATTTCGTATGTGTCCATTAATTATTACATTTACAATAATTTTACAAATCTCACTTTGTGTTCATGTGAACATTAAAACAACTGTCAGAGTCGTTTTTATTCTTCTTCTTAAATATCGCTAACCATGTTCCCGAGCAGGTTTAAAATTTAACTAAACCCTGGTTAACCACGGTAGTGTTTATTTATAATGTATTTTGCAATTTTAAGTGAATTTAAAAAATTAAAGTTGTTGCAGCGCCAAAAAAAGCTCCCATGTTGGTCCTGATTTTTTACGCTCTAAGGCCCCCATTATACGTTCAATCAATCAATTCTATCGGTCATGATTGATGGAAATCTTAATATAAGGGCGATTCTCTGTGAGCTCGTAATGGCCCATACAGACGCTTTCCTCACATATTTTTTTAACATTTTCGTAAAATAATCATACTATTGCTTAGGAAAGTAATTATTACTTTTGGTACATGAGAATTGAATTTATATGTATTTTGCAAGTTATTTCTGATTTTCTGATAAATCATGACAGGGGACTGTTTGGTGCAAGAAGGGTACAGACAGGGAACTGTTTGAAAAAAACTCGGGACAACACTTACATGACATTATTAAATTTAAAAAATATGTAAGGAGACCTAGTTTTATGAAAAAAATATAATTGCACTATTCTATGTTTAGATGTTAATTGCCAAGTATATGTAGTGTTGATAACTTTTTTTCAAATATTACCTCTAAGTGGGAAATCTAGGAATGGGACTGCCAGGGGACTGTGTTTTTAGGGCTTCAATACTTTATAGAAAAAAGTAAAATTTTATCGTTCTAAATACTACTGAGCTATAAAATTTAAGTGTTTTATTTAAATTAAGAATGCTAGTTATTTATTAAATTTATTATTTTTTTAAAAAACTCGGTTCGGACAGCTCTTTACGAGTTTACAGAGTATCGCCCATAAAGAGAATTACATGAGTTATCACCTTAGACGGTAGGTTTTTCGTCAGTCATAGCAGTGACTGTGGCAAAACTGTTCGCTTCGCTTCGTTCTGTTCTGCGTACATTTTGTATAGGACCTTTTTATGCAGATTTATCTCACAATCGAATTTTATAATAACCAAAACTAACGTAAAATCCATAGTTTGCGAGAGAGTTGGAAAGTCTTCAGTTGAATTTCTTTTCGAGGTTTATGTTTATTTTATAGGTAACTTGGCTATACCTGACTTTCGATATTATCTCGCTTCTGAAATATTATTTCTTCGACAAAATCTATACTATACATAGCTTCATGATACAAGCAAAGTCTAAAAAAGTTAATGTATATTATCTGGAAAACTTGGAAAAGTCGAGGAAATTTGGTGTTAAGAAAAGTGTCGATTTGCAAATCTAGTCAAATTAGCACTTAATCATCAATAAATACTAAAAAATATTCCAATATTTACATTAAAATGAAGCCCAAGGAATTGAAAACGAGATGTATTTTGTTTGTCTAGGAATATCTATTTCCAATCAGTAGTTGAATTTTCCTTGGAATTATCTTTACATCCTCTACTATAATATTATCAAACTGCCTGAGCTAAGTTCTGATAAATTGAAGGATTCATAGCCGAAGGATTCACATTTGAAATTTTAAATCGATTAATCTTAGTCATGCACTTTGTAAAAGAATAGTATGTTCGAACACCATCAATATTTTTAAAATTTGAAGGCAAACTAATTCGGGCAACTGATTTTGCATTTTCAGCATAAATATAAAAATGTTTCCTGTTAAATAAGAAAGTTTGTTAAAATCGTTAATTTCTAAAATGTAACAGTTTTTTATATACCACAGTCTTGTCTTAAAATTAGGGCTGAAGTCACTTATCTAAAATCTACATAAGCATTATTCGATGCCATAATTACGTCCTTGGTCATGCGATTTTCTAAGGGCTGTGATAATGTAACGGCTGAAATTATCTTAACATCCTGGGTGGCCCAACATTAACCAAAGAATTGCGTTGAAATAACCACATACAACGTAAAATTCGCGCAATCAAACTCATCGACGATATTACCATTTGCTCTTCCATCATTTGCTCATTAAGCCACCGTAATAATAGCTGCGATCCATTGGGACTGGAAAACTACTCAAAACTACCGCAGAAGTTCGTTTATAAATAGAACAATTCGACCGTGGAATAGTCTCTTACAGTCAGTATTTCCGATCTCGTACAAACTCGGAATGTTCAAACGTAAGGTTCATGGCCATCCAACCTATCCTATTCTATTCTATCCTTCGAATTAAACTTACTAATAGACATTACACCATCACCTGAAAGGATGATTCCTAATCTTAGTCTATCACTTAAAAGGTAGTAAGTATCTAATGTTTTTTTTAATATCACAGGCTAAAATGGACGAGCTCCAACTCTTCCGTGGAGATACTGTATTACTAAAAGGAAAGCGCAGAAAGGAGACAGTCTGCATCGTATTATCCGATGAAAATTGTCCAGATGAGAAAATTCGAATGAATCGTGTTGTAAACACTTCAATTTTTATTAATGACACACATATCTGATTATGATTTTATATTATTCAAGGTACGGAACAATTTATGTGTACATTTGTCAGATGTTGTGTCGATCCAATCTTGCCCAGATGTAATGTATGGAAAACGTGTTAGAATTCTTCCAATTGATGATACTGTAGAAGGGGTTACTGGGTATTTATTTTCATTGTTATTATTTTTATCTTTAATATTAATTGAGGAATCGTGTTAACAGCAACCTCTTCGAAGTATATTTAAAACCATATTTCTTGGAAGCATACCGGCCCATTCACATGGGCGATAATTTCATCGTTCGTGGAGCTATGCGAGCCATCGAATTTAAAGTTGTGCTTACCGATCCTGAACCTTATTGCATCGTCGCTCCAGATACAGTTATTTTCTGTGATGGTGATCCAATTAAGCGTGAGGTATGTTCTAAAACACATTGTAAAAAATTGCATAAACTTATTGGATTTATTTACCTAATAGGAAGAAGAAGAATCGCTAAATGCTGTTGGGTATGATGACATTGGTGGCTGCAGGAAACAGCTCGCTCAAATAAAGGAAATGGTTGAACTACCATTGCGTCATCCATCTCTATTTAAAGCAATTGGTGTTAAACCCCCAAGAGGAATTCTGATGTATGGACCACCAGGAACCGGTAAGGATCTTATGCTGCTGCTTTAATACAATACTAAATTAAATTTGAACAGGTAAAACCCTTATTGCGCGTGCGGTTGCCAATGAAACTGGAGCTTTCTTCTTCTTAATTAATGGTCCCGAAATTATGTCAAAACTAGCAGGTGAATCTGAATCAAATTTACGTAAAGCCTTTGAAGAAGCAGAGAAAAACGCTCCTGCTATTATTTTCATTGATGAAATCGATGCAATTGCCCCAAAACGAGAGAAGACCCATGGTGAAGTCGAACGTCGTATTGTGTCACAACTGCTTACTTTGATGGACGGTATGAAGAAGAGCTCTCATTTAATTGTTATGGCAGCTACAAACCGACCAAATTCAATTGATCCCGCTCTTCGTCGGTTTGGGAGATTCGATAGAGAAATTGATATCGGTATACCAGATGCAACTGGAAGATTGGAAGTATTGCGTATTCACACGAAAAATATGCGCTTAGCAGATGATGTAGATCTTGAGCAAATTGCTGCTGAATCTCATGGACACGTCGGCGCAGATTTGGCCTCTCTTTGTTCTGAGGCTGCTTTACAACAAATCCGTGAGAAAATGGATCTTATTGATCTTGAAGATGATAAAATCGATGCTGAAGTCCTCGCCTCACTAGCTGTAACTATGGACAACTTCAGATACGCTATGACCAAGTCCAGCCCATCTGCCTTGCGAGAGACGGTTGTTGAGGTACCAAGCGTCACATGGTCTGATATTGGAGGCTTAGAAAATGTTAAGAAAGAACTACAAGAACTCGTACAGTATCCAGTAGAACATCCAGACAAATTCTTAAAGTTCGGTATGCAGCCAAGTCGTGGCGTATTGTTCTATGGTCCACCCGGATGTGGTAAAACTCTCCTTGCAAAGGCAATTGCAAACGAATGCCAAGCCAATTTCATTTCGGTTAAAGGGCCTGAATTACTCACAATGTGGTTCGGTGAATCTGAAGCTAATGTACGGGATATCTTCGACAAAGCTAGATCGGCATCCCCATGCGTACTTTTCTTCGATGAATTGGACAGTATTGCGAAATCCAGAGGCGGAAATGTTGGTGATGCTGGTGGTGCTGCAGATCGTGTTATAAATCAAATTCTTACCGAAATGGACGGAATGGGGGCCAAGAAAAATGTCTTCATTATTGGAGCAACAAATCGTCCAGATATCATTGATCCAGCAATCCTTCGCCCTGGACGTCTAGATCAATTGATTTATATTCCACTTCCGGATGAGAAATCCCGCGAAGCTATTCTTAAGGCTAATTTAAGAAAATCACCTCTTGCTAAGGAAGTTGATCTCAACTATATTGCTAAAGTTACCCAAGGGTTTTCCGGAGCTGATCTTACGGAAATTTGTCAGAGAGCTTGTAAGCTAGCAATTAGACAAGCAATTGAAGCTGAAATTAAACGAGAGAAGGAGCGAGCAGAAAAACAAAATGTAGCAATGGATGTAAGATGATTTCTTTGTTAAAATTTATTCTCAGATAACAATATCTTTAAAATATTTCAGATGGATGAAGAAGATCCCGTTCCAGAAATCACAAGAGGCCACTTTGAAGAGGCTATGAAATTCGCACGCCGTTCTGTTTCAGATAATGATATCAGAAAATATGAAATGTTTGCCCAGACTCTACAACAGTCTCGTGGTTTTGGTTCAAATTTCAGGTAAATGAATGATTTTAAAAATATTGCTTTCTATTTATTAAAAATTTATAACTTATTTTGCAGATTCCCATCAAATCCTGGATCATCATCACAAGGTTCAGGTCCGAATCAACCAATTAATCAACACGGGGATAATGGCGATGATGATCTTTACAGTTAGATTTTTTAGTTTATATTTAAATTTTAACACGAACATAACATCCGGAACAAGAAAAGCAAAATTTAATAAAAAAAACAAAAAACACAAATTTGAAAGGAGTTCAAATAGAAAAAATGAAGCTCATATGATTAAAAAAAAGCGATTTTTATTGGGTTAATATTATTAATTGAGATCATCTATAACAGAAAATATATAAAATGAAAGGAAAAAACTACATGAATATTTTTAAGAGTTCAACAGAATGCTGGGAGCGTTTTTTATACAAGAAAAATAATTAAATTATATACAAATTTCCTCATTTTTCGTCTCTTCCTTTCTTAGTTTTAGATTTTCTATAGATTATGTAACTTCAATTTTAAAAAAGGAAGAAATAAAAAGCAATTATGCTTACAAAAAGTTTTATAGCCTTAAAGTATATTAGCAAAGGGATGAAGTGATTTATTATTAGGTCATCTGTTCAAAGCATATTGCATAATACACTTTCTAGATACAATTTTTTGCACTTAGAATTTATCTGTTGTAACTCGACCTGCCTTATGTAGTCGAAGTATTAACTTATACAGATACTTTTCCTCAGTGGTGTTTTTCAGACATCAATTAAGCTTTAAAGTACATACCGTAGAAAAAGTTTCCTAGCATTGATTGAGAGAAAAATTAAGAAAACATAGTTTGCATTACTTGCAAATTTTGAACCAATTATATCCTGTTTTCATCGACCACCTTTTAAATTTTTTCTGCTAAAGCCATTGCTACGTTGCTACAGGTATTGGAGTGTTTTTTGATTGGGGAAACTGTTTTCATGGATCTCTAAGGCTTAAACCATTTTGAAATGTGCATTAGAAGTTTGCTGCCAAGTTTTCCCAATTTTCGCTTAGTCTTAAAAGATGGGCGGGTACTTTTGTTCGTATGGTTGCTTCGTGATCTACGAGTCTTTTCCAATATCGCTCATCGGCATTTGGTTTCTCAAAAAGCTTCTCGTTTTCCTCTAAGTTTCATATTTGGCATTACGATCAAATCGGCAGATAAGCTGCCATACAAAACCATCAAATTGTGTGATATTACTCCAAGTGCAGCAAACCACGTATATTTAACTAAAATAGAAATTGCTAAGTTAATTTATTGTATGCATTTAGTTTTTTAATAAACGGCAAACGGCTTTATCGACAGCTAAAGAGACGATAACGTTGTCGACATCGTGTTGCCAAATGCCAATTTTTATTTATCGACAAAAGTCGATATCGACTTCTGTCGATAAAAAAAATTGGCATTTGGCGACACGATATCGACAAACTTCTCGTCTCGATCAAGACGTTTGACGTTTATTAAAAAGCTGAATTTATGTATACAATAAACTTTTAACAGTTTCTCATTTAACTAAATAACAGTGTTTTGCTGCACTTGGAGTAATATCGCACAATTTGATGGTTTTCGTATTTGTCGATTCGGTCGTAATGCCAAATATAAAACTTAGAGAAAATCGACAAGCTTTTTTTGTCGAGTCGATTGATCGACTCGAGAAACCAAATACGGCTCCAGATTTTGTTTACTCTTTGTGGAAGTTTCCTCTCTTCTTTAATCATGCCCTTTCCCGCATATGATTGTCATATTTAACCGACTTACAAATGGCATTTTTTATGTGAAGGGCTGCAGCTCAGAGGTAAGCGTAACGTAAGCCTGTGCCAAGTCAATAATGCACGTTGCGCGAGCAAATGACTTATTCAGCTACAGACTTCCAATTGCTGAAGAACTCATTTGCTCGCGAAACTTGCAGTATTGACTTGGCCCCCTCTTTGAACTGTTGACGTTTATATGTGCGATGTAGAAAAAGCTCTGGGTGGTTATCCTCCCTGAGTGGTGTCTCTTGTCGTAGGCATGGAAACCTTAGACAGGTCGCCAGACCGATGTAAGATTCTCACCACTCCCTCTTATAAAAAATGACCAGGGGATCACGGGATCGGACATCCTAATCAGGGGTGGTAGCCTTAGAATAGAGAAGATAAGGAACCGAAAATAGCGTACATGTATACGGATTGGAGGGAAGCACTTAAATTAAAGAACCTCTCGCTCTAAAAGAAAAGAAACAACCGTATGTTCATAGGTTTCATGCAGTTCCCGGACAGAGGCGTACCGAAATTCGTTCGCGTTTGCTCCATACATTTTCAGCCAAGTGATGTGTTCTCATTTGGATGGTTGCTGAGAAACGCAATCCCCTCTCGGTTTTTGACTAAATGTGATACCGCCACTGTCCGGGAATTGCACAACTACTATGGGAGTGCTGTGAATATGTGTTGCCGAAATGCTTCCCCGATTTTAATTAATTGCGCTTCCTTCTCTTCTCTATTGTAAGGTGGTAGCACGTAAGCTGTTTCAATCGACCTCTTCATACAAAAATTCTGGGGTGGTAGCACGTAAGTTGTTTCAATCGACCTCTTCATACAAAAATTCAGTGGTGGTAGCACGTAAGTTGTTTCAATCGACTTCTCCATACAAAAATTCAGAATTTTTGTATGAAGAGGTCGATTGAAACAACTTACGTGCTTCCACCCCAGAATTTTTATATGAAGAGGTCGATTGAAACAACTTACGTGCTACCCCCCGAATTTTTGTTTGAAGAGGTCGATTGAAACAACTTACGTGCTACCACCCCAGTGCTGCCAGTCTTGGGTGTTTTCAATGATGCAAGTTGCGTGCGCAATTGACTTATTCAGCAATGGAAGCGTGTTGCTGAATAAGTCAATTGCGCACGCAACCTGCATCATTGAAAACACCCCTTGTTAGTATTCCACTGCACACTATGTAGGGCATTTTCAGTAATGCAGGTTGCGTGCGCAACTGACTTATTCAGCAACACAATTCCATTGCTGAATAAGTCAGTTGCGCACGCAACCTGCATTACTGAAAATGCACGTACTTTACTTAAAGCTTATAGTATTGCCGCATTTATAAAAAAAAACTCTTTTTTTGATAGTTCAAGCAAAGTTATATTAGATAGAGTGGAATCGAAACCCCGCACCACCGCTCCTCCCCAGGGTTTAATTTTGTCTAGCTTATTACTTAAGCTGGAAACTAAAGGCCCAAACATATAGCAGAAACGAAAAGGAACCGAAACGAAAACGAAATGAACTTGAAAATGATTGCGATTATATAGGTGCCTGAGCTAATCGGTTTTTGACATTTGTTGACAAGTTTTGCATTGAGTAGAAGAGTTTTTTATTTTCGATAAATACATATATTATACAATTGATTAATTTATGGCGGATGTCGAGAAATCATAGTTTAAATTTTTTCACCTCGTATTGACTGCATTCTTTTAAAATAACTTCTTTTTCGTTTTTTCAACTACAAAACAAACTGTCTGTCGAACTGTCAAACTAACGGGCTGAATAGCTGAAACGAATACCGAAATGAAATAAATTTATATCATTCGTTCCGATTCGGTTCTGTTCGTTTATATAACCGAGTTCATACATTTTCATACGATTTATTTCATTCTTTTCGTTTCGGATCGTTTTCGTTTCTGCTATATGTTTGGGCCTTAAGATTGCGACGGTCATAAGAGTCCATCAGTTCTGATAAATGTCAAAATGAATTAGAATACACCGTATTCTTGGCCGGGCTGAATGAAGAACTTATAGATAGTACGGGCTGCTGGCCAAAAGTGTAACTTGCGTCTCTTAAAAAGTACCAACAGAATAAAGTGGATTATTTATAAAGATTAGGAAAAGAGCGGGCGATTTAATTTATCCCGGGGCAACTCTGGTAGAGATGGTGTGGGGCAACTCTGGTAGAGATGATGTGGGGCTTGTGGCTCCTCTAAACGTTGGCCAATGACTGTTGCAAAAATGGCCCAACGTGTGGACGCGGCGGCCATAACTCTGCCACAACCCTTTGGTCTTGTGGTGAAAAACCGACACCACACGGATCTCGCGCCAACTCCCCATAATTGCAATGAATACCAACGTGAGTCCAAACCCCCGCTTTACACGATGGCCAAAGGATAGGCCACAACCATTGGCCAACGTGAAGAGGAGCCGGATTCGGGAATAGGGGCCAATGTCTAGAACGTAGGATAGCATAAGTTTGGGTTTATGAGGGGTCTGGATGGTGTTGAAGAAGGTAGCACTGAATCGTGCTTTGCAATTCTTGGATGTTGTAGAAGGGATACTGACGGAGAAAGATTATTCCACAGTCGGGTTCTATTTAGCAACGAGTTCCTAGTTTGTAGAGTGCCCGAAAAGGGAGAAGAGAGAACGGATCCGAGCGGGCTAATCAGGTGTTACGGAAATAAGATTGCCGTGGAGGCAGGAGAGCATTTATTTCGATGGAAGAGTCACTATGGGCCTGATCATGGTTGGCGCTTGAAGTGAGAAATGGCGCGGCGACTGTAAAACGGAATCATAGTTCTCGAAAAACAGGTGTATCACAGTTGGCCTTTTTAAGAGACAAAGTTACGTTTGTCACGACTGATTTTAAATTTTTTTAATTATAAGAAATGTTCAAACGTTTTCAAGCGACAACCATAAGGTTTTTATCAAAAATTGTCATGTCGCTGCATTCGATTGACGACAAACGGCGCTGTCATTTTTTCGCCGCGCCAACCATGATAAGGCCCTATGATAGGAATATAAAAAAGGGCGAGCAACGCCCGCTCTAGCAGTTACGTCGCCCAAGACAAATTGTCGCCATTTATTTAATCTTTATTTTCATACAAAAGAACCATTCTTTACATTTATTTTTTAAATGTTGATCGCAGCTGCAGCTAAATTGCTTCATTCTGAGGTTCCAATTTTTAATAACCCGTTCGAGTACTGCCGTCGTCTCCGTGTTTTAAATTTTATTTTTCAGTGTTTTTTTCGTCGCTTTGTTGTGGTGAAGTTGTTACTAGTGCTAGAGTTTTTGCGTGGCTTGTTTATTTGTTGAATTCTTGTGACTTAAATTAAATTTCATTTTCGTAAGTGACGGCAGTCATCTTCTTCTCAAACTTGGAGATAATAGGTACTGCCGCACTAATAAATCAACCCGTATCTCTATTAATTTTTTGCCTAAGGTTATGCAAAAAATTAACTCATAGAAAAGGCTTCTTAAACTGTCCCATAGTTTCCATCTAATTTAGGTGTTTAAAGGGGAGTTTACATCCCAACATCAAAGTGGCCCTGTAGAAAACTTATGCTGTAAACATAATTGGCGCGACTGACGTAACTACTTTCGCCAGAACTGTCAAAAACCATAGAATATAACGTCTGTATATGAGGGTGCACATAAATTCGACCACGGCTACGGCCACGTCGCTGACCGCGGCGGGTCAATCAATCTAATTTCTATTTTGTAAATATCGCCTGTCGAAGATTTTACTATTGGAGTTATGTTTTCATAATTTTTATGTATTTTTTATTTTGGGGTTTGATTACACAAAGCCATTGTGATATAATTGATGCAATATTTTTTATATTGCATATTTCTCGTGATTATATCAAAATATATTTCTTCACAGATAAAGCCCGGTATGCTATGTAGGCTCAAGGAATGTGCTCAAGAAAACCTTTGCATTTATTTCCTTAAGAAAATATGACAACAGTTCAGAAATATTGACAGTTCTTTTTTTTCATTGCATAAATTGTTTTATGATTATTTGGAACTAATGAAATTGTTTTAATTAATAAGAATTAAAAAAATAATAATAAAAATTAATAAAATGTTATTTTTAGTATTGCGGAAAGTTCCGTTCAATTTCAAAAAACAGCTGACATGTCATGTACTCATGAACGTTAAAATTCCTTCAAGAAATAAATGAATCGACACTTATTTCTGGAGGAAAAACTAAAATTTTATCAAAGGCGACATCTGCGTGTCACTAAAAAACACGATATTTCTGGTGTGAATTTCTTGACTCTAGCATACCGGTTGCAGAAATCGCTCCAGAAAATATTTCTGAACCATTTCTTGACAATTTTTTTACATAGGTTTAAGATAGGCAAAGAAGTTTCTTGAGCCTTGCATACCGGGCTTAAGATAAGGACCATTGTAGTTAGTCTTAGGACGTCTTAAGATTTCTCGTCAAATTCTCTTAAGACTGGCTAATTTTCTGTCAAATCTTAACGAATCTTAAGCTCAGCTATAATAGTCTTAAGGCCCAACTATAATGCACGTAAGAAATGCACGTCAGCCGACGTGCGTAATATCAAACTTTCGTCAAACTTATAATGGTTTGTGTATACGGAACGTTTTCACAAGTTTAAAATTATTAAAATGCATAAATATTATTCATTGACTATTAAAACTTGGCTATTAATCTTTTCATATTAAAAATAATCATGTTTATTTTCAATTATAATAAATTTCTAATCAAAATCACTCCCATAAATTTGAAGCACAACATTTTCCATACTCTTTCGGGTTTACAACCCACAAAACAACAACAAAAAAATCAGCTGTCATCAATTTAACTACAAATTCTCACAAAACGTATGTTGAGCGCGGTTCTTTTCGCATTTTTACGTTTAACGAAACTTAACGAAACAAAATATGACCGACGTACGTCCAATATGGCTGAACCCATTAATTTCCATTAGAGCGCCCAGATAACGTGCGTTTCTTACGTGCATTATAGTTGGGCCTTTAAGACGTTTTGACATTTGCAAAAGGTAATCACAACAAATCAAGTCTAGGGTAAATAAAGACGTCTAGTTTAATAAAGCTATACTTGATGTAAAATTGTCCAGGATCGGTCCCTTGCATTTTTAAAAAAGTGGTTTTATAATAACCATTTTTAGAACGGTCTGTATATAATTTTCGAACACTACACGACCGCGGTTTCTTTTTTTTCGCATCACTTCACTCACTAATTTAGTTAATGTTGTTAAATCCTTTAATAAATCCAAATATTCCAATATTAAAATATCTTTTCCACAGAGCACCTTATTTCAAATAATCTTTTTTCTTATATTTCCCATTAATACTTTAATTTTTGTAAAACGCCAAATTAAATATCAATCGCAAAAGCCACTTTCTTGAAGATTCTTTAAGATTCTACGGTTCTGAGCGTAGCCTTAAGACTTAACGAAAGTTTGCGAAAGAGAACGAAAGATTGTCTTAAGGCCATTCTGGTTACTTGTTGAGGCCCCGTAGTAGCGTACAAAATCTTAAGTAGTCTTAACACGTCTTAAGACCATTAAGGGCCCTTCACCTCTCTCTTCTTAAAAATCGGTTTTACTACATAGTAATCATGACTAGTCTACGTAGCCGCAAGTCGCCGTTGCTCCAATTATGTTCGCACAACGAATTTCAGCCAGGAAATCGCTGATGCCGTTGCCGCCGCCGCGGTCGTGGTTCCAATTGTGTTTACAGCATGGCCCATTTTACACGCTGAATCACGAAACAAAAAGTTTCATGCAACTTTGCTTGGTTTGAGGGGGAGAGGAGAGATAGGGCTGGAGGGTAGACGTGTTCACTCAAACCCTCTCCCTCTCCCCTTCAAACCGAGCAAAGTTGCATGAAACTTCTTGTTTCGTGTTTCATCGTGTAAAATGACCCCATCAAGCGCAAAGTTTCGTCAAAAGGCCGTATCAGAACCTATGCAGCGCTGCAACCATAAGTGTTTCTATTGGCTGAGGCTGGTAAAATGACAAGCAAAGCAGCACCAGACCAGCGTGCTGCATTTTCATCTCAAATCCTAATTTTGCTGCATATATATGCAGCACTTTTGACACTTCGTAATGCGGCAAGTGATTTTAAACAATGAGACGCGGGATTTTTTGTTTTAAATTATTTAAAAGGACATGGAGTAATAATTGGTAGAACTAGTGCAATTTTTAAATTTTTAATTTGAGGTTTAGCTATCAAATAAAAAGTGCGCTGCACAGCGGAAAAGATTAGAATCTGATACCGACTGCAGCATGTTGCTCTGGTGTTGCTGCTGCACGCTGCATATTTTTAGGTTCTGATACGGCCTTTAAAAATAAATTTACCAACAATTTAGCCTAGCGATAGAACTTTAGACTGGCAATGTGAGAACTCTTGTTAAAATTAAATTGCCAACCAGCTAGATGCCTAGTAATAAAACTTGACATGTAATGTTGCCATTACCCGAAAAATTTTCTGTGGAGACCACGAGTTACATGAGCGATTTTCTGCTAGGTAAGTTCTACATTACCTTGATTTCTTACTTAACCGTTGGTTAGCCAATTTTAAAAAATAACACCATAAGAAAATAAGGTTTCCTTATTCCAAATACAGTAAATATTTTTTCACTATTTAAACTGTACGTAATGTTTGCAAGAATTAAATATTAGGTCTGTTCCCGTACCTGCAGAAAGTACAGAATCTGTCAGTTGCTTCGAATTACTTAACAGAATTCTGTTCCAGTACTTTTACTGCAGCCGCCATACTCATTTCGCCACCCTGCAGTAGCTACGAGCTGCTGCAACCTGCTGCAGCTTAGATATTTGAAATATGGCAATGTCAGAACTGTCATTCCCGTATTAAAACTGCAGAAACCTGCAGAAACATGTTCCTGTACTTTCTGTACTTCATCCCCACCTCTCAATAAGCAACTTGTAGTAAGTGGCAGAATACAGAAAGTACGGGAACAAACCTATTATTGATTTACCCTCAGAACACAATGGAGGCCGGCAACGACAACTTCAACGGAAAAACAACCACCAATTTATATGAGAATTGTCGTCGGCTTCATTTACCCCGTTTATGACTAGGTTCAACCTAGGTTCAACCCAGATTGAACCCAGTCATAAACGGGGATCGAGTTGAAACAGGGTCCACTCAACCCAACTCAGCTCTCCTACCTGGGTCGAGTTGATATTTCGCCTCATAAACGCGTGTTGAGTTGAAATTGGGTTGAAGTGACATTTGTTTTGTTTGTTTATTATCCGTCAAGTCTGCCTTCGGCGTTAGTTTTGTGTTCGGTGTTTTTGTAGCTCGTTAAGTATTTAATATTAACTATATATGTAAAATCAGTGGAAATTTAATTTTGACAATGGCTAAAAGAAATGTTTGGGAGCATCAGGAAACAAAAACTATGTTAGAAATAATGCGGGAACAAAATTCCCTTCACCATTTTGATGGAAAACTGTGTAGGAAATCAGAAATATAGAAAAAGAATTAACAAAAAGAGGTTATGTTTTGATGTCAGTTCAACCCGGTTTCAACCCAAAGTGAACTCAACTCGGAATCATATACGGTGGTCGAAATTTCAACTCAACCTCGACTCAACTTTTCAACCTAATCATAAACGGGGTAATTGTGTCCCGGGAGTTATTCTTGGGTGCCTTCCATTTAGACACAGAAAGACAATTGTGTCCGACACAGCGTGTCGCTCTGTGTCGTTCTGTGTAAGCCCAAATGGAACACATAAGCTCATGAAAAATCCGCCACGGCGCACTTTCCTCGTTTTTGTTTTTGTTTGGCAAGTAAATCGTAAATTTTATGTTGATAATTTCTTTAAATTAATTACCCGACATCTTATAAATGCTGGGAATCTTAAAAATGAAACATATTGTAATTATAAATTAACGATCACATTTCAATTGGCGAGGGTTGGTAGCATTGTCTTAGTTGTGCCCGGCTGTGTCTAGCTGTGTCGTTGATGGAACACTTCTGTGTCGGACACAGTGTAACACTGTGTCTCTCTGTGTCTAAATGGAAGGCGGTATTCTTATTTATCGCAAGATAAGGCCCATTCAGATCCAGCAACAACAGCGGCAGCAAGTTTAGTTTTACTAGTAATCGCTGCTGCTTTGGTTGTCATGTTACCACCATTAGCCAATAGGAACAGTTTGCTGCCGCTGCTGCTGCTGAATCTGAATGGGCCTATAAAGTTGTAACGTGTAAAAGAATTTTTACCCGGGCATGCTTCCATTTGCACCTTTAACATTTACCATAATTAGACCAAATAGGTTATTTTGACAGATTTTAATTTTCACCTCGCAATTTCCGACATTTATTAGTGAAACAGTAAAGTGTAAACAATTTTCTTGCCGGGTGCGCTATTTTTTAAAATTTACTAAATTTACTGCAAAAGTTAAAGGTTTATTGCATATTTTTAGTAAAGTATTTAATGGCTTTAGTAAGTATGAATTGTATAAACTAGTATAGGACGGCAGAAATTAAGGAAATCAACGTGATCAATTCTTCTGCTTAATATTGAGTTCGTAAAACTTGCCGCTAAATTTTCTAAAGATGCTGAAGAAGCAATTATTATATGAAAATAATGTATTTTATTGTTAAGAAATAGTTGCATGCACACAGAATACTCTTAAATCTACATTAATAACGATTTGCTAAGGAAATTTTATTATACGTTTTGCATTTAAGAATAGTTTTTTTTTACTTATGATGCTATTTGATAACAAATGAGGTTTTTTATGTGACAGACAATTTATTCATTGAAAAACACCCTAATTTCTTTACATCTATTAATTATTTTTCTGCTTTATCTGTAGGAACAAAATGGTGTCTCAAAGAGGAATTCTTCTGAATCGGACGATTCACAGGTACATAATTACAATTACACTTTCGATATATTATTAAAATATGCAATTATAGATATTGCCATACCCACAATTAGCAAATACAGGAACGACATTCACTCACACAAATGCTACCGCAGCATCCACTCCTCTTATCCCAACTAGCGTAATCATTGCATCTCATAGCACCAAATCTTCCGAAGCCAAGGCGGATATGTCATCGATTTCAGATGTAGCCGAAACTTCAATTATACGACCACGGTCATCATTTTCAATTTCGGCATCGACAAGTTCCACACCAGTCCCCAAGAGAGGCCTTCCAAAAAATGTTGCAGCTGTGAAAAAAACCAAAATGTCGAAGGTTTGAATTACTATTTTTAAATAATTTTGCCGCTATTATAAATTATTAATATTTTACAGAAACCACCAAAGAGCATTTTTGTTGGTCGTGATTTTGCAACAGTACAGAAAGCAACTTTTGACGCATTAAAACGACAGAATCAACTTTTGGAATCTCTTTTAAATACAGCTATGGATCAAAGGAATATTATGAAAGATATTAGGGATGAAGTTATGAAGAGACGGGAAGCTCTTCCACAACCATAAGTGTTGCAAATTGAATGTAAAATTCACATTATCTGAGATATCCTTAATAGGACATCGTAATATTTAAGATGATTTCATTGGCCAATAATAAAAAGCAGCGACGAGTAATTTAGTTAAATAAGTCGCATTTGATATAGGTATTTTGTTTCCTTGTAATTGTTATGCTCCTCCTAGTACTTTCCATTTACCTTTAGTGTTTCTTGCTTATGAAAAATCAAAGTACACATTTGTACGCGTACATCTGATAAAAATTTATCAGAATAAATGTATTGGTGCTGTGGACTTGGACTCAAGCAACTGAAAAGAAGCGTATTTTTGAAACGAACAACAACTAGTAAAAAATAATCTATAATAACATCCAGTATTAAATATAGTGGAGTAAGCTGAGAATTTATCACGGTGTTAGTCAGATAAACGAAACTTCTTTGTAATGTGCAGGGGTGGAAGCACGTAAGTTGTTTCAATCGACCTCTTCATACAAAAATTCTGAATTTTTGTATGAAGAAGTCGATTGAAACAACTTACGTGCTTCCACCCCAGGTTTTTCAGATAACTTAGGCCCTTTGAAGAACATCGTTATCGCAGCGGTTAAGTAGTAATAATTATGTTTGAATTTGACAAGCTTTGGTCGACCAGAATACCCTTTGATGGCTTTTAGAAATTGTGGGTGTAGTTCTAGTTTCAGTCAATTGCCGGCTGCTATTAATCACCCAGAGTAGTGGAAGGATTGCACTATTTAAAAGTCATGCTCCTCTACCTTGACTGAATCACCTGGATGGTGTAGATATATACCTTTAGTACAGGATCCGTAGAACATCGACCTTCACCGATCGAGTAACCGAATGAAATTTTTTTCATGATAAATAATATGCTAACAAAAGTAACGGTGATGGGTTGCCTAACGAAATATGTTCAAGGCTATATTTAATAGGCGTTTTTTCGCCATTTTCCGCCTTTTTAACTATTTTGATGAGAAACGATGCATTTTGGTGAAAATATCAAAAGAGCAAAGTTGTAGAGCATATAAAATTTCCTACAAATTTTGTCTACTGTTTTTTCGAATTCCGCATAGTTTCGCCGCTAGAGGTCGGTTTACGCCTTTTTTCAGATTCTGTTGATAAATCAAAGCGTCCAAAGAAAAGCCGTTAAAAAACTGCAACTACTACTTTGATCTCATTTAATTTTTCATGCAAATCCATAATTTTAGCTTAAAATCTAAAAAAAGGTGCAAACGGCCGCTGGCGGCGAAACTCGTTTGATATTTTCACCAAAATGCATAGTTTCTCATCAAAATAGATAAAAAGGCGGAAAATGGCGAAAAAACGCCTATTAAATATAGCCTTGAACATATTTCGTTAGGCAACACCGTTACTTTTGTTAGCATATTATTTATCATGAAAAAAAATTTCATTCGGTTACTCGATCGGTGAAGGTCGCTCTTCTACGTATCTTAGACTACTAGGGCTTGGTAAAAAAAGCGGGTATCTGTATTACGGATACGGACAATTGACGTGAATACGTCTAAAATGGGCGTTTTCAATAATGCAGGTTGCGTGCGCAATTGACTTATTCAGCAATGGAAGTTTGTTGCTGAATAAGTCAATTGCGCACGCAACCTGCATTATTGAAAACGCCCAATGTTCTGAATGAGATCGTTTTTTTTATTGGTATCAAAAAGGTAGGAAATAAACAATAAAAAACAAATTGAAAAAACCTTGTTGATCAATTCTGAACCGATTGCTTAGAGAGCTTCGGGATACACTATGTTCAATGCTATGTATACAGCTGACCGGAAAATGACACTAATTTGGTAAAATTCGTCCAGCATATTGGCCCTGCAAAATTTGTAATCATATACCAAGTTTATAACAGCAAAATTAAATCGATTTAACTTCAAGTTACGCCGAAATTTCGAATTAACGTATAAACGGATATTTAATACGCAATCGATTTCAACTTACATTCTTATAACTTTGGCTTCAGCCGAAAAATTTCGATTTAAGCCATAATTCGAATTATCCCGTTTATACGACAAAAAATTTTGGATGATCCATAATTCGAATTATTTTTGGAGTAGATAAACTAGGTAATAGATTCGTTATTTGCTACCTTAAAAACCCCCATATGCCGATTTTTATTGGAATTGGAATACAATTGGCAAACTTGTCGGCAATATAGGTGCGGCCATTTTGAATTTATAAGATTTGATCATAAATTCGTTATTTGCGACCTTAATGCCCTAAACACAATGCACATACGTGAGACAAAATACATCTCACTAAATACAAAAATTAAATGTCTAAATATCCCACAACGGCAAACATGTCGCGGACCTGCTCACAATACGAAGATCCAAGACGGGATATAAAGTTTGCTATGATGGACCAGATGGAATTAAAAAATCTAACAAAACTAGCTAAAATTGCATTATTTGCATTAATTATGCGAGAAATGCAAAACTCATCGTTTATAAAAATTTAAAAAAAGTCAACAAAAAGTAATAATTTGTTAAATTTGACCTTAAAAATGACTTATTCTACTCGATAAGGCTTATACAGTTTATTAGTAACTTTTTTCAATATCTCTGAAAAGCGCATTACAAACACTTGACACCTATAAATTAAACAAAACGAATTTTTTCCGCATGTCAGCCATGTAAAAACGCGAATACGAGATACAAAAATAGAATTAAATCTAATTTTGTATTTGGTATAAAATATTTCTTGTCCCTTGTATGCGAATTGTGAGCGATTTCCCTTACCTTCATGTGTTTTAAAAACTTTGGCATCTTTTGTATCATGTATTTTGTCTCCGTATGTGCATTGTGTTTAAGGCATAAAAGCGCCTAGATACCAACTTTCATTCTTCCTGCTCACACGGGTCGCTTTGAGGCGCGACAAAGCGAACATTTGTTTACACGTTACGCTTTGTGTCCAGCCGTTTTTATGACAGGTGGAACAAACGGTACGGGAACAAAGTTTGTGATTTTTATAAAAGTGACATAAATTCATGGCTGCTCCTAAAGTTTTACAAAATAAATTTCTCACAAAAACAAACTGAAGCCTGAAAATTGTCCTATCACACGTCTGCTCCCACTGCGGGTAAAACGAAAATAAAATGGAACAGTAAGGTGATACAAAATGAAATTAAAACAGTCAGCTGGTTAGAAAAAGCGAACGTGAGTCGCTTTCAAATCGAGACGCACTTCCTTACCACCCGAACGCTCCCCGCACCAGTAAATTTCGTGTTAAAGGTCGCGGCAACCACACAATTGACAATATTCGTCCGCCATATTGAATCTAAAAGTTTTGATCATAAATTCGTTATTTGTTACCTTAAAAACCCCTAGAAACAGATTTCGGACATATTTGCGCGGCCATTTTGAATTTCGAAAATCGGACTTCGAGTGCCATCAATTTTTACCATTTGCTGGAGTGTGAAGGGTGAAACGGCAACTTCAGCTAGGGATGGCTTGGGAGGGTACAAATGGTAAAAAATTTCTGCCACTAGTATTTAACGGTTATTTAGCCCTAGTGGAACCTACATACGCAGCGACAGAATTTTTTTTCAATTTTAACCCCTTTTTTTACCACCCAACCCCACTATCTACACAAGGGCCCATTCTCCAGGCTAGCGAGTGTGCATATGCATACGTTCTTAACTGCGTATCACACTAGGTCTGTTCCAATAGAAATCCTGCTGCAATCTGTCATGTGAAAACCTGCTGGGGATAATTTTGTGAAAAAAGTGTCAAGTCAAGGAACGCTTTTGGGAAAATTTCCTGTAAATCTGTAAAGAAGAAGATAACGCGAATGTCATTTTTGTTTACAAGTCGAAATTTTTAAATTAAACAAAGTTTTTTCTTTTAAAATTTCCACTTTTCAAAACTCAAAACAGTATTCCAAAATTAATAAACCATAAACAATCTTATAAAACACGCACAAAATCTGTTGTTTATACTAGGTGACAGTTGTTTTTGACATGCCCCTCTTTCACAGGAGATCGCAGCAGCCAAAATCCACTGGCACTTTCATGTTAGAGGGGAAGCAAAAATTTCCCCGCTTTTTCGAGCAGGAAATTCAATTGGAACAGCTTCCTGGCCAGGCCTGCGCAGGCATTCTCTATTGGAACAGACCTACTATGTATATACGAAATATCAGCTTTAAGAAAATGACGTAGGTCTGGCGGGCCTGGGCTCTTAGTCTAATAAGTTTTTGAGCTGCAACTCAAAACTGTATGCCATAATTTCGTTATCATCGGTTTTTGTCATGAAGAAAGCAAACTTACAGACGTATTCACGTCAAAAACTCTGAAAGTCCCAGAATGGAAGCAAATTTCATCAGAAAAGCAACAATAAAATGGTGAAATTTATCTTCAAAATAGTACGTATAGTGCATGTGGTACCTGACCTTTCTCTTCTTATACAGGTATAAGTTACACGGTGGAGGACGATATAGCGGTAGGGATTCGCTGAACTGGTGCACGTAGCAGGCGAGGGGTTAATTGTGTCTTTAAACTTGTATTTTATTTATATTAAATTACCGTTGTCATATTGTGATTAAATATGGTTTAAAATGACGTCATACAGCTTACTGTACTATACTCGTCACACACTTTCATTCGATACCGATACCGAGTGGGTTGTAAAGATAAAGGTAATCCGCCATTTTGTGTTGGCCGCCATTTTGAATTTTGAATGACGCTACTTAGCTTATTGTATTCTACTTGTCAAAACCTGTCATTTGATACCAATGTCGGGGGTCGGGGAGCACAATTACAAAATTCGGCCGCCATCTTGGAACCGCGATCTTGATTTTGACGTGAATACGTCTGTGACGAAAATAAAACTCAGGATTTAGAAATTAGACTTTATTAGAAGACATTAGACTTTATTAGATCAATCTCACGACGATGCCCATATTATGATTGTGACGGAAAAACTGGCTCCAAAGAGGAAGGGGACAGTAATATAATATAACTGAATTTAGATGACGGTGCATGTGCGTGTGTATGTGTCCTATACGAAAAGCGCTAGTCAATTTTCAACATCCTCCTCCGGCGATAATTCTAATGGGTACAGAAGTTGAACAGGGCGTCGTAGTCTGGAACCATTTGAAAACCGCACCTCGCAAGCTTGTATTTTCCCATCTCGACCTGAAAATACCGCCTCAACCAATGCCAGCTTCCATAAAATCCGAGGGTGCATGTGGTTATGAACCAGAACGATGTCTCCTTTCTTGACTGTAAAGGACGATTTTTTAATTGCATAATGGGCTGACCGAAGCTGCTGTAGATACTCAGTTTTGAAACGCTTCCAAAAGAAATTTATAATGCGCAGTCGACACTTCCATTTTAGACGAATATTCTGATCCGTTTGTGCACTAATCGCTGAAGGTAGTGACGAGAATTCTCCATATAAAAAATGGGCTGGCGTCAGGGGCACAAAATCTAAGGGATCGTCGCTAATATACGTCAAGGGTCTAGAGTTCACAATATTTTCAGCCTCTACTAATAACGTAACAAGTTGCTCCGCATTCAAGCTAGAACGTCCAACTGCTACCTTTAAAATATCCTTAATTGAACGAATCAAACGCTCCCAAAAGCTGCCCCACCAGGGGGCCCTTTCAACTATGAAGTTCCATGCAATTCCTTGATTACTTGTAAATCCTTGAAACTCCTCCGAGGGCAAAACCTTTACTAATTCTTGAAGTTCGATAGATTCACGCTTGAGTAATAACTTTGGACACGCCTCTCATGGCAATAAATCGTCGTAATGCCATAATACAACTTTCGGTTGTTAAGTTTGGTACCAGCTCTAAATGAACGGCTCTAATCACGGCACATGTTAGAAGCATGACGTAGTATTTTCTTGTTGTGTTTGATCCTTCTTTCTCCTTACGTAGAGGGGTCTTGCGAAGTCCACCCCGGTTGTCTCAAAGGGCCGGGAAGCGGAAAGTCGACTTCTAGGTAGTGGAGAAAATGGCTGGGAAGCCGCTTTCCTTCTTAACCGCTTACAAGTGACACAAGGCCGGATCGTAGATTTAATAAGTTGTCGAGCCCGTGGGATCCAGAATCTCTTTCTTAATACCGCTAAAAGTAGGTTAATACCAGCATGAAACATTTTTTGGTGAATCTCTCTGACGATAAGTTTCGCTAATGGGCTTTGCCTTGGTATGATAATAGGATAATCATCATCTAAAATCGTTCCAACACACAAAAATTTCGAGCTCTTGAGTATTCGATTCAACATCTTGACGCTAGAAGATTCGCTTATGGGTTTTCGCTTCGTCAAAGCTTCGAGTTCAGAAGAGCATTCTTGACGTTGTACTATCGCTATCCGTGATTTTTCCGCTATGCTTATTTCACTTGCAGTTAAGTATTTGTTACGAATAGGGACTTTTCCTCGTTGTAGGATAAAACGCACGAAACGCATTACATATGCTGTTACCCTAAGAAGTTTGCTATACCGACTATAATTTTCCATAGCTAGAATCGATGAACTTAACGGCGGTGATTCAGTTGGAATTTCCTCTACTAATAAACTTGTTAAATAAGATGGTGCTTCAAGAATGTGATCCGTTGCTAAATGTTCGTAATTGTCATTATTATTCGAAGAATTCGCTAACTTGGTACCAGAAAGTCCTCTCGTTAATAGGTCTGCTGGATTACGTTCACTAGTATATGAGATCAAACAGGCCACACCTTAAAGATGCTGACATAGGTAACTTTGTAGTCAAATTGAAACCCGTATGATGGCAGGGAACTTACCAGAAAACGCACTCTCGCGAACCATGTCATCAAAGGCGCCATAGGAAAGCATACACATGTTTTAGATGCCAAGACTTTGGGCAAACTGTGGAAATAATGCCAAATGCGTCAGATGTGGGAGCAACTGCGGGGACAGTTGTTCCAAAAAGGGAGGGGCGGTCAACTATGGAGTGAAGCCGAAATCTGCAAACTGCGGCGGTGAGTACGCGGCGAAATACAGTGGAACCCTGAACTTTCAAAAATACTTAAAAAAAAGAACTCAATAAACTGAGACATGTTTCAGTTTATTGAGTTCTCTTTTTTTAAGTATTTTTGAAAGTTCAGTTGCTAGGAAGGCCAGGAGAGAGTTATTAGAGAACGCCACCCGGAGACCGGGGAGATCGTATGCTCAGGTTGCCTAAGGTAAACAAACGAATTATATAGCACGAACGTTTTTATCGTAACATGAGTGGGAAAGGAGATATTGTCAAAAAACTTCTTTTAGGCGCCATTTTTCCAACATGGCGGCACGAGCGGCAAAGATACGAGGTGGTAAATTTGAAATGGAGGAATATCTAAATTTATTAAGCTCTAAGTCAGATTCGCATGAGGATTTTGAAAATTTATTAAAATCAATTAATTTTTCTGTTTCATCCACAAGTGTCGTGAAGCCTGCGCCTGGCGCAGTATTCGTGTCACCTGCTCTGCGTTGCAATTCAACGACCAGAGCTGCAATAAAGCTTGGGTTACTTTTCTCCGCTAGTATCGTTAGAACCATGATAAGACTGCTTTATTCGCGCTACCCACAGCTTTTGTCACAGTTCTCTTACCATCTATCGCACGATGTATTGTTATAGTCCTAAAATCAGGCAGCATACTGGTCTACGAGGCCAATTATATATTTTCCGAGAAAAACAATCGGCGACAGATAGAGATGCTTTTCATCAAAATATTATGAAGAATGTCCTTGTATTGACTACATATGTTTAATTTTTTGTTTGCAGAAGCTTGTGTACAAAGAACTTACGTGCTCAAAACGAAAAGTTTGTTATGGTGGGACCACACTACGCGGACTTGGGTCGTACGCGCTTTTGTCTTTTTTTCATATAGAGTTTTATGACGTTTTTACGACTTTGTCCATGGTAAAGGCCGTGCGGCAAAACAACGCGGACAAAAGGCTGTGCTTAAAAAGGTACATTGTGCGTCCACACAATGAGCTTTTCAAAAGCGGGTACGGCGTTTCAAATGAGAATTGATTGTTTTCTCACTCATGATTCAGAAAATTAAAACATCACGCGCGCTTTTGGCTGGCCGTACGGGCAAAAGCGCGTGGGATCTAAGTCCGCGTAGTGAGGTCGGGCCTTAACAAGCGGCTATGATAATGGGATAGGAGAAGCATTACAAAAAGCATCGAAAATCATTGATACATTAGCAGTCCACCGAAATGCACGTTTCTTTCAAACACTCGATGATTTCAGGAAGCGTACAGGATAGAATTGTGAGGCAACATGACACAGAAATAGTTGAAAGAAGAGACTATTTGATCAAGCTTATCATCTGTCTTATGTATCTTATGTATTGATGGAGTTATGTGACGAAAATTATTGTCGTTATGCAGAAAGCCAGAAGGTGTGAAAGATTGGTGAAAGAAAGATGCAAACATGTTACAAATCTCGGACGACTCACAACTAGACCAGTTAATGTGCTGCATGGTATTCGGGTAGTTATCAACTTTCTTCTTAGAGTTGACAAACTTGAAGAAGTTTCTAGGATCGGTATACACTTTGTCCCTCATGCTGCTGAGATAATCTCGATACAGAGCAGAAGGGAGTGAACGAAACTGTTATAGCAATCGATAAATGAATTGAGACTCGAAGAGTCCTTTCTCTTTAAATAGGTTTTCCAGAGTCTATTTTTCTGGTTTTTTTAGATGCTTCAGCTCATTATTGAACCAGGGTGGAGATGAACTGGGCAATTTTCGTTGCTCAAAAGGTACGCAAGAAACGAAGGCTTTATAAAGTACGGCATAAAACCGTGCCACGTCGACATCCAACTCATTTGCGGAAAGCAAGCTGTTGAAATCAATCGATGTAAGCTTAGATGACAATTCCCCAAAAGTTAGCCTTTTTAAAGTTAAAGGAATGGCTTGCCAACCCGGGCAAGAATTTTTTGTACTCTGAGTTGAGTCAGTAAAGAATACGAGATCTAACTGCCTCCCCAACAGGTTAGAGACACCTCTCACTTGATACAGGCTAAGTGAGAATAAGGAATTGAGAAAGGAGGATTCCTTAGAATTCAGATTGCCTTCGGGGAGGTAGTTATCGTCATCTTCATCTGATACCCACTGATTATTGGGTAAATTGAAGTCCCCTAGGAGAAGTAACTCATCACCAGTGTCCATCACACTCAGAGTTCAGCATTAAGAATGCGTTCATGGAGCCAGGTTTCAGTGAATGCTAGAAAATCGAAAACACTAGCCGTCGATGCCTCAAGGATGTCATTGGTTTTAGACCTGGTCCCCCTTACATTATGGTAGTAGAGGGAGAGCAGCTCAATTTTTTTGATATCTGTGGAGCTCTTAGATTGGAAGCGTTTGCATGAGGAATTCGAGTACGGTTACGCGGAACAAAAAGCTTGGTAAGGGCACCAGCAGGCCAGAACCCAGGCGGGTCTAGAAATATCTCGGCTGTAACAGGCGGTGCAGACAAGCCAAAGGAAGCCTTGCTGACTTTTCTGCAAAAAACACTCTCAGGGATTATACGATTTCGTCTTTAAATATTCACAGATAGTCTCCGTCCTAGTTTCAGGAGAGAATCGAGATGAAAATATTTAAAGGTTTCGGTATCGTTATCAGAGGAATGCAGCTGCAGACTTCCAATTGCCGAATTCTGCAGTGATGCGGCAATGATGAGTTTTTGAAGATACCCATTAACCAAAGACTTGCGATGGAGTGACCACATATTCCAAATCGCGAACAAGCATCCCAGGGCTCGATATTTCTTAAGAGGTAATAATTTCTATTTTAATTAAATTAAATATACAGTGAGCGTCAAAAGTGAGTAAACACCTAAATTTTCTAACTTTGAGATGGAATATCTCGGTAACGGGTTGGCAGAACTGGATGGTTGAAATCAAGAATTGTTGCCTGTTTTGTTTTTAATAATTCCCAAAAAGAATATTTATGAAAATAATATTTATTCAAAAACTGTTACAAATAAACTAAAAAAAGTTCCCAAATTACGCGTCAAAAGTGAGTAAACACTTGGACATTTTCTTGGAAAAAACTAACGGTACATGAATTCTAGTATTTAGTTTGAGCTCCTTTTGCTTTTATAACTGCAGCCAGACGTCGGGGCATGGATTCCACAAGGTTTGATGTGATGTCACTCCTTATTAGCCCCCATTCCTCGCGAAGAGCGGTTTTCAACTGTTCCTTATTAGAAATGTTCCGTTTACGGATCTGTCGATCCAGATGTTCCCATAGATGTTCGATAGGGTTGAGGTCCGGTGATTGCGGGGGATGTGGTAATTGTTTTGGGCAGCGATACAACAACCATTCCTTCACTAAGTACGACGTATGCTTCGGGTCATTGTCTTGTTGGAAAGTCCATTTTGTGGACAATCTCAATTTTTTGACGCTGAGTAGCAGGTTGTCTTTCAAAATTTGAAGGTATGCATGTTTATCCATGGTGTTTTCAATAAACACAAGATTACCTACTCCAGAAGCCGCCATACATCCCCACACCATCACAGAACCTCCACCGTGTTTTACTGTAGCAATTACATTTTCTTCGTTGAATTCTGCATTTTTTTTCCTCCAGATTTTCGGTTGTTTTGTTTGGCCAAATATTTGAAACTTGCTTTCATCTGTGAAAAGGACATTATTCCAGTTAATTGCATTCTGCTCTGTATATTTTTTTGCAAATTGCAGCCGCTTCTCCTTGTTCTTGACTGAGATCAGTGGTTTCTTACGTGGAGCTCTTCCAGTGGTAATTGCAACAGTAAAACACGGTGGAGGTTCTGTGATGGTGTGGGGATGTATGGCGGCTTCTGGAGTAGGTAATCTTGTGTTTATTGAAAACACCATGGATAAACATGCATACCTTCAAATTTTGAAAGACAACCAGCTACTCAGCGTCAAAAAATTGAGATTGTCCACAAAATGGACTTTCCAACAAGACAATGACCCGAAGCATACGTCGTACTTAGTGAAGGAATGGTTGTTGTATCGCTGCCCAAAACAATTACCACATCCCCCGCAATCACCGGACCTCAACCCTATCGAACATCTATGGGAACATCTGGATCGATAGATCCGTAAACGGAACATTTCTAATAAGGAACAGTTGAAAACCGCTCTTCGCGAGGAATGGGGGCTAATAAGGAGTGACATCACATCCAACCTTGTGGAATCCATGCCCCGACGTCTGGCTGCAGTTATAAAAGCAAAAGGAGCTCAAACTAAATACTAGAATTCATGTACCGTTAGTTTTTTCCAAGAAAATGTCCAAGTGTTTACTCACTTTTGACGCGTAATTTGGGAACTTTTTTTAGTTTATTTGTAACAGTTTTTGAATAAATATTATTTTCATAAATATTCTTTTTGGGAATTATTAAAAACAAAACAGGCAACAATTCTTGATTTCAACCATCCAGTTCTGCCAACCCGTTACCGAGATATTCCATCTCAAAGTTAGAAAATTTAGGTGTTGACTCACTTTTGACGCTCACTATGTACGTGGTTTGCTGCACTTGGAGTAATATCACACAATTTGATGGTTTTGTATGGCGCTTATCTGTCAATTTGGTCGTAATGCCAAATATGGAACTTAAAGAAAATCGAATCGATCCATCGACTCGAGAAACGGCCCCTTGAATTAATCGATGACGACACCGTTTGCTACACTATGGCCATTCATACAAGAGGGAGCATGGTTCTGCAACCAAAAGCTTTGCTGCAAGTTTTCTGAAAATACACGGAGCAACAGCGATGGAAGCAGCTTTTGTGTTGCTACGTGATATTTGTTCGTATTAGTGAGATGTCAAATTTTTTATTAAAAACAAAATGGAGGTTTTTTCGCTATTATGAAATAATTTATTTGAAAAAATGCACTCACTCCCTTTGAGTTCTCAATAATTAAAAGTTTTTTCTTATTATATACAAATTTTGAACAAATTTTACTGTTTGAAAGTTTTTTCATCGCCAAAGCATTGATTTCTTATTGGTGTGAGTGCATGCTTTCCGTGTTCGCAGGCCAAAGGCAGGAGCACAAAAGTCTCCACCGGAGCACGAAACTCTCCACTTATTGCATCTCCCCACGCCTCCCTTGCCCGAAAAAAGCTTTTACTCCGGAACCATGCTTCCTCGTGTATGAATGGCCTATCGACCCCTTGAGCCACCGTAGGAATGTAGCAGCACTGACAAAATTTTATAGCTTTAAGCTCTTAAGGCTTGCGCACACTACAGCCGCGACAGGCAGCAGCGCAAAAATACGCCTAGCAAACGATGCGCCAGTCGCTGCGATGCGGCCTGCCTGTAGTGTGCGAAATAATAATAATAATAATAATAATAATTTTATTTGAAGGAGAGTACACAAGATTTACATCTTTTAGAGTACATATACATAGTTAGATATATTAAGGATATATGTATAAAAAAAAGCTTAAAATTAGAATTAAAAATTAAAATAAAAATTAAAAATTAAAAAATTAAGATAAGGATTAAAGTTTAAGTTAAAGAAAATTAGAATTAGGTGCAGAATTGAAATTGAGAATGAAGTAAGTAAGTGAGAGGGGAAAGAGAAAAAGAGAAAGCTAGTGAGAAGAAGAAGAGGAAGATAGAAAAATGGATGCATGTCTTCTGAATACTGTGGCTGTGCTCATTCTCTGAATGTGACTTGGAAGATTATTCCAGAGCCTGAGGGTATACACAAAGAAGGAACGACTACCAGTTAGGGAAGTGTGGGCAGGAATTAGGAATTTGATGGATCTCAAGGATTGCAAAGGAACGAGGAAGTCAGAGAGGTAGCAGGGACTTTTGGTATAAAAGACCTTATGCAAGAGAAGTAAAGCCATGAGATCAAGGAATTGAAAGAGGTCACAACCCAGTAGGGAATTTTGAACACCCGACACATGATCAGACCTTCTCATATGAAAGATGAACCTAATGCAATCATTAAATGCCACTTTAAGACGCTGACGGCAGGATGAATCGAAGGAAATATACACCAGCGACCCATAAAGGAAATGAGGAACAACAAGGGATTTTATGAGTTTGGCTCGAATAGGTGAAGATAACAGACTGCCATGTAGCCACAGTTTACGAAGTGTGTCATAGATCTTAGAGAGCAGCAATGAGACATGATTGCAGCAGGTGAGTTTGGAATTGACAACAATACCCAGGTTTTTGGCACATTCAACGATTGGGAGAGGAACATTATTAAGTAAAAGAGGTGGGAGACTATCCAGGGACAGCGAGCGACGACTGAGGAAAAGTACTTGCGATTTAGTTGGATTTAATTTAAGGAAATTACTAGAACTCCACTCGTTAATTTGAGACAAGGTGCTATTGAGTTCAGAGACGCAAAATCCAACCTGGTGAGGAGGACACGAGATGTATAGCTGGAGGTCATCAGCATAGAGATGAAAAGAGCAGTGACGGATAACGGATGGAAGATCATTAATATAGAGGGAGAAAAGCAAAGGACCAAGGACCGAACCCTGAGGTACACCTGCAGGTACTCTAAGGAAAGAGGATGTAAAATTATTATGCCGAACACACTGAGATCTATTGGAGAGAAGAGAAGAGAAAAGACGAACCGAAGAAGAAGAGAAGTGATACCGTTGACTAAGTTTATGGAGGAGATGCGAGTGAACCACAGAGTCAAATGCTTTGGAGAAATCTAGAAGAACTAGTATTGCAATATCACCTAGATCAAGGGCCGAACGAAGATCAGTCGTTACCTTCAGTATTGCAGTTTCGCAGCTATGGGATTTACGGAAGCCAGGTTGGAGATTACAAAGGAAATTACAAGAATCAAGATACCGCGTGACTTGAGTAAATATAATTTTCTCAAAGACTTTAGCGAGAAAAGGAAGAATGCTAATAGGGCGAAAATCAGACAAATCAGCAGGGGAGGGCTTTTTAGGTATGGGGGTCACTACGGCTTTTTTCCAGATTAAAGGTACTTGAGAGGTTGTCAGGCAAAAATTAAGAATATGCGTGATGGTTTCAACAATTAAAGGGGAGAGAATCTGCAGAAAGCGAGGAGAAATTCCATCGTAGCCAACGCTATTGGATGAAATGGAAAGCAATATTCCTAGAACTTCGACTGAGTCAACACAACGAAAAGTAAAACCATCAGAACATAGAGAGTTGGAGGAAGGGTAATAAGCAAAGGAAGACAGTGTGGAACTAGGAGGGGATTGAATGAAGGATGCATTGAGTGAGTTTACATCAACATCAAAAGAGTTAAGCTCAGAGGGATGAATGCCTAGAGAACGAAGATTAGACCAAAGTTGCTTAGTGGACAGAGTAGGATTAAGTTTACGGGAGTAAAATACACGCTTGGCCGATTTGACTTTGCTATTGATTAAGTTACGAAGTTTTTTGTACTCACTAAGGTAGCTCGGGATCTTCGTTCTGCGATAGCGTCTATACAAGAACTCACGCTCAACAATCAAATTACGGATTTCGTAAGAAAACCAGGGACAAGCTGGAGATTTACAACGTCTTCTTGTAACTAAAGGGACACATTGATTAAATAGAGATTGAGTGAAAGAGTTAAAGAGATCAACCTTAGTATCAACACAGGTTGTATTATAGATATCAGCCCAAGGTATTGATGAGGAAGTTTCAGAAAGGCGAGCAAAATTGATATTATTGAAGTCACGGTACGAAAAAAAGTTAGGAAGGGAGGAGGAAGGGTGAAAAGTAAAACGAAGGGAGAGGAAGAGAATATCGTGGTCAAGAAAGCTGGGAGTAGAAATTTGGCTATGTTTTAATACTGAATTGGTGGAGGTAACAGTGAGAACATCAAGGAGCGATTGATTATGGCAGTTCAAGAACGTGGGCAGTTGATTTAGAATACGTAGATCCAATGACCCCAAAAAATATTTGAGTGTATTCGCACGTTCATTAGCCTTCAGAAGATCAACATTAAAGTCACCAGCAGCAATTATGTTATCGTAATGACGGGAGAGGCTAGAGACAAGATCAAAGAAGTTACCGGCAACATCAGGAGTGAACACATTAGGTGGGCAGTAGAAACTGACAATAACACATTTGTCATGCGGTGATTTTATTTCTACTGCGATAAATTCAAATTGTGAGCCAATGGACTGGCCAACTACTTTTGAGGAGAGAGAGGAGGTGACATATATTGCAACACCACCCCCCATCCGACCCATACGATCATTCCGATGCAAGCTAAAAGTAGGCAAGGAAGCATAGGAAGTTGGGACTTCTGGCTTCAACCACGTCTCATTGACTACAATTATCTATCACTATCAGATAAATTCATCAACATACAATGAGCAACAGAGCCACAGAAGCCGAATCGCACATGCAAAAAGAAAATAAAGACAGTAAACGAAAGGGTGAAACATTAGAAGAAGATAAGGTGAAATTCTTAAAGCTAGCATAAGAAAGAGAAAAAGGAAACATAAAATAACAATATAAATGAAATTAAAGTAGAACAAACAAATTATATATAGTAGAAGCAAACCCAAAAATTATATAAAATAAAATAATGTAGATGTGCGCTTAAATAATGTTCCCGGTGGTAAATAGGATGCTCCAAAATCCGTGATGGTTTTCCAGAGCTAGGGCTTGGTGGAAACGGCTTCGTTCAGGTCAAGGACTGACCTAAATATTTGAGGTCGTTGATTTTTATCCAACTGAACAAAAATCCGGCCTTGACGTGAAAACACTGCGGTGACGAGATTCCTCATTTGCAATTTTCTTGCCGAACGAAAAATGTCCTCGTTTTTTGGAGACAGGCTTTCGCTGTCAGATGAGAATCCCAGATTCAATTTACTTAGTGTGAGAGTGCCGTGCTGCCGGGCTTTTCTCAGAAACTCCTGCTGTTCGTTAGCCGACGGAAATTTCACTATCAGTAGCGAGCTAGGGGCCGCAGCGCTGCCACTGCTAGTCGAGGAGTTCTGGCGTTTTCGTAGATGCGGCCGGAACACGTTCACGAAAGGAGACAGAGCATGCCCGATGGTGGAGGCAACTGATTCTAAGATATGCCTCAGGTTCTCATTTTCACATATCGGAACGCCGCGAATGACCAGGTCCTGGAGTCGTAACTGCCGGCGCAGATCCTCTACTTCATTGGAAACTACAGCGATGTCATGTTGAACTGTTTCCACATCATCTCTCAGCCCTGCAATTTGACTATTAAATGTTTTACAGACCTCATCAATACGTGCTATTAGGCGAGTCTCCAGCGAGTTCAAACGGTCCTCAAAGGTGGCAAGTTGATCGTCCAGCATGCGATTGAAGCTTATTAGAAGCTTTTTTTCCAGAAGTTCAAAGCTGTCTTCAGGGCCTGCAACTGACGTCGATCTGGGCGTTCTGCTGCTGTTATCGGTGTGCCTGCTACTGCTAGCGGGTGTGTTGACCCCAGCGGGATTAACGTTAACACTTTCGGCACATTTTCTGGTTTTCGGCCTTGCTTGGTTCGATTTCGACATTTTGAAGCAGGGAAAAAAAGAAAAAAACGGAAAAAAGAAAGGAGAAAAACACAATCGCACTCCGGGTTTTAAAAAGCTGTGGTAATAATATTTGGAGACCAAAAATACGGTTACGAATTCCAAGATTTATACGGATAAATTAAAATAACCGGGAGCTGTACGGAAGCACGTCTACTCAAGTAGATATACAAGAGGGGTTCTGCGCCCCCCCTCATATTTGCCTTCCCCTCACTTTGAGCTTTCTATGTATGTGTGCACAACACACCCACACACCCATACCCACACACACACCCATACTCACACATACACCCATACCCACACGCACACCTATACCCACACGCACACCCTCACACACAACCTGGGGGAGGAGCCACACACACGCCTTCTATGGAAAACACCGCCTCATATTTACCTCCCCGCCCGACCTATGTATAACATACCCCTTCATATTTACCTCGCCGCCGGACCTATGCATAACACATACACGCCACCTTGTATGGCATACCCCTTCATATTTACCTTCCCCCAGGCATTCCCCTTTTCTGGTTTGTTTATACGGCTGTGGCGCCACACACACACACCATCACACACATGACATCGCTGTTGTGCGCAAAGCTTCCCGCCCAACAGGCACACCCTTCACATTTGCCTTCACCGATCTCCACATATACCAGCAGTATATTTCGCAACATACCCCACATACCATCACACACATGGCATCGCTGTTGTGCGCAAAGCTTCCCGCCAAACAGGCACACCCTTCACATTTGCCTTCACCGATCTCCACATATACCAGCAGTATATTTCGCAACATACCCCACATACCATCACACACATGGCATCGCTGTTGTGCGCAAAGCTTCCCGCCCAACAGGCACACCCTTCACATTTGCCTTCACCGATCTCCACATATACCAGCAGTATATTTCGCAACATACCCCACATACCATCACACACATGGCATCGCTGTTGTGCGCAAAGCTTCCCGCCCAACAGGCACACCCTTCACATTTGCCTTCACCGATCTCCACATATACCAGTAGTGTATTTCGCAACATACCCCAATCGTGTATCTTTTCTTCTCAACTTCTCATCGCTGTTGTGCGCAAAGCTTCCCGCCCAACAGGCACACCCTTCACATTTGCCTTCACCGATCTCCACATATACCAGTAGTGTATTTCGCAACATACCCCAATCGTGTATCTTTTCTTCTCAACTTCTCGTCGCTGTTGTGCGCAAAGCTTCCCCCGCCCAACAGGCACACCCTTCACATTTGCCTTCACCGATCTCCACATATACCAGCAGTATATTTCGCAACATAAGCTTTTATACAAGGTTATCGTGTATCTCTTCTTCTCAACTTCTCGTTGATCGTGTGCATATTTACTCTATGCTGTAGAAAATTTGGCTCTCAAAATATAAAATCGAAATTGTTGTTGTTGTTGTTTTTCTACATTAGGCCACTGGGTGAAGTCACATTTTCTACGATATTCGAGATACCAACAATATATTTCGCAAAATCAGCTTTTATCGAGGCTTTCTGGATTTGTTTATACAAGCGCTGAACATGCGATCGAAGAATAGAATTTTTATCTTTCTTTCGGCAAATATGAGGGTGTGTATGTGTGAATGGAATAAGCAGAGAAGCAGATATCGACTTCTCGTTGAGTGCAGATATGATTGATTGATAAGAACTCTTTGCTATATTCTTACATGATGGGTCCATGTTGCCTTCCCCGCCCGATCTGTGCAGCACACATACCACTTTCTATAGCGCACCATTCATATTTTCCTATTTCACAACATTATTATTTTCATTTCCCCACATGCGCGAAGAAACTTATTTCGCAACATATTTATCTTTCGGCCAATATTAGTGTGTGCCTTGTATGGCACACCCCCTCATATTTGCCTTCCCGCCCGATCACACATACCACCTTGTATGACGCACCATTCATATTTTCCTATTTCGCAACATTATTATTACCAAAGATACCTGCAGTATATTTCACAACATTATTTGGGTGTAAACCATGCTGTAGACAATTTGGCTCTCAAAAAATTTGTATGAGAATCATGTCTAAGACTGATCGGGCTAAAGAGGCGATAAGAATTAAGAATTTTTGGATGACCGAAATTAGAATTGTCCCTTGCGAAGGCCCGGGTTGTTGTTGTAAAGATCGAAAACGAATGTTGAGGCAGACCTGGGGTTTTTTGTTAAGGCGAACGACGAGGTAGAATTTTTATTGGAACAAGCGCCTTGCTGCTGCTACTGTTTTATGATCGCCAGTTGGAATATCATAAAAAATGTTAGAATTGATGATATTGATTCAAATAATCAATAATAATTTCATAAATGCTTATCCATCTACTTATATTCAAATTTCTATTCATGATATAATTCACATGTGAGAAGGTGATCATCTAGTATAAAATCTGGGCTAATCACCATCTTAGGAATATTTTGTTCAAACCATATATGTTATGTATTAATATCAATGTTTCGGTATATGGGGGGGATCATTCATTGTGTTCATGTATGTACTTGAATTCAAATACCTCAAACATTCAAGGCGATAGATAAGGACTACTATATTAAATATAGTTGACTTTATTTCGTCATTTGTATTTATTCTGATTTTTAGTTAACTGGTATTGCACAACTACTGAAATTGTTTACACAAATCTCGAAAGCACTGAAACGTGTTTAGACATATCGTTATTGAGTCGGCTAAAACCCCCCTTTCGGGATCATAAAGTAGTAATCTGCGGCACTAGTAAGCCGTAACCTTGAAAAAAGTAGTTGAAATTAGGTATCTGAAACTGGCCCTGCTCCTTTTTTAAAGCGATTTTTACAGCAATCGCCTCTAATTGTGTATATTGCTTCACATGCTACAAGTGTTTCGATATGCTCATGTATGTATGTGTTCATGTGACTTGTCTTAAGGGGCATAGTAGAAATTGTCCACATGGGGTTATAATTTTAGAATTTTTGGTGTGGAAATACAGTTTTATATTTATATGGAACTTTTATTTATGGTTCGGTTGGTGCACCAACACCATCACCGGTGCACCAACACCAACACTGGTGCACCAATATTGGCGTCACACCAACATTGGTGCACCAACACCGGTGCACCAACACCATCACCGGTGCACCAACACCAACACTGGTGCACCAATATTGGCGTCACACCAACACCGGTGCACCAACATCATCACCGGTGCACCAACACCAACACTGGTGCACCAATTTTGGCGTCACACCAACACCATCACCGCTGCACCAGGGTGATTGTAAAACTCCTTACAAAAAGGCATGGGCGGTATGGTGCACAAGCTATGATATCAAAACCTAACTTTCATAGCGCATCAATTTTCGACGATACGGACATAAGCGTCATCATCTTAAGATAAACACAATTTTGATACGTAAGCTATTCTTATCTTAATGAGAACTGTTGCCGAAGAAATCTGATGCATCGTTTCCGGCGCTGCCGAAGAAATCTGATACATCGTTTCCGGCGTTGTGTTGAAGGTCTTTTATTATTATGATTCAAAGAAATATGCTGAGTATGAAATTGAACCCATAATCACCTACGGTTTCCGTTTTAGATAATTAAGTTTTATAAATAGACTTATAATGTATACATAGGAGGGGAAAAAATTAATTTTCTTATCTCTTACCCTAACATAAGGCCTTGCCTGCTTGGATTTACTTCGAAGTTATCAGTCTTGTTTTAGCAGTTCAAGAAATAAGCAGCTTCTTTTAGCAAAAAGTTTAATTTGATTTTTATATATCAAAAGCAATGGATTTTTCATCAGCAAGCGAGTTGAATACTGAGGTTGAAATATTGGAGGATTTAAATTCTCACACCTATAAACCAACACTACCCCTGAAAGAAGTGGCAATAAATCATCTCTATAAAATCGTAGGATGTAGGAGACTTACAACGAAGTTTGGTCCAAAGATTGTGCTCGATTTGGATGATAACCAGCTTTTTTTGCCGAATCGCTTCAACAATATGTCTGAGAGGGGATTCGTCAGCATCAATGAAGGAGGCTACATAATAATAAATCGAGGGCCAATTGCTAAAACCTTTGATTTAGTTTTTACTAAAAGCATAAACACTAAATTTTATATGAGTAATTAAATAAAAGGATTTTTTCTCCAATTAAATATTTTTCTTTTTTAAAAAACCCTAATTTATTTCCCCCTCCCCTACCAATTCCAGCAAATTTGTGTTTCAGATTTCAGATATCTAGTTGTGCACCAACATTGGTGTCACACCAAAACCAGTGCACTAACATTGGCGTCACACCAACACCGGTGCACCAACATTGGTGTCACACCAACACCGGTACACTAACACCAATATCGGTGCGCCAACACGACGTCACACCAACACCAACATCGGTGCACCGACAGCAGTATATAAATCCTTACCTCGCTCGATATAGTGCAGTAACTTACAATCATTATGTTTGAATGCACGGAGTGTAACAAGATATTCACTCGTCGAGAGAGTCTTGCTAGACATAAAAAACGATCAACGCACACATCCAGAAACAGAGAATATGTAGATAATGATGGATCACTAATTCATACTGATGAAGATATCTATAATGCTATGGAGTATGGGGATGATAATGCTATGGAGTATGAGGATGATAATAGACATAGCCCCACAGAAAACATTAGAAATAAAATGTCGAAAATAAGAAAAAATTTACAAATTCAAACACCAAAAACAGTTTCCAAACATGCTAACAGCGAGAACAGTTCTAGTAATATTTTCTCTAAACAAGTGCATATGGATAAATATGAAAAGAATCAAGCGGAACTATATAATAACAAAAATTCATTTCTTGGAACAGATCAGAGCTCAGATATAGAGCCATTTACAAAACGAGCAAAGTTTGATGAAGATGTAAATAAAAATAGTGAAAACTATGGTAAAATTCGTCAATACCCATCTAAAAACCAAGATGATGAGTCACAATCGTATACTTCTGAAGAAGAAGATGATGCAAATTTGCAAAGTTCGGATTTAGAATCAATTAACGAAGTCACAGCAAAACGAGTCAAGATGGTTGAAGATGCGAATAAATATACTGAAAACTTTCGTCAGTATCGCTATAAACAACCTCAATTAAATATTCAAGATGAAGATTCAAACTTATACGACCCCAATGAGCTAGTTGATCGATTAAGATGCTTAACGTCAACTAAAGAAGGAAAAGAAATATTTTGTATACTTAAACACTTACGAGAGCTTGAGATTATTTAATATAAAACTTATAGCAAAATCAAACAGCTCAGTACCAAATCAGACAGCTCAGTGAACAGACCATTAATAAATCAGTTAAAGAACCTTTAGCTAAAATGAGTTATGAGAAGGATATTAAATTGTTGGAGAACATTGTAAAAATCAAAAATTCAATTAAAAAGAAATATAAAGCTTTACAAGCAGGAAGACTTCAACAAGCAACATATCTGGAGGAAACTTTTAAACCAATCACAAAACCTCTTAAACAATTTGTGACAGATGTAAAATTGGAATTAAAAGATACACCCAAACTCGAGTCAAAAGAAGAAGAGATAAAAGATGAAATACCGCAGAATGATGATGAAACATATACACCACCTGCACGTAAATATTTAAAGCTGGAACAAACTAGCACCCCTCTTCGGAATTATTCTCTATTGAGAGATGATGATGATGGAGAAGCTGACAATGATGATGAGGATGAGTTTGCTACACCTATACAGTCATCAACATTGAGAGAACATAATTCGCCGATATTAGAGTCCCCACACCAGATACTAAACAAATATAGAGAACTACTTGAAAATGATAGTACGGAACTTGATAAAACCTATGGAGTGTACTATTATAACGGTGCATGGAATATTGGTAATTCAAGATTAAAAGTTGATAAAGAAATCTTTCTTATAAACGGCAAGCAATATAAGATAACTGAAGGCTTAGCTGCATTAATTTTTATGAAACGTCCCAAGGGTTACTCAAAAGAAGACCTGGGTAATTATCGGACAATCCTAAACGACACATGTGCCCACAGACGCGATTTTAAGGAAAACCAGCAAGTAAAAGGAGCAAACAGCTATAAATATATAAAGATAATAAAAAAATTGATTCGCACTCCGCATACCGGTAAGGGTATTATGCGAATTTTAAACGACAATATTGATTACATCTATTGGGATGATCCGAATGAACTAGTTGATCGATTACGCATATTGGTTGTTCCAGCTTTAAATATTTACGTGCAGGTGGTGTATATGTTTCATCATCATTCTGCGGTATTTCATCTTTTATCTCTTCTTCTTTTGACTCGAGTTTGGGTGTATCTTTTAATTCCAATTTTACATCTGTCACAAATTGTTTAAGAGGTTTTGTGATTGGTTTAAAAGTTTCCTCCAGATATGTTGCTTGTTGAAGTCTTCCTGCTTGTAAAGCTTTATATTTCTTTTTAATTGAATTTTTGATTTTTACAATGTTCTCCAACAATTTAATATCCTTCTCATAACTCATTTTAGCTAAAGGTTCTTTAACTGATTTATTAATGGTCTGTTCACTGAGCTGTCTGATTTGGTACTGAGCTGTTTGATTTTGCTATAAGTTTTATATTAAATAATCTCAAGCTCTCGTAAGTGTTTAAGTATACAAAATATTTCTTTTCCTTCTTTAGTTGACGTTAAGCATCTTAATCGATCAACTAGCTCATTGGGGTCGTATAAGTTTGAATCTTCATCTTGAATATTTAATTGAGGTTGTTTATAGCGATACTGACGAAAGTTTTCAGTATATTTATTCGCATCTTCAACCATCTTGACTCGTTTTGCTGTGACTTCGTTAATTGATTCTAAATCCGAACTTTGCAAATTTGCATCATCTTCTTCTTCAGAAGTATACGATTGTGACTCATCATCTTGGTTTTTAGATGGGTATTGACGAATTTTACCATAGTTTTCACTATTTTTATTTACATCTTCATCAAACTTTGCTCGTTTTGTAAATGGCTCTATATCTGAGCTCTGATCTGTTCCAAGAAATGAATTTTTGTTATTATATAGTTCCGCTTGATTCTTTTCATATTTATCCATATGCACTTGTTTAGAGAAAATATTACTAGAACTGTTCTCGCTGTTAGCATGTTTGGAAACTGTTTTTGGTGTTTGAATTTGTAAATTTTTTCTTATTTTCGACATTTTATTTCTAATGTTTTCTGTGGGGCTATGTCTATTATCATCCTCATACTCCATAGCATTATCATCCCCATACTCCATAGCATTATAGATATCTTCATCAGTATGAATTAGTGATCCATCATTATCTACATATTCTCTGTTTCTGGATGTGTGCGTTGATCGTTTTTTATGTCTAGCAAGACTCTCTCGACGAGTGAATATCTTGTTACACTCCGTGCATTCAAACATAATGATTGTAAGTTACTGCACTATATCGAGCGAGGTAAGGATTTATATACTGCTGTCGGTGCACCGATGTTGGTGTTGGTGTTGGTGTGACGTCGTGTTGGCGCACCGATATTGGTGTTAGTGTACCGGTGTTGGTGTGACACCAATGTTGGTGCACCGGTGTTGGTGTGACGCCAATGTTAGTGCACTGGTTTTGGTGTGACACCAATGTTGGTGCACAACTAGATATCTGAAATCTGAAACACAAATTTGCTGGAATTGGTAGGGGAGGGGGAAATAAATTAGGGTTTTTTAAAAAAGAAAAATATTTAATTGGAGAAAAAATCCTTTTATTTAATTACTCATATAAAATTTAGTGTTTATGCTTTTAGTAAAAACTAAATCAAAGGTTTTAGCAATTGGCCCTCGATTTATTATTATGTAGCCTCCTTCATTGATGCTGACGAATCCCCTCTCAGACATATTGTTGAAGCGATTCGGCAAAAAAAGCTGGTTATCATCCAAATCGAGCACAATCTTTGGACCAAACTTCGTTGTAAGTCTCCTACATCCTACGATTTTATAGAGATGATTTATTGCCACTTCTTTCAGGGGTAGTGTTGGTTTATAGGTGTGAGAATTTAAATCCTCCAATATTTCAACCTCAGTATTCAACTCGCTTGCTGATGAAAAATCCATTGCTTTTGATATATAAAAATCAAATTAAACTTTTTGCTAAAAGAAGCTGCTTATTTCTTGAACTGCTAAAACAAGACTGATAACTTCGAAGTAAATCCAAGCAGGCAAGGCCTTATGTTAGGGTAAGAGATAAGAAAATTAATTTTTTCCCCTCCTATGTATACATTATAAGTCTATTTATAAAACTTAATTATCTAAAACGGAAACCGTAGGTGATTATGGGTTCAATTTCATACTCAGCATATTTCTTTGAATCATAATAATAAAAGACCTTCAACACAACGCCGGAAACGATGTATCAGATTTCTTCGGCAGCGCCGGAAACGATGCATCAGATTTCTTCGGCAACAGTTCTCATTAAGATAAGAATAGCTTACGTATCAAAATTGTGTTTATCTTAAGATGATGACGCTTATGTCCGTATCGTCGAAAATTGATGCGCTATGAAAGTTAGGTTTTGATATCATAGCTTGTGCACCATACCGCCCATGCCTTTTTGTAAGGAGTTTTACAATCACCCTGGTGCAGCGGTGATGGTGTTGGTGTGACGCCAAAATTGGTGCACCAGTGTTGGTGTTGGTGCACCGGTGATGATGTTGGTGCACCGGTGTTGGTGTGACGCCAATATTGGTGCACCAGTGTTGGTGTTGGTGCACCGGTGATGGTGTTGGTGCACCGGTGTTGGTGCACCAATGTTGGTGTGACGCCAATATTGGTGCACCAGTGTTGGTGTTGGTGCACCGGTGATGGTGTTGGTGCACCAACCGAACCATAAATAAAAGTTCCATATAAATATAAAACTGTATTTCCACACCAAAAATTCTAAAATTATAACCCCATGTGGACAATTTCTACTATGCCCCTTAAGACAAGTCACATGAACACATACATACATGAGCATATCGAAACACTTGTAGCATGTGAAGCAATATACACAATTAGAGGCGATTGCTGTAAAAATCGCTTTAAAAAAGGAGCAGGGCCAGTTTCAGATACCTAATTTCAACTACTTTTTTCAAGGTTACGGCTTACTAGTGCCGCAGATTACTACTTTATGATCCCGAAAGGGGGTTTTAGCCGACTCAATAACGATATGTCTAAACACGTTTCAGTGCTTTCGAGATTTGTGTAAACAATTTCAGTAGTTGTGCAATACCAGTTAACTAAAAATCAGAATAAATACAAATGACGAAATAAAGTCAACTATATTTAATATAGTAGTCCTTATCTATCGCCTTGAATGTTTGAGGTATTTGAATTCAAGTACATACATGAACACAATGAATGATCCCCCCCATATACCGAAACATTGATATTAATACATAACATATATGGTTTGAACAAAATATTCCTAAGATGGTGATTAGCCCAGATTTTATACTAGATGATCACCTTCTCACATGTGAATTATATCATGAATAGAAATTTGAATATAAGTAGATGGATAAGCATTTATGAAATTATTATTGATTATTTGAATCAATATCATCAATTCTAACATTTTTTATGATATTCCAACTGGCGATCATAAAACAGTAGCAGCAGCAAGGCGCTTGTTCCAATAAAAATTCTACCTCGTCGTTCGCCTTAACAAAAAACCCCAGGTCTGCCTCAACATTCGTTTTCGATCTTTACAACAACAACAGCAAAAGCTTTTACCTACAAACAACCCGGGCCTTCGCAAGGGACAATTCTAATTTCGGTCATCCAAAAATTCTTAATTCTTATCGCCTCTTTAGCCCGATCAGTCTTAGACATGATTCTCATACAAATTTTTTGAGAGCCAAATTGTCTACAGCATGGTTTACACCCAAATAATGTTGTGAAATATACTGCAGGTATCTTTGGTAATAATAATGTTGCGAAATAGGAAAATATGAATGGTGCGTCATACAAGGTGGTATGTGTGATCGGGCGGGAAGGCAAATATGAGGGGGTGTGCCATACAAGGCACACACTAATATTGGCCGAAAGATAAATATGTTGCGAAATAAGTTTCTTCGCGCATGTGGGGAAATGAAAATAATAATGTTGTGAAATAGGAAAATATGAATGGTGCGCCATAGAAAGTGGTATGTGTGCTGCACAGATCGGGCGGGGAAGGCAACATGGACCCATCATGTAAGAATATAGCAAAGAGTTCTTATCAATCAATCATATCTGCACTCAACGAGAAGTCGATATCTGCTTCTCTGCTTATTCCATTCACACATACACACCCTCATATTGGCCGAAAGAAAGATAAAAATTCTATTCTTCGATCGCATGTTCAGCGCTTGTATAAACAAATCCAGAAAGCCTCGATAAAAGCTGATTTTGCGAAATATATTGTTGGTATCTCGAATATCGTAGAAAATGTGACTTCACCCAGTGGCCTAATGTAGAAAAACAACAACAACAACAATTTCGATTTTATATTTTGAGAGCCAAATTTTCTACAGCATAGAGTAAATATGCACACGATCAACGAGAAGTTGAGAAGAAGAGATACACGATAACCTTGTATAAAAGCTTATGTTGCGAAATATACTGCTGGTATATGTGGAGATCGGTGAAGGCAAATGTGAAGGGTGTGCCTGTTGGGCGGGGGAAGCTTTGCGCACAACAGCGACGAGAAGTTGAGAAGAAAAGATACACGATTGGGGTATGTTGCGAAATACACTACTGGTATATGTGGAGATCGGTGAAGGCAAATGTGAAGGGTGTGCCTGTTGGGCGGGAAGCTTTGCGCACAACAGCGATGAGAAGTTGAGAAGAAAAGATACACGATTGGGGTATGTTGCGAAATACACTACTGGTATATGTGGAGATCGGTGAAGGCAAATGTGAAGGGTGTGCCTGTTGGGCGGGAAGCTTTGCGCACAACAGCGGTGCCATGTGTGTGATGGTATGTGGGGTATGTTGCGAAATATACTGCTGGTATATGTGGAGATCGGTGAAGGCAAATGTGAAGGGTGTGCCTGTTGGGCGGGAAGCTTTGCGCACAACAGCGATGCCATGTGTGTGATGGTATGTGGGGTATGTTGCGAAATATACTGCTGGTATATGTGGAGATCGGTGAAGGCAAATGTGAAGGGTGTGCCTGTTTGGCGGGAAGCTTTGCGCACAACAGCGATGCCATGTGTGTGATGGTATGTGGGGTATGTTGCGAAATATACTGCTGGTATATGTGGAGATCGGTGAAGGCAAATGTGAAGGGTGTGCCTGTTGGACGGGAAGCTTTGCGCACAACAGCGATGTCATGTGTGTGATGGTGTGTGTGTGGCGCCACAGCCGTATAAACAAACCAGAAAAGGGGAATGCCTGGGGGAAGGTAAATATGAAGGGGTATGCCATACAAGGTGGAAGTGGGGAAGGCAAATATGAGGGGGGGGGGGCGCAGAACCCCTCTTGTATATCTACTTACTCAGTCGACATTCCTTTCAGTCAGTCAAGTTAATATAAAATGTATGAAAGTGATGTAGGAGCATTTTTGTTATGCGATGCGGCCCGCCCTAATATGCGCGGGCCTTTAGATGTTGTATGAGTTCATTTTTAAACAGCCGGCTGAACCACAACCGGGTTAGCGGGAGACGCCTCGTCTGAGTGTTATGCCTCCTGAGACATGTGAATCCCGCTAACCAGCCAACAAAGGCTGTTACGCAGGCAGTACCAGACTACCAGGTGAACAAGGAGGTGCACCGCTCGCTAGGTGAAGACCCGACCTAAGCGGAACTTTGGTACCCTATTATTAACCGATTACGCCGGCGGAATGTCTTATTAGGGCTACCAGCTACTATAATAGCGACTCTTCCAACGAAATACCCGCTCTCCTGCCTCCACGGCAATCTTATAGCCGCAACACCAGGTTAGCCCACTCGTCTCACTCCCTCCACCTGCAGTCCGTCTCCTCGCGCACTCAACAAAATAACAATTCGTTTCTAAATATATTCAACTGTGGAATAATCTCTCGCAATCAGTCTTTCCGAGCTCCTACACCGCCCAAGAGTTCAAACACAGGGTTTATCGCCACCTTCTTAAGTATTGGAGAGAAAATTATCCAAAATCCGTGTGTTGCAGCATGAGGCATAATCTTTCACAAATCTATACAAAATACTGGCTTAAGGGCCTGGGCCTTTTGAGCTGCAACTCAAAACTGTATGCCATAATTTCGTTATCATCGGTATTTTGTCATGGCAGTAAACTTACAGACTGTTGAAAATTGACTAGCGCTTTTCGTATAGGACACATACACACGCACATGCACACCCACCGTCATCTAAATTCAGCTATATTATATTACAGTCTAAGATACGTAGAAGAGCGACCTTCACCGATCGAGTAACCGAATGAAATTTTTTTTCAAGTTAATTAGTCGAGTTGCCTGCTCAATTTGTGATTCAGATCGTTCCGAATCAGAAAAGTTCCTAATGACTTATGAGGTCGAGAAAATAATCCACCGACACAGCTAACGAGAGACTAAACAGCTTTACTGCCCTCTAATCTCAAAGTCGCACCTTCGCCGCTTTGTTTTCGGTTATCGGGCAGTAAAATAGTATACGTAACTCGTCCGAAAGGCTTTTTTACGAACCCCGTTACGGCCCTCGCCTTCGGCTCGTGCCGCAAACTTCTCGGTTCGCAAATACAGCCTTTCGCAAACTCGTTCGTAATCTACTAAAGATATTGAAATACCTAAAAATGACCCAGGTGTTGATGTTCCAACTTGTAATCTATCAAAAGTGTTGTTATTGCAATTTAATTGCAAATCTTCATCATCGCTGCAATCTGAAAGTATTATCACCAATTAGAATAATAGTGAATCAAAACTTAATTAACAGTAGTACGAAAATATTTGAAAAAATGCACTTACTTGACGTGTCAATATCGTTTTGCCTGCGGCTATCACTTTGAAAAATCGTTACTTTTTCAATTTCACTCGGCTCAGGGATACTTTCACTACCATCACTGTGATTAGCAACTGTTTCTTTTGGCTGAAAAAACTTTGAAATTTTAGGCAAACTTGCTTGAATTTCTTCAAGATTCTCCTTCTTCTTTTTGACTTTAGCTCGCTTTTCTGCACAACTTGGATGCATACGTTTCATTGCAAAATTTTATTTTTTCCCAAAATTTTATAATAAAAACTTTAAACCGTGCGGATAACTTAAACTGTTTAATTACAAAACACAACACTTGTTTCAGCTAGCTTTCGCATAGATAGAGAGTTTGCACTGGTTTTTCGCAGCGGATGATATTGCCACTGTATATATACTCTGAACCACCAGAGCTCTAGTTAAAAATGGCGGAATGAGAAAGAAAAATTCAAAATGAAAAGAATGAAATTTTTTGAATAAGTTTTTGAATTAGTCATTTGATGCTATTAAATTTAAAAGAAGCAAAGTTACTGGGCAATCATTGCTAGGCGTTTATTTTTTATTGATTTTAATAATCAACCGACTCTCTGCATTGCGTACACAGAGAAAAAAGTTACAGAAATTTTCATGATAAAAGTAACGGTAAAGTTGTGACCAGCTAATTTGCACTAAATTTTTCATCGTAGTTTCACGATGATTTTTATGTAGCAGAAAAAATAATCCCCATAGTCTGCTACACTTTTTGCCGTTAAGCTACGGTAATTTTTCCCTCGATTTTTCCCCTGTTTAAGAAAAAGATTACGTTGACGGTCGACAATGTAGGTAATTACATTAGTCGAGGAAGTTGATCTCAAGGTAAAGAATTTTTGCTTTTGCATTACACTTTTTAACCTTGATGAGATCAATGTGATTACCAACACTGTCGATGTTGACCTGTGACGTCGTCTTTTTCGCATGTAATTTTTAAATTTACTAGCCTTGTAAGGGTGCGATAGGAGGATCCCTTGTAAGATAGGAGAGGAGGATCCATCATTTTTATCAAGATAGGATGAGTTCATAAAAAACCGTAGAAGAAACCTGAATTCTAATATTTATATTATGTAGGATTATGTAGGATATTGTTAAAAGGTATTGTAAAGGTATTGTAGGTGTTGTAAAAAATAGGACTCTTACTTTACTTGCCAATGTTACAGATATAAAAAAAAATTAAATCTAAATTAGCGCTTTCAAATTTGCCAAGTTTATTAATATGATTGGCATCCACAGGCCGTATACATCAAAAAACCGAAATAATTAGAACTGCAATATTTAAGGGGAATACCTAATATGAACGCTTGCTCACATTCACAGAATTTATAAAACATATTCTTTCAATTTTTTAATTACATGGTTTACAATAAAGTTTCAGCAAATTAGCATTTAACTAATTTGGGTAACCTACTTTTTCTTTGATTTAAGTGGGTTTTAGTATTTGTCAATTGACTTTTAACCCTTTGACGACGGCGGGGACAAATGTGTCCCAAACTAAAATCTACTAAAATCTAAATAATTACGAGACCGCTGTAATCTTATTTTGTTATATATTATTTTCTGAACCTGTCTTTTACTTATTTGAGCTGGCAACACAGCATAAGTAATACCGATTCTTGTCTATGATTATTTGAAAGTGGCAGTAGCAAGGTTCACGAGCAGACAAATTTAAAAAAAATATATATAAGTGTAAAAGTGGTATTCAACTTTTCAGAGTGTGACATAGTCGTTGCCTGGTAAGTTAATTTTTATTGTATACAGTTATGGAATCAATATTTAAGTCGCGAAAAAAGAAATGTAATTGTAAACACAAAGGGACATCGCTGTCCCTGTGACCGTTGAGAGATACTATTTATGAGCAATACTTTACTTACTACTACTGAATATTTTCTCAAATACCTTCATATTTTTATTGATATTGTTGCAGAATATGTTTCGTAAAGGACGTAGACTCTTTGAAATTCGAGATAACGAAATCCAACAGATTTTGATGGGTGACAATAGCGACGATGAAGATAATTTACAGCTTGACGAAGAAGACCAAATGTTTTTGACACAGGACGATGACCAAGGGGTTGTTGATGTTGAAATTGAAGATACGAGGATTGAATTTCAAAAATCAACAAGATCGACGCCTGAAACTTCAACATCTACAGCTGAACCTGTCGCCGATCAAGCCCCCGGTAATAATCAATTGGTATTCAAGTGGAGCCAAAGAACATACATACCAAATATTTTTCGTAATGTGGAATATGAATTCGGAAAGGTGCAAATCTGTCAAGAAGTTACAGCTGATATATTGACTCCGTTCAACATCTTCTGTTCAACAACTAATTTTGATGTTTTAGTTCAAAATATAGTATCAGAGTCAGTACGATACGCTCATCAAAATGGGCGGAAATTCACTATTGAAGTGGAGGAAATGAAAGCATTTCTTGGTATGAATTTGGTTATGGGCTATCATATCGTACCCTCATTGAGAGATTACTGGTCTACAGAACCAGACATGGCAGTATCTTTCATATCAAACGTTATGCCAAGGGCTCGATTCGAAGAAATACGCAGGAACCTACATTTCTGTAACAACGACGAAGTACGAGACCCAAATAGCCCTAATCATGATAGAGCATACAAAATTCGGCCAGTAATGGAGCATTTGAATGCTTCTTTTCAAAATGCCCTCAATAATACTAAACAACAGAGTATCGACGAGCACATGATAAAATTCAAAGGGCATAATGTTATGAAGCAATATATAAAAAATAAACCCGTCAAATGGGGCTTCAAATTATGGTGTAGAAGTGATGCGGCGACAGGTTACCTGTTTGAATTCGATTTATATACAGGCAAACGATCTTCCGGGACTCAGTTTGGGTTAGGTGAATCGGTAGTTCTTCAACTTACGGAAAAGCTGGAAGCCTTGGGATGTGAAATTTATTTTGATAACTTCTTTAATTCACCCTTGTTGCAATATAAACTGATTGAAAAAAATACCAAGGCGTGTGGAACAGTTCGAACTAACCGAAAACATCTTCCCAAAACTGCACCAGTTGATAAAAAAATGAAGCGTGGAGATATTTACACTACAAGTTTCCAAGGGATAAGTTATGTGAAATAGATGGATAACAAAGCGGTGCATTTGTTGACCAACTTTTTGTCGCCTATCGAAACAGATACCGTGAAACGCCGCAAAGCTGGTTCAGCAGACAAAATTGATGTGAAATGCCCTAGAATTGTATCACATTATAATAAAAATATGGGAGGAGTAGATCTTATGGATCAACGTAAGGTGTGCTATGAAGTAGATCGGAGATCAAGAATAAAGTATTATCTTCGACTATTTTTTGATCTATTTGATATATCAGTGAATAATGCACATACCATTTACACTAAGCTTCATGATGAAAAGCAAATGGAAGGGCATGTATTGTCCACCTTGCAATTCAGACAAGTCGTTGCTCGGAGTTTGATAAATGGTTTTACCGTCAGGCAACGAGGCGCCCCCACTACAAAAACAAGTGCAGTGCGCACATCTGTGAGACGACAATTACCTTCACATCCCATGGAAAAATCCACTCTCAGGAAGAGGTGCGTAAACTGTGCCAAGAGCAAGAAGGAAAACAGGACAAATAACACTTGTGTTATATGCAAAGTTCACCTTTGCTACACTAATGACAGGAATTGCTTCGCTGAGTACCAAAACTAAATAAAGTCAAATAGTGTGTATCTAACATTTTTTATGAATAAACAAAACTAAGATTATAAATGCGTGTTTTTTACAAAAAATACTGTCATCATTGGTAAACCTAGGTCGAGCAAAAAGTATAAGCGACGGACCATAGGGACACATTTGTCCCCAAAATTTCCACAATACCCACGGCATTTATTCCTATTCTCTAGCCGAAACCTATTTTCTAGACACCCAATAAATCGTTTGAAACAGGTTAAGTGGTTGCATAAGCCCCCAAAGTCTTATGGTCGTGAAAGGGTTAAGCCTAATGCTTTATGAATATTTTAGGAAGCCTCCATCTGTAGTGGCTTAGGGCCTCGCAATCTATAAAGACGGCACTGCTTGGAAGCGGAAACTGGACTGGGATGCAGTATTGCCTGACGATCTTCAGAAATTGTGGTTAACTTCCCTAAAGGAGCTACCCTGTTTAAGTGGAATAGCGATTCCTAGAGGCATCCTGGCCACTAGTCAACCTCATATAAGCGAGCTACACATATTTGCGGACGCAAGTACTCAAGCATATGGAGTAGTGGCATACCTAAATTTTTTTGATATTTACGAGAAATGTGAAGAAGTGCGTCGCGTCGCTGTGTTTGATTAAGGTTCCCAATTTTTTTTTGCCACGGAACCCTAATTGATTATACTTTTCCCAGCGGAACCCTAGCAGCTAGGGCCTAGCTAGTTCGATAACAAAAAAATATTACCTTTTTTTTGTATATTTTTATGTTTGATTTGAAAAGAAAGAACAAATATACATGAAAAACAATTATTTTATGTATTAAAAAACATTTATTGAATAAAGAAATAAAATGTAACTAGGTAAGTACGAGTGTACCTAAGTGTTATTATGACTTTAATGAGATTTTTGAAGTGAAAACTTCTATAGGCACGTTGGGCACTTTTTGGCCTGGGGAAAAAACTAAAAACTCGCGTCACGCGCACTTTTTTGTGTGCCATCACGCGCACGTACCATCACGTGAGAAAAATGTTTCGTTTGGGGGTTTTAGTTTTAATTATGTAGTATGAATTATATATTATATATTAAATATTATATATTGAATATTATATATTTAATATTATATATGCATTAAATATTATATATTAAGTATTGTGTATTATGGACTATGTACTGTGTACTACGTACTATGAACTATGTACTAATTATTATGTTCTATGTGCTATGTATTATGAATTATGTAGTATGTACTATGTACTATGCACTATGTATTGTGTACTATGTACTACACACTATTTACTATGTACTGTATATTATGCAGTATTTACTATGTACTATATACTATGTACTATGTATTATGTCCTATGTACTATTTACAATGCATTATGTATTATATACTATGTACTATTTACTATGCACTATGTACTGTATATTATGCACTATTTACTATGTACTATATACTATGTATTATGTCCTATGTACTATGTACAATGCATTATGTATTATATACTCTGTACTATTTACTATGTACTATGTACTGAATATTATGCTTATTTACTATGTACTATATACTATGTATTATGTACTATGTACTATGTACAATGCATTATGTACTATGTACAATGCATTATGTACTATGTACCTACTATGTACTATGTACTATGTATAATGCATTATGTATTATATAAGTTAAGAAAACATTTATTAAATTTTCTTAAAAAAATATTTTTTTCTCAAGACGGGTGCTTGAGTGTCTTTCTTTATTGAAAGTAAAGATACAATTAAAATTCTTAAATCTAATAACTTAAAGGTTACTCTAATTCATTTATGCAATGTCGGTAAATTTTGTATTCACACGCCGGTGTCCATTGCCCAGACGCATGTTCAGCGATTTTGCATATTTCTGGAAAAGTTGGTGTTTCCTGTGGGAACTGCGTTGGCTCCTCGTGTTTCCTGTGTGAACTGCATTAACTCTTCCCCTCTTAAATGCTGATGTCCTCATCTGCTACATGTTGGATCGATGTGCCTGTGGTTTACTGAAGAACGATGGTATTATTGTTGAGTATGTTACTGTAGGTAAGGATTCTGCGGAAGATGTTACTGTAGGTAAGGATTCTACGGCTGTTTGTTGAGCATCGTCTCGTTGATTGATGATGACTTCCGTTCTTTTGATAGTTGGTAGTTTCGGAACAATGATGATTATCAGAAGCAATACTGTTACGGCAACTAGTCCATAATTGTACCATTTTTCGATTTGATTTTCATCTTTCAGGAGCTGGATCTGGTTGGTGTTGTTTACATGGAGTTCCTTCATCATTTCCAGTGATAAGAGTTCTCTGTACTGCTTTTCCTTGGGTATTGGTTGTAATATTGCAGGTAGAATTTTGAGATGTGTGACCTCGTTGGATGTAAATGTTTGGCTATTGACTGTGATGGTAGCATTGTTGAATTTGATCAGAAATGTGCCACTTAGGTTGTAGGGAATGTTGTTGATGTTGACTGGTCCTTGGAAATCGTTTATTAGTAGGATGCCGGGGGAGATTTCTTCTAGCGTGGGTATCTGATGACCATTAGTTTTGTTGCATAATGAACTAGAACTTATTAACAATTTAGGAATACATGTTGAATTACTTATATCTATCAAATTATTTTGGTTGCATATGGACAGGCTACTATAAGTTTTACATTCTTTTGTTATTGAGAGTAATTTATTTTCTGCTTTCAAAATTACATTTTCTTTAAAATCTAAAATTATATTATTTCTTTTAACGGGTTTAATTTCTATTTTCTCATAAATTTCTTTAGTAGTAATAGGAATATTATATAGAGTAAAGACGATTTGTTACTTACAATTTTCACGTTAGCGAATTCTAAAGCTTCTTCTACAGAAATATAAGGAATTCTTTCTTTATCTAAGATCCTAGTAGCCAAATCTATTTCTTTATGGGATAACATCATCGTGTTCACTACGCCTGATTTTGCAAAATTTATAGCATATTTTAAGTTTATTAATTATTCTTTAACTAGCCTAATTTTGTATTGCATATTATATGCGTATTCATTCCTAAGTTTATTGTTTGTTTTAAAAAAGGTTTCTATATTATTTGTAATTCTGGTAATGTTATTTAGCCTATCGTTAAGTAATTTGTTTATTATTACCTGTCTATTGTTGTTTTCCAGTACGTTATTCATCTTCGCCTTTATTGTTAAAAAATCTTCACGGTCGGGTGTGCCTGCAATCCATTTCCATGCAGACCCGATAAAATCTAGGGATAGTTTACTGTATTTTGGTTTAATGTTATCCAACAGTTCTTGAATTTGTAGCAATTCATGGTGAATATATGGGTACATTGGATCGTCCTTAAAGGTATCATGGTCAAGTGCAGTCGTAATGTCGGCAGTTAAGTTGTCGTACAGTCTTAGGTCGATATCGTGTATTATTTTGAAATTTCCAGTTTGTATTTTGGCTTGTCCTTGGTTTATTGTTATTATTTGGGAATTTGAATAATCGAGAATTTGGACTTCGCATTTTGCTAATGAGATGATAAGGCTGTAATGGAGAATTAATTACGAATATTACTTTTGTGTACTGTTTTACCTGATTCTGTAATAACGGTACTATTTCTATTTTCCCTAACTACTTCCTTAATGTAACGAACGGTTAGTTTAGTTCCTATCCTTTTAATGTGTTTTATGAATATGGTTTCGCCTACGTTATAATTTTTGAAGGGTTTTCGTTTTTTATTGTGCTGCTTTATATCGTATTGTTGTTTTTGTTTTAATTTTTCTACATTATCTGCTCTGGTTTTCTCAAAGTCTTCCGGGCTTATTCTTGGTGAGCGACCAAAGAAAAGTTCGACGGGTTTCTTTCGAGTAACTGAGTGTATTGTGTCGTTATACTCATGGGTTGCCCTTTCGAGCAATTCTTCGAATGTACGCGAGATTCCTTCGGCTTTTAGGCATCTCATGATTTCAAGCAGGGTGGAATGGAACCTTTCAATCTGTCCATTCACTTCGCTTTTGTAAGGTGGGACTTTAAATACGCTTATTGCTAATTCGTCTTCCATCATTGACATTAAGGATACCGAAATGAAAGATTTTTCATTGTCCAGAATTACAATTTCAGGGACTATATAAAAGAAGAGTATGTCTCTCAAAGGACCACGAATATCTTCTATAGAGCGCGACTTGATTAAAATCGTTTTTGCATATTTGGTGAATTTATCTACTGCTGTTAGGGCCATGTGACCTTCGGCGTGGAGTATATCGATATGATTATGTGACCTGGATAATTCGGAATAGGGGTTGGATTTATAAAGGGTTTATTTGGATGTCTGTCGTATTTGTTCTCCTTGCAAAACGAACAGTTTTTTATTAGCCTTTTAATTTTGAAACTCATTCTGGGAAAGTAAAAATTCTGTAGTAATTGTTGTCGGTTTTCTTCTGCATTTCTATGTGCTCTGCGTTGTTAATATTTTTTCTCCTTGTTCTTCCTCGTTTGGTATGTCTTCAACAAGGGTCTGTGTATATCTGATCTTGTAATTTCTAAAATGTACGGGGTATATTTCCTGTATTAAACCCATAATTCTTTCATTCGTTAGGAGTCCATTAATTGTGTGTGGGTTTAGATATCTTTTGAAAATTTGTATTATGTCTTGCTGTGTGTAATTTGGTTTGATAAAAGTGTGGCGAGTATAGCGGTCAAACGGGGTTTGCAGTTGATACGAGTCTTCTTCTCCGAGTTTAAGTAAAATTTGGTTGCGAAAAACGTTGATGGGCGATTCAACGGTAGGGATTAGGTTTTGAGCGGAGCTTTCGTCGCTATGCTGTGTGGCGGTCATCGAATTTATTTCTGGTACTGGTGGGAGTCTAGAAAGACTATCGGCAACTATGTTGGTTCTTCCGGGTTTGTACCGCAGTTCGTAATTGTATTCCTCAAGAATGGCTTTCCATCTTTTCATTTTTGCGTTGGTATTTTTATTACTCAGCGCGTATGTTAAGGGTTGGTAATCTGTATAGATTACGACCTTTCTGGAACCGTAAAGGTAATTTCTTAAGGAATTGAGGGCCCATATGATGGCAAGCATTTCCTTCTCATTAGTCGCGTAATTTTCTTCAGTTTTACTGAGAGTTCGAGAAAGGAAAGTTATGGGTTTGTTTTCCTGCATTAGCACAGCGCCGAGTGCTTGATTTGAAGCATCGGTCGTGAGCTCAAAAGTCTTATTAAAATCGGGATGCGTAAGAAGGAGGTCTTTCGATATTAAGGAACTTTTGACCTTTTTAAATGCTTCCATTGCTTCAGGTGTTAAAGTAATTAATTTATTTTTTGAAAAGTTTTTGGACACTCGTCCATCTTCCCCTCTTAAAAGGGATGTCAGGGGCTTTGCAATTTTGGCGTAATCGCAAATAAATCTGCGGTAGTACCCTGACATACCAAGAAAAGATCTAAGGTCCTTCAGTGTTTTTGGTGGAGGCAGGTTTGTTATTGCTTCTACCTTTTTCGGATTTGTTTTAATTCCATCAGTGGAGACTATAAACCATAGAAATTCCACTTCTTTCCTTAGAAAATCAGACTTGTCTAGTTGAATTTTCATATTTGCCTTTTCCAATGTTTCAAAAATTATTTTGAGGTTTTCGAAATGTTCATGAAGATCCTTTGCGAAAATGACTATATCGTCAATATAAACATAGCAGCGTACGCCAATATGTTCCCTAAGAATGTCATCTGAGGTTCTTTGAAATATAGAAGGCGCATTCTTAAGGCCAAATGGAAGTCGCGTAAATTCGTACTTTCCATTGTTGACAGAAAATGCTGTTTTTTCGATGTCTTTCTCTTTCAGAGGGATCTGGTGAAAGCCACTTTTTAAGTCTATTATTGAAAACCAGCTATTTTGGCCAAGATTCGCTAATACTTCAGATATTTCAGGAATGGGGTATTTATCGGGGATTGTTACAGAATTCAATTTGCGATAATCTATTACGAGTCTGAATTTTTTTTCTCCGGATGCGTCCATTTTTTTCGGCACAATCCACACTGGAGAGTTGTATGGCGATTTCGATGGGCGGATGATTCCGTCCTCTAACAATTTTTTTATTTGCGTATCTACCTCATTTTTCAGTGCCATTGGGTATGGGTATGATTTGGAATATACGGGACTGTCTGTTGTGGTACGAATTTCTCCCTTAACAACTGAAGTGTAGGTGAGTTTTTCGTCAGGTTCAGAAAACAAGTTTTGATGGTTTTTTATTATTTGATGTAATTGATTTGCTTGCTCCTCAGACATATGGTTAGTTCTGACATTTATGGAGTTTACAAATTCGCTGATATGTTGTTTAAATGGGATTTTAATTCCGGGATCAATTATCATGTAATCCTTTTTGGCGTAGATTACGGCATTTAATTCTTTAAGTGTGTCGTTGCCTATAATTCCGCTAAACGAGATTAGGGTTGGAAGAATAAAGAATTTTATTTTGCCGGTTCCAAAAAAATCTACTAAGGTGTGGTGAGTGATTTTGACGCTTCCTCCTACCGAATTTGCATAAAATGGTCTTTCATTGAGAATAGGATATTTTACTAGGTGGGGTTGAACGTAATTTTTATTTGAGCCTGTTTCGATTAGAAGTTTTAATGTTTTTCCGTTCTTCATCACTTTCTCGACATACGGTAATGAAGAACTGTTTAACCTAAAAAAAGAATGTCTGAGAGATATTCGGGGGGATCATACTCAATTGTTTCTTGGTCGTCAATGTAGTCTATTAAGGTTTGCTCATAGTTTGGATCATTATGTAAGACTTGTTCCATGTATTGATTTAATTCTACGTTATTGGTTTCAGTTGTATCATCGATGAACTGTTCATTATTAATCTCCTGTTCCGTATTAAATATTCGTTGTTGTTTGTTTGGGTAGGCTATACGTGAGTTTAGGGACAAATTTCTCTTGTGGACGAATGGTGGACCTTGGGGTCTATTTTGATAATTTACTGCTCGGGATTGCATCGAGGAATCCACATCCATAGGTTCTGGACGAGGTGAAGGTTTTGGTGGTGGAAATCTAGAATTGTTTTGGAATGGTCTTTGTTGCTGCTGTGGGAAATGAGGGCGTTGGGGTGATCCTCGCGGTTGATGGAGAAGCTCGGGATAAAAATGTCTTCGAGGTGCAGGTATTGGGGCCATGCCATTCGGATGAAAAAATTTCCTTCTAGGCGGAACTGGGGGTGGTTGAGACATATATTTATTTTTAATTTGATTGTGGTTTGCGTACTGTGTACGAAAGTTTACATTTTCGAGTTTCAAACAAAGATGAAGGGCTTGAGGTAAATCTCTGGGTTCTTTTATACTTAATAATCGGGGCAGGTCTACTTTCAGTCCTCTGACGAAGGTGTCCAGAGCTTTGTCTCTGTAGGTTTGTGTGAGATTATTCATACTTTCTGTACCTATTTCCATTGATGACAGCTTGTTTAGAATCAAAGACAGGTGTTGGTAGACTAACTTATAGAATTCTGAGATTGAATGATTTCCTTGTACGAGAGTGGTCATTTGGTACTCTAATGTACCGAGGTCACGCTTATCAGCGTAGTGTAAAGTAAGACATTTAGAAATTTTGTTCCAGTTAAGGGGTGTATTGTACGACTCGAGGACAACGTCGGCTTGTCCTGTAATTTTGTTTCTGATCACACTGAGAATACCGTAATATTTAGGGGAACCTTGAAGAGATTTATAAAGATCTAAAATACGTTCTACGCTTTTGCGCCAAGAGCTGAATTCTCCAGCTTGTCCCGAAAATTCCCGTAAACTTTTAACAACGTCCGGTATTTTGTCCATCGAGGAAAGATTTGCGAGTTGTGTTGGGTCACTTGTTTGGCCAACGTCTTGTTTATATCGGGTTCTGGGTGCAGTAGAGAATTTATAATTGCTCGTCCTTCTCGTCTCAACGCTTCAGCTACCAGTCGGCATACTAGATTTTCGACCAATTGGGTGTTTATAGGAGGGTGGTTTTCAAGAACTGGTGGTTCACTTGCCTTACTGTTGGTTGCCATTTTTTGATAAATTTAGGACTTAAAGGCGAAGATGTTAACGAGCACGGTTTAATTTTTGTTTATTTAGGGTCGATACAAAATTATATTATTTGTTTGATAATAATAAAAAGAATTTTTAATAAAATTTAAATGTAATCTTTTCACTTTGTAATCTTTGTTTCACTTTTCTAATTCAATCAAAAATTTTCCGATAAAAATTACTTTAATTTAATCCTATTACTCCTTTTTTGGTAGTATTTTAATAAAAATTTTTTTGATATTGTCACAATAATGAAGAAGTTTAATTTAATTTTAATAAATTTTTTTATTATTCGCTTTAATATTAGTTTAAATAAGTATTGATATTGAGTTTATTAATCTTTTTTGTTCATAAAATTTCTACTTATATTTTTGTATAAAAACTTAAGGACTTACATAAAAACTATTATATTATTTTCCATTTGTTAATATTTGTGGGACCTTTGCGAAGTGATGCTGGTCAAGGCGGCTGTTGTCTTCCTTTCCTTTAGTGGTAGTCCAACTCCTTTTTGCTCTGCAAGCTACTCGGGGGCCTCGTTTCCTTAACGCTTACACAACACTGTTGGTTAATATCGAATTTTCACAGTTATTTTCTTCCTTTCCTGCACTTTGGTTATCGTGCGGTAGTTATTCGAAGGAATTTGAAAAATTTGATTTATTTTCACTAGTTTTGGTTATGCTAGTCACTGCAGAATAAAAATCACTTTTTGATTTTACACTAGTTTTTGGTTAAACTAAAATTGCACTGCAGTAAACAAATCAATTCGCGAACACGTTTTGTTTAATTAAACTTTCAACTTCACGTTTTAATTCGCGCCAACTTTACTGTAATTTTTCTCTAACGATATTAACTTCAACGCAACAGGGTCCCTGCTCGGGCGCCAGTTAAGAAAACATTTATTAAATTTTCTTAAAAAAATATTTTTTTCTCAAGACGGGTGCTTGAGCGTCTTTCTTTATTGAAAGTAAAGATACAATTAAAATTCTTAAATCTAATAACTTAAAGGTTACTCTAATTCATTTATGCAATGTCGGTAAATTTTGTATTCACACGCCGGTGTCCATTGCCCAGACGCATGTTCAGCGATTTTGCATATTTCTGGAAAAGTTGGTGTTTCCTGTGGGAACTGCGTTGGCTCCTCGTGTTTCCTGTGTGAACTGCATTAACTTATACTATGTACCATTTACTATGTACTATGTACTATTTACAGTGTATGCACTATGTACTATGGCGATAGAAATCCACACATTTGAAAATTAGTATGTGGGTATAAAGTTTAATCGTGCATTTCCGAAGCTTGGTTTAGCCTTCAACGCGACTCATCGGATACCAAAAATGTATGTACATCGTTCATTATATTTATAGGAAGTGA